>JAZKLR010000018.1:1200000-2400000 GCA_037103525.1 Ganaspis brasiliensis
CTCACCCTGTGGGGCAATTCGGCGACTTTTATTTTTTACGAAAAATAAAAAAGTTCAATAACCTTTATTTTGTAAATATGAAAAGTACCTATATTCTTATTATAATTATGCAGTGATGGATCAAGGTCAAAATTTTTTGGGGGGGGGGGGGACTGGGGCCCCTAAAATTAAAGAAAATTCATTAGACCTTACTTTTTTTTATTTTTTTATAAAAAATAAAAAAGTTAGTACACTCATTATTGGTAATTATTAAAAGTAGTCATATTCTTATCATAATTAAGCAGGGGCGGATCAAGACAAAGTATTTTTGGATAAGATGATTAACCGTCGCGTGAGCCCATTTACCCCACCCTGACTTTTGGCACTTTAAAACAAATACAAGTCACATTTGATACATATAAATAAAATAGCATAGGTGTATCGAAAGAGCACACCTGACAGCATAAAAAAAACTAACCCAAAAAAATTAGGCTTGTAAATTAATGTACTAAAATGTTGAGACCTATATTCTATAGCGACCTTTCCTTCCTAGATTCTAATTAAGGCGTGAAATCGCTAATGAGCCGAATTACCCGCCGGTTCGGATTGCCCCGCTCTCCCCTACACTACATCACTACAAAAAATATTAACGAAATAAAAATTGGAGATTTTTTAAAAAACAGAAAACAATACTTTTTCTTTTAATATCAACAAAACTTTAAATTAATATTGTTTTCAACTTAATTTAATAAGAATTGTGTCTATTTACGAACAATTTAAAAAAAAATTGACCCTTCTTTCTCTTATCATTCAAAAGTTAAGTGGTCTCAAAAATAAAAAGTTCAAATATTTCAAAGTTGAATATCTCCTAGGGGCCATTCATTAATTACGTAAGCATCTCGAGGGGAGGGGGGGAAGTTAAAAAATTTCTACATATGCTTACGTCGGGGGTAGGGGGATGTAAAAGCAAATCTTACGTAAGATTCAACTATGTATGGAAATTCATCTGGAAGCACGATATAAAGTTGAGGTGAATTTACACACCTTAACTTGTTTAAGCCAGTCTGTTTGGCGGTCGAGGACCAACAGATTCTGCAATAGAGTAAGAAAAGCTGGTAGTATATGTGTCTCTTTTACTCCAAAGTAATTTCTGGCGGTCAACGACCCACCAACAGAGCTGTAAATGCTCATTTAGCCGTCACTTTTTGCCAAAAGAAAATTTACTGTAATCGTAATTAAATGCGATTACAAATAAGGAATACAAATTAAGTGATTTTTTAAACAATCTTTAAACAAATTAATATTGTTAACTACCAACATTTTTTACATTGAACCTACAAATATGCAGCTTTTTCCTAATCATGCAATTAACCGATCTTTATATGATTATGGCAAGAAATAAGTAATAAATTATTATTTAAACTTTTTTTAAACATATTAATATTGTTAACTAGCAACTTCTTGTTTAGCTAGCATCTGTAAGTTTACATTGAACCTACAGATATGCAGTTGTTCCTCATTTTGTAATTAATCGATCTTTGTATGATTATCGACAAAGAATTTAACAATAATAATTTGTTTAGAAAATATTTAAATAATAATTTAATTTTGTATTTCTCTTATATAATTAGTTGAAGATCGACAAATTGCAAAGTTAGGAAAAAAATTGCATATTTGTATATGTGTGAAAAAAGTTGGTATTTAACAATAATACTTTATTTAAAAACTTTAAAGTAATAATTTAATTTGTATTATTTTTCCGAAATTAGATAAAAATTTCAAAATTTCAAAATTAGGAGATGAATGCATATTTGTAGGTTCCATGTGAACAAAGTTGCTACAGCTAACAAAAATAATTTGCTTAAAAATGTTTAAATACTAATTTAATTTTTATTCCTTACCCGTATAATCGCATAAAAATTAGTTAATTGCAAAATAAGAAAAAAAAACTGCAGATTTGTATGTGCTTTATGTAGAAAATTGGTGAACAATATTTATTTGTTTAAACAATGTTTTAATAATTGTTATTATTCGTTTCACTAAATATATTATTTAATTTATTACTAACAAAAACAAAAACTAGGTAAAAATTATGTCCATTTCTTGGATATTTCGCTTCCAAGTAAGCAAAATAATTTGCTTCCTCATAGATGAAGCAATTAATTAATAATAATATATAAGTTAATTGGGAAAGTTATTAAAAAAAAGAATTTTTAATCCAAAAAAATGAAAAAATATTATTTGTTTTACGAATTTTTGATCAATTATAAAAGTTATATAGGTCAATTGATTAGTTTTTAGATAAGAAATTTGATTTTTGTATTCATTAAGGGTGTTCCAAAGTTAAGCTAAGCCATGACAAAGAAAGATGATACATACCAAAGTCAATTTTTACACATGAATTTTTGGCACAACACAATACTTGACATAAAAACGCAACATCAACGAGAAATTGTACATATTTGTAGTTTCTAAATCACTTGGAACTATTTTATTTTATTCCCGAACAAGGCGACAATATGTTCTAGAAAATTCGGTTGCAATGAAAGCAGATGATTGAAACAAAGATTGAGTCTTCCGTGACGTCGCTTTGGAACACCCTCACTCTCTAAATCTGAATTAGTGGTTTGCTACTAATGAATTAGCGAAAAGTGAGCTACTATTAAAATAGTAAGAATTTTACTAATTCTTAGTAGAAAACTACTAATTAAATTAGTAAAAAAATCTACTTTTTTTAAAAGTAAAGTTTCACTATTTCAATTAGTAGTTTTCTACTAAGAATTAGTAGCTTTCTACTAAGAATTAGTAGTTTTCTACTATATGAATTAGAGAAAAATGAGCCATGAATTTGACTAATTAATAGTAGAAAACTACTATTTCATAGTAGAAAACTACTAATTCAGATTTAGAGAGCAAGTTATAAGTTTAGACTGGAAAAAAATTTTGGCAAAAAACGTTTTTTTTTTAAGGAAAGAGGTGCTCAAAAAAATTTAATTGGTTATTTTTAAAAATCTCTGTGTCCAAATTTAGATATTTATGAGATTAATAAGTCATCCAAATTTTATTGAAATCCGCTGAAGCGTTCTCGAGATATCCGGGCAACAAAAAACGCTATCCACACATATATGTGGACATTTGCTTTGGAATGAAAATTTACGCTTTTTAGATAATTTTAGATAGTCGATTTAGACTATTTTCGGAAAATCGAAAATCTTAACGATCACAAAGATTCCTTTATAAGGAAGCAAAATTCGACAATTTTATTTAATTTCTTACTCTGTTAGTGTATTTGGAAGTGCTTCAATTTTTCAACAATTAATTGCTTAAAGAAATTAAAAAGTCATCATAATATTGAGAAAAAACTTTTCATCGGTCCTAGTATAAAATAGTATAGACTTTTCGAATTTGAGGTCATGATAAACTGTTTTGTGCATGACAGAAGTCAAGCAGACCCGAGTTTACACTAAATAATATCTTATTCTTGGATCAAGCATAAGTACGATTTCTTTCAAGACAATCAATGTAAACACATTTTTATTCTTTGCAAAAGAAATCCTCTTTTCTCTGTGAACATTCGTAAAATACAATATTTGTTGATAAACAACAATAACAGTAAAAAATTTTTATAAACTTAATTTTTTTTGCTACATACAAATAAAAGTCCTCGCGCGTATACAATAATTTTCGGTAGCGCGAAAGTTAATATTGTTTCAAAGTTCGTCGTTTATTTGATGTTACCTAAAGTAATTCTCTTTTGCAGTTTTTTGATAGATTCGTTAAATTAACTACTTTAAGATCGTTTTCAATATAATCGTTTATTCAGTTTATTGGATTACGCAAAGTATTCCATTTTAAAATTTTTAGAAATCTTACGTTTAATTATGGTATCTATTTTACAAAGACTGAATTATTATTTAAAAAAAAATAAAAATCTTTAAATTATATCAAATAATGATGTGTTTCAGTGCAATTGAACTTTTTCTGATAAAAGCATACTTTTAAACTAATTTAAGGGTAGTTATACAAAAATCTTACTTAAGAATAGGGGGGGGGGGTCTGACAATTCTTATGTATGCTTACATGGGTGAGGGGAGGGGGTCAAAACTAGCTAAAATCATGCTTATATATTTATTGAATGGCCCCCTACATTTATTAATATTTTTTAAAAGAAGTTTTACAATTTTTTAAGTTACATCAAGGACTACGAGTAAGCGAAGTTTGATCTTAATCCCATAACAGAAGGAAATTGCCATGATCACTTACCATGGAAATGCTCAATAACCAATTTATAATTATGGTAACCACGCCGTTGAAAATGTCTGAAATTGACCGTGCGTAATGATCAACAAAATTTAGTCACTGAAATTTGAAAAACAAATGTTCAGAAATTTGTTCAACCGTCGCGGCACCAAAAAAAAATAACATAAAATTTCCGAAAGGTTAATTGAAAACGAAATTACGGATTTTTAATTTTCTTGAAACTCACACCGGAAACCGTTTGAAAATAAAAACTTTCACGCTCTCGAAATTTTTCAATGAAGATTTAATTTAAAAATTATAAACTTGCATAAACGTACAAAAATCACAAAATCAAATAAAATTTTTAACAATTTTATCCTCGCTGATCTTCACGGTTAAATTTCATCACTGTTTCAAAATCGAGAAAAAACGTCACTTCCTATCTCGAGCCTCGAAAATCCGAAATATTTTCAAAGAACTTCCATTAAAATTTTAATTTATAAAGTTTCACTTAAATTTGACCCATCACTGAATTTATTCTAAAAGTTTAATGTTAATTTTTCAACACTCTCACAATTTGTAGTAAACTCTTATGAGCTTTCTTAAATTTATATTACTCAAACTTTTAATAAAATTCACAATCTGTAATATTCTCACACATTCGAAAATAAATATTTTCTACACTTACACGGTTTTTACTCACGAAACAGAAATAAGTAATTTTAATAATTTAAAATCAATTTCCATTTGCCACATAATATTCGTGAATTTTCGCGATTCCGATGATCAAACAAGCTTTCCAAAATGTCCACGAAATCGTTACCGTACACCTGTTGAATAATACTTCGAGGTAATTTTCAAAATTTAAATTTCAAACTTGAACCGAAAATATTTATTCACTTCTTAAAATCTTGCAAAATTCAGTAAAATTTTAACATTACACATTTGGCACTTACTCACTTTTAAAAATTCCTAACCGAAAGAATATTTTCACAACCTTGATAAAAATCGAAAGATGAATTTTTCAGCACCTATTCTTCACACAAATTAACAAATTTTGTCAAAATTTTAAAATTTATCTACTTTAAAATGGTCAGAAAAATTAAAATCGGAAAAATTTTCTATTCAGAAAAAGGCGCCAACACTTTACCGCCAAATTTTGTTCGCCGACAAAATTTTTTACCGCTGATCTGAAGTAGAAAATTCACGAAAATCCATTAATCGATCAGGCAGTAGAAGAAAAATAAAATTAAACACTAGGGTGTTCCAAAATTGCATGGAAAACAAAAATTTTTTATTTTGAATTCTCTCACCCTCTAGGATTGTTTTATATCGAAAAAATTCTGCTATTTTTTTATTTTTAGGGTTCCGTACACCTTCGGTGTTCGGCGGAACCCTTATAGCGAGACTCGTGCGTCCGTAGCCAAAAACCATTCTCCCCCCTTAACTTCTAAACTATTTGACCTAGAGGTCTGAAATTTGGTACACTTATGTATTTTCACGTGTAGATTGCACGAAAAATATAGAAAACATGATTCAAGATGATGTTCATAGCGTTGTCAAGGAAATAACAACTTTTTTTGTGCAAAAATGCATTAAAAAGGGACCATTTCCCCCCCTTAACTTCTAAACTATTCGACCTAGAGGTCTGAAATTTGGTACACAAATGTATTTTCACGTGTAGATTACACGAAAAATATAGAGAACATGATCTGAATCGATGGCCATAGCGTTGTCAAGGAAAAACTGCAAATTTCCGAAAAAAAAGTTTTTTTTCTTTAACTTTGCCATTACTTGAGCTAAAATTTGCTAAAATTTGCTAAAATTGCTAAAATTTGGTACACTCGTGTATTTTTGCATGCAGATTATGCAAAAATTATGTTTGAAAATAAAATTGAATATTATGAGGTCACAAAAACAAATTCAAAAAATCACCAAAAAGAGGTTTAGACCCCTATGCTAGAGCTCACCCTAATTGTCCTACAGTACCCCTCAAACCAATAAAATTTTTATTTGTATACTCAGAATTTAAAAAAACGATATAAAACGCAATTGAAAATTGTTATCACGTTTTTTCAAAATAATTGAAAAATTATGAAAAAAAACAAATAAAAATTTTTAATCTTATACAAAGCTTGATCAAGGCTGCCACAGGACCTATAATCAAGACTGTTATAAGCCCTGAAACCCTATACAAATTTCAGTGCCTCCCCTAAAAAAAAGAATTCTTGATTTTTATGTTATTTATATAAAATACAAGCCTGTACCCTTAAGCAAAAGTTTCATGTACTTGAAGGTAGAAGTATTTTTATAATTTGTAAGTTGTAAATAATTTTCATAATCTGTACATAAAAATATACAAATATATCAAATTTTAGCCCTCTAGCTCAAATAGTTTCAAAGTTATGAGGAAAAAACTTTTTTTTCGAAAATTTGCAGTTTTTCTTTTTTTGACGTTTTGACTGTCAATCCAGATAATGTTCCCTATAATTTTCCTGTAATCTACACGTGAAAATACATATGTGTACCAAATTTGAGCTCTCTGTTTGTTAATAAGGTACATCTTTGTTTCGTAAATGTACGGAACCCTAGATTTTGGTGCGGGTGTAACTCGTACTTGCCCGATTTTTTTTAATATTTAGATGGGGCTCAAAGCGATCAAAGTTTCCCATGCAAAATGTATGGGAAAAAAAGAATTTTTCATAGAAATGGTATAGGACCCTTGAAAAATAATATTTTTCAATCGCCCAACTCTGTTTCTCTTCAGAAGACTTTAAACAACAGTGCTAAATTGTTCATTTAACAATTTCTTAATATTAACTATTTTTTATAGGGCATTAAAGAAACCCCATAAATTACAAAATTATGAAAAAATCGTTAAAAAATATTTTTTACCATTTTTATGAGATTTTTTTCCTATATTTTGAATAAATAACATAAATATTGATTTTTAATCATTCTTCAATGTAATTGCTAATTTGTTTAAACAAATTATTATTATTTATTTACAACTTTTTATCAAATTGAACTAGAGAGTTGCAACTTTTTCTTAATTTTACAACTTATCGAGGCCATTGGAGTCAAGCACGAACAAAAAGTTAAAATAATAATTTTAACAATTGTTTAAACAAATTATACTGTTTATTTTTAAGATTTGCACAAATTGAGCTACAGAGTTGCAGTTTTTTCTTAATTTTGCAATTTTTCGAGGACAGTGAAGCCATGTACTAACAACAAACGAAAAATAATAATCTTTACGATTGTTTAAACAAATTATGTTGTTTATTATCAACTTTTTATAAAATAGTGGTACAGAGATGCAACTTTTTTTTAATTTGGCAACTTTTCGAGTTCAGTGAAGCCGTGTACTAACAACAACTAAAAAAAATAATCTGTACGATTGTTTAAACAAATTATGTTGTTTATTATCTACTTATTACTAAATAGAGTTACAGAGATACAACTTTTTTCAATTTTGCAAATTTTATAGGTTTATAAAAGCAAGTATTAGCAACAAAAGAAGAAAATAAATGTTAACAATTGTTTAAACAATTTAATAATGTTTATTACTATCTTTTCATTGAATAAAGCTAGAAAGACCAAAAAGTGTCAATCAATTTATAAACGAGGATTTAATGAACTTCTTTTTACGTTTTAAAATGTAAACTTCTTTTCTTGAGGAACATCCCTCACTATGACATCAGAATGTCGGTTATTACGCTTGTATAAAAATTGTAAATAGTCTAAAATTAATTAATGACATTGCAGAGCGAAACGATAAATTATTATCTGATTTTAACAAACTAATAACAAGAGATAAGGATCGAAAACAAAATACCAAAAACAGTTTCCGAACTGTAACAAAAAAATGTTATCCGAAAAAATGATGTGATAACCAACACATGTATTTATCATATTAAAAAAATAAATATTCTAAAGTTTCTTACTTAATTATAATTATGTCTTACAGTCATTCCTACCTCTCAAAACTTGCAAATCTTAGAGAAAGTTGCAACTCTCTAGCACTATTTCGTAAAAAGTTAATTATAAACTATAAAATTTGTTAAAACAATTGTTAACATTTCTTTTCTCATTTTGATGCTAATACTTGTTTTTAAAGGCCTATAAAAGTTGCAAAATTAAAAAAAAGTTGCATCTCTATAGCTCTCTTTAATAAAAAGTTGATAATAAACAATATAATTTGTTGAAACAATTGTAAAAATTATTTTCAGTTTGTTGTTAGTACATGGCTTCACTAAACTCGAAAAGTTGCAAAATTAAGAAAAAGTTGTATCTCTGTACCACTATTTTATAAAAAGTTGATAATGACAAACATAATTTGTTTAAACAATCGTAAAGATTATTATTTTTCGTTTGTTGTTAGTATATGGCTTCACTGTCCTCGAAAAATTGCAAAATTAAGAAAAAATTGCAACTCTGTAGCTCAATTTGTGCAAATCTTGAAAATAAACAATATAATTTGTTTAAACAATTGTTAAAATTATTATATTAACTTTTTTATTTGTGTTTGGCTTCAATGGCTTCGATAAGTTGCAAAATTAAGAAAAAGTTACAACTCTCTAGCTCAATTTGATAAAAAGTTGTAAATAAATAATAATAATTTGTTTAAACAAATTAGCACTTACATTGAATAATGGTTAAAAATCAATATTTATGTTATTTATTCAAAATATAGGAAAAAAACGCTCATAAAAATAGTAAAAAATATTTTTTAACGTTTTTTTTATAATTTTGTAATTTATGGGGTTTTTTGAGGCCCTATAAAAAATAGTTAATATTATGAAATTGTTAAATAAACAATTTAGCACTGTTGTTTGAAGTCTGCTAAAGAGAAACAGAGTTGGGCGATTGAAAAATATTAATTTTCAAGGGTCCTATACCATTTCTACGAAAAGGTCTTTTTTTCCCATGCATTTTGCATGGGAAACTTTGACCGCTTTGAGCCCCATCTAAATATTAAAAAATAAAAAAAATAGGGATATTTTTTTCGATATAGAACAATCCTAAGGGGTGAGAGCATTCAAAATAAAACATTTTTGTTTTTCCCATGCAATTTTGTGCGTCTCAAGGTCTAAGCAAAAAGTTCACCACAAGGGATGCCATTTATAACAGAGCTATTTATATCAATATACTTACTTTATATTACCATATATTATTCACTATCTTTAATTTACACAAATTAAATCAGTTTCAATTACAATTAAGATATTCAATTTTTGCTCAATATTTTCAAGACAGTTCTCAATTAATCCTTGGACGCTATCACTCAAATTCTAGTCTTTTGGATGACGGCACAAATAAGAATGAAAGAATTGTGGTAACGATCGTCCAACGATTGACTCCTTCCCACGCGATCCTTCCCCTTTCAGATTTTCGGCTTTCTCTCTCTGACTTGGCCACCAAGGACACCTCGGACTCTCGCAGTCAGACTCATGGAAAGGCTGATCGAGAGAAAGACACCTAAACTTTCATTCTGCCTTACGGACAAAAACCAATAATCGGCCTCAGGCCAGTATATATATACAATCAAACTTACGTCTTCACTATTTAATTTAAATTAACGCAAAAAAAAGTTATTCCTAAGGGGAGGCAATTAAAAATATATGTTGACGATATACATCGTCACAGAATGCTATATATTAAATCTTTGATACACACTCATAATCTTGTTTTAGAGCCAAAAAAACCGTTTTCAGGTAAATTC
This sequence comes from Ganaspis brasiliensis, assembly GCA_037103525.1. Classification (NCBI taxonomy): domain Eukaryota; kingdom Metazoa; phylum Arthropoda; class Insecta; order Hymenoptera; family Figitidae; genus Ganaspis; species Ganaspis brasiliensis. The sequence goes on from JAZKLR010000018.1 coordinate 1,209,944, forward strand.
ATGTACATAATACTTTGAAACTTCAACATTTTTTATTCGTATTAAATTTTTTTTAAAGCTTAAAATACACTCTTTGAAGCTGCCTGAGCCTTTTTAGGGTTCCGTACCGTAAAACGGAACCCTATTAAAATCACTATGTGTGTCCGTTTTCGCACCCCCTCTAATTTCTAAACTATATGAGCTAGAGACTTCACAATTGGTACACATATGTAATTTCACCTTGGATTTACGAAAATGATATGGAAAACGCGATTAGACCTCATAAACATGCCGAAATCCAGCAAAAGCCGCTTTTTTTGCACTAAAATGCAAAAAATTGACCATGTCCCCCTCCCTAATCATCCAAACTATTTTACTTAGGATGCTGCAATTTTGTACACGTATGTAGATTTACGTGTAGATTACAGGAAAATTATAGAGAACTTTCGCAAAGGCGGTCTTCATAGTGTTTACTAGCCAAAAAGTACCAAAAATGACCATGTCCCCTGCCCCTCTAATCTTCCAACCTATTTTACTTATGATAATGCAATTTGGTACACGTATGTAGATTTACGTGTAGATTACAGGTAAATTATAGAGAACATTCGTAAAGACGGTCTTCATAGTGTTTACTAGCCAAAAAGTACGTTTTTTTTTTAAAAAAATCAAAAAAATTACCATGACCCCTCTCCCTAATCTTCCAAACTATTTTACTTAGGATGCTGCAATTTGGTACACGTATGTAGATTACAGGAAAATTATAGAAAACTTTCGTAAAAACGGTCTTCATAGTGTTTAGTAGCCAAAAAGTACGATTTTTTTTTAAAATCGTACTTACAGTACGAAAAAAATCGAAAAAATGACCATGCCCCCCCCCCCCCCCCCCTAATCTTCCCAACTATTTGACTTAGGATGCTGCAATTTGGTACATGTATGTAGATTTACTTGTAGATTACGGGAAAAATATATAGAAGTTTGCTAATGTTCGTCTTCATAGAATGTACTATCCAAAATTCGTGTTTTTTTAAAAAAAAGTTTGAATAATAATTGGTTAATTCCTTATTTTTTGAAAACGTATTTAAAAAACGGCCCTGAGCCTTCTGCTGCAAAATTTTTGGCTTATAGTGCTAACAATTTGTATACAATAAAATTTTATTTAGTGTATAATAAAAAATATTTTTAAAAATGGTTTCCTGGTGGAAAATTTTTAATCTCTGCCTCATATAATTGAAAAAAATGAGAGCGGTACAGAACCCTTCGACTTGATACGAGTGTAACTCGTACTTGCCCGATTTTTTATTTTCATTTAAATTCTTGAAGATATAGACCAAAAATCATAAAAAATTTCCATTTTTTCATTGATTTTTCAACTTTGAAGCCAATTTAAATCTCTTATCTTATTAAAATTATATTTTTTCTTAATGTGCATCAAAAGTTTAATAAATGCAGTTTCAAATGACCCCAGATTGAATAAAATTTGATTAAAATTGTGAAAGTTATTCCACTTTTAACTTTTTAATAACATCATTAAATTTTGATTTTATGAACATTTTTTCATTATTTTCTTCCTTGTAGGGTAAGTCGGGGAGAGATGGAACACCTTTTTTGAAACCACTGCAAAATGTCAGAAATTTAGCAGAAAACTCTAATTCTTATTAAATACTTTAACAATAACCTTCGTACATTCGCACGTGAAACGGTTTTTAATTTTTTTCATTTCTTCTTAATTTATAAAGAAATTTATATAAATGCAACGTTTCCAGGAGAGATGAAATTATCCGGGTGAGATGGAATAAGGTGTTTCGATTTTTTGTAAATGCCCTTATGACAGAAAATTGAGTAGTAGAAGCCAAATAATAAATAAAATACACTTTCTTTATGTCATTTTAAAACTTTTTTTTGCAAAAATCTTCGAATCTTTACAATCTTTAATCTTTCATATTTAGATATTCTCGCGAACCTCGGTTTTATAAACACTGAAACATAATTTTATTTATAATTTTTCTAGCAATAAATTACCATTTTATATTTTGTTTATGGACTGTTTGACTCTTGCGTAATAAATTAAAATTTTATTTGATGATTAATTTTCCGAGACACCATCTCTCCTGGTGTTCTAACTCTCGCGGACTTGCCCTATTGATAATTTTGACTGTTTTTTCATTTTTATGTATTTTTGCAATGTTAAGATACAATTTTTAGAGTTTACCAATCATCTAATACATACATGTAACAGTGTTTAATAAAATTATTATTAGGTACTATCAGGTACCAAGATGGACATAGCTTTAATTTAATGTTCTTGTATCCAAACTTAATAAGATATAGTAAAATATTTTATACCGGATGAAAGTACAATTTATTAGGCAACTTATGGCCGCAAAGATAAAATTTTATTTTGCACATAAACATTTTTTAAAGCATTTTTTCTAATTGTTAAAATTTTTAATCTAAAAAAAAGTGGCCTCAAGATGAACACTTTCTTAAAAGTCTCTGAAAAATGTAGTACATAGAAAATAAACATGGCGTAACAATTCTTAAACTAATTTTTAATCATTTTACTTAATTTACCAAGAAATAGCATGTTTAAAAACGTCAATTTAATAGCTTAACAGTAAAAAGTAGTAATATATCGAAAAATATCGATGTACCAAATTCTCTAATGATAACATCACAGTTCATAATGGAAAATTAAAAAATTTTAATTAGGAGGCTTAAAAAATTATTGAAGAAAGTGTAAAATCGAAAATATGAAAATAAATACATTGAGATTTGGTGTCTGTCCATCTTAGGGTACATGACACCATTTTTTAATCGCCAGTAAAAGTTTGTATACAAACACAATATTAGAAAAAACATTTTAGAATATTATTGTACGATAAATAAATAATATTATAACGCTAAGCACTTATTCTAAATTACAAATTTAAATAACTTTACCAACTTAAGAAAAAACTGTAACAAAACTGTTCTAGACACAAAATCACGTGCCATGTGTAGAAGAAAAAAAACTGTTTTTTTTCTTCAGATGTGCATCAAAATCTTCGTCTATACACACAACAAAAATGACAGAAATCAAAAGACGCTGTCACCTCAACCAAAAATTTTATACGAAATGTCGATCTTAGAGCCCTGTCCATCTTGGGGCTCCTCCCCTATGAAAATGGAAAACTATTTAAAATTATCAATGAGAGGAAGAAAATAATGTAAAAATGTTCATAAAATCAAAATTTAATGATGTTACTAAAAAGTTAAAAGTGGAATTACTTTGAGATTTTAGTGAAATTTTATTCAATCTGGGGTCATTTGAAACTGCATTTATTAAACTTTTGATGCGCATGGAGAAAAAATATAATTCTAATAAGATAAGAGATTTAAATTGGCTTCAATGTTGAAAAATCAATGAAAAAATGGAATTTTTTGATGATTTTTGATTGATTTACCTGAAAACAGTTTTTTTGGATCTAAAACAAAATTTTCAGGGTGTATCAAGAATTTAGTATGTAGCATTCTTTTTAGTTTTTTATTACTTACAACCTCCACTAGGTCCGTCAAGAAGTTAAACTTTGAGATAGGTATCTGTCAAAAGTACAATTAAAATTAACGATGGACTTTATAGGTGGTGCTAGTATGTTTGAATATGATTCCAGTGGTAATATTTAAATTCAAAAAGCATGTGAGTTACTTAACATATTCCCCGGCATTGACAATTAAAATCCTTGAATAATTTCAATAGTTATTAACAATAGTCAAACAATTCGTAAAAATGATCTAGCAGACAATAGTCAAAGTATTTAACAAAATTAGTTTAGCAAAAATAAAATTATCTAAATTAGTCAAAATGATTCATAAAATTGATTTAACATTTAACAATGGTATACAAGTGTACAATTCCACAAATCATCCCTTTGGCAATGGACAAACTTTGGCGAGTGCTCGACGAACAATCCCCTTTGTGGTTTTGATGGATGCAACTCGAGCGATGCTATCGCCTCCAGGATGCAATTGCACCACACGGCCAAGCCTCCACGTAGATGGTTGTAAGTTGTCCTCTTTTAAGAGGACCAGTGCGTCCACGTCCAGGGCAGGATACGGTGTTTGCCATTTCGTTCGTTTTTGCATCTCTGAGATATATTCCTTACTCCATCGCTTCCATAGATTCTGCTGAAGCTGATGCACCCTTTGCCAATTGCTTAGTCTTCCTTCCTTCTGATCTGTCAGGTCCGGATCAGCTAAACTAATGAATGATCTCCCTATAAGAAAGTGGGCAGGCGTTAGAGGAGAAAGGTCATTGGGGTCGATAAATAGGGGAGTTAAGGGTCTCGAGTTGATTATTGCCTCTACCTGACTCAACAATGTACAAAATTCCTCCAACGTTAAAATTGCTTCGCCAGCTACGCGTTTTAAATGATATTTTACAGACTTCACTCCGGCCTCCCATATACCACCAAAATGGGGTCAGTAGGCTGGAATGAAGTGCCATTGAATTCCAATATTAGCAATCTGTTCAGTCAACAATTCCGATTCCTGGATCAAGAACTGCCCGAGACGCTCCAATTCGTTTTTTCCACCCACAAAATTCCTTCCGTTGTCTGAAAATATGTGGGGCGGTTTCCCACGTCTCGATATAAAGCGCCTCAGAGCCGCCACAAAAGCTTCGGTAATCGTGTTCGAGACCAGTTCCAAGTGCAGGGCTTTAGTTGAAAAGCACACAAACAAACACATGTAGCATTTTGTCGTCTTGCAACCGCGACCCTTTCTATCTTTAACTGAAAAGGGGCCGGCGTAATCGACACCCGTGTTGCAAAATGGAAAAGATGAAGATACCCGAGGCGCTGGAAGATCGCCCATCATCGGCGAGCTCGTTTTTGGCTTGAATCTGGAGCACTTAACACAGTCGTGTACAATTTTTCGCGCCAAATTTCTTCCTCCTATAGGCCAAAATTTCTCTCTTGCATTGGACAACAATAAATTAGGTGGTGCATGAAGCATTCTAATGTGATCACGCCGAAAAAGAAGTTTCGAAAATGCGTGATTGGCATCGATGATTATGGGATGTTTTTGATCCTCTGAAAGATTTGAATTTCTAAGTCTGCCTCCAACTCTTAGAATTTTGCTCTCATCACAAAATGGATTCAATGCTCGAAGCTTTCTCTTTAAAAGCGTCTTATTTTCAACCAGAAGACGAATTTCTTACCGGAAAGATACCCTTTGGGATGAACTAGCGAGATTTATTAACGCTTTCTTTAATTCGGAAACGCTCAATGGTTCAACAGTTTTGTCAAGCTTGGACTTTGAATTTTGAATAAATCGCCTACAATACGCAGTCACCCTGATTAATTTAGACAAGCTTTCGAATTTATCAAATATTGAATCATCGACTATATCGTCCCGTTTTAAAGCGTGAAACACTGATTTCGATTCTGGTTGATGCTGAATTTGTGATGGCATAGTTGGCCACTGAGACTCACATTCACGCAAAAAACCAGGGCCCGACCACCAAAGGTCCAAATCTATTATTTGATCAGGATTTACTCCACGAGACAAACAATCTGCTGGATTGAGCTTTGTTAGAACATGCTTCCAGCTATCCGTTTTTGTTATTTGGTGCAATTGAGTGACGCGGTTCGCTACGAAAGTTTCCAATTTTTCTGATTGACCTCTGATCCAACACAAAACGATTGTTGGATCAGTCCAATGATAAATTTCAATATTACTCATGCCCAGAGCAATTTTGACCTTATTGCACAACCTCGAGTCTAGAAGAGCTCCACATAACTCCAGCTTCGGAATAGTTTGCGTTTTGAGTGGAGCTACCTTAGATTTGGATGCAAGCAACCTGACCGTAATCTCACCTCGATCATCCTGTGACCTCATGTAAACGCACCCCCCGTACGCGGCCTTGGAGGCATCTAAGAATCCGTGCATCTGAATTTTGACAACTTTGGGACTAATTACCCATCTGGGTATTTTTAAACTATTCAAACTTGCAAGTTGACCCTTGTATTCCTGCCATTGAAAGTGAAGAAGATAAGGCAATGATTCATACCAGGAAAGCTTTTCCAGCCAAAGCTGTTGCAACAATATTTTTGCCAAAACAATGCATGACCCCAATAGGCCAAGGGGATCGAAAATTTGACTGATTTCTGACAATATTTGTCTTTTAGTGACTTTGGAGCTTTTTGACAAGCAGATTGTATACTTGAACTGATCAGACCGAGTGTCCCATATCAACCCAAGCGTTTTAATTTGCTCACTTTTCGACAGATTAATGTGACTTTCAATATTTTCAGTTCCTACGACTTCTCTGATTATTTGCTTATTATTTAATTTCCACTTACAAATATGAAAACAACTTTCCGCTAAAACGTGTGTCAACTGACTCTCTAACAGAACAGCTTCTTCTACCGTATCTGCTCCGCTAAGCAGATCATCCACGTAGAAATCATCCCGAATTGTTTTCTCAAGCTTAGGATTGGAAATCTCATGATTGTCCGCGATAGAGATCAAACATCTGATTGCCAGAAAAGAGGCTGCTGCTGTACCGTAAATCACGGTGTTGAGTTCTTAAACGTCATCGTCTTGTTCGAATCGAAACGCCAGAGAATTCGTTGAAGCGCGCGTTGATCAGAGAACACAAGGACCTGGCGGTACATCTTTTCGAAGTCCGCGGTTATTGCGAATTCGTGCTTTCTAAACTTAATCAAAATTGGAAAGAGATCATTTTGCAATGTGGGACCAATCATTTGCAGATCGTTCAACGATAGTCCTGAGTCGGTGACTGCAGAAGCATCAAAGACCACGCGTATCTTAGAAGATTCCTTTTCTGGTCGAAGCACGCAATGATGAGGCAGATAGTATGAAACTTCTTGCTTAAATCTCTCTTTAACCTTTGGACATGTGACCCAATCGAATATATTACTGAATAAATAAATCATAGTCCTTTTTAAATCAGGGTGCCTTTCAAACCTTTTTTCCAAACTCAGCAAGCGCCTCATCGCTGCATCCCTTGAACCTCCTAGCTTTCTGATATCATCCTTGAACGGAATCACGACCTCGAATCTACCACTTTTGTCACGCCTTATATTTTGAACGAAACTATCCTCACATGCCCTTTCCTCGACTGAAAAGACCCTTTTGCTTGAAGAACAATCCTCTATTTCCCAAAATTTATTTAATTGACCTTCATTATTTGTAGAACTGACGAAGTTGCAACTTTTTTGTTTAACTGATAATCCTGGCATTGGACCAGCGAATATCCAGCCCAATTTAGTTTTTTGAAACCTTAATCCTTACCTAATTGAATTTGTCCTATACAATTCAGTGACCAAAACACTGCATTGCCAATAAAAATATCAATCGTTCCTGCTTCATTAAAACGAGGATCAGCTAACCTAATATGAGATGGAACACACTTGTGCTTGACGGCCAAAGGGATATGACTTAGAGACTCAATGATGACATAAATTGGAATCCTTTCGAGTTGGAGTGCATCACACAATTCAGAAGTAATCAGATTGCATTGCGACCCTGTATCCAATAAAGCTCTAGCAAATCGTTGATGGGTTCCCTTTCCCCTTGCGAGAACTGAAGCTGTGTACAGAATTCCGTCCTCAGAGCCCCGAGATGATGGGATTGCAGAATATAAAAGTTTTTTCTTTGAACCTGAAGATACGATCGACTCCAAGTTACTTGAATTAAAATGCAACAATGTATTATGCCTAGACTGACACTGTTTACATCCTTTGGCCTTGAAGTCCCTTTGGAAATGACCGGGCCTCAAGCAATTCAAACACAATCTGCACATTTTGACCTTTTCCGATCTCTCTTGTGCTGAAAACAAAAGGAAATTAGGACACGCTTGAATGTGATGCTCTTCCTTGCAAAGAGCACAACTAATATTTTTGAGCTAAAAATGATCTTTTATATTGTAAATTTGGTTTATTTTCCATCTGTGGTTTTGAATCTCTACTCACCCTGAAATTGCTTACCTCTAAAGTTTCTAATAAACTTGCTCGCGCTTGCAAAATTTTTTTAAAATCCTTAAGAGTGGGAATATCATTTCCTGTTTTTTCTGTTTCCCATGCTCGAACCGTTTTGATATCTAGTTTTGAGGAAAGGGGCCATCCATAAACCACGTGGACATTTTTTTGCTGATTTTTGACCCCCGCCCCCCCCCCTCGTGGACAATCGTGGACATTTTACCACCCCCCCCCTTACAAAATTGTCCACGTGGACATTGCAAAAAAATTCTTTGTATATTATAAACCAATAAGTTAATACAATTATAAAGCTTAATTCTGAATATTTTTCAAAAAAAATTGCTGGAATAAAGAAGTTGATGAAAAAATAATAAATAAACACAATTTACATTATTCTTAAAAGGAAAATTAAAATATACGCATAAATATACTATAAGAAATCATAAACCTAAGAAGTGGTTTGTAACAATAAGAAAATCACTATCCTCTTTTTAAAGACAATTTTCACTACTAGCAAATACATTTTTAAACAATCTTTATAGATCTTAAAAAATAACTTTGGCCATTAAGGTGGTCCAAAAACGCATTGTAAACAAATTTTTTAATTTCTCATACTCTCATCCACTAGGATTATTCTTATTTATCGAAAAAAATACCTCCATTTTTTTTAAGTTAAATAATATTTAGACTCTAAATTTTAGACTTAGCTAAAAGCCGATGAAGCCGATGAAGTTTTATACATGAATTTTGCATCAGGAAAAAAATACTTATTCGTAGATTTAGTATAGAATTCACGAAAATCAATATTTTTTAATCGGACAACTCTGCATCTTCTTAGAAACGTTCAAAAAATAACATCCAAAAATTTATTAAAAATTTTTTGTTGTTTAATATTTTGTACAGGGTCGTAGAACCTTCCCTAAAATTGCAAAATTATGGAAAAAACGTTAAAAAATAACTTTTACGATTTTATTGGGATTTTTTTTGCACTATTTTACAAAAATAACTTATAAGCTTTTACTGTTTAATTCACGTAATTGTTAATTTGTTTAAACTTATTGTTGTTATTTACTAACTTTTGATAAAATAAAGCTTAAGACTTGCAATTTTTTTAATTTTTGCAACTTTTATGTGTGATATGTAATTAAAAGTAATGAATAATTAAAATTTTTATTTATAACAATTGTTTAAACAAATTATTGTTGTTATTTATCAACTTTCGATAAAATAAAGCTATAGAGACTTACAATTTTTTCTGAAATTTGCAGTTTTTTTCGTTTGAAGTAACTAACAATTAACAATATTTTCAAAATTTATTCTTAACAATTGTTTAAAGAAATTATTGTTGTTATTTATGAACTTTTGATAAAATAAATATAACGACTTGCAATTTTTTTCAACATTGCAACTTTTTATGTTTCAAGTATCTGAAAGTAAACAGTAATACCAGATTTTATTTTTAACAATTGTTTAAACAATTTATTGTTGTTATTTATCGTCTTATGATACTTGCCATTTTTTCTCAATATTACAACTTTTATGCTTGGGACGGTATTGCAACTATTACAGAAACAGAATAAATTATTTATTATGAATATGAAGGATAAAATAATAGCTCTAGACATTTAAAATGTCCAGTAAGTTATCTATTAAAGTTTATTAGTAATGTTTTTAAGTTTTGCATTAAAATTAATGAAAGGACACTGTTATTGTGAGATCTAGAAGTACAAATTAAAGATAATCTTCTTTTAAAATTTATTTTCTAGTAAAACTACAATTCTAATGCTTTATTATATCTAAAGTTGATAAATTTAGAAAAAAACTAAACCGCTCTATTAGCTTCAGTCTGAAAATATTATCAAGTTAAAATTATTTAATAACTTAAACAATGACTAAAATTATAACTTTATCTTACAAATTCATAGTACATAAGAAAAAATTGCAAGTTACTATCTTTATTTTATCAAAAGATGGCAATTAACAATGCTTTAATAATTTGCTTTAACAATTGTTGTAAATAAATTTTGAAGTTGCTATATATTTTGAGTTATGTAAAATATAAAAAATTGAAAACTTAATAAAAAAAAATCAAGGTCTCTCTTCTAATTTTATCATAAGCTGATAAATAACAAAATTAAATTGTTTAAACATGTTTTTAAATAAATTTTAATGTTACTGTTTATTTTTAGTTATTTCAAACATAAAAGGTTGTAAACCTTATAAAGTTAAAGCTATATTAAAAGTTTATAGCTTTATTTTATCAAAAATACGTGGGGAACTTCATCAGCTTTGAGCTACCTCTCATTACTATATAATTTTAACAAAAAATCATAGGGGTATTTTTTTCGATAAAAAATTCTAGGGGGTAAGAGCATAAAAAAATCAAAAAAAAATTTTGGACCACTCTATTGAACATCTTATAATTTATTAAGTACTGATTACGGAAAATAACATAAATTCCTAAATTTTTAACATTATAAATTACCCTGGTCGACAAAAATGACTTTTTTTTATTTAAGCATCGGACTAAATTTTTCTTGTAGATATTTTATTACTAAACAAGAATATGACCATGAACAAAACTTGTCCATGACGTCAAGATTCTGATAAACAGAGCTCAGAAACTCAGAAAACCCTGGCTTTGATCATTTTTGATTAAACATAAGTCAAGAATTTGACATGCTAGAAATCTTTATGTACACTGCGATTCATAAATGCTGTCCTTCCGGTCAAAAGTCTGATTTTCAAAGACGCGACGCATCTATCGCCGCGTGATTAGTCTATGGTGTACAATATAACCGCCATTGTAATCAAAATTTAAAAACAATAATATCTTATCGTTCATTATTTTAAAAATGTTTCAGAGTGTTTAAATAATAATAAAATACAAAGTGAAGATCGATCTTAAGTGCTAATCTAAAAGATTAAGTGTTTGTGTTTATTTCATATAAAAGGAAAATGCAGGTCAGTGTTGAAATATTTAAAATAGTAATTAAATCTAGAGTATCTTGCGGCTAGAAATAATTCAATTTTGTTAATTTTAAAACAAAAATTTAATGACAAATTTTGACTTAGAGACCAGCCTCAAAAAATATCGTTGAAAATGAATATTTTCTAAAGAACCAAATTTTGTTGTCTAAAGACAAAGTTTTTAATAAATCCGTCTAATTTTTTGCAAACAAGTGTAACTTGCGGCTAGGAATAATTCAATTTTGTTAATTTTAAAAAAAAAATTTAATGACAAATTTTGACTTAGAGACCAGCCTAAAAAAAAATCGTTGAAAATGAGTATTTTACAAAGAACCAAACTTTGTTGTCTAAAGACAAACTTTTTAATAAATCCGTCTAATTTTTTACAAACTAGTGTAACTTGCGGCTAGGATTAAGTCAATTTTGTTGATTTTAAAAACAAAATTTAATGACAAATTTTGACTTAGAGACCAGCCTCAAAAAATATCGTTGAAAATGAGTATTTTATAAAGAACCAAACTTTGTTGTCTAAAGACAAAGTTTTTAATAAATCCGCCTAATTTTTTGCAAACTAGTGTAACTTGCGGCTAGGAATAAGTCAATTTTGTTAATTTTAAAAAAAAAATTTAATGACAAATTTTGACTTTGAGACCAGCCTGAAAATTTCGTTGAAAATGAGTATTTTACAAAGAACCAAATTTTGTTGCCTAAAGACAAAGTTTTTAATAAATCCGGCTAATTTTTTGCAAACTAGTGTAACTTGCGGCTAGGATTAAGTTAATTTTGTTGATTTTAAAAAAAAAATTTAATGACAGATTTTGACTTAGAGACCAGTCTCCAAAAATATCGTTGAAAATGAGTAATTTACAAAGAACCAAACTTTGTTGTCTAAAGACCAACTTTTTAATAAATCCGTCTTATTTTTTGCAAACTAGTGTATCTTGCGGCTAGGATTAAGTCAATTTTGTTGATTTTAAAAAAAAAATTTAATGACAAATTTTGACTTAGAGACCAGCCTCAAAAAAAATCGTTGAAAATGAGTATTTTATAAAGAACCAAATTTTGTTGCATAAAGACAAAGTTTTTAATAAATCCGTCTGATTTTTTGCAAACTAGTGTATCTTGCGGCTAGGAATAATTCAATTTTGTTAATTTAAAAAAAAAAATGTAATGTCAAATTTTGACTTAGAGACCAGCCTCAAAAAATATCGTTGAAAATGAATATTTTCTAAAGAACCAAATTTTGTTGTCCAAAGACAAAGTTTTTAATAAATCCGTCTAATTTTTTGCAAGCAAGTGTAACTTGCGGCTAGGAATAATTCAATTTTGTTAATTTTAAAAAAAAAATTTAATGACAAATTTTGACTTAGAGACCAGCCTAAAAAAAATCGTTGAAAATGAGTATTTTACAAAGAACCAAACTTTGTTGTCTAAAGACAAACTTTTTAATAAATCCGTCTAATTTTTTGCAAACTAGTGTATCTTGCGGCTAGGATTAAGTCATTTTTGTTGATTTTAAAAAAAAAATTTAATGACAAGTTTTGACTTTGAGACCAGCCTGAAAATATCTTTGAAAATGAGTATTTTACAAAGAACCAAATTTTGTTGCATAAAGACAAAGTTTTTAATAAATCCGTCAAATTTTTTGCAAACTAGTGTAACTTGCGGCTAGGATTAAGTCAATTTTGTTGATTTTAAAAAAAAAATTTAATGTCAAATTTTGACTTAGAGACCAGCCTCAAAAAAAATCGTTGAAAATGAGTATTTTACAAAGAACCAAACTTTGTTGTCTAAAGACAAACTTTTTAATAAATCCGTCTAATTTTTTGCAAACAAGTGTAACTTGCGGCTAGGAATAATTCAATTTTGTTAATTTTAAAAAAAAAATTTAATGACAAATTTTGACTTAGAGACCAGCCTAAAAAAAAATCGTTGAAAATGAGTATTTTACAAAGAACCAAACTTTGTTGTCTAAAGACAAACTTTTTAATAAATCCGTCTAATTTTTTACAAACTAGTGTAACTTGCGGCTAGGATTAAGTCAATTTTGTTGATTTTAAAAACAAAATTTAATGACAAATTTTGACTTAGAGACCAGCCTCAAAAAATATCGTTGAAAATGAGTATTTTATAAAGAACCAAACTTTGTTGTCTAAAGACAAAGTTTTTAATAAATCCGCCTAATTTTTTGCAAACTAGTGTAACTTGCGGCTAGGAATAAGTCAATTTTGTTAATTTTAAAAAAAAAATTTAATGACAAATTTTGACTTTGAGACCAGCCTGAAAATTTCGTTGAAAATGAGTATTTTACAAAGAACCAAATTTTGTTGCCTAAAGACAAAGTTTTTAATAAATCCGGCTAATTTTTTGCAAACTAGTGTAACTTGCGGCTAGGATTAAGTTAATTTTGTTGATTTTAAAAAAAAAATTTAATGACAGATTTTGACTTAGAGACCAGTCTCCAAAAATATCGTTGAAAATGAGTAATTTACAAAGAACCAAACTTTGTTGTCTAAAGACCAACTTTTTAATAAATCCGTCTTATTTTTTGCAAACTAGTGTATCTTGCGGCTAGGATTAAGTCAATTTTGTTGATTTTAAAAAAAAAATTTAATGACAAATTTTGACTTAGAGACCAGCCTCAAAAAAAATCGTTGAAAATGAGTATTTTATAAAGAACCAAATTTTGTTGCATAAAGACAAAGTTTTTAATAAATCCGTCTGATTTTTTGCAAACTAGTGTATCTTGCGGCTAGGAATAATTCAATTTTGTTAATTTAAAAAAAAAAATGTAATGTCAAATTTTGACTTAGAGACCAGCCTCAAAAAATATCGTTGAAAATGAATATTTTCTAAAGAACCAAATTTTGTTGTCCAAAGACAAAGTTTTTAATAAATCCGTCTAATTTTTTGCAAGCAAGTGTAACTTGCGGCTAGGAATAATTCAATTTTGTTAATTTTAAAAAAAAAATTTAATGACAAATTTTGACTTAGAGACCAGCCTAAAAAAAATCGTTGAAAATGAGTATTTTACAAAGAACCAAACTTTGTTGTCTAAAGACAAACTTTTTAATAAATCCGTCTAATTTTTTGCAAACTAGTGTATCTTGCGGCTAGGATTAAGTCATTTTTGTTGATTTTAAAAAAAAAATTTAATGACAAGTTTTGACTTTGAGACCAGCCTGAAAATATCTTTGAAAATGAGTATTTTACAAAGAACCAAATTTTGTTGCATAAAGACAAAGTTTTTAATAAATCCGTCAAATTTTTTGCAAACTAGTGTAACTTGCGGCTAGGATTAAGTCAATTTTGTTGATTTTAAAAAAAAAATTTAATGTCAAATTTTGACTTAGAGACCAGCCTCAAAAAAAATCGTTGAAAATGAGTATTTTACAAAGAACCAAACTTTGTTGTCTAAAGACAAACTTTTTAATAAATCCGTCTAATTTTTTGCAAACTAGTGTATCTTGCGGCTAGGATTAAGTCATTTTTGTTGATTTTAAAAAAAAAATTTAATGACAAGTTTTGACTTTGAGATCAGCCTGAAAATATCTTTGAAAATGAGTATTTTACAAAGAACCAAATTTTGTTGCATAAAGACAAAGTTTTTAATAAATCCGTCTAATTTTTTGCAAGCAAGTGTAACTTGCGGCTAGGAATAATTCAATTTTGTTAATTTTAAAAAAAAAATTTAATGACAAATTTTGACTTAGAGACCAGCCTCAATAAATATCGTTGAAAATGAATATTTTCTAAAGAACCAAATTTTGTTGTCTAAAGACAAAGATTTTAATAAATCCGTATAATTTTTTTGCAAACTAGTGTAACTTGCGGCTAGGATTAAGTCAATTTTGTTGATTTTAAAAAAAAAATTTAATGTCAAATTTTGACTTAGAGACCAGCCTAAAAAAATATCGTTAAAAATGAATATTTTCTAAAGAACCAAATTTTGTTGTCTAAAGACAAAGTTTTTAATAAATCCGTCTAATTTTTTGAAAACTAGTGTAACTTGCGGCTAGGATTAAGTCAATTTTGTTGATTTAAAAAAAAAATTTAATGTCAAATTTTGACTTAGAGACCAGCCTCAAAAAATATCGTTAAAAATGAATATTTTCTAAAGAACCAAATTTTGTTGTCGAAAGACAAAGTTTTTAATAAATCCGTCTAATTTTTTGCAAACAAGTGTAACTTGCGGCTAGGAAAAAGTCAATTTTGTTAATTTTAAAAAAAAAATTTAATGAAAAATTTTGACTTTGAGACCAGCCTGAAAATTTCGTTGCAAATGAGTATTTTACAAAGAACCAAATTTTGTTGCCTAAAGACAAAGTTTTTAATAAATCCGGCTAATTTTTTGCAAACTAGTGTAACTTGCGGCTAGGATTAAGTCAATTTTGTTGATTTAAAAAAAAAATTTAATGTCAAATTTTGACTTAGAGACCAGCCTCAAAAAATATCGTTAAAAATGAATATTTTCTAAAGAACCAAATTTTGTTGTCTAAAGACAAAGTTTTTAATAAATCCGTCTAATTTTTTGCAAACAAGTGTAACTTGCGGCTAGGAAAAAGTCAATTTTGTTAATTTTAAAAAAAAAATTTAATGAAAAATTTTGACTTTGAGACCAGCCTGAAAATTTCGTTGCAAATGAGTATTTTACAAAGAACCAAATTTTGTTGCCTAAAGACAAAGTTTTTAATAAATCCGGCTAATTTTTTGCAAACTAGTGTAACTTGCGGCTAGGAATAAGTCAATTTTGTTGATTTTAAAAACAAAATTTAATGACAAATTTTGACTTAGAGACCAGCCTCAAAAAATATCGTTGAAAATGAATATTTTCTAAAGAACCAAATTTTGTTGTCTAAAGACAAAGTTTTTAATAAATCCGTCTAATTTTTTGCAAACTAGTGTAACTTGCGGCTAGGATTAAGTCAATTTTGTTGATTTAAAAAAAAAATTTAATGTCAAATTTTGACTTAGAGACCAGCCTCAAAAAATATCGTTAAAAATGAATATTTTCTAAAGAACCAAATTTTGTTGTCTAAAGACAAAGTTTTTAATAAATTCGTCTAATTTTTTGCAAACAAGTGTAACTTGCGGCTAGGAAAAAGTCAATTTTGTTAATTTTAAAAAAAAAATTTAATGAAAAATTTTGACTTTGAGACCAGCCTGAAAATTTCGTTGCAAATGAGTATTTTACAAAGAACCAAATTTTGTTGCCTAAAGACAAAGTTTTTAATAAATCCGGCTAATTTTTTGCAAACTAGTGTAACTTGCGGCTAGGAATAAGTCAATTTTGTTGATTTTAAAAAAAAATTTAATGTCAAATTTTGACTTAGAGACCAGCCTCAAAAAATATCGTTGAAAATGAGTATTTTACAAAGAACCAAACTTTGTTGTCTAAAGACAAACTTTTTAATAAATCCGTCTAATTTTTTGCAAACTAG
This sequence comes from Ganaspis brasiliensis, assembly GCA_037103525.1. NCBI lineage: Eukaryota > Metazoa > Arthropoda > Insecta > Hymenoptera > Figitidae > Ganaspis > Ganaspis brasiliensis. The sequence goes on from JAZKLR010000018.1 coordinate 1,226,316, forward strand.
TGTATCTTGCGGCTAGGATTAAGTCATTTTTGTTGATTTTAAAAAAAAAATTTAATGACAAGTTTTGACTTTGAGACCAGCCTGAAAATATCTTTGAAAATGAGTATTTTACAAAGAACCAAATTTTGTTGCATAAAGACAAAGTTTTTAATAAATCCGTCTAATTTTTTGCAAACAAGTGTAACTTGCGGCTAGAAATAAGTCACTTTTGTGACTTATTCAAAAAAAATCGTTGAAAATGAGTATTTTACAAAGAACCAAACTTTGTTGTCTAAAGACAAACTTTTTAATAAATCCGTCTAATTTTTTGCAAACTAGTGTATCTTGCGGCTAGGATTAAGTCATTTTTGTTGATTTTAAAAAAAAAATTTAATGACAAGTTTTGACTTTGAGATCAGCCTGAAAATATCTTTGAAAATGAGTATTTTACAAAGAACCAAATTTTGTTGTCTAAAGACAAAGATTTTAATAAATCCGTATAATTTTTTTGCAAACTAGTGTAACTTGCGGCTAGAAATAAGTCAATTTTGTTGATTTTAAAAAAAAAATTTAATGTCAAATTTTGACTTAGAGACCAGCCTCAAAAAATATCGTTGAAAATGAGTATTTTACAAAGAACCAAACTTTGTTGTCTAAAGACAAACTTTTTAATAAATCCGTCTAATTTTTTGCAAACTAGTGTATCTTGCGGCTAGGATTAAGTTATTTTTGTTGATTTTAAAAAAAAAATTTAATGACAAGTTTTGACTTTGAGACCAGCCTGAAAATATCTTTGAAAATGAGTATTTTACAAAGAACCAAATTTTGTTGCATAAAGACAAAGTTTTTAATAAATCCGTCTAATTTTTTGCAAACAAGTGTAACTTGCGGCTAGAAATAAGTCACTTTCGTGACTTATTAAAAAAAAATCGTTGAAAATGAGTATTTTACAAAGAACCAAACTTTGTTGTCTAAAGACAAACTTTTTAATAAATCCGTCTAATTTTTTGCAAACTAGTGTATCTTGCGGCTAGGATTAAGTCATTTTTGTTGATTTTAAAAAAAAAATTTAATGACAAGTTTTAACTTTGAGATCAGCCAGAAAATATCTTTGAAAATGAGTATTTTACAAAGAACCAAATTTTGTTGCATAAAGACAAAGTTTTTAATAAATCCGTCTAATTTTTTGCAAACTAGTGTAACTTGCGGCTAGGATTAATTCAATTTTGTTGATTTTAAAAAAAAAATTTAATGTCAAATTTTGACTTAGAGACCAGCCTCAAAAAATATCGTTAAAAATGAATATTTTCTAAAGAACCAAATTTTGTTGTCTAAAGACAAAGTTTTTAATAAATCCGTATAATTTTTTTGCAAACTAGTGTAACTTGCGGCTAGGATTAAGTCAATTTTGTTGATTTTAAAAAAAAAATTTAATGTCAAATTTTGACTTAGAGACCAGCCTCAAAAAATATCGTTGAAAATGAATATTTTCTGAAGAACCAAATTTTGTTGTCTAAAGACAAAGTTTTTAATAAATCCGTCTAATTTTTTGCAAACTAGTGTAACTTGCGGCTAGGATTAAGTCAATTTTGTTGATTTTAAAAAAAAAATTTAATGTCAAATTTTCACTTAGAGACCAGCCTCAAAAAATATCGTTGAAAATGAGTATTTTACAAAGAACCAAACTTTGTTGTCTAAAGACAAACTTTTTAATAAATCCGTCTAATTTTTTGCAAACTAGTGTATCTTGCGGCTAGGATTAAGTCATTTTCGTTGATTTTAAAAAAAAAATTTAATGACAAGTTTTGACTTTGAGACCAGCCTGAAAATATCTTTGAAAATGAGTATTTTACAAAGAACCAAATTTTGTTGCATAAAGACAAAGTTTTTAATAAATCCGTCAAATTTTTTGCAAACTAGTGTAACTTGCGGCTAGGATTAAGTCAATTTTGTTGATTTTAAAAAAAAAATTTAATGTCAAATTTTGACTTAGAGACCAGCCTCAAAAAAAATCGTTGAAAATGAGTATTTTACAAAGAACCAAACTTTGTTGTCTAAAGACAAACTTTTTAATAAATCCGTCTAATTTTTTGCAAACTAGTGTATCTTGCGGCTAGGATTAAGTCATTTTTGTTGATTTTAAAAAAAAAATTTAATGACAAGTTTTGACTTTGAGATCAGCCTGAAAATATCTTTGAAAATGAGTATTTTACAAAGAACCAAATTTTGTTGCATAACGACAAAGTTTTTAATAAATCCGTCTAATTTTTTGCAAGCAAGTGTAACTTGCGGCTAGGAATAATTCAATTTTGTTAATTTTAAAAAAAAAATTTAATGACAAATTTTGACTTAGAGACCAGCCTCAATAAATATCGTTGAAAATGAATATTTTCTAAAGAACCAAATTTTGTTGTCTAAAGACAAAGATTTTAATAAATCCGTATAATTTTTTTGCAAACTAGTGTAACTTGCGGCTAGGATTAAGTCAATTTTGTTGATTTTAAAAAAAAAATTTAATGTCAAATTTTGACTTAGAGACCAGCCTAAAAAAATATCGTTAAAAATGAATATTTTCTAAAGAACCAAATTTTGTTGTCTAAAGACAAAGTTTTTAATAAATCCGTCTAATTTTTTGAAAACTAGTGTAACTTGCGGCTAGGATTAAGTCAATTTTGTTGATTTAAAAAAAAAATTTAATGTCAAATTTTGACTTAGAGACCAGCCTCAAAAAATATCGTTAAAAATGAATATTTTCTAAAGAACCAAATTTTGTTGTCGAAAGACAAAGTTTTTAATAAATCCGTCTAATTTTTTGCAAACAAGTGTAACTTGCGGCTAGGAAAAAGTCAATTTTGTTAATTTGAAAAAAAAAATTTAATGAAAAATTTTGACTTTGAGACCAGCCTGAAAATTTCGTTGCAAATGAGTATTTTACAAAGAACCAAATTTTGTTGCCTAAAGACAAAGTTTTTAATAAATCCGGCTAATTTTTTGCAAACTAGTGTAACTTGCGGCTAGGATTAAGTCAATTTTGTTGATTTAAAAAAAAAATTTAATGTCAAATTTTGACTTAGAGACCAGCCTCAAAAAATATCGTTGAAAATGAATATTTTCTAAAGAACCAAATTTTGTTGTCTAAAGACAAAGTTTTTAATAAATCCGTCTAATTTTTTGCAAACTAGTGTAACTTGCGGCTAGGATTAAGTCAATTTTGTTGATTTAAAAAAAAAATTTAATGTCAAATTTTGACTTAGAGACCAGCCTCAAAAAATATCGTTAAAAATGAATATTTTCTAAAGAACCAAATTTTGTTGTCTAAAGACAAAGTTTTTAATAAATTCGTCTAATTTTTTGCAAACAAGTGTAACTTGCGGCTAGGAAAAAGTCAATTTTGTTAATTTTAAAAAAAAAATTTAATGAAAAATTTTGACTTTGAGACCAGCCTGAAAATTTCGTTGCAAATGAGTATTTTACAAAGAACCAAATTTTGTTGCCTAAAGACAAAGTTTTTAATAAATCCGGCTAATTTTTTGCAAACTAGTGTAACTTGCGGCTAGGAATAAGTCAATTTTGTTGATTTTAAAAACAAAATTTAATGTCAAATTTTGACTTAGAGACCAGCCTCAAAAAATTTCGTTGCAAATGAGTATTTTACAAAGAACCAAATTTTGTTGCCTAAAGACAAAGTTTTTAATAAATCCGGCTAATTTTTTGCAAACTAGTGTAACTTGCGGCTAGGAATAAGTCAATTTTGTTGATTTTAAAAAAAAATTTAATGTCAAATTTTGACTTAGAGACCAGCCTCAAAAAATATCGTTGAAAATGAGTATTTTACAAAGAACCAAACTTTGTTGTCTAAAGACAAACTTTTTAATAAATCCGTCTAATTTTTTGCAAACTAGTGTATCTTGCGGCTAGGATTAAGTCATTTTTGTTGATTTTAAAAAAAAAATTTAATGACAAGTTTTGACTTTGAGACCAGCCTGAAAATATCTTTGAAAATGAGTATTTTACAAAGAACCAAATTTTGTTGCATAAAGACAAAGTTTTTAATAAATCCGTCTAATTTTTTGCAAACAAGTGTAACTTGCGGCTAGAAATAAGTCACTTTTGTGACTTATTCAAAAAAAATCGTTGAAAATGAGTATTTTACAAAGAACCAAACTTTGTTGTCTAAAGACAAACTTTTTAATAAATCCGTCTAATTTTTTGCAAACTAGTGTATCTTGCGGCTAGGATTAAGTCATTTTTGTTGATTTTAAAAAAAAAATTTAATGACAAGTTTTGACTTTGAGATCAGCCTGAAAATATCTTTGAAAATGAGTATTTTACAAAGAACCAAATTTTGTTGTCTAAAGACAAAGATTTTAATAAATCCGTATAATTTTTTTGCAAACTAGTGTAACTTGCGGCTAGGAATAAGTCAATTTTGTTGATTTTAAAAAAAAAATTTAATGTCAAATTTTGACTTAGAGACCAGCCTCAAAAAATATCGTTGAAAATGAGTATTTTACAAAGAACCAAACTTTGTTGTCTAAAGACAAACTTTTTAATAAATCCGTCTAATTTTTTGCAAACTAGTGTATCTTGCGGCTAGGATTAAGTTATTTTTGTTGATTTTAAAAAAAAAATTTAATGACAAGTTTTGACTTTGAGACCAGCCTGAAAATATCTTTGAAAATGAGTATTTTACAAAGAACCAAATTTTGTTGCATAAAGACAAAGTTTTTAATAAATCCGTCTAATTTTTTGCAAACAAGTGTAACTTGCGGCTAGAAATAAGTCACTTTCGTGACTTATTAAAAAAAAATCGTTGAAAATGAGTATTTTACAAAGAACCAAACTTTGTTGTCTAAAGACAAACTTTTTAATAAATCCGTCTAATTTTTTGCAAACTAGTGTATCTTGCGGCTAGGATTAAGTCATTTTTGTTGATTTTAAAAAAAAAATTTAATGACAAGTTTTAACTTTGAGATCAGCCAGAAAATATCTTTGAAAATGAGTATTTTACAAAGAACCAAATTTTGTTGCATAAAGACAAAGTTTTTAATAAATCCGTCTAATTTTTTGCAAACTAGTGTAACTTGCGGCTAGGATTAATTCAATTTTGTTGATTTTAAAAAAAAAATTTAATGTCAAATTTTGACTTAGAGACCAGCCTCAAAAAATATCGTTAAAAATGAATATTTTCTAAAGAACCAAATTTTGTTGTCTAAAGACAAAGTTTTTAATAAATCCGTATAATTTTTTTGCAAACTAGTGTAACTTGCGGCTAGGATTAAGTCAATTTTGTTGATTTTAAAAAAAAAATTTAATGTCAAATTTTGACTTAGAGACCAGCCTCAAAAAATATCGTTGAAAATGAATATTTTCTGAAGAACCAAATTTTGTTGTCTAAAGACAAAGTTTTTAATAAATCCGTCTAATTTTTTGCAAACTAGTGTAACTTGCGGCTAGGATTAAGTCAATTTTGTTGATTTTAAAAAAAAAATTTAATGTCACATTTTCACTTAGAGACCAGCCTCAAAAAATATCGTTGAAAATGAGTATTTTACAAAGAACCAAACTTTGTTGTCTAAAGACAAACTTTTTAATAAATCCGTCTAATTTTTTGCAAACTAGTGTATCTTGCGGCTAGGATTAAGTCATTTTCGTTGATTTTAAAAAAAAAATTTAATGACAAGTTTTGACTTTGAGATCAGCCTGAAAATATCTTTGAAAATGAGTATTTTACAAAGTACCAAATTTTGTTGCCTAAAGACAAAGTTTTTAATAAATCCGTCTAATTTTTTGCAAGCAAGTGTAACTTGCGGCTAGGAATAATTCAATTTTGTTAATTTTAAAAAAAAAATTTAATGACAAATTTTGACTTAGAGACCAGCCTCAATAAATATCGTTGAAAATGAATATTTTCTAAAGAACCAAATTTTGTTGTCTAAAGACAAAGATTTTAATAAATCCGTATAATTTTTTTGCAAACTAGTGTAACTTGCGGCTAGGATTAAGTCAATTTTGTTGATTTTAAAAAAAAATTTAATGTCAAATTTTGACTTAGAGACCAGCCTAAAAAAATATCGTTAAAAATGAATATTTTCTAAAGAACCAAATTTTGTTGTCTAAAGACAAAGTTTTTAATAAATCCGTCTAATTTTTTGAAAACTAGTGTAACTTGCGGCTAGGATTAAGTCAATTTTGTTGATTTAAAAAAAAAATTTAATGTCAAATTTTGACTTAGAGACCAGCCTCAAAAAATATCGTTAAAAATGAATATTTTCTAAAGAACCAAATTTTGTTGTCGAAAGACAAAGTTTTTAATAAATCCGTCTAATTTTTTGCAAACAAGTGTAACTTGCGGCTAGGAAAAAGTCAATTTTGTTAATTTTAAAAAAAAAATTTAATGAAAAATTTTGACTTTGAGACCAGCCTGAAAATTTCGTTGCAAATGAGTATTTTACAAAGAACCAAATTTTGTTGCCTAAAGACAAAGTTTTTAATAAATCCGGCTAATTTTTTGCAAACTAGTGTAACTTGCGGCTAGGATTAAGTCAATTTTGTTGATTTAAAAAAAAAATTTAATGTCAAATTTTGACTTAGAGACCAGCCTCAAAAAATATCGTTAAAAATGAATATTTTCTAAAGAACCAAATTTTGTTGTCTAAAGACAAAGTTTTTAATAAATCCGTCTAATTTTTTGCAAACAAGTGTAACTTGCGGCTAGGAAAAAGTCAATTTTGTTAATTTTAAAAAAAAAATTTAATGAAAAATTTTGACTTTGAGACCAGCCTGAAAATTTCGTTGCAAATGAGTATTTTACAAAGAACCAAATTTTGTTGCCTAAAGACAAAGTTTTTAATAAATCCGGCTAATTTTTTGCAAACTAGTGTAACTTGCGGCTAGGAATAAGTCAATTTTGTTGATTTTAAAAACAAAATTTAATGACAAATTTTGACTTAGAGACCAGCCTCAAAAAATATCGTTGAAAATGAATATTTTCTAAAGAACCAAATTTTGTTGTCTAAAGACAAAGTTTTTAATAAATCCGTCTAATTTTTTGCAAACTAGTGTAACTTGCGGCTAGGATTAAGTCAATTTTGTTGATTTAAAAAAAAAATTTAATGTCAAATTTTGACTTAGAGACCAGCCTCAAAAAATATCGTTAAAAATGAATATTTTCTAAAGAACCAAATTTTGTTGTCTAAAGACAAAGTTTTTAATAAATTCGTCTAATTTTTTGCAAACAAGTGTAACTTGCGGCTAGGAAAAAGTCAATTTTGTTAATTTTAAAAAAAAAATTTAATGAAAAATTTTGACTTTGAGACCAGCCTGAAAATTTCGTTGCAAATGAGTATTTTACAAAGAACCAAATTTTGTTGCCTAAAGACAAAGTTTTTAATAAATCCGGCTAATTTTTTGCAAACTAGTGTAACTTGCGGCTAGGAATAAGTCAATTTTGTTGATTTTAAAAAAAAATTTAATGTCAAATTTTGACTTAGAGACCAGCCTCAAAAAATATCGTTGAAAATGAGTATTTTACAAAGAACCAAACTTCGTTGTCTAAAGACAAACTTTTTAATAAATCCGTCTAATTTTTTGCAAACTAGTGTATCTTGCGGCTAGGATTAAGTCATTTTTGTTGATTTTAAAAAAAAAATTTAATGACAAGTTTTGACTTTGAGACCAGCCTGAAAATATCTTTGAAAATGAGTATTTTACAAAGAACCAAATTTTGTTGCATAAAGACAAAGTTTTTAATAAATCCGTCTAATTTTTTGCAAACAAGTGTAACTTGCGGCTAGAAATAAGTCACTTTTGTGACTTATTCAAAAAAAATCGTTGAAAATGAGTATTTTACAAAGAACCAAACTTTGTTGTCTAAAGACAAACTTTTTAATAAATCCGTCTAATTTTTTGCAAACTAGTGTATCTTGCGGCTAGGATTAAGTCATTTTTGTTGATTTTAAAAAAAAAATTTAATGACAAGTTTTGACTTTGAGATCAGCCTGAAAATATCTTTGAAAATGAGTATTTTACAAAGAACCAAATTTTGTTGTCTAAAGACAAAGATTTTAATAAATCCGTATAATTTTTTTGCAAACTAGTGTAACTTGCGGCTAGAAATAAGTCAATTTTGTTGATTTTAAAAAAAAAATTTAATGTCAAATTTTGACTTAGAGACCAGCCTCAAAAAATATCGTTGAAAATGAGTATTTTACAAAGAACCAAACTTTGTTGTCTAAAGACAAACTTTTTAATAAATCCGTCTAATTTTTTGCAAACTAGTGTATCTTGCGGCTAGGATTAAGTTATTTTTGTTGATTTTAAAAAAAAAATTTAATGACAAGTTTTGACTTTGAGACCAGCCTGAAAATATCTTTGAAAATGAGTATTTTACAAAGAACCAAATTTTGTTGCATAAAGACAAAGTTTTTAATAAATCCGTCTAATTTTTTGCAAACAAGTGTAACTTGCGGCTAGAAATAAGTCACTTTCGTGACTTATTAAAAAAAAATCGTTGAAAATGAGTATTTTACAAAGAACCAAACTTTGTTGTCTAAAGACAAACTTTTTAATAAATCCGTCTAATTTTTTGCAAACTAGTGTATCTTGCGGCTAGGATTAAGTCATTTTTGTTGATTTTAAAAAAAAAATTTAATGACAAGTTTTAACTTTGAGATCAGCCAGAAAATATCTTTGAAAATGAGTATTTTACAAAGAACCAAATTTTGTTGCATAAAGACAAAGTTTTTAATAAATCCGTCTAATTTTTTGCAAACTAGTGTAACTTGCGGCTAGGATTAATTCAATTTTGTTGATTTTAAAAAAAAAATTTAATGTCAAATTTTGACTTAGAGACCAGCCTCAAAAAATATCGTTAAAAATGAATATTTTCTAAAGAACCAAATTTTGTTGTCTAAAGACAAAGTTTTTAATAAATCCGTATAATTTTTTTGCAAACTAGTGTAACTTGCGGCTAGGATTAAGTCAATTTTGTTGATTTTAAAAAAAAAATTTAATGTCAAATTTTGACTTAGAGACCAGCCTCAAAAAATATCGTTGAAAATGAATATTTTCTGAAGAACCAAATTTTGTTGTCTAAAGACAAAGTTTTTAATAAATCCGTCTAATTTTTTGCAAACTAGTGTAACTTGCGGCTAGGATTAAGTCAATTTTGTTGATTTTAAAAAAAAAATTTAATGTCAAATTTTCACTTAGAGACCAGCCTCAAAAAATATCGTTGAAAATGAGTATTTTACAAAGAACCAAACTTTGTTGTCTAAAGACAAACTTTTTAATAAATCCGTCTAATTTTTTGCAAACTAGTGTATCTTGCGGCTAGGATTAAGTCATTTTCGTTGATTTTAAAAAAAAAATTTAATGACAAGTTTTGACTTTGAGACCAGCCTGAAAATATCTTTGAAAATGAGTATTTTACAAAGAACCAAATTTTGTTGCATAAAGACAAAGTTTTTAATAAATCCGTCAAATTTTTTGCAAACTAGTGTAACTTGCGGCTAGGATTAAGTCAATTTTGTTGATTTTAAAAAAAAAATTTAATGTCAAATTTTGACTTAGAGACCAGCCTCAAAAAAAATCGTTGAAAATGAGTATTTTACAAAGAACCAAACTTTGTTGTCTAAAGACAAACTTTTTAATAAATCCGTCTAATTTTTTGCAAACTAGTGTATCTTGCGGCTAGGATTAAGTCATTTTTGTTGATTTTAAAAAAAAAATTTAATGACAAGTTTTGACTTTGAGATCAGCCTGAAAATATCTTTGAAAATGAGTATTTTACAAAGAACCAAATTTTGTTGCATAACGACAAAGTTTTTAATAAATCCGTCTAATTTTTTGCAAGCAAGTGTAACTTGCGGCTAGGAATAATTCAATTTTGTTAATTTTAAAAAAAAAATTTAATGACAAATTTTGACTTAGAGACCAGCCTCAATAAATATCGTTGAAAATGAATATTTTCTAAAGAACCAAATTTTGTTGTCTAAAGACAAAGATTTTAATAAATCCGTATAATTTTTTTGCAAACTAGTGTAACTTGCGGCTAGGATTAAGTCAATTTTGTTGATTTTAAAAAAAAAATTTAATGTCAAATTTTGACTTAGAGACCAGCCTAAAAAAATATCGTTAAAAATGAATATTTTCTAAAGAACCAAATTTTGTTGTCTAAAGACAAAGTTTTTAATAAATCCGTCTAATTTTTTGAAAACTAGTGTAACTTGCGGCTAGGATTAAGTCAATTTTGTTGATTTAAAAAAAAAATTTAATGTCAAATTTTGACTTAGAGACCAGCCTCAAAAAATATCGTTAAAAATGAATATTTTCTAAAGAACCAAATTTTGTTGTCGAAAGACAAAGTTTTTAATAAATCCGTCTAATTTTTTGCAAACAAGTGTAACTTGCGGCTAGGAAAAAGTCAATTTTGTTAATTTTAAAAAAAAAATTTAATGAAAAATTTTGACTTTGAGACCAGCCTGAAAATTTCGTTGCAAATGAGTATTTTACAAAGAACCAAATTTTGTTGCCTAAAGACAAAGTTTTTAATAAATCCGGCTAATTTTTTGCAAACTAGTGTAACTTGCGGCTAGGATTAAGTCAATTTTGTTGATTTAAAAAAAAAATTTAATGTCAAATTTTGACTTAGAGACCAGCCTCAAAAAATATCGTTGAAAATGAATATTTTCTAAAGAACCAAATTTTGTTGTCTAAAGACAAAGTTTTTAATAAATCCGTCTAATTTTTTGCAAACTAGTGTAACTTGCGGCTAGGATTAAGTCAATTTTGTTGATTTAAAAAAAAAATTTAATGTCAAATTTTGACTTAGAGACCAGCCTCAAAAAATATCGTTAAAAATGAATATTTTCTAAAGAACCAAATTTTGTTGTCTAAAGACAAAGTTTTTAATAAATTCGTCTAATTTTTTGCAAACAAGTGTAACTTGCGGCTAGGAAAAAGTCAATTTTGTTAATTTTAAAAAAAAAATTTAATGAAAAATTTTGACTTTGAGACCAGCCTGAAAATTTCGTTGCAAATGAGTATTTTACAAAGAACCAAATTTTGTTGCCTAAAGACAAAGTTTTTAATAAATCCGGCTAATTTTTTGCAAACTAGTGTAACTTGCGGCTAGGAATAAGTCAATTTTGTTGATTTTAAAAACAAAATTTAATGTCAAATTTTGACTTAGAGACCAGCCTCAAAAAATTTCGTTGCAAATGAGTATTTTACAAAGAACCAAATTTTGTTGCCTAAAGACAAAGTTTTTAATAAATCCGGCTAATTTTTTGCAAACTAGTGTAACTTGCGGCTAGGAATAAGTCAATTTTGTTGATTTTAAAAAAAAATTTAATGTCAAATTTTGACTTAGAGACCAGCCTCAAAAAATATCGTTGAAAATGAGTATTTTACAAAGAACCAAACTTTGTTGTCTAAAGACAAACTTTTTAATAAATCCGTCTAATTTTTTGCAAACTAGTGTATCTTGCGGCTAGGATTAAGTCATTTTTGTTGATTTTAAAAAAAAAATTTAATGACAAGTTTTGACTTTGAGACCAGCCTGAAAATATCTTTGAAAATGAGTATTTTACAAAGAACCAAATTTTGTTGCATAAAGACAAAGTTTTTAATAAATCCGTCTAATTTTTTGCAAACAAGTGTAACTTGCGGCTAGAAATAAGTCACTTTTGTGACTTATTCAAAAAAAATCGTTGAAAATGAGTATTTTACAAAGAACCAAACTTTGTTGTCTAAAGACAAACTTTTTAATAAATCCGTCTAATTTTTTGCAAACTAGTGTATCTTGCGGCTAGGATTAAGTCATTTTTGTTGATTTTAAAAAAAAAATTTAATGACAAGTTTTGACTTTGAGATCAGCCTGAAAATATCTTTGAAAATGAGTATTTTACAAAGAACCAAATTTTGTTGTCTAAAGACAAAGATTTTAATAAATCCGTATAATTTTTTTGCAAACTAGTGTAACTTGCGGCTAGGAATAAGTCAATTTTGTTGATTTTAAAAAAAAAATTTAATGTCAAATTTTGACTTAGAGACCAGCCTCAAAAAATATCGTTGAAAATGAGTATTTTACAAAGAACCAAACTTTGTTGTCTAAAGACAAACTTTTTAATAAATCCGTCTAATTTTTTGCAAACTAGTGTATCTTGCGGCTAGGATTAAGTCAATTTTGTTGATTTAAAAAAAAAATTTAATGTCAAATTTTGACTTAGAGACCAGCCTCAAAAAATATCGTTAAAAATGAATATTTTCTAAAGAACCAAATTTTGTTGTCTAAAGACAAAGTTTTTAATAAATTCGTCTAATTTTTTGCAAACAAGTGTAACTTGCGGCTAGGAAAAAGTCAATTTTGTTAATTTTAAAAAAAAAATTTAATGAAAAATTTTGACTTTGAGACCAGCCTGAAAATTTCGTTGCAAATGAGTATTTTACAAAGAACCAAATTTTGTTGCCTAAAGACAAAGTTTTTAATAAATCCGGCTAATTTTTTGCAAACTAGTGTAACTTGCGGCTAGGAATAAGTCAATTTTGTTGATTTTAAAAACAAAATTTAATGTCAAATTTTGACTTAGAGACCAGCCTCAAAAAATTTCGTTGCAAATGAGTATTTTACAAAGAACCAAATTTTGTTGCCTAAAGACAAAGTTTTTAATAAATCCGGCTAATTTTTTGCAAACTAGTGTAACTTGCGGCTAGGAATAAGTCAATTTTGTTGATTTTAAAAAAAAATTTAATGTCAAATTTTGACTTAGAGACCAGCCTCAAAAAATATCGTTGAAAATGAGTATTTTACAAAGAACCAAACTTTGTTGTCTAAAGACAAACTTTTTAATAAATCCGTCTAATTTTTTGCAAACTAGTGTATCTTGCGGCTAGGATTAAGTCATTTTTGTTGATTTTAAAAAAAAAATTTAATGACAAGTTTTGACTTTGAGACCAGCCTGAAAATATCTTTGAAAATGAGTATTTTACAAAGAACCAAATTTTGTTGCATAAAGACAAAGTTTTTAATAAATCCGTCTAATTTTTTGCAAACAAGTGTAACTTGCGGCTAGAAATAAGTCACTTTTGTGACTTATTCAAAAAAAATCGTTGAAAATGAGTATTTTACAAAGAACCAAACTTTGTTGTCTAAAGACAAACTTTTTAATAAATCCGTCTAATTTTTTGCAAACTAGTGTATCTTGCGGCTAGGATTAAGTCATTTTTGTTGATTTTAAAAAAAAAATTTAATGACAAGTTTTGACTTTGAGATCAGCCTGAAAATATCTTTGAAAATGAGTATTTTACAAAGAACCAAATTTTGTTGTCTAAAGACAAAGATTTTAATAAATCCGTATAATTTTTTTGCAAACTAGTGTAACTTGCGGCTAGGAATAAGTCAATTTTGTTGATTTTAAAAAAAAAATTTAATGTCAAATTTTGACTTAGAGACCAGCCTCAAAAAATATCGTTGAAAATGAGTATTTTACAAAGAACCAAACTTTGTTGTCTAAAGACAAACTTTTTAATAAATCCGTCTAATTTTTTGCAAACTAGTGTATCTTGCGGCTAGGATTAAGTCATTTTCGTTGATTTTAAAAAAAAAATTTAATGACAAGTTTTGACTTTGAGACCAGCCTGAAAATATCTTTGAAAATGAGTATTTTACAAAGAACCAAATTTTGTTGCATAAAGACAAAGTTTTTAATAAATCCGTCAAATTTTTTGCAAACTAGTGTAACTTGCGGCTAGGATTAAGTCAATTTTGTTGATTTTAAAAAAAAATTTAATGTCAAATTTTGACTTAGAGACCAGCCTCAAAAAAAATCGTTGAAAATGAGTATTTTACAAAGAACCAAACTTTGTTGTCTAAAGACAAACTTTTTAATAAATCCGTCTAATTTTTTGCAAACTAGTGTATCTTGCGGCTAGGATTAAGTCATTTTTGTTGATTTTAAAAAAAAAATTTAATGACAAGTTTTGACTTTGAGATCAGCCTGAAAATATCTTTGAAAATGAGTATTTTACAAAGAACCAAATTTTGTTGCATAACGACAAAGTTTTTAATAAATCCGTCTAATTTTTTGCAAGCAAGTGTAACTTGCGGCTAGGAATAATTCAATTTTGTTAATTTTAAAAAAAAAATTTAATGACAAATTTTGACTTAGAGACCAGCCTCAATAAATATCGTTGAAAATGAATATTTTCTAAAGAACCAAATTTTGTTGTCTAAAGACAAAGATTTTAATAAATCCGTATAATTTTTTTGCAAACTAGTGTAACTTGCGGCTAGGATTAAGTCAATTTTGTTGATTTTAAAAAAAAAATTTAATGTCAAATTTTGACTTAGAGACCAGCCTAAAAAAATATCGTTAAAAATGAATATTTTCTAAAGAACCAAATTTTGTTGTCTAAAGACAAAGTTTTTAATAAATCCGTCTAATTTTTTGAAAACTAGTGTAACTTGCGGCTAGGATTAAGTCAATTTTGTTGATTTAAAAAAAAAATTTAATGTCAAATTTTGACTTAGAGACCAGCCTCAAAAAATATCGTTAAAAATGAATATTTTCTAAAGAACCAAATTTTGTTGTCGAAAGACAAAGTTTTTAATAAATCCGTCTAATTTTTTGCAAACAAGTGTAACTTGCGGCTAGGAAAAAGTCAATTTTGTTAATTTTAAAAAAAAAATTTAATGAAAAATTTTGACTTTGAGACCAGCCTGAAAATTTCGTTGCAAATGAGTATTTTACAAAGAACCAAATTTTGTTGCCTAAAGACAAAGTTTTTAATAAATCCGGCTAATTTTTTGCAAACTAGTGTAACTTGCGGCTAGGATTAAGTCAATTTTGTTGATTTAAAAAAAAAATTTAATGTCAAATTTTGACTTAGAGACCAGCCTCAAAAAATATCGTTGAAAATGAATATTTTCTAAAGAACCAAATTTTGTTGTCTAAAGACAAAGTTTTTAATAAATCCGTCTAATTTTTTGCAAACTAGTGTAACTTGCGGCTAGGATTAAGTCAATTTTGTTGATTTAAAAAAAAAATTTAATGTCAAATTTTGACTTAGAGACCAGCCTCAAAAAATATCGTTAAAAATGAATATTTTCTAAAGAACCAAATTTTGTTGTCTAAAGACAAAGTTTTTAATAAATTCGTCTAATTTTTTGCAAACAAGTGTAACTTGCGGCTAGGAAAAAGTCAATTTTGTTAATTTTAAAAAAAAAATTTAATGAAAAATTTTGACTTTGAGACCAGCCTGAAAATTTCGTTGCAAATGAGTATTTTACAAAGAACCAAATTTTGTTGCCTAAAGACAAAGTTTTTAATAAATCCGGCTAATTTTTTGCAAACTAGTGTAACTTGCGGCTAGGAATAAGTCAATTTTGTTGATTTTAAAAACAAAATTTAATGTCAAATTTTGACTTAGAGACCAGCCTCAAAAAATTTCGTTGCAAATGAGTATTTTACAAAGAACCAAATTTTGTTGCCTAAAGACAAAGTTTTTAATAAATCCGGCTAATTTTTTGCAAACTAGTGTAACTTGCGGCTAGGAATAAGTCAATTTTGTTGATTTTAAAAAAAAATTTAATGTCAAATTTTGACTTAGAGACCAGCCTCAAAAAATATCGTTGAAAATGAGTATTTTACAAAGAACCAAACTTTGTTGTCTAAAGACAAACTTTTTAATAAATCCGTCTAATTTTTTGCAAACTAGTGTATCTTGCGGCTAGGATTAAGTCATTTTTGTTGATTTTAAAAAAAAAATTTAATGACAAGTTTTGACTTTGAGACCAGCCTGAAAATATCTTTGAAAATGAGTATTTTACAAAGAACCAAATTTTGTTGCATAAAGACAAAGTTTTTAATAAATCCGTCTAATTTTTTGCAAACAAGTGTAACTTGCGGCTAGAAATAAGTCACTTTTGTGACTTATTCAAAAAAAATCGTTGAAAATGAGTATTTTACAAAGAACCAAACTTTGTTGTCTAAAGACAAACTTTTTAATAAATCCGTCTAATTTTTTGCAAACTAGTGTATCTTGCGGCTAGGATTAAGTCATTTTTGTTGATTTTAAAAAAAAAATTTAATGACAAGTTTTGACTTTGAGATCAGCCTGAAAATATCTTTGAAAATGAGTATTTTACAAAGAACCAAATTTTGTTGTCTAAAGACAAAGATTTTAATAAATCCGTATAATTTTTTTGCAAACTAGTGTAACTTGCGGCTAGGAATAAGTCAATTTTGTTGATTTTAAAAAAAAAATTTAATGTCAAATTTTGACTTAGAGACCAGCCTCAAAAAATATCGTTGAAAATGAGTATTTTACAAAGAACCAAACTTTGTTGTCTAAAGACAAACTTTTTAATAAATCCGTCTAATTTTTTGCAAACTAGTGTATCTTGCGGCTAGGATTAAGTTATTTTTGTTGATTTTAAAAAAAAAATTTAATGACAAGTTTTGACTTTGAGACCAGCCTGAAAATATCTTTGAAAATGAGTATTTTACAAAGAACCAAATTTTGTTGCATAAAGACAAAGTTTTTAATAAATCCGTCTAATTTTTTGCAAACAAGTGTAACTTGCGGCTAGAAATAAGTCACTTTCGTGACTTATTAAAAAAAAATCGTTGAAAATGAGTATTTTACAAAGAACCAAACTTTGTTGTCTAAAGACAAACTTTTTAATAAATCCGTCTAATTTTTTGCAAACTAGTGTATCTTGCGGCTAGGATTAAGTCATTTTTGTTGATTTTAAAAAAAAAATTTAATGACAAGTTTTAACTTTGAGATCAGCCAGAAAATATCTTTGAAAATGAGTATTTTACAAAGAACCAAATTTTGTTGCATAAAGACAAAGTTTTTAATAAATCCGTCTAATTTTTTGCAAACTAGTGTAACTTGCGGCTAGGATTAATTCAATTTTGTTGATTTTAAAAAAAAAATTTAATGTCAAATTTTGACTTAGAGACCAGCCTCAAAAAATATCGTTAAAAATGAATATTTTCTAAAGAACCAAATTTTGTTGTCTAAAGACAAAGTTTTTAATAAATCCGTATAATTTTTTTGCAAACTAGTGTAACTTGCGGCTAGGATTAAGTCAATTTTGTTGATTTTAAAAAAAAAATTTAATGTCAAATTTTGACTTAGAGACCAGCCTCAAAAAATATCGTTGAAAATGAATATTTTCTGAAGAACCAAATTTTGTTGTCTAAAGACAAAGTTTTTAATAAATCCGTCTAATTTTTTGCAAACTAGTGTAACTTGCGGCTAGGATTAAGTCAATTTTGTTGATTTTAAAAAAAAAATTTAATGTCACATTTTCACTTAGAGACCAGCCTCAAAAAATATCGTTGAAAATGAGTATTTTACAAAGAACCAAACTTTGTTGTCTAAAGACAAACTTTTTAATAAATCCGTCTAATTTTTTGCAAACTAGTGTATCTTGCGGCTAGGATTAAGTCATTTTCGTTGATTTTAAAAAAAAAATTTAATGACAAGTTTTGACTTTGAGATCAGCCTGAAAATATCTTTGAAAATGAGTATTTTACAAAGAACCAAATTTTGTTGCCTAAAGACAAAGTTTTTAATAAATCCGTCTAATTTTTTGCAAACTAGTGTAACTTGCGGCTAGGAATAATTCAATTTTGTTTATTTTAAAAACAAAATTTAATGACAAATTTTGACTTAGAGACCAGCCTCAAAAAATATCGTTGAAAATGAATATTTTCTAAAGAACCAAATTTTGTTGTCTAAAGACAAAGTTTTTAATAAATCCGTATAATTTTTTTGCAAACTAGTGTAACTTGCGGCTAGGATTAAGTCAATTTTGTTGATTTTAAAAAAAAAATTTAATGTCAAATTTTGACTTAGAGACCAGCCTCAAAAAATATCGTTGAAAATGAGTATTTTACAAAAAACCAAACTTTGTTGTCTAAAGACAAACTTTTTAATAAATCCGTCTAGATTTTTGCAAACTAGTGTATCTTGCGGCTAGGATTAAGTCATTTTTGTTGATTTTAAAAAAAAAATTTAATGACAAGTTTTGACTTTGAGACCAGCCTGAAAATATCTTTGAAAATGAGTATTTTACAAAGAACCAAACTTTGTTGTCTAAAGACAAACTTTTTAATAAATCCGTCTAATTTTTTGCAAACTAGTGTATCTTGCGGCTAGGATTAAGTTATTTTTGTTGATTTTAAAAAAAAAATTTAATGACAAGTTTTGACTTTGAGACCAGCCTGAAAATATCTTTGAAAATGAGTATTTTACAAAGAACCAAATTTTGTTGCATAAAGACAAAGTTTTTAATAAATCCGTCTAATTTTTTGCAAACAAGTGTAACTTGCGGCTAGAAATAAGTCACTTTTGTGACTTATTAAAAAAAAATCGTTGAAAATGAGTATTTTACAAAGAACCAAACTTTGTTGTCTAAAGACAAACTTTTTAATAAATCCGTCTAATTTTTTGCAAACTAGTGTATCTTGCGGCTAGGATTAAGTCATTTTTGTTGATTTTAAAAAAAAAATTTAATGACAAGTTTTAACTTTGAGATCAGCCAGAAAATATCTTTGAAAATGAGTATTTTACAAAGAACCAAATTTTGTTGCATAAAGACAAAGTTTTTAATAAATCCGTCTAATTTTTTGCAAACTAGTGTAACTTGCGGCTAGGATTAATTCAATTTTGTTGATTTTAAAAAAAAAATTTAATGTCAAATTTTGACTTAGAGACCAGCCTCAAAAAATATCGTTAAAAATGAATATTTTCTAAAGAACCAAATTTTGTTGTCTAAAGACAAAGTTTTTAATAAATCCGTATAATTTTTTTGCAAACTAGTGTAACTTGCGGCTAGGATTAAGTCAATTTTGTTGATTTTAAAAAAAAAATTTAATGTCAAATTTTGACTTAGAGACCAGCCTCAAAAAATATCGTTGAAAATGAATATTTTCTGAAGAACCAAATTTTGTTGTCTAAAGACAAAGTTTTTAATAAATCCGTCTTATTTTTTGCAAACTAGTGTAACTTGCGGCTAGGATTAAGTCAATTTTGTTGATTTTAAAAAAAAAATTTAATGTCAAATTTTGACTTAGAGACCAGCCTCAAAAAATATCGTTGAAAATGAGTATTTTACAAAGAACCAAACTTTGTTGTCTAAAGACAAACTTTTTAATAAATCCGTCTAATTTTTTGCAAACTAGTGTATCTTGCGGCTAGGATTAAGTCATTTTCGTTGATTTTAAAAAAAAAATTTAATGACAAGTTTTGACTTTGAGATCAGCCTGAAAATATCTTTGAAAATGAGTATTTTACAAAGAACCAAATTTTGTTGCATAAAGACAAAGGTTTTAATAAATCCGTCTAATTTTTTGCAAAATAGTGTAACTTGCGGCTAGGATTAAGTCAATTTTGTTGATTTTAAAAAAAAAATTTAATGTCAAATTTTGACTTAGAGACCAGCCTCAAAAAATATCGTTAAAAATGAATATTTTCTAAAGAACCAAATTTTGTTGTCTAAAGACAAAGTTTTTAATAAATCCGTCTAATTTTTTGCAAACAAGTGTAACTTGCGGCTAGGAAAAAGTCAATTTTGTTAATTTTAAAAAAAAAATTTAATGACAAATTTTGACTTTGAGACCAGCCTGAAAATTTCGTTGCAAATGAGTATTTTACAAAGAACCAAATTTTGTTGCCTAAAGACAAAGTTTTTAATAAATCCGGCTAATTTTTTGCAAACTAGTGTAACTTGCGGCTAGGAATAAGTCAATTTTGTTGATTTAAAAAAAAAAATTTAATGTCAAATTTTGACTTAGAGACCAGCCTCAAAAAATATCGTTGAAAATGAGTATTTTACAAAGAACCAAACTTTGTTGTCTAAAGACAAAGTTTTTAATAAATCCGTCTAATTTTTTGCAAACTAGTGTATCTTGCGGCTAGGATTAAGTCATTTTCGTTGATTTTAAAAAAAAAATTTAATGACAAGTTTTGACTTTGAGATCAGCCTGAAAATATCTTTGAAAATGAGTATTTTACAAAGAACCAAATTTTGTTGCATAAAGACAAAGGTTTTAATAAATCCGTCTAATTTTTTGCAAAATAGTGTAACTTGCGGCTAGGAATAAGTCAATTTTGTTGATTTAAAAAAAAAAATTTAATGTCAAATTTTGACTTAGAGACCAGCCTCAAAAAATATCGTTGAAAATGAGTATTTTACAAAGAACCAAACTTTGTTGTCTAAAGACAAAGTTTTTAATAAATCCGTCTAATTTTTTGCAAACTAGTGTATCTTGCGGCTAGGATTAAGTCATTTTCGTTGATTTTAAAAAAAAAATTTAATGACAAGTTTTGACTTTGAGATCAGCCTGAAAATATCTTTGAAAATGAGTATTTTACAAAGAACCAAATTTTGTTGCATAAAGACAAAGTTTTTAATAAATCCGTCTAATTTTTTGCAAACTAGTGTAACTTGCGGCTAGGATTAAGTCAATTTTGTTGATTTAAAAAAAAAAATTTAATGTCAAATTTTGACTTAGAGACCAGCCTCAAAAAATATCGTTGAAAATGAGTATTTTACAAAGAACCAAACTTTGTTGTCTAAAGACAAAGTTTTTAATAAATCCGTCTAATTTTTTGCAAACTAGTGTATCTTGCGGCTAGGATTAAGTCATTTTCGTTGATTTTAAAAAAAAAATTTAATGACAAGTTTTGACTTTGAGATCAGCCTGAAAATATCTTTGAAAATGAGTATTTTACAAAGAACCAAATTTTGTTGCATAAAGACAAAGTTTTTAATAAATCCGTCTAATTTTTTGCAAACTAGTGTAACTTGCGGCTAGGATTAAGTCAATTTTGTTGATTTTAAAAAAAAAATTTAATGTCAAATTTTGACTTAGAGACCAGCCTCAAAAAATATCGTTGAAAATGAATATTTTCTAAAGAACCAAATTTTGTTGTCTAAAGACAAAGTTTTTAATAAATCCGTCTAATTTTTTGCAAACTAGTGTAACTTGCGGCTAGGAATAATTCAATTTTGTTTATTTTAAAAACAAAATTTAATGACAAATTTTGACTTAGAGACCAGCCTCAAAAAATATCGTTGAAAATGAATATTTTCTAAAGAACCAAATTTTGTTGTCTAAAGACAAAGTTTTTAATAAATCCGTATAATTTTTTTGCAAACTAGTGTAACTTGCGGCTAGGATTAAGTCAATTTTGTTGATTTTAAAAAAAAAATTTAATGTCAAATTTTGACTTAGAGACCAGCCTCAAAAAATATCGTTGAAAATGAGTATTTTACAAAGAACCAAACTTTGTTGTCTAAAGACAAACTTTTTAATAAATCCGTCTAGATTTTTGCAAACTAGTGTATCTTGCGGCTAGGATTAAGTCATTTTTGTTGATTTTAAAAAAAAAATTTAATGACAAGTTTTGACTTTGAGACCAGCCTGAAAATATCTTTGAAAATGAGTATTTTACAAAGAACCAAATTTTGTTGCATAAAGACAAAGTTTTTAATAAATCCGTCTAATTTTTTGCAAACAAGAGTAACTTGCGGCTAGAAATAAGTCACTTTTGTTGATTTTAAAAAAAAAATTTAATGACAAATTTTGACTTTGAGACTAGCCTGAAAATTTCGTTGAAAATGAGTATTTTACAAAGAACCAAATTTTGTTGTCTAAAGACAAAGTTTTTAATAAATCCGTTAAATTTTTTGCAAACTAGTGTAACTTGCGGCTAGGAAACAGTCAATTTTGTTGATTTTAAAAAAAAAATTTAATGACAAGTTTTGACTTTGAGACCAGCCTGAAAATATCTTAGAAAATGAGTATTTTACAAAGAACCAAATTTTGTTGCATAAAGACAAAGTTTTTAATAAATCCGTCTAATTTTTTGCAAACAAGTGTAACTTGCGGCTAGAAATAAGTCACTTTTGTTGATTTTAAAAAAAAAATTTAATGACAAATTTTGACTTAGAGACCAGTCTCCAAAAATATCGTTGAAAATGAGTATTTTACAAAGAACCAAATTTTGTTGTCTAAAGACGAAGTTTTTAATAAATCCGGCTAATTTTTTGCAAACTAGTGTAACTTGCGGCTAGGAATAATTCAATTTTGTTAATTTTAAAAAAAAAATTTAATGACAAGTTTTGACTTTGAGACCAGCCTGAAAATATCTTTGAAAATATCTAAGTCAAAATTTGACATTAAATTTTTTTTTTATAATTAACAAAATTGACTTATTCCTAGCCGCAAGTTACACTAGTCTGCAAAAAATTAGCCGGATTTATTAAAAACTTTGTCTTTAGACAACAAAATTTGGTTCTTTGTAAAATACTCATTTTCAAAGATATTTTCAGGCTGGTCTCAAAGTCAAAACTTGTCATTAAATTTTTTTTTTAAAATTAACAAAATTGAATTATTCCTAGCCGCAAGTTACACTAGTTTGCAAAAAATTAGACGGATTTATTAAAAACTTTGTCTTTAGACAACAAAATTTGGTTCTTTGTAAAATACTCATTTTCAACGATTTTTTTTGAGGCTGGTCTCTAAGTCAAAATTTGTCATTAAATTTTTTTTTTTAAATCAACAAAATTGACTTAATCCTAGCCGCAAGATACACTAGTTTGCAAAAAATTAGACGGATTTATTAAAAAGTTGGTCTTTAGACAACAAAGTTTGGTTCTTTGTAAATTACTCATTTTAAACGATATTTTTGGAGACTGATCTCTAAGTCAAAATCTGTCATTAAATTTTTTTTTTAAAATCAACAAAATTAACTTAATCCTAGCCGCAAGTTACACTAGTTTGCAAAAAATTAGCCGGATTTATTAAAAACTTTGTCTTTAGGCAACAAAATTTGGTTCTTTGTAAAATACTCATTTTCAACGAAATTTTCAGGCTGGTCTCAAAGTCAAAATTTGTCATTAAATTTTTTTTTTAAAATTAACAAAATTGACTTATTCCTAGCCGCAAGTTACACTAGTTTGCAAAAAATTAGGCGGATTTATTAAAAACTTTGTCTTTAGACAACAAAGTTTGGTTCTTTGTAAAATACTCATTTTCAACGATATTTTTTGAGGCTGGTCTCTAAGTCAAAATTTGTCATTAAATTTTGTTTTTAAAATCAACAAAATTGACTTAATCCTAGCCGCAAGTTACACTAGTTTGCAAAAAATTAGACGGATTTATTAAAAAGTTTGTCTTTAGACAACAAAGTTTGGTTCTTTGTAAAATACTCATTTTCAACGATTTTTTTTGAGGCTGGTCTCTAAGTCAAAATTTGTCATTAAATTTTTTTTTTAAAATTAACAAAATTGAATTATTCCTAGCCGCAAGTTACACTTGTTTGCAAAAAATTAGACGGATTTATTAAAAACTTTGTCTTTAGACAACAAAATTTGGTTCTTTAGAAAATATTCATTTTCAACGATATTTTTTAAGGCTGGTCTCTAAGTCAAAATTTGTCATTAAATTTTTTTTTTAAAATTAACAAAATTGAATTATTTCTAGCCGCAAGATACTCTAGATTTAATTACTATTTTAAATATTTCAACACTGACCTGCATTTTCCTTTTATATGAAATAAACACAAACACTTAATCTTTTAGATTAGCACTTAAGATCGATCTTCACTTTGTATTTTATTATTATTTAAACACTCTGAAAAATTTTTAAAATAATGAACGATAAGATATTATTGTTTTTAAATTTTGATTACAATGGCGGTTATATTGTACACCATAGACTAATCACGCGGCGATAGATGCGTCGCGTCTTTGAAAATCAGACTTTTGACCGGAAGGACAGCATTTATGAATCGCAGTGTACATGCTTAAATGCATGTCCACGTGGACATTTGCTCCAACTTCCCCTCCCCCCCTCGTGGACAATCGTGGACTTTTGATGGACCCCCCCGCCCCCCCCCAAAAGTGTCCATGTGGTTTATGGATGGCCCCAAAGAAGGTAAATAAGTATCGAATCCCAATTCTCCGTTGATTGGCCTAATAAATTTAAAGCTCTTAAATGTTTATTAATGTTATCCAAAAGCTTCCGAATCTGAACAGAGGATTCCGTCCTCATTGACTCACAATCAAAAATTGTTTTAATATGGTTTTGTATTAATAGCCTTTTGTTATTGTACCGACTGGATAAAGAGACTCATTCTACATCATAATTTACCGCGGAAAATTTTAGCGACTCGATTATCTGTGAAGCACCGACTTTTATCGCTGTCACTAAATAATGAAATTTTTCAATTGAACTAATTTCCCCGTTGTTATGAATAAGCGATTCAAAGGTGTCCCTAAAGCCCAGCAACACGGAAAGCTCTCCGTTAAATTTAGGTAACTCGATTTGAGGTAACTGCAAACCCGAAGACTTAATTTTTACCGGTGGACGATTTCCCGAAGCCACATTTGACGCATTTGGTGCATTTGTAACACTTGATTCTTGTACTTGACTCACTTGCTGTTGCATTTGCTGTTGTATCTGTTGTGGCGGCCCTGGCGCCCCCACTTTACCAGATTCCGACAGTGATGTTACACTAGTTTTTGACACCCCGCGCGATAGAAATTGTTTAGACAAAACCATTAAGGAATAATATAACTCTTCGAATTCTTTTCTATAATTTTCCGTTTCTTTATCACCTTCCCCGACAATCAATTCGATTTCATCCTGTAATTGTTCAAAACACTCAAAAACCGATTTGATTTTATTTGATCGTTCAATTAATTCGAATTTATCGTCTTCCGACAGTTCAAGACCTTTATCAGGATTATTTGTTTCAAGTTTTTTCAAATAATTTTTAAACGTCGTTAACTTTGTTTTTTGTAAACCTCGCTTTCTAATATAACTTTTGTCTATGGACATTTTGTTTGTTTTAATTAGTTTAAATATATCGAAATGTCAACTAAAATAAGGTTAAAATAATTTTACTTTGAGAATAATAATATCAAATATGTCGATTCAGGGTGAAAGGGACCTTAGCTGCAGAACTGAGTTTTACGCGTACGGGCGTTTGAAGTTAAGCCTTCTTATGTTACTGTTAGGTTATGCCTATGTTTCACCTCTAATAACACAAAAACTAATAGACATAAACTAGTTTTGATTTATGTATGTTAAAAAGCAACTCAAATTCTATCGATTCATAATAACAATACAAATCAAATGTTTTGAATTTCACAGGACGGGAGTTTGAACTTGTGCCAGCCTATGTTATTGTTAGGTTATGTCTATGTTTCATCGCGAATAACAGAAAAACTAATAAACATAAACAAGTTTTGATTACTGTATGTGAAAGAGCAACTCAAATTCTATCGATTCATAATAAAAATTAAAAATCGAATGTTTTGCTGCTAAGGTCCCTTTCACCTTGAATCGACACAAATAGAAATAATACTACAATTCAAACACGTATACGTCACAACGTCAAGGTGTAAACAATGTCGAATTTGTTGATGTAAATATTTTTATGAGGTCAAAACTAGAGACAATACTAAAGGATAATTTGGTAAGAAAGGAATAAATAGAGAGGATGCCCACTTATCTTAAACTGCGAAGCGTAGTTGTCTTGACACCTGTCAAATCCTCTGCTCCTTAAAATTGACGTCTTTGACTCGCAGCAAATCGCAAAATGGCAGGAACCCCGCTTCTCAGATTGAATAATCGCCTCGTCCTCGACTTGAGGTGCTTGCTTGATGCACACGTGGTCCTCGTCGTTCACTGGTTTTGCTGCGTGCAGGTTCCCAGTTGATGGCCGATTGTTCCAAGAAAGGTCAGATTTCGTCTCAAATTTGTCAACGACTATTCAACTATTGTTGTTTGATTGTAACAAACAAATTTATTGTATGTGGAAAACGGCAAATAAAATGGAAAATGGCTTGTGCCTCTGTCCAGATGACGCTATACTTACGCTACGCGTGAATACGATTTTTGTAAGTTGAGGTTATGTGTTCACATTCACCATAATATTAGTTTTCACTTTTGATACTGCAGCGGTGATCGCTTAGTCTTCTTGTTTCTCAATTATTGATATAAATGAGCCTTTTGTGCACATTTATTTGATCGATTCGACTTTGCCTCGTGGTCGGTTGCTACTTGATTTGGATTCTTGTTTTGTTTCACTTCATCAATTTTGTAAATCGAAATAATTGTTACACGACACTTGCGATCACATATCCGGCTAGAAGGGCCATTTTATGTAAATAATTGAAGCTGGATTTTACAGATTAAGATCGATAAAAAACAGAAGCACGTTTGTTTAATGTTCATATATTCGCCATTTTTTATTTTCTCTCAATTAGTCAAAAGTACAATTAAAATTAATGATGGACTTTATAGGTGGCGCTAGTATGTTTGAATATGATTCCAGTGGTAATATTTAAATTCAAAAGGCATGTGAGTCACTTAACAAAAGTTAACGTAAAAATATAAATCACCTAGAAAGTCGATTGTAATCTATTGTTTTAAAAGTTTTTAAAACTAAAAAAAAAATTTCAATCGTTTCCAAACTTTTTAATTTTTTAGTTACTCGCCTGCAAGTATTTTCTTAAAATTGTTATTAAAAACTGTTTAACGATAATATCTAACTTTTAAAGATACATTTAAACATTCCAATTGAAATTATTAAGACATTTCCCTACTCTGACAGCTGGTTTAGCAATTTACATTTAATCAAATCATTTAATCATTTAATGAAAAGTCGACAGATATATATGCATCACTCGACTGCGGTACACCAAAGTATTTATTATTCCATCCTGACAAGCAAATAAAAATCCTTCAGTCTCCGATTCTAAACCAGCCGATTTGAGAAAAGCGAATGACAAACCTACAGACAATTCCATTTCTTTCATGCGACTGAAAAATAGTCCATACTATGTATGTATGTGTGTATGCAATATTTTGTCCGGGCATCACTTAAAAACAGCTGAAGCGAATGAGGTGAAATTTAGGAGTCTGTTATGTTTTTGCGTAGCTTAAATTCGTAGCCATATCTCATTCAAAAATATTAATTTAAACGAAAGTTATGGCACTTTTTCAAAAAATCGAAAAATTAAAAATTTTTGTCATATATTGTCATTTTGAACAACAAGGATTCAAAAAATGTCAATAAAAAAAATTTTGTCTGTATGTGTTGCGTAAGTATGTTTGTTTGTATGTCTTCATTTTTTTGTTCCACTATCACCCAGAAACGGCTTGACCGATTAAAGTCAAACTTTTCAGATTTTAGGGTATTTGTCTAACTTAAAATCTTTGCCTTATTGAATTAAATTTTTTTTTATATGAACGGAAGATATGTCATTTTTCAGAAAAATCCAAAAAATCGAAAATTTTGAAATTATTTCTTTTTTTCTATAATTGAGTACTACATATTATTTCGTCATATTTTATAATAATTTTGCAAAAAATATTATCCTATAGCTGAGATACATATATAAGTATAAAATTGTTTTCAGGATAAAAAAAATTGAATAAATTGTAATTATAAACAATTAGTATCAAGCTTACGCCAATCACGTTTAAGCCACTCAACCGATTTAAATAAAGTTTTGTGGTTACATATTAGGCATTGACTCAAGTTAAGTTTATAAGCTTAGAAAGATTAAAAAATTTGATCAGAACGGAATATAATATAACAATTTTTCCAAAAAAGTGAAATTGCTACATTTTTATAGATTACTGACTTTTTGTTAGATGGCTTCTTATCTTTTTCCATTAATTTTTTTATGTTCCTTACAACATATTTTGATATATATTTTAGAAAATACATTAGCAATACTACTTTTAGGTGACACAGAGCAAAATATCAGTTTTTGAATGTGAATTATTTTGGAGTAAAAAAAATCAGAAAAACTAATAATTTGGATTTAACTTGGTATAGTGGTGTATTATAGGTCGGTAATTCAGCTTTTATTACAAAGAAATGATGAACCTCATAAGGTCAAAAATAAAAAATGTGGTTTTGTACACTTCAGATTAGAAAATCTTTAAAAATATATGCAAATTTATTAAAAAAAAAATAGCTGATTACTTTTGGAATCAAAATAAAAAATATGTGGCATTACGTGAATTGGAAATCTTTAAGAAAGGTCGTAATGTGTATGGTCACCTTGGAGGTTTTTTATATTTCGGATCTGATAGTAAAGGATCTGTGAAGTATTGGAAATGTAAAAATAACTCTACTTGTCCAGCACGATTGACAACCGTAATTTTGCAACGCGAGAAAATTTGGTAAAGCTTTTTAAATCAGAAGTATGGTATGTAGACGAAACCTTTTAAACCGTTCCTTTAATTTTCTTTCAACTTTTTACGATAATGGGATCTGTCCTCCAAACCAAAAAAGGTGTAGAACGAAAAATTGCTCTACCTCTCGTTTACTCGCTATTAGAATCGAAGACGGAGGAACGTTATGGCGATGAAAATGATAATAGTATAAGAGAAAATGCACACAGTATGTGCGCATTGGCTTTTGTTCCTGCAGAAGATATCCCGATTGTTTTTGACAAATTTTTTAATGAGATTGAAGAAGACTTTATTCCTATTGCAAATTATTTTGAATCAAATTATATACGTGGAATACGAGTAATTGGAAGAAGGAAGGCTGTGAAGGTACGCTACGACCCGACTCTTTGGAATTATTATGACTCTGAGCTTCAGAGGTCAGCTCGCACGAACAATGCATCGGAAGGATGGCACAACCGGTTCCAAATATTAGTAGGACGAAATCACCCAAGTTTGTATCATTTTCTAACAGACCTTCAAAAAGAACAAGCTGATGTGTAATATATGTTTCGAGATCTGGCTTTGGGAAAGGGAGTAAAGAATTTACCCAGGAGAAAGCAACGGCGACTGGAAGAACAAATTTTTAATATTGTAAAAACGTATGCGGATTATGTCGATGAAAACAAAGAACAAGAATACATAAAACTCATTGGTCACCACATTCACATGTAAAATTTAATAATAACGCTCATAATATACATTTCTGTAATACTTATTTTGGACATCTTTATTTTGGACATTTTTTTAATTAATTTTAGACTTCTTAATTTTGGACTTTTTGACTCGTTGACTTGTTTCTTTGGACTTTTTTCTTGCACTTTTCGGTCTGGATTTCTTGGTTTGGACTTCTTGTCCTGCAACGGTGTATGTATGTATGTGTGTATGCAATATTTTGTCTGGGCATCACTCAAAAACGGCTAAAGCCAATGAAGTGAAATGTAACAGTCAGTTAGGATTTTGCGTAACTTAAATTCCTAGCCATACCCCATTCAAAAATATTAATTCGAACGGAAGTTATGTCACATTTGCAAAAAATCGAACAATTCAAAATTTTAATATTTTTCATTCTTTGATGTACCACTTCCTACTTTCTGTAGCTAGATATTGTATGTCAATAATCATAATTTAATATACAAATCGTAACTTAAATTCATAGCCATACCTCATTCAAAAATATTAATTTAAATGAAAGTTATGGCACTTTTTTAAAAAATCAAAAAATTCAAAATTTTAATATTTTTCTTTTTTTGATTTACTATTCCTAAACTTTCTGTACCTAGATATTTTAGGTGGATAATCACATTTTATTATACTAAGCATAACTTAAATTCCTAGCCATACGCCATTAAAAATATTAACCTCTTCGCTGCCGATGGGAAAGATCTTTGCCATTTGGAACTTTTCTCAGACTATCGGAAAATTGCAAATCTTTGCCATGCTTAACATTGAAATAAAAAGTCAATAGCTGTCGCAAACTATAAGTGAAATGATTTTTATATAATCTAAGATATACGAAACAAACTCCCGTTATTCATTTTGAATTTTCTTAAACCAAAAAAAAGATACAACTTATTAAAAACTACACTTTTGTTAAATTTTTAAAAATCTTTGCCATTGAGTAATAACATAATCCCAATTTATAAAATGATTAAAATCGTTTGAAACTAGTTACTCGGAGGTTTTTGGGGTCGCTGATTACGAATCTGACTTTAGTTTTCAAAAACTCAAAATGGCGGATCAAATATGGCGGAAAATTTCTGAAAATTACTTGAAATCGTCTAAAACTTGTTACTTGGGGGTTTTTGGGGTTGCTAATTACGAATCTGACATTAGTTTTCAAAAATTCAGAATGGCGGACAATTTTTTAAAATGGCTTGAAGTCGCCTGAAACTTGTTACTTGGTGATTTTTAGGGTCTTTGATTACAAATCTGACATTAGTTTTCAAAAAATCAAAATGGCGGACGTTTTTTGGAAAAACTACTTGCTTTCCGAAACTTGTTAGTTGTGGGTTTTTGGAGTCGCTGATTACGATTCGGACATTAGTTTGTAAAAATTCAAAATGGCGGAAGCAATATGGCGGACAATTTTTGAAAAATTACTTGAAATCGTCTGAAATTTATTACTCGGGGGGTTTTGGGGTCGCTGATTACGAATCTGACATTAGTTTTCAAAAATCCAAAATGGCGGATCCAGTATGGCGTGTAATTTTTTAAAATTGCTTCAAGTCGTCTGAAACTTGTTACTCGGGGGTTTTTAGGGTCGTTGATTACAAATCTGACATTGGTTTTCAAAAAATCAAAATGGCGGAATCAATATGGCTGATGTTTTTTGGAAAAACTACTTGCTATTGTCTGAAACTTGTTATTTGGGGGTTTTTGGGGTCGCTGATTACGATTTGGACATTAGCTTGTAAAAATTCAAAATGGCGGAACCAATATGGTGGACGCTTTTAAAAAATAACTTAAAAGCGTTTAAAACTTGCTATTTAGGGATTTTAGGGGTCGCTGATTACAAAACTGCTATTATTAAATAAGTGATTAAGCGCGGTCAGAAAACGGTCGCGCTAGAGAGTGTAAGTGACTTGCGAGATGCAGAAAGGCCGCGCTGCGCCGTAACGTATCTTTTGACGTCTAATATTTCAAAAACAGAAAAAAACAGCGTTCTAAAATTTGGTATTCTTATAGGAATAAAACTCAGATTTTGAATACAATACTTTATTTTAAAAATAAACTGACCGATGTTGGTAAAATAGTAAATTAGTTATTAATTATAAAAAAGTAGCGTCAAATTTTCAAAATATTAAAAAATAAAATTTACCAGTGAAAAGATTATTAAATAGTCTTTAAGAAACATATTCGATGAAAAATTTCCCACAACATGTAAAGACAGAAAAAATTTAAAAAAGATGTTGTCGAGCAAATTTGATCAAATTGACCCCCCTCTATCCCCATCAATATTTCAAAAAAGGTTAAAATTTTTATTAGTTAACTTAGAACTAGGTAAGAGAATAAAGTCTCCAAGTTTTAATTTCTTAAAGGAAATGAATTTTGAGCGTGGGACATTACATGTAAAATGCCTTATATGCCTTTACATTTTATCATAAAATCAAGTGCCCAAATGTAAATGCATATATGGCCGAACTATACAATTGCCTGCTTCACACACTTGTTAACCCTAAATAAACCCTCTTGAAAAGACATATTCATAATTAACTACTACAAAAACCCTCGAATAAAATTTATAAGAAGATTTTTCAAGAAAATTTTCGCTATTTTGCATATGGTGGATTTCACGTCAACTGTCCAGCCCAAAAAAAAAATTTTGTTTAATCCTTTTCCAATTTTTGTTATGAGTTGTCTTATAGGTAAGTAATTTATCAGCCAAATATTTTTGGATTATATAAAAAATTGCCCAAGAGGGAGGGGGTTAAAGTTTTGAACTTTTTGTTAAGACGCTCTCATTTGTTTATTTATTGAGCTTAAAAAAAATGATAACAAAATTTTTTAATACATGATTTTTCTAGTTTTTTTCATCAGCTTTCGATTGGCGGGGTCTATTTTAAATTTTTTTTTTATTTTGACCAAAATTTTTATAAATTAAAAATGTGACGCGTTCTGAAGAAAGGGACCTAAGAAGCAAAAAATCGATTTTCGTTTTATGGATGTTTTAATTTTATTAAAGGTTCCTTTTTTATTATCTAAAGTCAGAAAAGATTTTTATTGAATATTTTTTAAGTTATAACAATTCAAAACTTTCGATTTGTACAGATTACCATGCGCGCTCGACTTTTGTTTTCGCTCTCCTGTAAAATAACCAATTTGCTGCTTAGGTCCCTTTTGTAACGATTAAAAGCTATTAAAACTATCTTTAAAATCGCACATTTAATTTAATATAAAATTGAAAAAGAAATTATTAAAAATTATTAAATATAAAAATAAATCAATTTGAGACACGAAAATGTAAATTAAAATAAAAGAATAGTCGGAAGTTATCGTCAATTTATAAAATTATATTGTCAAAAATTAAAATAACAAATGAACATTCGACGTCAATAAATAAACTTAATGTAAAATAACCCGACACACACATACTTTTACATACAACGATCGTTGAACATCACAGGTAAATAAATTCAAAATTAAAAGCAATCATCAATGAAATTGAAGAAATAAATACATATACATATAAATAAATAAATTGGACCACAAAAACAAGACAAAATAAGAAAAAACATTGATAAAATATAAAACTTATCGCTCCGGCATTTCTAGCATTTTCTTGGAGGACTTAGGTGATTATTGCTGAATAGCGTGGTGACCGACGAGCTGACTTTTGTGACGCAGTACCATTTATTTTATCGTGGACCATTTTAATTCAATCATGGGTACTGATTCGAAATCGTCTGTATATTTCACTCTTATCTGGTCCCAAACTCTAACCCATCGTCCTCTCTTTCTTCGAAATCGTTATATTTAATAAAAAATCGCCACACTAATTACGGAAGAATAAAATAAATATAATTAACACAAATACACTAACAAAAACACAAACGAAATAAATTATTAAAATAAAAATATGAACCTTCGTGTTGCCGGCGACACACAAAGTTGTGACGATTTCGGATTCATCGCCAGGAAACGATTGTGAGGACGATGGGTGCGGAAGAAATTTTATTAAATGGGAAATTACTCCCTCCCCTCGTCAGTCCCCACGCCCTTAACACTTCTTGGCGCCCAGGTAATGAAGAGATTTGTCATATTATTTAAAATTCAAATTAAAATATTTTTGTCATAAATATTGGATCCCTTCACTTTCTTCAGAACGCGTCACAAATAAATTTCACTTTTTTTCATCTTCGGGCTCGTTTTATTTTTTTTATTTATTTTTTTTTTTTTTAAAGAAAGCCGAGATTTTTTTCTACAAAATATGTAATTTTCATAAAACCCTTTTTTTTGTTTTTGAGAAATTTAATGTTGAAGTTAGCGCGCCACGTCAAGGCGAAGTCTCACTCTACCGCCCCGCTTGTTGCTGTGCGCTGTTTGCATTATTACGTGGATATTTAATTATTCTAACCCTTAATTGAACTTTTCTCTGCATTTTACAGTGCTGAGACTGACATGAAAACAATTAAGTGCCTGCACTATAGTTCTTTTGTTTATTTTTTTATGTTTAAATTTTTTTGGTAATTTTTTGATATTGGTTTCTCACAGAGAAAGTATTGTTTTACCTCCACAGAATCGATTGAGATTTTCTGAAATATCTTGACATATTTTGAACTCAGGATGTCAAAAATGATGTTTTTAAAAAATGTCTTG
The DNA here is from genome assembly GCA_037103525.1 of Ganaspis brasiliensis. Taxonomy (NCBI): domain Eukaryota; kingdom Metazoa; phylum Arthropoda; class Insecta; order Hymenoptera; family Figitidae; genus Ganaspis; species Ganaspis brasiliensis. The sequence continues at coordinate 1,259,894 of JAZKLR010000018.1, forward strand.
CTTATGTGTGTATGTAGTTATGTATGTTAAGATTATGTTAGGCTCTATATTTCGAAAACAATAATTTAAAACAATGTTTTTTTGAGAGATTATAGGTCTTTAGGGGGGACAAATTATGCCCTACTTTTGAGTCTGATCTATCACTTCTGACTACATTTTTTTGAAATTTAAACGTTTAAAAAAAAAAATTTTTCAAAAATGTACATATTTTTTTAAAACAGTAAAATTAGATTATTTTATTTTTTTTATCTTTTTAAAAATGCATCGATTAAGCTCTTAGCGATCCTTTTAGTGCAAATTGATAAAAAGTTATTAATATTCTATAAACAAAAAATATTGAAAATTATGTTCTTTAACAATTTTATTTTTATATTTTGTTGCTTTTTTAATATATTTCTGACTACTTGTAGGTCACTGAAAATTAATCAAATGAGCTTTTTGCTAACGGTCTAATGTAATGTTATTCAGAGTTATCATTGTTTAAAAAAAAATTAAGTTTCATTTCATTTCATTTCATTTCTTTATTGAAATAAATCCAACAGTCACAAGGACCAATTACAGGATTATCAGAATTAATACATATAAGTATTGAAAAATAAATTGCCACAATGTACATACAATGAAAATATAATTCAATTACAAATGTGAAGAATGTTGCATATAATTAGTCACCGCCGTTATAAACTCTGCAAAGAAAGATCAAATGATTTTAAATTAATATTCTTATCCCTCGAATTCATCGAATTAAACGTACTGCAAAGCTGTATAACAGGAGTGAATCTACCCGAACGCGGTGGACCAATATAAAAATGCTCTGACCTACGAGAAAAATATTGAGGCTCAGAAAACGGGATTTCAGACAATAAATAAGGACTGTTAATCAGACCATTTATAATTTTAAACAAAAATATAACAATTGACAATTGTCTTTGACTCTCTAGAGAGGACGCATTGAAACGTTGACACAATTGGACGTAATCAGATCCAGGTGGAGGGAAAAATCCATACTTTTTGTAATTCAAAAATTTTAAAAATCTCTTTTGACATTTTTCAATTAATTCAATAAGGTTATTAGAGTGGATCATCCAAACCACAGAACAATAACACAATTTAGATCTTACTTGTGAATTAAACAAGGATTTTAAAGCAGATTCATTATTAAACCCTTTAGAAATACGAAATATGAAGCCTAAGGATCTATTTGCTTCACGAACGATTACGTCAACGTGCGTATTAAACTTAAGAGTGGGGGTGAAATATACACCCAAATCCTTAACCAAATTAACCTTTTCTAGTGCATAGACATCAACAAAGTAATCAAAATTAACTAAATTGGTTTTTCTCGTAAAGGTCATGACCTTACACTTTATTGGGTTGATATCCAGGAAATTATTTTTACACCATAAACTAAATGTATTTAAGTCGTCCTGGAGATCAATACAATCCTGCACACAATTCACAGCCTTAAACATTTTATTATCGTCTGCATAAAACAAAACATTCACTTTTCAAAAGCTCATCAATCTCGTTCATATAAATTACAAACAACAAAGGACAAAGTTTCGTAACTTACTGAATCTTATTCACATTTTATAAGAAATTATATATACACCTATTTTGCGGAAAGTTTAAAACCACATCGATTGGTATGCATAACTTGTCCCCTTTAAAGACCTATAATTTCTCAAAAAAAAACATTGTTTTAACTATTATTGTTTTCGAAATATAGAGCCTAACATAATTTTCACATACATAACTACATGCTCACATAAGCAAGACATTTTTTAAAAACATCATTTTTGACATCCTGAGTTCAAAATATGTCAAGATATTTCAGAAAATCTCAATCGATTCTGTGGAGGTAAAACAATACTTTCTCTGTGAGAAACCAATATCAAAAAATTACCAAAAAAAATTTAAACATAAAAAAATAAACAAAAGAACTATAGTGCAGGCACTTAATTGTTTTCATGTCAGTCTCAGCACTGTAAAATGCAGAGCAAAGTTCAATTAAGGGTTAGAATAATTAAGTATCCACGTAATAATGCAAACAGCGCACAGCAACAAGCGGGGCGGTAGAGTGAGACTTCGCCTTGACGTGGCGCGCTAACTTCAACATTAAATTTCTCAAAAACAAAAAAAAGGGTTTTTTGACAATTACATATTTTGTAGGAAAAAATCTCAGCTTTCTTTTAAAAATAAAATAAAAAAAATAAAACGAGCCCGAAGACGAAAAAAAGTGAAATTTATTTTTAATTTTCAAAAATTTTGGTCAAAATAAAAAAAAAATTTTAAATAGACCACGCCAATCGAAAGCTGATGAAAAATCTAGAAAAATCATGTGCCAAAAAATTTTTTTATCATTTTTTTTAAGCTCAATAAATAAACAAATGAGAGCGTCTTAACAAAAAGTTCAAAACTTTAACCCCCTCCCTCTCAGGCAATTTTTTATATAATCCAAAAATATTTGGCTGATAAATTACTTACCTATAAGACAACTCATAACAAAAATTGGGAAAGGATTAAACAAAAATTTTTTTTTTGGCTGAATAAATGCATTATATGTCAAAACTGCTGTCAGATTTATAATCAGCGACCCCTAAAACACTCGAGTAAAAATGTTTCTGACGATTTCAAGTAATTTTTCAAAAATTGTCCGTCATATTGGTTCCGCCATTTTGAATTTTTACAAACTAATGTCCGAATCGTAATCAGCGACCCCAAAAACCCCTGAATAACAAGTTTAAGAACATTCAAAATAGCTTTTCCAAAAAATGTCAGCCATATTGATTCCGCCATTTTGAATTTTTGAAAAATAATATTAGATTCGTAATCAGCGACCCCGAAAACCCCCATGTAATAAGTTTTAGACGATTTCAAGTAATTTTTCAAAAATCGTCCGCCATATTGGATCCGTCAATTTGAAATTTTGATAACAAATGTCAGATTCGTAATCAGCGAACCCAAAAACCCCCGAGTAACAAGTTTCAGATGATTTCAAGCAATTTTCAAAAATTGTCCGCCATATTTGATCCGACATTTTGAATTTTTGAAAACTAATGTCAGATTTGTAATCTGCAACCTCGAAAACCCCCGTGTAATAAGTTTTAGACGATTTCAAGTAATTTTTCAAAAATCGTCCGCCATATTGGAACCGCAATTTTGAAATTTTGATAACAAATGTCAGATTCGTAATCAGCGAACCCAAAACCCCCGAGTAACAAGTTTCAGACGATTTCAAGCAATTTTCAAAAATTGTCCGCCATATTGGATCCGCCATTTTGAATTTTTGAAAACTAATGTCAGATTCGTAATCAGCGACCCTAAAAACCCCCATATACATGATCTTTTAAAAATTCATTGACTATTAATTTTTGTCACTCTGAGCACTTTTTCGAAAATACTGTCGGCAGCGAAGGGGTTAATTTAAACGGAAGTTATGGCACATTTTCAAAAAATCAAAAAATTCAAAATTTTAATATTTTTCATTTTTTGATGTATCACTCCTAAACTTTCTGTATTCTGTATCTTTCTGTGTAAATTATTACACATAATTTAAAATTTGCAAATCAGTTGCCATCAATTTATACAAATTTATACGGTAATTTATGAAAATTTTGTAAAGTAATTATTGTTAAACTTATTAAAATTATGACAGTTAAAGTAACTTTTATTTGTTTAATTTTATTTGGACACAATCAACAAAATTGTTTTAATTGTACACTTGGTTAAATCACAAATTCAATTAAAGACAGCCAAAAGGCTTCACCATGACGCAAAAGGCTTCACCATGACGCTGAGGCTTCACCATGACGCGTAATGAATACTGTTTTTTTAAACAAATTATTAGCAATTTTAAATTGGTTTCGCATTCCTGCCATTTAAATTCACTGAAATAATACAACTATAGATCATTTAATGATAAAAATTTTGTTTTTTTGATTTATTGCGAAATATGTAAAGGCTTTACCATGACGATTCAGTGATTCCCTACACAAATTTGGCGCTTCAAACGTAAAAAAAACCAAAAATCTATTATAAAATTTGTTTCTCTCGTAGTGAATCTCTTGAGGGAAGTCAATTAATGTTTATATTAAAGTATAACTAAATTCTGATTTGATTTTTATGAAATATTTCAATTTTTTAAAAACGTTTCACCATAACGCACAAAACTGGGGACAAGATATAACATCTAAAAAAAAAAAAAATAAAATAAAATTAAAAAAAAAATTTACAACCAATTTTTTTTCTGAATTTTACACACTTAGACAATAAAAAAATGTTACAATTAATAAGTTTTATTATTAAAGTTTACTAAAAAGATTTATTTTTGTTTCGTAACTGCTCTCTGGGGACAGGCTTCTCCATGACGATTTGGCTCTTAAATTTGCATTGAACAAAAAATATTTAATCTTATAAATTAAAGTGGCTACAGACTTTTGTTTCTGATCACTAGAGCTACTTTTTCACGTTGGATTCATTATTATATGTGCAATTTGTTTCTTAAAAAATACGAGGGACATGGAATTGTATAGGTTTCGTGGAGAATCACCCTTATATGTCTGTCTGTATGTTCTCAATATTTTGTTCTATTATCGCTCAGAAACCGCTTGACCGATTGGAGTCAAATTTTGCAGATTTTTAGGTATTAGTGTAACTTAAAGTTTTAGTTTTATTAGATTAAAAAATCGGGGAAGTACGAGTTACACCCGTACTAAAACCAAGGGTTTCGTACAATTATTGTTAAATATTGTTAAATATTGTTGAAACAAAAAGTGTATAACATTTTTTAAAATACTAATTGTAATTTTCAATTATTTCAAAAAAATTTTTTATAATTTTTACCATTTTGTGAAATAAAATATGTATTTGTGTACGCTGCCGAATATAATATTACATAAATTAATTTGTACTAGTTCGTTGTTTATCAAAATACAATTGTTTAATTATTAAATATCAATTTAACGACCTTATTGGACAAAATTAGAAAAACTCTGTATCAAAATTGGAAAGTGGGATAAAAGGTAAATAAGAATATTTAATTATTATATTTAAACTATTATTTATATTAATAACAAATTTTTGTGCAGCGTACACAAATACATATTTTATTTCACAAAATGGTAAAAATTATAAAAAATTTTTTTGAAATGATTGAAAATTACAATTAGTATTTTAAAAAATGTTATACACGTTTTGTTTCAACAATATTTCACAATATTTAACAGTAATTGTACGGAACCCTTGGTTTTAGTATGGGTGTAACTCGTACTTGCCCGATTTTATTTATGCATTTTTGCAAAAAAAATCTTGATATTTCCTTGACTACAGTATGAGCATCAACTCCAATCATGTTCTCTATAATTTTTGTGTAATCTAAACGTGAAAATATATTTGTGTACCAAATTTAAATTTTCTAATTTTAATATTTTACAGATAAGGGGGATGGGAGATATGATCATTTTTAACCATTTTTTTAAGTCGTGGTTATTTGTTCGAAAACAATATGATAACAGCCTGCAACAAAGTTATCAACCTTTGTTCTGTAATCTACAAATAAAACTACATGTTCATACTAAATTAAAACACTCTATGTCAAATAATTTTGTTGATTAGCGCCAAGGAATGGCATTTTAAATGCATTTTAACTAAAAAATGACCGTATCTTCCCCCTTATCTGTCTAACTATTTGACTTAGAGAGCTAAAATTTGGTATGCACATGTATTTTCAGGTGCAGATTATATAAAAATTATAGAGAAGGTGATGGTCATAGTGCTATCAAAGTAATAACGATAGATTTAGGCTAATATGCATAAGAAATGCCCAAAAATCTTTTTACTTCCTTGACAACGCTATGACCAAGCCCTATAATCATGTTCTCTATAATTTTTCTGTAATCTACACGTGAAAATACATTTGTATACCAAATTTGAACTTTCTAAGACAAATAGGTTGGAAGTTAAGTGGGTGGGGCTATGGACATTTTCATCATTTTTTAAAAAAAGTCCTGGTTTTTTTCTAAAACCACTATGATAACAGCCTGTAACTAAGTTCTCTTTAGTCTTTCTGTAATCTACACGTCAAACTACATATGTGTACCAAATTTCAGCACGCTAAATACAACAGTTTGTCAGATAGAGTGGAAGAATCATCAGTTTTTATTGCATTTTTGATAAAAAATGGACCATTCCCCCCCCCCTGATCTTCCAAACTATTTGACTTAGAGGGCTCAAATTTGGTACACAAATGTCTTGTTATGTGTAGATTACAGGAAAATTATAGAAAAGGTAGTGGCCATAGCGGTATCAAGGATATAGCAAGAGCTTTCAGCACAAGTACTTTAAAAACACTCAAAAATCTTGTTATTTCCTTGTCAACACTATGACCAATCCTTCCAATCACGTTCTCTATAATTTTCCTGTAATCTACACGTGAAAATACATATGTGTACCAAATTTTTATGTGTAAAATAGTTTGGCGTCTAGGGGGGGGGGGGGATACGATTTTTGTATACGGACGCACGAATTTCGTCATAAGGATTCCGTTTGTACACTTTGTGTACGGAACCCTAAAAATATTAATATGAACGAGAAATATGCCATTTTTTCGTAAAATTCTAAATTTAAAATTTTTTATTTTTTGATATATTTTTTCTAATCTATTTTTATTTCGGTTTTTAAGAAAGATTAAATATATTTTAACCTTAGATTTAAAAAAATATATCCGCAAAATTTAAAATTGGAACAACAAGGGTTCGTTGGCCTCATCAGGCTGTTTTTATTATAAAGAATTTACAAAAAATTAATAATCAACTTCAGAAAAAAAATTTTTTGTTTGTTTGTTTATAATAAGTTAACACATAACACATAAACTACTTTGAATAGCGTATCAAAAACAAAAAATTTTCTATATTCGTAAAAACTTTAAACATTCTTTAACTCGTCAAAACATTAAAATATATTAAAATAAAATTGTGTTCAGCGTAAATAAGGAACATTTCTCACAACGACCAGTCAGACAAATGACGTTATTCAAACTAACTACTTATTCAAAAATATTAAATTTCGTAAATGCCAAGAAGTTATTGAACTTAGTGAGAGAGATATTATAAATGTGAACACGCTGTATACAAACAAGAACGCACAGTAAATAACGAGAAGAACTTATTCATGAATTTATTCTGTTGATAAAAGAGAAAAAATTTTTGTTTAAAAATAGGATGTCTTCTTTTTTATTTATAGTAAAGTTATTTGATTTAATGTGTAACATCTCAGAAATGTTATGTTTAAAAAAATGTGATTCTTGGTCTAAAATTTGGGTATTTACCCAATCAAATTCATGATTAAATTCCTCTCGGTGTTGATAGAAAACTGATTCAGGATTTTTTAAACAATGGGTTTGGTGTTCACCTCGTCTTTTTTTTTAAAGTACGTTTAGTTTGGCCAACATATGTTGCTGGACATTCAAGACAGTCAATTTTGTATACAACATTTGGGGCATTATTTATGAACTGTCACAGGTGAAAAAAAAATTTGCTCCAATTAATTTAAGATTTTTAAATTTGCATGTACTATTAAAAATATACTTAAAATATAAATTTCAATGTTTTTGAATGACGGGTTGTCTATTTACAGGGGCTCAAATTTTTCAATTTTTACTATGGGCGTCTACGTTCAAATGGTGATAACTCCTATAAAAATGAAGTAATTTTAAAAAACTACGAGGGTTTTGGAAAGCTTTTTTGACGCACTATACAACGGTTTCACTTAAAATTTACGAAAAATAAAATTTCCATTTAAAAATTAATAATAAAAAATATTTTTTGATTTTTGACCAATTTGGACATCTTCGATTTTTTTTAAAATACCTTCAAAAGAAAGTAAATTTCCTCCCCTTTAAAATGATATATTGACCAAAATAGGGAGTTTAATCGTTTTAAAGATATAAAGCATTTTGCGAGCCGCTGCAGGTCGCAGCGCGTAGCGCCACGCCGCGCCGCGCCGCGCCGTTGTTCATCACTGTATAATGTATTCGTAAATACATTTAAAAATTCAAATTTTTTATCGCTTTTGCTTTATATTCAATATTGGATAATCAATATTGTTTCGCTGTAGTTTTATATTAAGTTGTTTTGTTTGTTTGAAAAATAGGTTATCTACAGATATTACTTAGAGAAGCTTCTTCGAGAATTTTTTTAGAGGTTGGTTTTTTTGATTTTTGTTTAGGAAAAACGTCAAATTCCGTTGCCGAGGAATATCTTTTTAAAATCAATGATTTTTTATCAGAAGGCATAACAAAATGATATTTTAAAGTTCCTGGCACAGTTTTTGCCTCTGAAAAACGCGATTTTAAAAATTCAGCAGTGTTAATACAATCTTCTTTGGAACTGAAAAAAACGGCGGCTTGAGTAAAATGTTCTTTTGTCCAGTTATATAACTCTTTCGCATTTTGAATTTGATCTTTCGATGATCTTTGAAGGCTAGCTCGTGCAGCTTGTCTCTTTAAATTACCACCTACGCCATCACAAGGCCCCTTTCCATGAGCTGATGCATGGAAGCACCATTTTGCAGGAATTCCAAAATCATGATTGTGAAGAGTAAGATTTAAAAAATTATATTTATTTTTAAAATGTTGACTTGCGCCATCTGAAAAGTAGGTAATTTCTTTAGGATTGAAATTGTCTTTTAAATACTTAATTACAATTTTTTGGTATTCAAAAACTGCTGCAGTATCATGATTTAAATTATCTGATATTATGGCTAATGATTTGTGCTTTATTTCATCGGCTTCTCTATAGTATATAACTACGGTGAAAATTGAACATTGGTCATTATTCCAAAAATGAGATTGAGCAGAATTTTGAAGGACAAACGCAAAGTTTTGGGCAAAATCAAACATTACAAGAAATTGACCTTCTTTCAAATCGTTTTTAAAGTTTTGAAGAAACGAAGATTGTTCTTTGGCAATAAAGTCGTGAATATTAAGCTTTTGCAAACGACCACAAAGTCGATCGATAAATTCATCACTCATTGCAATCTCTGTCTTCAAGGTGCATCGGTCAGTCTCTTGCCAAACTTGAAATTCTACTGAATCAATAGAATTTTCATCTAATAGACTTCGAAGGTAATCTTGAATTGCATCAATACCAGGGCACTTTGTGCATTCATTGAGGTAACAAGCAGGACTAGGTACACTACACATTAAACATTTTAAACAGTCTTTATAATTTTCTAGCTGTAAATTTGAATTTTTTGTCAGTTCTCCAAGATTTATTGCCTGCAACATAAGATTTACGTTTTCGTGATGCACACAAACGCAAACATTATGTGTTCCACTAGATCCAGCCAGTACGCAATGTTGAGGCCGAAGTTGAGCGAATTTCGAAAATCCAATTTTAATGTTTGGATTTTTCATTTTAAATTCTTCAAACAATTCAGATAGATTGCAAAGAATTAGCCTTTTTTGAAAATGTTGTCGAGTACCATCTTGCATTTTTACGGAAACGAAATCCTTCATTCCAGGTAAGAGTCGACTATTTTCATCGTTTTCGTAAAAATCTTTAACTTTTTTTTCAATGTCAGGAGCTAATTTCTTCCCTCCCAATTTTGGATTTGGTGAAGCTAATATCCCCTGCTCAGCTACTAGCTTTTTTGCTCCTTTAGCCTGATGTTCAGAACAACCAAATTCTTTCCTCATTCTATCACGACCCCAGGATGCAGGTGCAAGAGTTAGGAGTACAATTTTTTCCGAATCCCTGCTGGAACTCTTAAATTTACTTTTAATCTGTCAAGAACTTCAATTGCAGCTTTACAATATGCTTTATCACAATGTAAGTTTGGTTTCTTAGGACTTGACGGAACAGAATGATCGTCATCTGAATCAATTTCATCACTATGGACGAAAGGAATTTCGAGGTCTGCAGAAAAATCTGTATTATTGTCCAATACAGGATGTTCAAAATCATCATTTGGCAGTTTTCGTTTTTCTGGAAGATTTTGAATTTTCCTTCTACATGCCCAACATAATTTTGCATTATGTGGAACATTTTCTGGTAATTTTTCTACTAAAATCTTAGAAGGTAATCTTAAATCTTTACCCTTTCCATGATTTTTTCTTGAAATGGATTAAAACACCGATCTCTCCAAACAGTAGGCGATGATTCCATAATGTCGAATTAACAAGTAGAAAGCAATGTAAAATGATCGTACACAATGAAAGTTAAAGTAAAATCTTAATAATAATAATTACATAAAAAACTTATCCTGAAAAAATAAAAAAACTAGTCAAATAAAAAAATATTTGAAATCAAAGTGATGAAATTTCACTGCAAATTTCAAAGAAACTTAAAATAGTAAAATGAAAACGTTAGAAAACTATTTCTTTTTTGTACATAAATGTGTTAAATTTTCACATTTCAATTATAGAAAATAACTCTTAATAAAAAAAATTTCAAACAAAGAAATAGTAAAACATAAAAACAAACTGAACAGTAAAAAAAGAAAACTCAAATTATGAGTGTAATATTATTCAATTTGATTTAGAGCAAATATAGGAGCTTCCGTTGAAAAGTTTGAAAAAGTGCGCTGCGCTGCCTTTACTTCGGATGCCTAGTGCGTTTGAACGTGATTAGCTTATAGCATACAATGGCGTCACATGCGCTTCCATACAATGGCGTCACTTAGCGCTGCGCGCTGCGACCTGCAGCGGCTCGCAAAATGCTTTATATCTTTAAAACGATTTAACTCCCTATTTTGGTCAATATATCATTTTAAAGGGGAGGAAATTTACTTTCTTTTGAAGGTATTTTAAAAAAAATCAAAGATGTCCAAATTGGTCAAAAATCAAAAAATATTTTTTATTATTAATTTTTAAATGGAAATTTTATTTTTCGTAAATTTTAAGTGAAACCGTTGTGTAGTGCGTCAAAAAATCTTTCCAAAACCCTCGTAGTTTTTTAAAATTACTTCATTTTTATAGGAGTTATCACCATTTGAACGTAGACGCCCATAGTAAAAATTGAAAAATTTGAGCCCCTGTAAATAGAGAACCCGTCATTCAAAAACATTGAAATTTATATTTTAAGTATATTTTTAATAGTACATGCAAATTTAAAAATCTTAAATTAATTGGAGCAAATTTTTTTTTCACCTGTGACAGTTCATAAATAATGCCCCATTTGTACGTTCCCATTTCTGAGTCTGATCCTTCCCTAATTTTATAATAGAATTTAACGACTTATTAACAATTGGGATGGTAGAAATGTTAAATGTTTTAAGAATTTTTGACAATTTAAAAAAAATATAAAGAATTAAATGGGATACAAATTTTAAAAATTTCTTTACAAATATTTGCTCGAGCGTTATTTAATTCTTTGTTTGTTTTTAAATATTCAATTTTTTGGAGACGGATTTTAATATGTCTCTCAATAAAATCCAATGGGTAATCATTGTTTATAAGAATCTTCTTTATTGTCTTCAAATTTTTAAAATGAAAAGATTTGTCAGAAAGACAAAAATAATCCTGACATTCTTTACTTCAGCGGACAAAGGCAATCTTACTGTTTGCATTAAAAAATCTGACTACATTGAAAAAATGTCAAATTTACTTTTTGACAGTTCAACTTACAAACTTATTTCTAGAATTCCTTTGAAAAAATTACAAGATAATTCTTCAAAATTTCTTTGATATCTTAATGATGAAGAATTTTTATATGAAAAGTTCCATAAAGATCAGTTTACTTGCTCAGATACTGAATTAGCAAAAGCTTATGGCTTACCTAAAATTCATAAAGAAAACGTTCCTCTAAGACCTATTGTCTCGCTCATTAATTCTCCGACATATTTTTTACTTAAAACTATCTATGATGAACTAAAAAATTATATTAAAATTCCCGAATCACATATTAATAACAGTTTTGAATTAAAAGAAAAATTAAAGAATTTTATTATTGAGGATGATCTTGTTTTTCTTTCCTTAGATGTTAGTTCTTTGTTTACCAATGTATCTTACGACCTGGTTAGACAAAGCTTAGATCGCCGTTATTCACAAATCAACAATAAATGTAAAATTCATTTTAATGATATTATTGACTGCTCAAAATTTTTATATGACAATACCTTTTTTGTTTTTAACGGAAAGTTTTATCAGCAAATTAGAGGAACTCCGATGGGTTCACCAATCTTACCACTGTTCGCAGATATTGTAATGAAAGATTTGGAAAAGGATTGCTTAAAAATTTTAAAGGATAAATACAATTATATACCACTATTTTATTTTAGATATGTTGATGATACAATTTTTTGTATAAAAAAAGACGTGATAAACATCATTATTGACATTTCGGTACCTCCGAACAAAAAAATCCACTCTCGCGTTATACACCTAAAAACTCCTCTCTGACGTCGGTTGTCTAAAACAACCACTGTTAAAATGAACGTCAAAAAACCACACTTGGTTTTTCCAATTTTTCCAGGAAACTAATTTCTAAAGTTTCAGAAACTTAAAATATTTAAAATCTCAATACAATATTGTATAGATTGGTGCATATTTAAGTTAGTCTACTTTAAATCCTTTTTTGATTTTAATTGAAACATTTTGACATTTCATTTAATCAAAAAAACGCAGTGGTTGTTTTAGACGACCAACGTCAGAGAGGAGTTTTTAGGCGTATAACGCGAGACTGTTTTTTTTTGCTCGGAGGTACCGATTTTTAATCCTTATGACGAAAATTTTAATTTTACTTTTGAACTGAAAAATAATAACCGGATTAATTTTCTTGATTTAACTTTGATTAAAAAAGATAATTGTATTATTACTGATTGGTACCAAAAACCATCTTCTTCCGATAGAATTATCAATTTTTTCTCAAATCCTCCAATCCAACAGAAGAAAAACATTATTTACAATCTAGTGGACAGATCCATTTCTCTTTCTGACAAATCTTTCCATTTTGACAATTCGAAGACAATAAAGAAGATTCTTATAAACAATGATGACCTATTGGATTTTATTGAGAGACATATAAAAATCCGTCTCCAAAAAATTAAATATTTAAAAACAAACAAAGAATTAAATAACGCTCGAGCAAATATTTATAGATAAATTCCTAAAATTTGTATCTCATTTAATTCTTTATATTTTTTTTAAATTGTCAAAAATTCTTAAAACATTTAACATTTCTACCATCCCAATTGTTAATAAGTCGTTAAATTCTATTATAAAATTAGGGAAGGATCAGACTCAGAAATGGGAACGTACAAATCTGGTGTACAAAATTGACTGTCTTGAATGTCCAGTAGGGTGGTCTATAAAGACGAAAGTCCGAAATGTTTTGCTGCTACCCCAAAAAAGTTTCCAAATCGAAAGAAAACCCCGTATTCTTTTGTTGTTGAAATCAAACAATATTTAGGGGTGGCTCAAACCCCCTGAAATTTCCCATTGATTTTACCTACACTGAGAAAATGAGAAATGACTGAGTACTGTCCGGACAGGAATGGTTCCTGTCCAAATAAAAAATTTTAATTAGACAGCACTCATTGCTTTCTAGACATGAACCATTCCTGTCTGGAAAGGACTCAGTAATATCTTGGACATTAATGAAATGGACAGTAGTGAACCCTGTCCAGACAGGAGTGGTTCATGTCCAGACCTGAATGATAACTCTCCGATGGTGAAATTAAAAGAAGGTTAATTTGTAAAATGTAATAGACGTCATTCAAAATAATTGTTTATAAGTAGCATAATAGAAGGTTTTAATAGTGTTAATAGAAAGAGATATTCAAGAATAGATGCAACAAAGTAAAGAACAGTCGTGTAAATCTTATTTTATGTCCGGAAAAACTGTTTACATGTTCTTTTATTTATATTACAAAGTAAGGTTTTTTTAAAAAAAACATTCAGTTTTAAAATAAAAGTTTACAACATTTCTTTAGACACACTAAGGGACTGAAGATTTTAATGTTTATAAAAATCTTTGAAATTTTAATGCGTAATGTTACAGGTTAGGGGAAAACGCAGTTTTTCCTAATATTTCATATGCTTCATATGAATTTTCTAAATATCACACTGAACGCTAGAAAGGTTATATTGATGTCTGAAATGTTGTTTACGATTTTTAGTATGTTTTATAGAAAAGTTAATAAAAGAGATTGCTCACAAAAAATAGTCTTTGAAGGTTTATTATTTTTGTAAATTTTGAATAAAACATTTGAAATATTTAGAAAAGTACGTTTTTTTCTAACCTGTAATTAATAAAATTTCAACTTTGTTTTTATAAAGATTCAAATCTTCAATCCCTCAGTGCAGTTTTGTCCAAATATAAAAAAAAAGTTATACGTGTGTTCTTTATCTTTTTGTCTGTATTCTCAAATATCTGTAAAGGTTAAAACGGATGAAAGAGATCCCATTTGAATTTCTATGTGAATTGTTTCATTACTTCATTCGGATTTCATCTTAAATCATTTTGATGGTAAGATTACTAACATTCTATTAATTTCACTGTACTTTCTATTGACTTCTATTGACAACCTTTTATTATGCTACTAATATACAATTATTTTGAATAACGTTTATCACATTTTACAAATTAACCTTCTTTTAATTTCACCATCGGAGAGTTATCATTCAGGTCTGGACATGAACCACTCCTGTCTGGACAGGGTTCACTACTGTCCATTTCATTATTGTCCAAGACATTACTGAGTCCTTTCCAGACAGGAATGGTTCATGTCTAGAAAGCAATGAGTGCTGTCTAATTAAAATTTTTTATTTGGACAGGAACCATTCCTGTCTGGACAGTACTCAGTCATTTCTCATTTTCTCAGTGTAGGAAAAACGACCTTCTTCGTAAATTCACAACAAAATCCACAAAAATCACTCAAAACAGCCATACAGCAAATCACATCCATTATACAATGGGTTTGGTGATCACCTCGTCTTTTTTTTTAAAGTACGTTTAGTTTGACCAACATATGTTGCTGGACATTAGGGTGGTCCAAAAATGTACAGTAAAAAAATTTTTTTGAAATGTTCTGCTGATACCCCCCAAAAAGTTTCCAAAGCGAAAAAAAATACCCATATTTTTTTTTTTGAAATCGGACAATATTTAGGGGTGGCTCAAACCGCCTGAAATTTCCCATTGATTTTACATGGGAAAAACGAACTTTTTCGTAAATTCGCAACAAAGTCCACAAAAATCACTTAAAACAGCCATACAGCGAATCACATTTTGAAAAGTCCTCAAACAACAATATTCCATAATTTATTTAATAATTTATTAATATTAACTATTTTTTATAGGGTTATAAACAACCCCCATAAATGCAAAAAAATGATAATTTTTTTTAAATTACAAATTAATAGTTTCTTTAGGATTTTTCAACAAAATGGTTACATATCGTCAATTTACGAATATTTATAGATATTCTTATGTATTTTTAATTTGTTTAAACAATTTATTATTGTTAATTTGCAGCTATTATTCAAATAAATCTAGCGCGTTGTAGTTTTTTCTGACTCAACTATTTTTTACATTTAAAATTAAAAAAAGTATTCAGTAAAATTAACCACAACAACAATTTGCAATAGTTTAAACAAATTATTGTTAATAATGATTAATTTTTTACAAATGCACCAAAAGTCGAGTTCGGTGTCTATTCCTATGTTCTTTGGGGCGCTAAAATAAAAAAAAACCACAAAGAACAAATTTCATCCCTCCTTCACCCCCTAATTACCCCCTGGCAGGGGGTTGGAATTTCAAATTTAACAAAAAGTAGAGTAGTGTGTCTATTTCTATTTTTATTGGGGCGCTAAAAACGAAAAAAGCAATAAAAAAATTCTCCTTTCTTCACCTCCTATTACCCTCTGGGAGAGGGTTGAAATTTTGAATATCACAAAAAGTCGATTTCGGTGTCTACTCCAATTTTTTTGGGCTCTGAAACCGAAAAAAGCAACCATCAACAAATTCCCCCTTCTTCATTCTCTATTAACCCTTGGAAGGGATTGGAAATTCGAATTTCACAAAAAGTCAAGTAGACTGTATTTTCCTATGTTCTTTTTGGGTCGCTGTACCCACACAAGGCTACGAAAAATAAAGTTGTCCCCTCATTCACCCTTCCAGGGTGAAATAGTGGGTACTGGAGTCAGGGACTTGTTTTTGGCGGCCTTTTCCGGTTTTAGTGGTGATAGGTGGTGAAGGAGGGGTGCACATTGTTCTTGGTGGTGTTTTTTGGTTTTAGCGCTCCAAAACCAAGGAATATACACCAAACTCGACTTTTTGTGACATTCGAAATTCCAACCCCCTGCCAGGGGGTAATTAGGGGGTGAAGGAGGGATACAATTTGTCCTTGGTGGTCTTTTTTTATTTTTGCGCCCCAAAAAACATAGGAATAGACGCCGAACTCGACTTTCTGTGCATTTGTAAAAAATTAATGATTATTAACAATAATTTGTTTAAACAATTGCAAATTGTTGTTGTAGTTAATTTTACTGAATACTTTTTTAATTTTAAATGTAAAAAATAGTTGAGTCAGAAAAAACTACAACGCGCTAGGTTTATTTGAATAATAGCTACAAATTAACAATAATAAATTGTTTAAACAAATTAAAACTACATAAGAATATCTATAAATATTCGTAAACTGACGATATGTAACCATTTTGTTGAAAAATCCTAAAGAAACTATTAATTTGTAATTTAAAAAAAATTATCATTTTTTTGCATTTATGGGGGTTGTTTATAACCCTATAAAAAATAGTTAATATTAATAAATTATTAAATAAATTATGGAATATTGTTGTTTGAGGACTTTTCAAGATGTGATTCGCTGTATGGCTGTTTTAAGTGATTTTTGTGGATTTTGTTGCGAATTTACGAAAAAGTTCGTTTTTCCCATGTAAAATCAATGGGAAATTTCAGGCCCCTAATAACCCCCTGGCAGGGGGTTGGAATTTCGAATGTCACAAAAAGTCGAGTTTGGTGTATATTCCTTGGTTTTGGAGCGCTAAAACCAAAAAACACCACCAAGAACAATGTGCACCCCTCCTTCACCACCTATCACCACTAAAACCGGAAAAGGCCGCCAAAAACAAGTCCCTGACTCCAGTACCCACTATTTCACCCTGGAAGGGTGAATGAGGGGACAACTTTATTTTTCGTAGCCTTGTGTGGGTACAGCGACCCAAAAAGAACATAGGAAAATACAGTCTACTTGACTTTTTGTGAAATTCGAATTTCCAATCCCTTCCAAGGGTTAATAGAGAATGAAGAAGGGGGAATTTGTTGATGGTTGCTTTTTTCGGTTTCAGAGCCCAAAAAAATTGGAGTAGACACCGAAATCGACTTTTTGTGATATTCAAAATTTCAACCCTCTCCCAGAGGGTAATAGGAGGTGAAGAAAGGAGAATTTTTTTATTGCTTTTTTCGTTTTTAGCGCCCCAATAAAAATAGAAATAGACACACTACTCTACTTTTTGTTAAATTTGAAATTCCAACCCCCTGCCAGGGGGTAATTAGGGGGTGAAGGAGGGATGAAATTTGTTCTTTGTGGTTTTTTTTTATTTTAGCGCCCCAAAGAACATAGGAATAGACACCGAACTCGACTTTTGGTGCATTTGTAAAAAATTAATCATTATTAACAATAATTTGTTTAAACTATTGCAAATTGTTGTTGTGGTTAATTTTACTGAATACTTTTTTTAATTTTAAATGTAAAAAATAGTTGAGTCAGAAAAAACTACAACGCGCTAGATTTATTTGAATAATAGCTGCAAATTAACAATAATAAATTGTTTAAACAAATTAAAAATACATAAGAATATCTATAAATATTCGTAAATTGACGATATGTAACCATTTTGTTGAAAAATCCTAAAGAAACTATTAATTTGTAATTTAAAAAAAATTATCATTTTTTTGCATTTATGGGGGTTGTTTATAACCCTATAAAAAATAGTTAATATTAATAAATTATTAAATAAATTATGGAATATTGTTGTTTGAGGACTTTTCAAGATGTGATTCGCTGTATGGCTGTTTTAAGTGATTTTTGTGGACTTTGTTGCGAATTTACGAAAAAGTTCGTTTTTCCCATGTAAAATCAATGGGAAATTTCAGGCGGTTTGAGCCACCCCTAAATATTGTCCGATTTCAAAAAAAAAAATATGGGTATTTTTTTTCGCTATGGAAACTTTTTGGGGGGTATCAGCAGAACATTTCAAAAAAATTTTTTTACTGTACATTTTTGGACCACCCTAATGTCTAGCAACATATGTTGGTCAAACTAAACGTACTTTAAAAAAAAAGACGAGGTGAACACCAAACCCATTGTTTAAAAAATCCTGAATCAGTTTTCTATCAACACCGAGAGGACTTTAATCATGAATTTGATTGGGTAAATACCCAAATTTTAGACCAAGAATCACATTTTTTTAAACATTACATTTCTGAGATGTTACACATTAAATCAAATAACTTTACTATAAATAAAAAAGAAGACATCCTATTTTTAAACAAAAATTTTTTCTCTTTTATCAACAGAATAAATTCATGAATAAGTTCTTCTCGTTATTTACTGTGCGTTCTTGTTTGTATACAGCGTGTTCACATTTATAATATCTCTCTCACTAAGTTCAATAACTTCTTGGCATTTACGAAATTTAATATTTTTGAATAAGTAGTTAGTTTGAATAACGTCATTTGTCTGACTGGTCGTTG
Organism: Ganaspis brasiliensis; assembly: GCA_037103525.1. Classification (NCBI taxonomy): domain Eukaryota; kingdom Metazoa; phylum Arthropoda; class Insecta; order Hymenoptera; family Figitidae; genus Ganaspis; species Ganaspis brasiliensis. The sequence goes on from JAZKLR010000018.1 coordinate 1,278,607, forward strand.
TGAGAAATGTTCCTTATTTACGCTGAACACAATTTTATTTTAATATATTTTAATGTTTTGACGAGTTAAAGAATGTTTAAAGTTTTTACGAATATAGAAAATTTTTTGTTTTTGATACGCTATTCAAAGTAGTTTATGTGTTATGTGTTAACTTATTATAAACAAACAAACAAAAAATTTTTTTTCTGAAGTTGATTATTAATTTTTTGTAAATTCTTTATAATAAAAACAGCCTGATGAGGCCAACGAACCCTTGTTGGCGAAACGTTGCTTTTGACATTATATAAAATTGTGTTATTTCTACCTTCCTTGATCATATAGAATTTCTGGTGCAACTTAAACAAAATGGAAGGATTTACAACTTTACAAAAGCTTAGTCATGTCTTTCTGGAGAAATTTATGTATTAAACATGACTAAGATTTTGGAAAGTTGTTTCTATAACTACGGTGACCGAGGGGTTTAAGGCGTACTTAGGCTCAGGTTAGATGGGCTCGAATCCCGTTGGCGAGAATTTTTTTTTAATAATATATTTAATTTAAAATATTTAATTTAATACTTAGGTGTGTTCGCACATGAGTTCGTACGTGTGTTCGCACATGTGTTCGTACATACGTACGCAGATGAGAACTCATATAAGAACGCTGTTTCAATTTCATATTGAGTAACGTTATACGTGGCGCATGACGGAACTTAATATGAGAACTTACATGCGTTCGTACCTATGTTCTTACATAAGATCTTATACCAGATCTCGTCTGTGTCACCTGAGATCTTATATGCGTACACATGTAAGTAAATACCTACCTTCTTACGACAGATATCACGCACGTTTTTACAGTAGGGTACAGAAAGATAAGAATATGAGAGAGAAAGAAGAGAGGAGTCGAGAACACAGCAACCAAGTAGAGCCATAAGAAGCATCTGATACTCGTTATGCATTATATTATCCTCCAATCTCTTTCAATCTCTACCTTAATCATAATGATCAGTTATCACCATTAATCACCTTTTTTTTATAACTTTTAATCTCTAATCTATAGCTTTCTATCCCGCCCTATCCCTACTTCAATGGACATAGCAAGTTATCGCTTTTAATCATCTTTTTCTATAACTTTGAATTAATGTCTAATACTTTCACATCATTTCCAAACCCCACCTGAATGAACATGATGAAATTTCCCTTTTAATAACTTTTCATCTATACTTTTCAATAACCTATGTCATATACATATATTTTTTGCTATTCTTCTCTTAACCAGCATTATCGGTTTATGGCTTTTAATCACTTTCCTTCAATAACTTTCTATCTTTCACCTATCACTTTCTATCACTTTCTATCTCTATCTATCTCTTTCTATCCTTTTCTATCCCTTTCTATCCCTTTTTATATTTTCTTATCCCACCTGTATTAACATGATCATTTTTCGCTTTTAATCACTTTCCTTTCATTACTTTCAGTAATCTAGTGAGTGATCATGTTCTTTCAGTTGGGGATGGGAAAGTATAAGTAGGGATAGAAAGGGATAGAAAGAGATAAAAAGAGATAGAAAGAGATAGAAAGGGATAGGAAGGGATAGAAGGTGATAGGTAAAAGATTAAAAGTAATAGAAGAAAGGTGATAAAAAGCGATAACTGATGATGCTGGTTAGAGTGGAATAGCCAAAAATATATGGATATGTTATAGGTTATTGAAAAGTATAGATGAAAAGTGATTAAAAGGGAAATTTCATCGTGTTCATTCAGGTGGGGTTTGGAAATAATATGAAGGTATTAGAAATTAATTGAAAGTTATAGAAAAAGGTGATTAAAAGCGATAACTCGCTATGTCCATTAAGGTAGGGATAGGACTGGATAGAAAGGTATAGATTAGAGATTGGAAGTTATAGGAAAAAGGTGATTAATGGCGATAAGCTGGTTATTATGATTAAGGTAGAGATTGAAAGAGATTGGAGGCAATAAAAAGGTATAGGATAGTAAAGATTAGAGATTGAAAGTTATAGGGAAAAGCTGATTAAAGGCGATAAGCAGGTCATCGTGATTAAGGTAGAGATTGAAAGAGATTGGGGTCGATAGAAAGATATAAAAAGATATAGAGTCGAGTTTGAAAATGATAGCTTTCCTGCATCTCTTTCTATAACAGAGATAAGAAATGATAAAAAGTGATAAGATTTCTATCTCTTTACTTCTAGTAGGGAAAGTACTCTCTAAATTTGAATTAGTCAAAATTTGGCTAATGGAATCAGTAGCGTCAGTTTTGACTGCTGAATTAGTTATTTCATCTCCTTCTACGAAAAAAATAGTCATATTCCTTTGCTAAATGAATTAGTAGTGATATTCTACTAATTTATTTTGTCGTCATGTATTACAAATTGAATAAGTCAAAATAATAAAACATAACCTTACATTATAATACATAATAGAGATTACTTTTTCCAAGTAATCTTGAAACACAATACTTTTCTTAATGTGATAATAAAGTATTTTATTATTATTTAAAATAAAACAATCTATTACATGTAGAATAAATAAATTAAATTTAATTATTCAGTTATGAATTAAAGTTTATTATAACATTTTTTTTAACTGTGACGCAAAATGTAGTAATGAAAGAATGCTTTTCTGAGAATAAAACTCAATAATAAATTTAAGATAACATTTTTAAATTAACTTTCTTTAAAATTTATCGGAATTTAATTTAAAATATTATATTTTTTTATTACGAAATTGAAATTTGTTATTTTACATAATTGCATCTGGTTGTAAAGCTTATTATTTTTAGCTATTATTTTATAAAATCTTGGTAAATAACAGCACATTGATTTGTATGTACACATAATTTAGTATAAACATATCAGCTTACCTAATTTGTATCTTTTGTTTTTAACCTTACATTTGCATTAATTAATAAATTAGTGATTTTAAAATTAAAAAATGAAAGACTGGATTATTTTATTAATTGCAATTTATTAGTAAAACACATTGTAAACTAATTATCTATAATTGACACTGTTACTTTATATGTGGTCTGTAGTAAGAATGTCTTCAAATTTCTTATGAAACCCTACAGCGTGCGTTGCGTGGATAGTTGGTTAGGGCTGCGGACTTTTAGTGTTAGGGTCGTGCGTTTAATCCCCAGCGACAGGGGATTTTTCTGTTAGGTAGTTGATTATTAGTTAAAATTAGTTAAGGAGTCTAATACTAATACTGTTTGTAGGCTTCCAAATATATATATATATTTTTTTTATTACAGTTTGGGAATAGTTTATCAACATTAGTTTGAGGCAATTCCACGACGATGTCTTAGATGATTAATATTTTATAGTCTACAAATTAATTTAGTATCTAAAGCTACAAATTCATTTAGTTACACATTTGTTAGTGATTGAATTAGTACCTGCTGACTAATTCACAGTCAACGAATCCGCCCTATTTGAATTAGTCATTAATGACTGAGAATTAGTCATTTTTGACTAATTCAGATTTAGAGAGTACAGTTACACACATATATAATAATTAATAAACACTTGTTACATGTTATGTGTAAATGTGCATGTCAATCCAAAAGCATAGAAGAAACATTACGTCACCGGTATTTACTCACTCCAATAAATTCTTATTCTCATCGACCGTCGTTCTTACAACATTTTCTATAGTTTTAATACGGTAGCGGGTCTCGTACGTTTTAAGATTGAAATTAATTAACGACATTCGTTTGTAGAAACAACAGTTATTACTTTAATACTGTAGCGGGTCTCGTACATTTTAAATTTGAAGTAAACATTAAGATTGTTTAATTGTGGAAATTTGTCAACCTCAAGGGTACAAAATAACAATAATTGTGTGCTTGACGTAACTTTTAGTCGTTTTAAGTGTGTGCGTTCCAAGCAACGAGCTAATTGTTTAATTTTTTAAACAACTGTTGTATAACTTCACTGGTTGTAGGTGTGCGTGCGATCCTCAAAGCAACCAAGTTAGTTATATAACGATCAATTCATCCAAATCAACAACTTTTTGAGAATACAACAGTTTTATTCTTTTTGACTTTATTTTGTACTGTCGTACAACTTTTTACTTCATTGTCAAACCAAATTCTACTAATTTATAACATAAGTAATAGTAACACTTTATTGAATGCTATTGTGTTCTATTGTGTTCTATTGTATTCTATCCCATTTCAATATTATTATGTCAATAAACGTATAAAAAGGAATTAAGTTTAATTACTGTGTAACGCAAAGCCCATAGATTTGTCGAGTGACTAACGATCCTACATAAAAATAATTATCAGGTTTTACCATTCTCATTTATCAGCTCTTACCATCCTGATTTATCAACTCTTGCCTTTAAATTATTAATTTAATTAATAATTACAATAAAGTCGCTTTGGCTCGGGACGTAACACCTTTTCATCTTGTAGAACTTTTAAAGATATGAGATGACATTTTTTTATTTGTTACTAAGACAAAATTAATGAGTATAAAAATCAACGGATGTCATACGTTACAATGGTTTTTTATATATAAATTTGAATATTCATTCATTTATCAGAAAACTTTATATAATGTCCGTTTACTTTTTCTGCATAATAAATTATTAGTAAATAAAAATTGCAGAGTGATTCTGAATCTGACGCGGGAGCATTAAGTATTCCCAGAGAATGGAATAGTCATTCGACAAACAGTAGAATGAATTCAATAATGAGGCCTACTATCAGCTCTCAGAATAAAATTAATCATCAAATTAAGGGAAACTCCTGTTTTGGTTCAAATCTGCCATCTGTTTTGCGAAGACGAGGTATGCAAGGAGCTTATTCAAGTAGTAAGTTTTGAAAATGTTAATTTATTAGTAAATATATGTTAAAAAATGTTTTAAATAATTTTTTATTTCAGTGAATCTAAGTCAAGTTGGTAATCAGGAAGATTCTAGTTCTGAAGAAACATCTTCGAATGGAAATGCAAAGCCATCTTTACTTTTACGGCCTAGAAGCATTAGTATTGATCATTCCTCCGCTAGGTAAATATTTTAAAACAGTTTAATTGAGAGTTAGTTGAAAAGTTTGTTAAGGTATGTTTTCTCAAGTATAAGATTCATATGTTTATTAGTCTCTTTATCTGCACATGACTTACAAAAATACACTCGAAAGTCCCTGCAGTAGACTCAGATGCCCTGTGGTCCATTGTATTGACGCTGTCCTTAACGCAAGGTCATGTAAACTATGACGAAGCATTTGGTCACTGAAGACTTTATTTAGTGGTATAGAGATATTTTATTCATTTAGTCCTAAGTTACGGCCCTAAATTGCGCCCGACTTCTGCTTCATCGCAGTCCCCCGATATTTGTATTCTTGAACCGCGTGATAAGCCTTTGGCAAATCGTGGGGCTTAAAAGGTGTGTGCGCGGGATTTTCCGACGTTTCCCGCGTTTTTCCAGTGGCGACCTCTTTTCCTTTTTAGGTATTTGTCTGCGGAGTAAGTGAAAGGACCGGCCGTGGAAAAGAGACGCCATGAGGAAAGTAGGCGGTGATATTTCTTGTCGCGCCGGGGCCTGAGGGGAAGTGGAAATTGAAGCGACCGCAGACCATCAATCGATCCGTGATCTCCGTGAAAAACCGTGGTTTAAAGATAGATTTATTTACCTGTGTCGCGAATATTCACACGTTGCGTTTAGGTCTACGCACGGTGGTCTTGAAGCCGGAAAGTTCCGACCTAAAATGACGAGAAAATCGGCTAATGAGGAAGTGTTCTGTTTGATGTGAATATCACAAATCCGTTGGATTTGAAATCCTAGCTGATCTTTTAAGCAAGATATTGCAAATGAATTAAAAATATACGATTTTTCAATTTTATTTTCCAGAAAAATTCAATTTTTCTTATATATATATATGTATATGTAATTTTTTATGTAAATGAATATACATATATATACCTATATATAGGGTGTCCCAAAGTTTTGAAACGGACATGAATCTCAAAAAAAATCGGGCAAGTACGAGTTATACTCGTACCAAGTCGAAGGGTTCCGTACCTCTATAATTTTTTTAACTATATGAAATAGAGATTGAAATGCAATAGCAATTGTATATATATTTCAAATAACAAAGTCATTTTTCTATAACTTTATATACTAATATAGTTAAAATTATTTTAAAACTTATAACAAATAACAAAATTTTAATGCACTATATTAAATTTTTTATTTAATTTCAATGAAATCGGCAAATTACTAATAAAATAAAAAGTAGATTATATCCCCGGGAAAAAGGGTTTAGATATAATCAGATATATTTCAGATCTAATGATATATGATTTGATCTATTCAGATATAATCAGATATAATCAGTTATTTAAACATATATCTGCTTATATATATTTAGATATAATCAGATCTGATATTATATCTGTTTATATCTAGATAGATATCGCCTGATGTGAGGTCATATCTAACTAGATATATTTTAACATAGTCAAATCTGATATTATACCTTTCTATATCTAATTAGATATTGTCAGATATGAAGTCAGATATAATCATTTTGTTAACAGATTTAATCATACATAATATCAGATCAAACTATATCTAATAAAAAAATAAAAATTTTTGAAATTTGAAAAAGTCCAAACTATATTATTTATATATATTATAAATAAATTATTTTTTTATTAGATATAGTTTGATCTGATATTATGTATGATTAAATCTGTTAACAAAATGATTATATCTGACTTCATATCTGACAATATCTAATTAGATATAGAAAGGTATAATATCAGATTTGACTATGTTAAAATATATCTAGTTAGATATGACCTCACATCAGGCGATATCTATCTAGATATAAACAGATATAATATCAGATCTGATTATATCTAAATATATCTAGTTAGATCTGATTATATCTAAATATATATAAGCAGATATATGTTTAAATAACTGATTATATCTGATTATATCTGAATAGATCAAATCATATATCATTAGATCTGAAATATATCTGATTATATCTACAATATATCTGATGATATCTGAAATATATCTGATTATATATAAACCCTTGTTCCCGGGATCCCAAGTCAAATACTACAAACGATTTAAAAAGGGGGGGGGGGCTCGGTCATTTTTTCGAATTTTCTTTAAAAAAATCGTAGGTTTTGGCTAGTAAACATTGTGAAAACCGCCTTTACAAAAGTTCTCTATGATTTCCTGTGATCTACACGTAAATCTACATATGTGTATCAAATTTCAGCATCCTAGGTCAAATAGTTTGGAAGATTAGGGGAAGATTTGGAAGATTTTTTTTTCAAAAAATCGTTTTTTTTGGTTAGTAAAGACTATGAAGACAGTCTTTACGAAAGTTCTCTATAATTTTCCTGTAATCTACACGTAAATCTACATATGTGTACCAAATTTCATCATCCTAAGTCAAATAGTTTAGAAGATTAGGGGGGGGGGACATGGTCATTTTTTTGAATTTTTTTAAAAAAATCGTAATTTTTGGCTAGTAAACACTATGAAGACAGTCTTTACGAAAGTTCTGTATAATTTTCCTGTAATCTACACGTAAATCTACATATGTGTACCAAATTTCATCATCCTAAATCAAATAGTTTAGAAGATTAGGGGGGGGGGGACATGGTCATTTTTTTGAATTTTTTTCAAAAAATCGTACTTTTTGGCTAGTAAACACTATGAAGACAGTCTTTACGAGAGTTCTCTATAATTTTCTTGTAATCTACACGTAAATCTACATATGTGTACCAAATTTCAGCATCCTAGGTCAAGTACTTTCGAAGATTAAGGGGGGGACATGGTCATTTTTTTGAATTTTTTTCAAAAAATCGTACTTTTTGGCTAGTAAACACTATGAAGACAGTCTTTACGAAAGTTTTCTATAATTTTCCTGTAATCTACACGTAAATCTACATATGTGAACCAAATTTCAGCATCCTAGATCAAGTAGTTTGGAAGATTAGGGGGGGGGACATGGTCATTTTTTCGAATTTTTTTCAAAAAATCGTACTTTTTGGCTAGTAAACACTATGAAGACAGTCTTTACGAAAGTTCTGTATAATTTTCCTGTAATCTACACGTAAATCTACATATGTGTACCAAATTTCAGCATCCTAGGTCAAGTAGTTTCGAAGATTAGGGGGGGGGGGGGACATGGTCATTTTTTCGAATTTTTTTCAAAAATTCGTACTTTTTGGCTAGTAAACACTATGAAGACAGTCTTTACGAGAGTTCTCTATAATTTTCCTGTAATCTACACGTGAATCTACATATGTGTACCAAATTTCAGCATTTTAAGTCAAATAGTTTAGAAGATTAGGGGGGGACATGGTCATTTATTTCAATTTTAGGGCAAAAAAGTGGTTTTTGCTGGATTTCGGCATGTTCATGAGCTGGAATCGCGTTTTCCATATCATTTTCGTAAATCCAAGGTGAAATTACATATGTGGACTAAATTAGAAGACTTTAGCTCATATAGTTTAGAAGTTAGAAGGGGTGCGAAAACGGACACACATAGTGATTTTAATAGGGTTCCGTTTTACGGTACGGAACCCTAAAAATCTAAATTGCATAATTCTAGATCCCAGTGTATTCAAAATTTTGAACTCTTACCTTATTTTTATGTTGTGTATCCTTAATTGTAGTAAGTTTTTTTGAAATGCCCAACCCAAAGTGTATGAATACTTGTTACAGTTACTTTGTAAATTCAACTTGTATGCTATGCAAATTAAGAAAAAATTATATTAAAAAGTTACAAGTGAAAAGAGTTTAGATTAAACTTGAACTGCTAAATGCGTTATTTATTAAAAATGATATAATTTATCTTAAAAGATTTATTAAATAAATATTATTACAGAAATGTATGCATATAGTATATGTATATATCCTCAAAGATATAAAAAACAATTTTTAAATTAAAAAATACTAATAAAAATCTTTAACTTGGAAACAAAATGCTCATTTACAAAAATATCTAATTATTTAATTAACTTTTTCAGTTCATGATTTCATATTTTTAATAAAAAAATTGTTTTTATCACACTTACATCAAAAGTTAGATTTTACGGCTTGTTTGGGAACCTGTAAGGGCTCATTTCACGGCCTAGGCCGTGAAGTAAATGAACTCGCAATCTAATTGGCTGTTGCTGGTCAGCTGACCTTTACTTTATGGTACAGCTGCCCAAACTGGACCAAACGTCACGGCTGTACACAGTTTTGCCGCCCTCCGGGGGCATTTCTAAGTCTGTCGACCTACTCCCACCTAGAAATGCCCCCGGAGGCCCTTTTTTACGATAACCACCTCTCCCTAGGTTCGAATTTTTAGTTTTTTGTGTGATAAAAAATGTTATATGACACTTGGACCCTCTCGGCACTTAAGTTCTCGTGTATCGTACAATTCGCCAAAGCCATATCAGAGCCTCGTCTACTTTTCGGTGGAGCCTCGGCTTCATATCTTCACTTCACCTCGGCTTCGCCTCGGCTAAGATTGGACTTAGGCTCGTATTGCGATACATACTCGTACTATAAAGTGCCATTTAGGGTCCTTGTGTCATAAATAACTATTTTTATATCTTTGAGGATATATACATATACTATATGAATACATTTCTGTAATAATATCCATTTAATAAATCTTTCAAGATAAATTATACCATATTGAATAAATAACGCATTTAGCAGTTCAAGTTTAATCTAAACTCATTTCCGTTGTAACATTTTAATATTTAGATTTTTTGAGATTCATGTCCGTTTCCAAACTTTGGGACACCCTATATATAAGTATATATATGTATATTCATTTACATACAAAATTACATATACATATATATATAAGAAAAATTGAATTTTTCTGGAAAATAAAATTGAAAAATCGTATATTTTTAATTCATTTTGCAATATCTTGCTTAAAAGATCAGCTAGGATTTCAAATCCAACGGATTTGTGATATTCACATCAAACAGAACACTTCCTCATTAGCCGATTTTCTCGTCATTTTAGGTCGGAACTTTCCGGCTTCAAGACCACCGTGTACGGACTAAATTTTGTAGAATTAATTATTTTGTGTTGTAAGTAGAGATATTGTAAAATCAGTTTTTTTCTTTTTCCGACGGGACAATAAAGTGTTTATTTTTGTGTGTGTTAGTTTTCGTATTTATTTATTGAAGAGTGGTTCTGGAGTCCCGTGCAACGAGTGAATAATTCGAATTTCCTTAGGGCTGGTCAACGTGGGCACTGGTAAGTCTTAGACTTTCAAAAGGGTCGTGTTTCTCCTGTCTACGTTGGTATTGATTCGGCGGAATCTCCTTTTGAGTTTGTTTGTGTTGAGTTAATAATTGTTGAATAGTTCGAACTAAAGTAATGATAAAATTTTAAGCTGAAAATTAGTCTTAACCTTATTTAACCATTATCATTGTCATCTCTCGTGGGGAAACTGATGTGAGACCAACGAAGGCGGAAAGCGACGAAAATATTGTGTTGTGATTTGTTTGAGAAAGGAGGAAAAAGACTGAATTAAAAAGAGTTGAAAAGTATTGCTTGAAAGTACCGTGTGGTAGAGTCGATTCACGCGGAAAAGCGTGGAAAATTGAGAGAGTTGTGAAATAGTAACGGTCGCGCGTATTGAGATTAGTAAAAATCTCGTGAATAAAATGAAGTGCCGGTGTTAATAAATTAAAAATTAAAGAGAAGAGCCAACAGCAGAGATTGTGGGGTTGAGTAATAAAGAATTAAGAAAATATTTATTTAATAAATGTTGCGAAAAATTTTAATTTCGAGATTTTGTGAAAAACAGGGTCGCGAGCGTGATTGCAAAACGTACCGAAAGTGCGGACTCCAAGGAGTACGTTAAACTAAAATTTAAATTTGAAAAGAATTTTTGCGGGTTTTTGAGATTAAAATTGTTCAAAAGTGGAAAGCGAAAACCGGAAGTCGCGTGTGTTAAGAAACTGGAATGTGCAAAATTTTAAAGTAAAAGTTTTGAGGGGAGAGTTAGTGGAAGTGCAATAATGTCCGGTAGAAAGTGCGTCTCGAACCACCTTGTTAATAAACGAAATTCAGTTTCCATTTGCTTTTCGTGTTTTGGGAAATAAAGTGAAAGTCTCGTTTTATTTGTGTGGAAATAACCAGAAGTGAGTTGCCTTTTTCGATTGGCGTGTTAACGGTCAAATTTTAGAGTAAGTTGGTTTGAACGATAGAGAGAGGGAGAAAACCCGTTGACATTACTGTTACAATAATGAACGAGATTATTGTTAAAATTTTTCCAGAATAATTTTGGGAAAGCCACACGACAGAGAATTCCCCAAGCGTAAAAGTTTCCTGAATTATTTAGGAAAGCCACACTGCGGAGTGAAGATTGCCTTTTGGCAAATTGAGGATAGTGATTATTATGTGCTATTGTCGTGGAATTTTACTGGGACGAACCGGAAGTGATGACAAAATTTCATGTAAGGAGTGTGATTAGGGTACGAAACAGGATTTTCAATTTTGATTGAATTTTATTTTTTTTTATTTTTAGATTGTAAATGTGGCGATTTAAATTTATCGGGGAGTCGAGAATTTTTGGTTATGGTTTTCACTAATCGGTTTTCCGAGTTACCGGAGGCCGAATCAGTTTACTGAGGGGAGAGAAAGAAGAGTTTTTCCACCGACTAAATTCATTGAATTAGTCAAAAATACGCAAGGAATCGTGTTCTTATTTTCTGGTCAGTCTCGAGGAAGGTGCCAAGAAATTTTCTTTTGTTTTGTTTTTGGTGTTAATTTGAAAATCGAATTTTTCTTTTGCCTGGGTGGTGTTCTTGCGTGACGGATTAAATCTCGTGCTCCTTTCTCGCCCGATATTGACTGAAATTTCGTGTCAATCATTTCGTGTGTAAATTGGCGAAGGTAGAAATTCTTTAATTTTCCCTTATTTTTGGGGTAGTGTAAATTTTTTTTTGTGATTTGGATTCCGCTATGATGGAACGTTATAGCGAGCAAATGTGACGGATTTTGGAGATTCCGCAAATTGCAGAGGCCTGGCGGCAAATTCAGACAATGTCCTCGGAACAGGTGGTCAAAGAGATGGACCGCCAGGAGTGCAGCGTGACGGGCACGGTGTAAGTACTACGGGAAAGGCTCCTCAGATCGGAGGTTAAATATATCTTCCCGGAAACAGTAGTTCAGGGTGCCCACCACATTTTTGTTTTGAAATTCCCTGACTTTCCCTGACCAACAAAATTATTTTCCCTGACTTTTTATAAGTGTTATTTTGCAATCAAGTACAAAAATTAAATTCAATAAACAAAATAAAATTGGGTATTAATATTTTGGATTTATTCATCTACTATGTCTTTTGGGAATTTTCAATTTTTCGATATTCTTTCGTTTTTTCTTCAATATGTCTTTTTTAGAATTGCTGTCATTTCCAGGTAAGAAGCTGGAGATTAAAAGGCATTGTTTGGCATTGAAAAAACCCACGTCTGATTGCATTTAAATGCCATTGAATTTCTGTTTTGTCTTGAATCCCATTTAATGCCCTCAGTAGATTATAACTCAACTTCTTTTAATCCCTTTCAATCCTAAAAAATATTTTAAAAAATTGGAATGTCTTTTAATGCCATAATAGAGATAAAGTGTCGAATGAAGTCAATGTCATTCAATACTATTCGTGGGAATGTAAAGTTTAATGCCTTTCAATACCTTTTCAAGGAGAATAGATTGAAAAAACAAATGCTATTTCATCCTTTTTACTGACCTACTAATTTCTGTGTCTTTTAGTTCCTTCTGCAGAAGATAATTTTAAAAAAGAAGAATGATATTTTATGTTTTCTTTCAGCAAAGTAATTTTAATGACGTTTAATACTATTTCCGGGAAGGAAATTTTGGAAAGACGAATGACAATTAATTTTTTATGTATCAAAAAGTTGAAGTTCTTTTTAATATAGTGTCCAATTTTCCCAATTTCAATACCATTCAATTTTATAATTAAAAATATAAATCTGCATAAATAAAAATATTTTTTTTAAAACTCAAATAAATTTTTATAATTTTTATAACCCTATAGAACACTGAAAAAAATATTTCCGTGGAACTGCGATAATTATGGGTAGATCGACCATATTTTATTGCTGATTTGGGAAATGCCATGCAGTTTTGCATTCACCCAAAAACAGAACTAAAACCTCGACTAAAACGCAATGAAATGTTTTAATCCTTTTCAATGCCGTTATTTTTGTCGGGTTTATCTTCCACTGTCTTTTCTTCTTCTTTTTTCTTCAAAACTTTCTCATATCGAAAATTTCAGCTCCTTGCATAGCTTAAGTATCATATCCTTGTTAATTTCTATTTTTTAACGTTCCCACCGAGATAATAAGATCTATAAAGCAGTTCATGTTCGGTGGAGGAAATATATGGTTGATCGTTGAATTCCTAATAATACATTGTAGACAATGAAGCAAAATAAGTTTTTTAAAAAAATTACATTAAAATTTCATTACATGGAGGTGAAACGTATCGTGTTTTGCAATTTTTAGTATCATGTGTTAACAAAAACACCGTAACTTTTCATTAAAAAAAATTAAATATACCTTGTCCTTTTCAAATTCCCTGACTTTCCCTGACTTTTTGAATTTTTTTCAATTCCCTGATTTTCCCTGACTTTCCCTGTTTTCCCTGACTGGTGGGCACCCTGAGTAGTTGTTCCGTGGTTTGAGACTTTTGATCGAGAGAGGTCAGAGTTTAATATTAAATTTGAAGTTTTGGTTCGACAGAAAGAGGGGTGAGCCGGACCGAGTCCTTTTTCGTCAAGGACGCGTAGGTCAAGATTATCGGCCGAATTCGAAAATAACCCGGATGTGACAGGTGAACGGGAAATTTCGCCAAATCAAAACCAGAATTTATCGAATTCTTGAGAGGAGATAGGGGAGCCGGTATAGTGGGACAACAACCACTACCCCAAAAGTAACCACTGCTCCATTGTTTACTTCGAGAGTCACGATGAGCACGACGGTTGCTACCACGGTGACGACTACCACTTCGAAACCGATGTACGGGGCACCGACCTACGTGACGTAGGCAGGGGGGACAAAAAGCATCCCTGCACCTGGAGTGACTCAGATATGTGGAGTATGAAGCAAGGGGTGGGAGCGTGGAGGTTGAGCCCGGATTACACAATGGGCCGGGAAGGACCAAAAGTTGGCAAAAAACACTATTCGGAATTTCAAAAACATAATTAGTTGTCCTTAATAAAGACATATTAAACTAGTATTTACTAAAGTTTCAAAGCATTTAGTTAAAAAATACGTTGTTGAAAAGGAGATGTATTCAAAACTTTGCGCAAATTAAGTTAAATTTTTTTGTTTCAATTACTAATCAATTGTTATTTCTCTATAATATAAAAGTGTTTTTTTGTTTTACCACAACTAATTATGTCATGTAAGTCTAAAATAACAGTTCATAATTTTTAAAATAGTCGTAAATGTATTTTTTGTTATTATATTTTCCAAAAATAAGCGTGATTTTTAATATTGCACATATTTTCGAATATGTGTTTTCCTACGTTCCACCAGATATTGAGTTTTAATTAACGTAGGTCTATTCTCTCAAAAATATGCTCTTCAAGAAAAATTTGCGCCTTTTTGCGATTTTTTTTATTTACTTGAAAAATCAAGCGAAACGTGTGCGCGCAGCACTTGTTACATGAAGCGCACATTGTGGAACTACTGATGCATAGCGCGATGACTTTTTTTATTTTTGCGGTAAAAGTACTTTATCATACATCAAAATTTTTGTTATGAAGTCTACTTTTCAATACCGTCTGGTGTTTTACAAAAATCGTTAAACATAACCTCAAAATGACGGTTCGATTAGGAAAAAACACAAAAAAATACATTTTTAACACAAAAATTCCTATAAAAAAAGAAAAAAATGTATTTTCTTGACCAGGATAGCATACATTATGGTATTTTGACTTACTGAATCCAAATCCACTGTCAGATTAGAAATAAAAAATGGCGGATCCAATATGGCGGACACAAAATTTAAAAAACTATCGTATTCGGTTAAAACTAGTTACATGGGAGTTTTTGGGATCGCTAATAACAAATATGATGTCGATTTTTAGAAATTCAAAATGGTGGATCCAATATGGCGGACAGGTAAAGTTGCAAAATGGTTGAAAAAATTAGGGGAAATATTTTCGAATATGTTTCACTATTTTAGAACTTGAATATAATTTTTTTGAATTTTTTTCGACTATTTTTCTCAAGGATTGTTTTTAGGGAATGACAATTCTGGTTATCAATTGGAAAAATTAGGAGGCATATTCCTGAGTATTTCGCGCCATTTTAGAACTTCATTAGGATTTTTTTGTAGAAATTGATAATTTTTTTCAAAGTTTTTGTCGATTATTTTTCTTTAGCATAGTTTTTAGAGGTTGATAATTCTGGTTATCAATGGTAGAAATTAAGGCGCATATTCCTAAGTATTTTCCGCTATTTTAGAACTTCATTAGAATTTTGTGGTAGAAGAGGATAATCTTTCTCAATATTTTCTGGACTATTTTTCTCAGGGGTGGTTTTTAAGGAATGATAATTCTGGTTATTAATTGGAAATGTTAGGGGGCACATTTCTGAGTTTTTCCGATGTTTTCGAACTTGATTAGAAGTTCCAAAACCCCCCAGGTAACTAGTTTTAAACGAATAGGATAGTTTTTTAAAATTTGTGTCCGCCATCTTGGATACGCCATCTTGAATTTTTAAAAACTGACATCATATTCGTTAGCAGCGACCCCAAAAACCCCCATGCAACTAGTTTAACCGAATACGATAGTATTTTAAATTTTGTGTCCGCCATATTGGATCCGCCATTTTGAATTTTAAAAATCTGACGTCAGATTCATAATTTAAGACCCCAAAAACAGTAGGAAGCATAATTGAAATTCATAAATTTTATGTACTTTCAGAGATATGAATTTTTGCCAGAAATTATCACTTTCTGTGCCACTGTGGTTTAGCGTGCAATACGGTGCTCTGGAGCGAATTTAAATAAAATTTTTAGGTAAAAAAAGTTTCCAAGTGGATTCTGTTTCTAGGTGATATTAGAAAGAAAATAAACGTAAAATGAAAAAAATCCACTTGGATTTAGTCAAAAAAATGAATTATTAACAGCAATATTAAATCTGTCCTAAAAGACATAAACTATCTGCATTATAAACAAAATCTCTTAAGGGGTTACTCGCAGTCATAACTTTCAAAAAATCGATTTTTTTACCATTTTATGAGAATACATAATCTAGAATTATATTAATAAAAATATGTACAATAGAATGCAAAAAGATTTATAAAGATTTACCTATTGGTTTAAACGAAAAAAAAATCTTAAAAATCATCGATTTTTTCGCTCTGTGACTGCGACCCTTAATGATCAATATTTTTTATTAAAGTTTTTTTACAATAAAATATAATGTAACCCACCATAAAAGATAAAAATCCAAAAAAAATTTTTCATATCACATGTGATAGCTTTTTGAGACTGTATAGCTGTGATATTAATTAATAGGGCCTAGGTTATTTTGCGTAATGACTCTACCTGCCTTTTGTTACTCGAGCATTCAGTTTCCATTTTTTTTTATTAATTTATATAAGTTTATTTTTATTTGCACATTTCTACCATAATATCTCTATAGTATATTTTTAAGTAGAGGTTTGCGACCACGACCATGGACAGTATTATATTATATATTGTAAACTTGTATTTTTGTTCCATTGAGGGCTACAAGCCCTAGGGACTTTACTTTCTTAATAAATAAATAAAATAAATAAATATTGTAAACAAACTTTAATAAAAAATATTGATCATTAAGAGATTTTGTTTATAATACAGATAGTTTATGTCTTTTAGGACAAATTTAATGTTGCTGTTAACAATTCATTTTCTTGACTAAATTGGTACTATAAGTCGAAAAATGATAAAACTTTTGCAAATTTTACGATTTAAATTCTAAATTTCCAGAAAACATAATTTTAGTACCATAAACAAGATTTTTTTTGAAAGCTGACATTTACTACTTGCAAAATATACTGGGAACTTTTGTCTTACAATGCATTGCTAGGGTGATAATATTATTTCTCAAAAGAAGCTATAGATCAAAGTTTGAAAATGAAGCAAAAAATCTTATTTTCGCTGCAAAAAAAAAGCGCCAAGTGGGTTTTTTTCATTTTACGTTTATTTCCTTTCTAATATCACATAGAAACAGAATCCACTTGAAAATTTTATTTACCTAAAAATTTTATTTAAATTCGCTCCAGAGCACCGTGGCAATTATTGCACAACAGCAGTTGAAAGAATTAGAGTAGCTGCGTGCCCACAACGCGTTTTTGCTGGAACAACTTCATATTAATTCCAGCAATTTTCAAAAAGCGCAGTCCCAACGAAACGAGAGGGGGGAAGGGAACTCAAAACATCCGGTATTTGTGGACCCGGATGAGAGTCGTGAGGGGGGCAAGAGGGGGAGCGCAGCTAAAAGGACCGGACATGATAAAAAATTTCCCCCACCTTCATCCTCTCCTCCCCCAAGATTTGTCCCTGAGAAGGCGAGGAGTAAGGGAAAATCCACCGGAAGTAGGAGTTCTGGTTCTAGCAAAAGGAGGAGGCGCAGGCGCGCCGTGCTGTCCTCAAGTGAATCGGAATCGGAGACCAACTCCACTTGTCTTAAGAGCGGACAAAGAGGTCGCTTATATACGAATCTTGGTGGAAGGTCAAAAGTTGTCAAAATCTTAAAAGATTGGGACATCAACTTTTCCGGAGGAGAGAAGGAGGATGGAGTTTTTTTAAGCAGGAATTTTCAGAGAGAGTGGAAGATTGCAAGGAGTGCAGTATACTTAGTGATTCCGAGGTGTTAACTGCGTTTCCGAGTGTTTTATGCAAAACTGCGAGCCGTTGGTTCCGACTCGAAAAGAAAAGTCCTGAATTCTTGGAGTTCGTTTAAAAAATTATTTAAACGCGAATTATTGGTCACCTTGATGGACGATGACTTCCTGGACGAGGCACGCATTAGAGCGTAGGCTAAGGAAGAGAAAATCTCGGATTTTTTCATGAGTACTACAGTGATTGTGGGACACTTTGGGTGTCCCATGTCAAGGGGCACAATTTTAAGAATTGTTAATAAGAGGCTGACACCTGCGGCGTTATCAGAAGGTGTTGGAGTTAGACAAGAGGTATGTCCCACTTCCGTCCCGGGATAAAATGAGGATTCCGGCCGCAGCTCCAAGAGGGACATTGAGAGGGGCGAAGGTTGACGCGTTGTTAGTGGTATCTGAATCTTACTCAAGTGGGAATGAATGTAAGACAGTCCACCTGTCCCTTAGAAAAAGGGTAGTTAGAGAAAGAATAAGAAGAAACAGACCAAGCCTAGCTGGTCGAAGTTAGGGTGTAGAATGAGACGCTTCAAGGGAAAGTGGACCAAGGGACATGTGGGATAGCACCCATAGCGGCGGTGCAGCAGGTGCCGATGCTACAAATGTCGGTTACTTATGCCTAGATGGTGGCAACGAATCCTTTGGTTCCATCATCTAGTGGTGTACGCAATCTGGGACACCAATTTCAGAATCATCCATATGGAGTGGGACAAGTTTAGAATCGTCCTTTCGGATCAAGACGCCCACAGGCGCTTAGGCCAATGGTCCCTAGGGGATTAACGGGTGCCTGCTACCAATGCCAGGCAGTGGGACACCGAGCGTCTAAGTGTAGGTTGACCTGTTTCCGATGCCAACAGCAGGGACATTACGCGAATGAGTGTCCCATGCCACGACCCACAAATAACAGGAGTTTCTGTCAGGTTTGTGGGACAAATGGGACAATTTTTGAAAATTGTCTCATTGTCCATTGTCCAATTGCACCTACACGGAAAATAAAAAAAAGTTGTGCTAACTGAATTCTAATGTTATTATAACCCGAGATACTTTGTTGGATCTCATTAAATGACAGTTACAATATTGCCTGAAGTTGTAGCTAACAAACAGTTTCAATAAAAATAGCATAATAATATTTATGTTAAATTTACATAAGTTTCATGTTATAAATATCCAATTTTAATATAAAAACTTGCAAATTAAAATAAATAAAATAAGTTGAAAATTATAGTCATTTAGTAAACATTCTGCTTCCCTTTTAATGAAAATTTGCTTCTTCAAGGAGGAAGCAATAAATTCATTTTTAAAATATATATAAAATTATCGAATAATTTGAAAGAAAAATTTTGGTGAATTCATTTAGAAAATAAAAATTTAGGTACATATTTGTTAAAAATTGAAAAATAGTAATTTTTAAATAAAATGTTGATAATAAAATACAAACTTTAAATGTTAAACAGATTCTTCTTAATGCATAAGGAATAGTATTTTTTAATGTTAGATTAAATTTTTTTTTTAATGTTAACAACCAAGTACAATTGTTAGTTTTTAATTGCGAATAACTCTTGAAATTTTAGACAAACATATTCTTTATAAAGTTCAACTGATTTTTTAAAAGTCAGGAATTCGAATTTTTTACATATTAAATTGAATTTATATACGTAAAAAGAATATTTTGATTGAAAAGAACAAATTTTTTAAGAAATCAAAATTTAATCAAACTTTTGTTGAAGGTTATTTTTAATAACTTCCGAGTCTAATTGTAGAGTTTAATAGTAAAAATAATCATACCAAATTTTATTTAAATCCAATAAACCGTTCTTGATTTGTCGTATTAAAAAAAGTATATAAACCCACACAGAAATACACATTCACACAAGTGGATATTTGTTCAGGAACTCATATAACATATTTCTAGATAAAGACATTTATATGTTTAAAAGAATACCAAAAGCAAAATGTTTGGAAAAATTAATGACAGTTTGTCACTACGGATAATGTTATTTTGTTTTAACAGAATAACTTCATAGTTATGGCAGCATCAGAATATTGTAATTCAAACAAAAAATTTCCGTTATTATAACATGATATAAGAAATGTAATTTTTAATCAGTTCCTAAATGTAGAGCTAACATTTCTTTTTTTTCAGTGTACCTTTATAGATATAGTACCTACCTAAATCTTTTTACTTCTGCTTAAAAAGTTTAATATTTCCAAAAATTCTTAAAATTTACTAAATTCCCAGATTTTTTTTAAAAAAGTCGTAAAATCTATGATAGGACCTAAGATATCTCTAAATGAAAATAAAGCTCCCCTCCCCTCAACTCGCATGATATCTTAAGAATATGCCGTAGACGCGGACGATGAGGTTTATTTTCATTTAGAGATATCTTAAGTCCTATGATAGATTTTTTAACTGTTAAAAAAAATATTTTTAGAATTTCGCAAACTTTTCGAGTTTTTGGAAATATTAAACTTTTCAATCAGAAGTAAATAGATATGGGTAAGAATTTTTCAAAAATATCAGGATTTGCAAGTGGTCCTCCGATTTCTTTGAAACCGTGGGAAATAATAGTCTTATATAAGTTACATTTAATCCTAAAAGGATTTTAAAAATTTTTCAAAATGGCGGCCGCTAGGTTATGATAAAAATCTTAGTTGCGTTTTTTTCAAAAATTATTATCTCCGAAACTTTCTTATGGATTTTAAAAAATTTACAGACAATATAGTTAAAAATATGTAGTTTAATTTTATTTTATGACCAAAAAAAAGTTTCCAAATTTTGACCAAAAAAAAGTCAAAAAAATTTTTTGATTTCATTTTTAGACATTTTGGACCAAAAGTTGCGATTTCTGTTTGCGATGAAAATATTCCCTGTATTTTTTCTTTATTTAAAAAAAAAGAAAATCTTAGAGACTTCAATAGTTCTCGAGATATTGCATTTTTTGTGGACCACTGCAAAGCTTTAGCAGTAGCGCTGCGCTACGTAGCACTGTGGAACAAAAAAAGCGTTCGTGGACAAATTGACATAGAGCCCGCAAATCTTAACAGATTTAGAAGTTTTGTTTTTATTTAAAGGTAACAAAATTATAATTTTAATTTAAAAATATAATTATAAACAAATTAGTGGAAGAAAAATATTTTTATGATTTACTTGATATTTATCAATCTAAATCTATCTATTATTCAATATTTATAACTAATTAGTAATTAAAATTACAAAAATTATTATAAACAAATTATTTTGTTTATTTATAAACGAATTTTATAAACAATTTTACTTGTCCAATTCCTTATCATGAAATTACTGAAATTTTGTACAAAATGTATAATATTATTGCTGAAGATTGTTTAAAAAAGCAGAATTTAATTTTTGTAACATTTAAATTGTTTAAACAATCACTAATTAACAAATCCATAGCATCATTATTTTTAGTCGTACAGGCTTCGTTCTTTTTAATTATCTCCTTAAATTTGAACTATTTTTCAAATTTTAAAGAAAATTTAATAATCATAAATATATTGTTATTATATATATAGGTATATATTGTTATTAACAATTTTATAAACAGATACATATTGGTTTTTTCCTTACATTTTTAAGTATTAAAAGACAAGTATATAATCTAGGGAAGGTCAGTAGAATAAAATTTACAAATTTAGCGTCAAAAAAGCTACGTTTCGTCGACTCAGGTATGTCAACCTCATCAGGCTACAATTTTTTATTAACAAAAAACACATCTGATTAGCTTTTTTGACGCTAAATTTGTGAATTTTATTCTACTGACCTTCCCTGGATCATATACTTGTCTTTTAATTTTATAAACAATTTCATTTCTCCAGGTCTTTACTTCGAACTTAATAAAATTTTAAATGCAATGTACAATATTATTACTGAAAATAGTTAAAGATAGTATAATTTAATTTTTCCCAACATTAGCATTGTTTAAATAGTCACTAATTAACTGTTCATCTCTAAAGAACTGGTCCAGTAAAATTGTTTATAAAATTATTAATAACAATACTAATTATTTATAAGTATTACATTTTCTATAAAATTTAAAAAATAGTTCAAATTTCATGTGACAAGGAAAAAAAACGAAGCCTGTACGACTAAAAATAATGATGCTATGGATTTGTTAATTAGTGATTGTTTAAACAATTTAAATGTTACAAAAATTAAATTCTGCTTTTTTAAACAATCTGCAGCAATAATATTATACATTTTGTACAAAATTTCAGTAATTTCATGATAAGGAATTGGACAAGTAAAATTGTTTATAAAATTCGTTTATAAATAAACAAAATAATTTGTTTATAATAATTTTGTTATTTTAATTACTAATTAGTTATAAATATTGAATAATAGATAGATTTAGATTGATAAATATCAAGTAAATCATAAAAATATTTTTCTTCCACTAATTTGTTTATAACAAATACAAATATTTTTTAAACAATTAACATACTATTATAATTTGTTCTTTAACGATTACTTGAACATTTTTTGTCATTCCTAATTTAAATATTGCGTTTCATGCAAAATTAAACTGGTTTAAATTGGAAATTTTTTTTCTTTTCATTTTTAACAATAAATAAACAAATGAAAACAACTATTGTTCGAAAAACAAAATCAGAAGTGTTATGCAGAATTTTGTTACCTTTAAATAAAAAAAAAATTCTAAATCAGTTAAGGGGCCATCCATAAACCACGTGGACATTTTTTTGCTGATTTTTGACCCCCCCCGCCCCCCCTCGTGGACAATCGTGGACATTTTACCACCCCCCCCCCTTACAAAATTGTCCACGTGGACATTGCAAAAAAATTCTTTGTATATTATAAACCAATAAGTTAATACAATTATAAAGCTTAATTCTGAATATTTTTCAAAAAAAATTGCTGGAATAAAGAAGTTGATGAAAAAATAATAAATAAACACAATTTACATTATTCTTAAAAGGAAAATTAAAATATACGCATAAATATACTATAAGAAATCGTAAACCTAAGAAGTGGTTTGTAACAATAAGAAAATCACTGTCCTCTTTTTAAAGACAATTTTCACTACTAGCAAATACATTTTTAAACAATCTTTATAGATCTTAAAAAATAACTTTGGCCATTAAGGTGGTCCAAAAACGCATTGTAAACAAATTTTTTAATTTCTCATACTCTCATCCACTAGGATTATTCTTATTTATCGAAAAAAATACCTCCATTTTTTTTAAGTTAAATAATATTTAGACTCTAAATTTTAGACTTAGCTAAAAGCCGATGAAGCCGATGAAGTTTTATACATGAATTTTGCATCAGGAAAAAAATACTTATTCGTAGATTTAGTATAGAATTCACGAAAATCAATATTTTTTAATCGGACAACTCTGCATCTTCTTAGAAACGTTCAAAAAATAACATCCAAAAATTCATTAAAAATTTTTTGTTGTTTAATATTTTGTACAGGGTCGTAGAACCTTCCCTAAAATTGCAAAATTATGGAAAAAACGTTAAAAAATAACTTTTACGATTTTATTGGGATTTTTTTTGCACTATTTTACAAAAATAACTTATAAGCTTTTACTGTTTAATTCACGTAATTGTTAATTTGTTTAAACTTATTGTTGTTATTTACTAACTTTTGATAAAATAAAGCTTAAGACTTGCAATTTTTTTAATTTTTGCAACTTTTATGTGTGATATGTAATTAAAAGTAATGAATAATTAAAATTTTTATTTATAACAATTGTTTAAACAAATTATTGTTTTTGTTACGTCCCTAATATTGTTAATTTTATTATTAATATTATTATTCAAAAAAAGGAATTAATAGATTTTCTAAAGCTAAGAACGAAACTATTTCCCTAATGTTCCTCGATTTAGCTAGGTTAACTAAATAACCGTCGCAGGGATGAGGCCAGTCAAATAAATACACAAAGGTACATTTAAACGATATTTATTATAACAAGAAGAAATCTTTTGGTTAATTGTAAATTTGAAATTGTTTTCCAAATAGTTTTAATGGATTTTGAAGATTCGAAATCTGTAACAAGAGTTTACTATTAGAATTTCTTCATATACATTATTTTCGAAGATTCTTGGTTTTTCTATCTTTTTGGGATTTTTGAATTATTGTTACCTTTTTATGAGTTTAAGTGGGCTAGGAGACCTTCCGACTCAAATGGCGTGTCCGTGAATAGAGGTAGTAAATTCCTGCAATTGTTGTCCTCAGCAAAGAGTTTACGGTTGGCACTGCGTAAGGCTTGTTCTCGATAGTAGCTGGTACTGCAATTTTCTTCCAACGGCTCTCGTTTATGAATCCAAATTTCAACTTTAATAATTGACTTCAAAAAAACACTTGTTTTAATCCGACTTCTGATTAAACTAGTTGAATGACTCCGGAAAATACTTGTTTCGATCTCTCTTGATGATTGAACTGAATCGAAAACTGAACTCAAACTGAACTGCTGACTAAAAAGTCGCTCGATATTTATAGTCTAGAAAAAGGCACAGTTTTTGAGTAGCGAGGCACCTTATTTCGTTTTCGGCACATTTTTCGTTATGCTGCATAATAGGGCACAGTTCCTTTGTTTGAAAAAAGCACAGTTTTTAGAGTACGAGGATGCTGGAGGCACAGACCCTTTGTCTAAAAAAGGCACAGTTTTTGGAGTACGAGATGCTGAAGGCACAGCGGGCCCGTTGCGCGTCATTTTCTGTGTGTTGTATCTGTGTAGGTTTTCTTCTATGTGTTGCAGCCTTGCACGTCTTCTTCTTTGCGTTGAACCCATTTCAGATTTACCAAGAGGAAAACAATCTCTATCTTTTCAATTAACCAAATTAATAAATACATGATTTATTCGTGTAATTATTTGAAACAGGTGTGCGTTGAGAAAATAACATAATTGTTGATAACGCTGATTATGAATTCGTTTATTACAAGAATTATATTTGTTTAAACAATAAGTTTACATTTGTTATTTTATAAAGAGATAAATATTTAATAACTAATTATTTTGCTAGTAGACATCTAGTGTTCAGTTAACTAAATTTGTTTAAACAATCAATTTTATTTGTTTAAACAAATTTAGACAAAATCAATTATTATTCTGTAATCAATTTGAAGATTATTTCTATTGAAACCATGTACATTGTTTAATTGTTTATTTTAATTTGTTTAAACAATTTATTTATTTGTTTAAACAAATCAGACAAAATCAATCGTTATTTCTGTAATTAATTTCAAGGTCATCTCTATAGAAACCATAAACATCGTTTAATTGTTTATTTCAATTTGTTTAAACAATTTATTTATTTGTTTAAACAATCAAGATAAAATTGATAATTATTTCTGTAATTTATTTCAAGGTTATTTCTATATAAATTATAAACATCGTTTAATTGTTTATTTCAATTTGTTTAAACAATTTGTTTATTTGTTTAAACAATTTATTTATTTAAATAAACTCGTCAATATGTGTGGTTTCAATATAAAGCAATTGTCGAATGATAAACATTACTTAATTTCTTATTTTAATTTGTTTAAACAATCCAATTATTTGTTTAAACAAACCAAATATAATAATTTAATAATTTATACTTAACTAATTGTTTGTCCGCTTCACTAAATAAAAGTTAATTGTGTAAACATAAAACAACACAAATTTGTATTATTTATTGCACTAAAATGTGATTAAAATATTAATTAAATATTAATTAATTAATTAATTAATAGTCATGGTGACATGACACCTCCCCCCCTTGAAAAATCGACAATATCGGAGAACGAAGTTAGTCGGAATTGTCGATATAAGTTTGAGGATATTTTTATAATTATATATTCTTTAAGTCTGTAAATTTGTGTTATTCTATTCGAGTATGACAGTTTCGGCCTCGGAATCGTATTCTTCTCCATTGAGTTCATAGGCTTCACTGTACCTGGGATCATAAACAGGACAGATGCCTTGGAGATCTGCATGGTAAATTTTTGGGTGTTTTAAAATGAAGACGGTGCATTCTCTGCACGAATTCGCTCGAATTATTATTCCAAATAATTGTATTTGACATCTTTTGCAATATAAGTCGGTAATATTTTTTATAGGAAAATGGATAGGGTAAAAAATTCTACAGAATATTTTTCCTTGGTCCGAAACTTTGTTCTCGTAACAATTTTCACATATTAATTCTTCGCTATAATCATTATAAAATACTGTTAAATCAGTACATTTTACAGTACAGTAAAAAAGTGATAAAATTCTTCTTACAATGAAGGCGCTTTTTAATCCGTTACCCTCTTCTCCAGTTTCAATGTTATTTTCTACAGGTAACATCTAAATTGAAAATAAAGAGGAAAAAAAAAAAGGAAAAATATAAGTCTATACAAGTATATTAATCAAATTATTATCTTAAGTTTCTATTCCTAATAGGCCCTCGGCATACGTAAATGCTATGCCCTCTAACGAAACATCGCTCGCATGCGCCTGTCCATTTAAATAATATTGTTCGATTTTCGATATCAATGTCTAATCGAGGTTCATGCAATCCATTCTGTTCGCTGAATATGAAATTTCGGTTCAATTCTATTAGCATTTTCCGCGCCGCGTTCTGCTTTGCTTCTTTTTTAGTAGAAACTTCACTACTAATTGTAAAGAATTCTACTGCATTTTTGAATAATCTACAATTTGCTCTATATCTCGGTGCTAATATGAATGAGACTTTTTCCATCTCATATTCAGGCGTAGAAAAATCATACTCTATGGAAAGTTCGTTTAACAATTGTGCAGGGCTATTAATGGTATCAACATTGATAACACGAATTTGCGCAGCCATTTTCTGGAACATACACGCAACTACTATTTAGAAAAATGCAATACAATATGAGTAAAGGTAAGTTATTCTTCTATTTTAATTATACATGCGTTTTTGTCTTATTCATTTAATTTCATGCATAAAATATAAAACTGATTACTTTATGTTGCTTCATTCAATCGTTCTATTCTTTATATATATATATATATATATATATTTTTTTTTTTTTTTTTTTTTTTTTAGACAGTGATATCAAAAATATAAATGATTATATTTATTGAGAAGGTAATTTTCATGCTCTTTTTTTTATGAAGTTTCTGTTTCAGAAGTTCTCGCTAAATTGTACTAAGTTATATTTGTAGCGAGAAATTCGGATGGTGAATTCTTGTATTTTCATGAACAAGTCATTTTAGAAAAAGCGAAAGAGAGAGAAAAAAAAAAGGAAAGGAGAAAACTGTAAAGATGTAAACATGCATTTTAGAGGAGCGAAAGGTGAAGCGTCAATGGTGAGTAGATTTATTACTTTATTAGGGGTAAGGTAAGGACTGGTCTGCGAGAGCTGTTTTTTTTTTTATTATCTCTCGATTTTTCCTCTTGGACGTGCTGTGTCCACTTAACTTTGACTTAAAAGACGTAACAGAAAAAAAGGGGTACTTTCGTCTATTTTCAAACTGTGAAGAGAACTTTTGTGTTTTGAGAATCTTTGATTTTTGTTGAAATCCTTGAGAATTTTAACTTTGCCAAAAAAGTAGGGAAAAAGGGAAAAGTAGAAGGAAAATAAGAAATGTCTCTAAAGGGTTTCAGTCGTCGTTTTACTTTTCTACTAAGAGTATTTCTTAAAGGAAAGAGAAAATTAGGGGAAAAAATGGCTAGTGATTTTAGTAATTTATTTGATAATATAGATATTGAGGATTTAGATGAGGAAGTTGTTGAAAGAGCCTCGGTAGACGAGCTTGATAAGCTAGTTAGCGATAGGGTAGGTGAAAATGTTAACTCAGATTTTGAAATGGATTTAGATGCCATTTTGCTTGATACCAGCAATAATAGACATGTACAAGAAGTGTTGCGGGAGTTAAATGAGAATAGTATAATTGAAACTAATAGTTCTAATTTGCATGAACTGAGACAAAATGAGTCTGTTACACCAAGGGTAATTGTGGATATTACAGGAGACTGGTGTAACGATATTTGGACAGTACGTGATTGCAAAAACAAATTCTATATTATGAATTCAGGGAATAAAAAATTGTATGGTCCTAGTTAGTGGACTGAATTTCCAGTTGAGCAACAACATTTTCTGAGGGATAGTATTAGAAAAGAAATTGAAGAAAAACCACAAGGAGTGTATAACTTTTGTGGGAAGTTTTTTACTTTCCGAAAAACATGTGGAACAATGAAATTAGTAAGTTTAATGTGATATTTTATGTTTATATATGTGTGTGTTAATGTATATGTTTTTATTTTGTTTACTTATTAATTTCCTTTTTAGGTGAAAGTAAATCAAGTTGCAGGAAATGAACAAAATGAAGATTTTTCTTTAAAACAAAGGCGATTTAAGGTTAATGAGTCGCTACATGTACTTTATCCAAAAGATTGGCTTTCTTTAACAAGAAGAGGATTACAGCATAGAGCTTGTCAAATAAGAAAGATAATAATGGAAAAAAATGATGGTAATTGTCAATTACCATTCATTTATCGAAATCATCGTTATCAAATAATTGGTAATGAATTAAAACAGGTAAATTTACATTTTTTTTTTTTTTTTTATTATTATTATTAATATTATTATTATTATTTTTTTTTTGTGTGTTTTTAGATAAAAATTAATTAAGTTTTGTGTTTTATTTGTAGATTGCTTTATAATCCCTATAAGGATGAATTGTAAATATGTACATATTTATTTTATATTAAATCAACTAGTCTGAATGTGTGCCTTTAGACATGAGTTTCGAGGCGAACTGTTTTACGATTTGAAGTTGGAGAGAAAATTTGAAGTGCATTTTCTTGTTGAACTATATCAAGACTTTGGTGAGTTATTTGTTTTTTATCTTGAATTGTTTTTATTAGTAAATAGTTTTTCTTAATTAAATAATATAGAATGGCTGCTAATGTTAGAAAAATGGATAGAAGAATATTTATTATCATTACTGCTATCATTATATTGATGAAAAGGTCATCAAATTCTTTTTTTGAAACTAAATTTGGTTTTGTATGTAGTTGTTCTTCTGCTAAAATAAGCAATTTTTCTTCTAAATTATTCAATGGAATAATTTTTCTGGTTTTATTCCAGTGATTGAAAAGATAATCAATGTGTAAGTTAGGATTTGTAATTAATTCGAACAAAGCTCTGTGATTATTTTTAAGTGTATCTAAGTCTTCCTCTCTCATAACTAGGTATCGTTCTTCTTGATTTCTTTTAGTTAATCTGGGCAAGATGAGAAAATTTATCTCTATTGCACATTCTGATTCAATTTTTAATATTCCATTATTTTGGATAGTCAGTTCTATTTTATTTTTTTGTGGACAACGAATTTTGATATTTGTGGGAGAATTAATTGAATATAACCAGCCCTGATAACTTTCTAAGATGGTCCATGAATCTTTAGGAAATGCTTGTAAGTTATAATTACATAAGTTTGATTGTTTCTTCATAAAAAGTTCAATTTCGCAAATAGGATTGTCGGCTATTGTTTTAATATCAGGTAAAAAAGGACAAATTTTACTAAATGCTGTTTCATAGCAGTTTTTAATACTTTGTTTATCCAGGTGAAAATAAGTTTTATTGTCCTTAGATATGGCTAGAAGTGAGTTTTTTAAATTAATTTGTGTGATAAGAGGGTGTTGTTTATTGAATGTGTTAAACATTGGAATTGAATGTAATTTAAAAAGATTATATCGTGTTGAATATGGTACTGAAAGGGCGATAAATAATTTGTTCTTTTTATGTGTAAAAGCGTCTGTTTCTGAGTGTCTTAGTAATCTTGTGAGAGAAAATTCGTGTGAAAAAGTGTTAAGAAGATATTCTTGAGGGATTGAAGATTGTAATATAGGATGCCATTTGTTGTTTGTTGCTAAAATTAGGATGTCTAATATTTTTTTTGTGTAAACTATGTAATCAGAAATTGGATCTCTTAAATATCTAATCCATGATCTTGAAAATAGTGTGTAAAATTTGTCTTCTTGATTTAGATTTTTAATATGCCAATTTTTGAAAGCCTCTAGTGTGCCTTGGACTCGGAAAGTGTCATTGAAAGTTTCAGAAAAGGTAGTTGGGAAAACATTGATTTGTTGCTCTGGTTCGGTTATTGTAGTAAGGTTTGTGTTGTGCATTTTCTCCAGAACGTGATAAAATTGTTGATTATTAGAAATTAATTCTATTGTACTGTTATATAAAATATTCTCGGTATCCTTTAAAATTGATATTAATTCTCTTTCTTTGTTCATTATTTCTTCTTTGATAAAATCTTTAGGACATGAGTTTGAACAATGTTCGGTTACTTCTTTAAAGGTTTCAATTATTAATCGACCAAATCTTAAAATTTCATAAATTTCTATGTAATTTAATAGGTGTCTTTGTCTATTTAAAGGTGTAATGAATCCCATAGATTCGAAAATAATGGTGGAATTCGATGTTAGAGTTGTTTGATTATAAGAGTGCGAAGAAATAATAAAAGTAAGGAGCGTGAAAAGGATGGAAACGAATTTCATACTTAGCATGCTGGTCATTCTTTTGAGAAA
Organism: Ganaspis brasiliensis; assembly: GCA_037103525.1. Classification (NCBI taxonomy): domain Eukaryota; kingdom Metazoa; phylum Arthropoda; class Insecta; order Hymenoptera; family Figitidae; genus Ganaspis; species Ganaspis brasiliensis. The sequence continues at coordinate 1,309,040 of JAZKLR010000018.1, forward strand.
TAGATTACAAATAAATGAAATTGATTTTATCTTGTTTTTCCTCGGAATGTCTTTGGGTCATGCAAGTAGAGCCTTGATGAGACTTGTAACTAAAACAAACGAAATTTTTAGATTAGTCTTTCTTTAATTTTGCTTATATTGCTATTTGAGTAGTTTGCGCGTAAGATTCCAATTGTTTTGTGTAAATTTGGGTTTGGTGCTAAAAAAAATACTGGTTTTTGAGATTCAAATCTACGGATTAGTTTTAAAGCGTCACAATTTTTAATAGTGTGACCGTGATATAAACAATATCTACAATAGTTGTGCCATTGTATTAATTTAGGACGAGGATCAGTTTGTGTTCCTATTTCTCGTGTTTTTGAAATATTGATTAAGAAGGGATCTTCATCATCAATTAGATCGTGTGTTCTTACAAAAAATTTTAATAAGTCTAAAGCTGCGTATTGAGCTGCTACTACTTGAGAATATGCTCTTTTCTTTTTCATTTTACTTCCAACTGACACATATACTGTGTATGTTGTTAAAAATGTTTCTTTTTTGTCTATTACCATTGAAATGTTGGGTGTTGAAAGACCATATTCAAAAGTAAAATAACGTAGAATTTGTAGTACATCTATTTGTCCTTCTATTGGTTTAAAATGGGATAACGGTAAATCTTTATGTAGAATTGAAAATACGCAATTTTTACGAGGAGATGAGGATGATTCGGCAGATTTTTGTGTTGTGAGGTTGAGAGGTTGGTGTGACATGCTAGAAAGAAAAATATCATATTTATGCAAAATGATAAGGGTTCAAAGCCCGATAACCGCAATTCATGCATTTTTTGTACGACTTTGTTTGTGGATGACATGCTCTACTTTTACTGGATTGGAAAGGGTTTGTTCTAATTTTGTTTCTTGGTGGTAATTGAGGAGGTATTTCTTCGTTTCGTTGTGAAGTACTAGTGGAAGGATGATTGTTTGATGTGTGTAAGGATAAATCATTCATTGCATCCGTAACATTGTTTATCGATTTGTTTTGTTTTTTATATAGTTTATGAATCATTCTACAGGTTGCCTGGATTTTGGCTTCTCTGATTGTATTGGCGATGCCATTTTCTTTGTTTTCTTCAACTTTACAAGTGATAATGTGATTACGTTTAGTTGGACAAAAATAAAGATAAATATACTTTGGTTCTTGTAGTTTTAAATTTAAGCAAATATTTTTTAGTTCACGAATGACGTCGACATTAGGAAGGAATGTTATAAGGATGTTATTGTTGATTGGTAAGGTTTTAAGATAGCTACGTGCAACATGCTCCTTTACCATATCCGGATCATGCCCCATTGCGGTATACTGGAAGATTTTATTCGCTACCGATATTTCGAAAAGTAATCTATTATTCGTATCCCTTCTAATTTCATACGTGTATCTCAAAGGTGATAAACCCATTGTTATGAGTGCTTCCTCCACTTTTTCTGTAGGTCTTACTGATTTCATGCTAATTTAAATGCGATATGGATTAGTTTGACTGTAATTTAACTGTGTTAGTTGTTCTTGCGGATATATGTATGTTTCTGTTGTCTGATTGTTACCTTGTTCGTGTTTTAGTACTGGTTCTGACTCTGTCGTAGTGAGTGGTTTTTTGTTTTGATTACTGTCAGGGAGTTGTTCGTTTGTGCTTTTGGCTTCCTTGGGCGGCTCTTCTCGTTTTCCTAAATGTAATAGTAAATTAGTAACTGAATCCCAAATTGAGCCAATAAGATGGATTGACCATCCAAAAACAGTATACAGGGCATAGCCGTGTATAAATGTATCAATTAATAATTTAATTGTTCGCATAACAATGACAACCCCTATAAATCCCGCACTAACGGTACCAAAACTGGAAAATACTGTCCAAATTTTATTCCACATCGATTGAGCAATTTTTTCCATAGTTTTTTCGTCTAGTAAACCCATTAAAGAAATTCCCTGATTAATTGTGGGTAACCCTGTCATGCCGCGAACTAAACTATTTAAAATCATTGGTTTTTCTGCTGGGAACATTATATGATCTTTTAATTTATTTAAATCGGATTGTGAATATACACCACTGGTTGCTAATGATAAAGGATTTGTGTATTGCCATGTAACGCTTGTTAGGGGTCTAATAGTAGCGGGGTTAGTTGTTTCTATTGGGTTAGGAAGCATTTTGTACCATTTTTGGCCTAAACAATACATTGATGGAATAAAAGAATTGCAATTAGTTTGAGTTCCTTTAGAAGTTATTATGTGTGTTCGAGGTGTTAAGAAGAGTGTATCGTTTCCTTTGTGAATGGGTAAGTGTAGATAACATTCCTTAGTTTCACGGTATTTTACTTCAACAGGAATGCATTTTATTATATGGGCAACTTCTCCTGCTATTATTGACATATATCCTGGGCCTTTCATTAAGTTGTATGCAAATTCATCTGGGGTTTGAATTGCTAATGTTAAAGTATTTTTTAAAACCTGTCTTTCTAATTCGCATTTTTGAATTAATATGTCATGGTATAATTGTTTCATTTGAGTACGAATGTGTCTTTCAACATACACAAATTTAGAGTTTACGTAGGTAAAAAGATCCATATTTTGTACAGTAGGTTTTTTGTTTGGTAAAATTGATGCTCCTGGTTGGGTTTCTACAATTAACAATTTTGGGTGTTCTGTTCTATACATAATTAAGTTGCAAACTGGGTTTAGACTTCTTTGTGATAATGCAAAGGTTATATCTTCTGTATTTAAAGAATAAATTGTTTCTGCATGCTGAGTACTATTTTCATAAGTCTTATTAACGAAACCTTCATATAAGACTTCATATTTATTAAGATGGCAAATGTCTTGAGGTAAAGGGTTCCAAAATGTATTGCCGCCTTCCATGTCAAAACAATTGGTATCTGAGAGTGAACATGTGATACCAGATTGTAAGTGGATTCGATCTGTATTTAAATTAACACTTGCATAGTATTCGGTTAATGTTACAGTTACTACTCCTTGTACAACAACGTTGTCCCAAGTCCCTAATGGATCTGTAAATTGAACTCCTGTGCAATCTCCATCTGTGTCAGTGTATCCTGCTATTAATATACTATGATAAGTTGTATGATTAGGTTTCAACTTTGATATTTTTGCGTCTTGGCCAAATGTTATAGTTCCGCCTTGATGTAGAGTGTTACATTGATCGTATGAAATATCATGAATGTATGCACTTAATCCATTTCTTACTACTGATGCATGTGAAAATGCTCCACAGTGTGTGATTGTTCTATCAACTTCCAATTTACATTGTGTCACTTTAGTACGGGTAAAATCGTTAATTTGCACTAATTGGACGTATTTCTGTTCAACGTTTACCTCTGGTTCAGGTATGTCGCATTCTGCTACTTCCAAAAGGGATATTGTTGTGAGGTTAAGTTGATTTGAACCACAGTCATAACCGATGATGGCTTGTACTGATGTTCTCCATGATATTAGTATTATAAGGGCTAGCCATGTCTTCGATCTGGCAGACATTTCTGTAAAATGATATTTCTAATTAAGAGAGGTGAGTTTTTATGAAAGAAAAAGGAAAAGAACAAAGAAAACGATATTTATTTGGGAAAAATACTAATATTTTGAAGTTAAAAGTATAATTTTTATTACTTCTTAGATGTGTGGTATGTTCTATTACTTGTTTTTGAATTTTTAGTTTTACTTATGTGTGTTTGAATTTATTCTTGATTTCTTCAATCTATTTACATGTACAACCTTTGGTTTATTTTTTATTTCTATTTTAACGTTTCCTTTGCCTAAAATATCTAAAACTTTATGTGGTCCTGAATATTGGTCTCCTAATTTCTTTGGTTTTGGTCCGCTTAATAAAAATACTTCGTCATCAAGTTTAAAATCTTGTGGGTTGATTTTTCTGTCATAATAAATTTTTGATTTTTCTTTTGCTGCAACAAGATGTTCTTTGGCTATTCCTCTAATTTCGTGTAGTTTAGTTACTAGTTTAATTAAGTATTCATCGTAAGTTTCGAGTTTTTCGATGTCTTCAGGTGGTTCGCTGGATGGCAATCTTGCTAATTTACCAAAAACTAATTCATATGGAGTGCAACGTGTTCCTTCGTGTATACTAGTATTATAAGAAAATGTGGCTAGTTCAAGCCAGTCGTCCCATTCAGAAGTTTTGTCTACGAATTGTTTTAAATATTCTGCAAGAACATGATGTGATCTTTCAAGAGATCCGTTGGATTGAGGGTGGAAGGCAGTTGTTTTGAATTGTCTAATTCGAAATCTTTTTGCTAAATTTCTAATAAGAACACTAAGAAAATTTCGTCCTTGATCGGTAAGAACAGCTTTTGGGGAGCCAAATATACAAATAAATTTTTTAACAAATGTATCCGCAATTGTACTTGCAAGAGCATTTGGTAGTGCAATAGCTAAAGAATATTTAGTAAAATTATCTTGAATGGTTAATATATATTCGTTTTGTTTCTCTGTTACAGGTAAAGGTCCTACTATATCCATTGAGACTTTCTCAAATGCTGTGCCTGGCGTATCTGTGATGACCATAGGATTTTTTGTTTTAACTCTTACTAATTTTTTAATTTGACATTTTAAGCATGATTGTATATATTTTTGTATAGCTAATTTCATATTTTGCCAATAAAAATTCTGACGAATACGATTATAAGTTTTTGAAACTCCTTTGTGACCCCCTAGTGCTGAAGAATGAGCTTCCTCTATTAATTGTTCTTGTTGTTCTTTAGTAGCGTATTTTATTATTCCTAAACAGATAACAACTTTAATTGATGGATTTTCAAGAATAGTATTAATAATCCCTAGAATTTCATTCCATGTTATATGATTAATTTCAGAAGTTTTTGCAATGCTAAGTGAACGAATTTTCAACTCTTTAGCTTTTATAAATAAAGAATTAATTGAAGCTTTAATATATTTAAGTTTGTCCGTTAGATTAAGTTTAATTTCTGATTCAATTGGTAATACAAAATGATACTGATTACCACGACGATATTCGTGAACTTCTCCTAAACATAAATTTTTTAATTTTGGTAATTCGTTTCTTTTAGAAAGGGCTTTTGATCCATTGTCCCTGGGTTCTCCAGTAATTGAGGTGAAATAAACGTAATTATCCTTACGCATAGTAAGTTGATCGCGGCATTCTACAATATTGTTGTTTCTAATCAATTGTCCATCCGGCATGTTTATTTCTGCAGGTGGGGGCTCTGGTGGTGGTCGGTTTTCTGTATCCGATGAATGATGTAAATCTTCTTTTTCTTTATCCTCTAATATTTCGTTTAATGTGTCTTCTTCACTGTCTTCTGAGAAAAGGTATTCTTCACTTGATGTTTCTGATTTAGGACTTCGTTTTTTATTTTTCTTTTTGTTTATTAATGGTTTCGTTGTAAATTCTGGATCTGAATCTAAAGAGTCTTTTTGCGCTTTCCTAAACTTCTTCGATTTTTTAATAGCTGATTTCTTCTTTTTTATGACAGAATGATTCTCTCCTTTTCTTGGCCTTCCTCTTTTTCTTTGAAGAGGTAAAGGTTTTGTGGGTTGGTTATTCTTCATATTTGTTGATTCTTCGCTTTCTGTTATATATTCGCTTAACGTTTGTTTCTTTTTTCTTATGATAGAATAATTCTCTCCTTTTCTTTGCCTTTCTCTTTGTAGAGACGAAGGGGTTTTAGGTTGGTTATTCTTCATATTTGTTGATTTTTCGCTTTTTTCTATGTTTGTATTATTTTGATTCTCTTGTTTTCTTGCTTGGTTTCTTGTTACCATAGCATTTATTTTGGAATTTGTATATTTTTTACTTTGAGTTGTATTATTTTCTTCATAATTTTTTGTTACAAAGTTTTTAGTGGTTTGTTCTTCTGTTTGGGTTTTTGTTACCAAGTCATTTGTTTTCAGATTTCGTGGAATTGGTTTTTCTTCATTTTCTTGTTTCTTATTTTCAACATGTATATTTTTTATATCTTTATTTTCATCGTTTTTGATTTCATATTTTCCTTGATTGTCAGATCCTGTGAATAAATTTCTTTTATCTGATTCTTCGTTTGTTTCTTCTTTAAAGTCCTTATTTGTTTCTTCTTTTTCTTCAGTTTTTTCTTCGTTTATTTCTACTTCATCGAGAAAATCGTCGTCTGATTCTTCACTAGTTTCACTACTAGAACTTGAATATTCGTAGTATGAGTCTTCTTCATCTGATTCTTCTTCACTTGTATTTTCTGTATCTGTTTCTTCATAGTAATAACTGTTTTTATTATATTGTTGGAAGTTAGTATAATTTATTTTGTTTTTAGGTAAATTGTTTGATTCATTTAAATCAATTGGATTACGTGATAGTGCATCTGCATTTACATTTGATTTGCCTGCTTTGTAGACAACGTCAAATTCGTATTCCGATAATTTCAATCTCCATCGGGTAACTCGTGAACAAGGATCTTTTGTGTTTTGAAACCAAACTAATGGTTTATGGTCTGTGACCAAAGTAAATTTTCTTCCAAAAAGATACGGTCTGAAGTGATGTACGCAATAAACAATGGCTAAAGCTTCTTTTTCATATGTATCAAATTTTCTTTCGCTATCATTAAGTGTACGCGATGTATATGCTATAGGTTTGTCTTGTCCTATTTTTCCTTGGGAAAGTATGCCTCCGATTGCATATCCTGATGCGTCCGTAGTAAGTACAAATGGTTGAGTAAAATCCGGTCGTTGTAATAATGGTTCTTCGCATAATTTTTCTTTTAAAGTATTAAACGCAATTTGATGTTTTTCTGTCCATTGAAATGGTGTATCTTTCTTTAATAACTGAGTCAGAGGTGTTGTTATTTTGGAAAATCCTTCAATAAATCTTCTGTAATATCCGGCTAAACCTAAAAATTGTTTAATGTTCTTTTCGTTTTTAGGGATTGGGAATTCTTTAACTGCTTCTACTTTCTTGGGTCTGGTCTAACTCCGTTTTTATCAATAATGTGTCCTAAATATGTTATTTCAGATTTAAGAAATTCGCATTTATCTGGTTGTAAACGTAAATTTGCATACCGTAGACGTTCCATAAGTCTGTTAATTTTAGCTTCATGTTCTTCCAAAGTTTCTGAGTAAATAACTATGTCATCTAGATAAACAAAGAGATCATTTTCGATTAGTCCATCTAAAGTAATGTTTATAAGTCGTTGAAATGTGCTTGGGGCATTCTTTAAACCAAAAGGCATTCTATCAAATTCGTAGTGTCCATAAGGGGTTGAAAATGCTGTTTTATGCGAGTCTTTTGGATCCATTGGTATGTGATGAAATCCATTTGCAAGATCGAATACCGAAAAATATTTAGCGTTAGAAATTTGATCTAGTATTTCTAGAATGCTGGGTATAGGAAAATTGTCTGAAACCGTCTTTTCATTTAATTTCCTAAAGTCTAAAACCATTCTCCATTTTCGTCGACCTTGAGAATCTAATTTTTTGGGTACAAGAAAGATAGGTGTATTATATGGTGATTGAGATGGTTTAATAATTTTGTTCTTTAAAAGTTCATTTACTTGTCTGGTAATTTCTTCTTTATGTACTGGAGGAAATCTGTATTGTTTAGTCATTATTGGGCGTTCGTCAGTAGTAGGAATTGAATGTACTAAAAGGGGTGTGGCTTCAAGTGGTTCGTCAGGTAATTGAAATCGATCTGCATGTTTTTTAACCAACTCTTCTACATGTGATAATTCTCTTGAGTCTAAATGGTCCAGTCGAAGTAATTTTTTGATTTGTTCGGTTCTATCTTCGCCATTAATGTTATTAATTTGGCAATTATCAAAGTGTGGTTCTTCAATTGAGGTTAAGTAATTTTGATTAATACTTTCAGTATTTAATATTGATTCTTCTTTTTGAAAAAAGTATTTTTGACCTTCAATTTCTAAACATTTTAATGCATAATTAATATTAACGTTATTATTGATAAAAAATTCTGATCCTAAGACACCATCTTCTTCTATTGGGACGCTATTGGGGATTAAATGAAAGATAGTTGGAAAACCAAAAATATTTAATGTTATTTTACCTAGGGTATAAACTGGAAGATTATTAATTCCTGTAAGTCGCAATAATTCATCTTGTTTAATCTCAATTGTATGATCAACAATACTTAATTTTATTAAATTTCTACCTGCTCCAGTGTCTACCATCATACGTGCTGGTTCTTTTAAACCATTTATTTCGGTAATAATTGAAGGAATTGGTTTTTCGGAACTAATATTTATTTTTACTTCTTTTAATTCTTTTGCTTTCATTTTAGGTGCATTTTCCTTTATTGTTGAGCCTCCCGAGCTGCACCCGGAGTGGGGAGGGGTTTGGAGTTTCCCTGGTCTCTTGCGTTTCGCGGTTGAAATCTAGATGATTGTGGTTGTTGTTGTTGTTGACTAAATTGTTGCTGTTGTTGGTTTTGTTGAGGTTGTTGATTTTGACTTTGATATTGCTGTGTTTGAGGTTGATATTGTTGAAGTTGTTGTTGGTTGTTGTATATTCTTTTTCGACATTCACTAATAGTGTGTCCTGGTTTTTTACAATATAAGCATTCTACTTGAATTCGATTCGAATACGGAGGATTGAAGTTATTTGAATTATTTCTTTGATTAAACATATTTTGGTATGGTCTATTATTTGTTTGTTCAGAAAATCCTCTGTCTTGACGAGGCTGCCACTGAATTTGATGTTGTTGATTAAAGTTTCTTTGATTTGGATATTGTTGTTGTTGGTTAGCTAGATTTTGTGGAAATTTATTACTATATTGTTGTCTGTTAAAATTATTAAAAGTTTGTGTAGGATTTCTATTATTAAAATTAGTATTTTGGTTTAATTGACGACAGAAAAGGGCGCTGTGACCTCTTTTGTTACATATTTGACATGTTAAATCATTTTGAACAGTATGAACTTTATCCCGTTTTGATTCCTGTCTTTCGTCTCTGTTCCTATTAGATGATCGTAACGCTAATGTAGCTGCTAATTTTCTTTCTATTTCAATTGCTTCGTTTATAGCATTTATAAATGTCGCTGGTTCCTTATTGCTTAATCTTGATTCTATGTCTGATTTAAGTCCTCTCATGAAACAATCCAGTATGTCTTTTTTTAATCCTTCAAGAAAATTTTCATCTTCTTCGCCTTGATTAATCCGCCTATGAGTATCTAATATTTTATTTCCTAATTCTCGAATCCTAGTCCCGTAAGAAATCACTTTTTCGTTTTCCCATTGATAAATGCTTCCCAATTCGCCTTGGAGTTGATAAATCGATTTGTTTGGAGAATAAACATTTTTTAAACTATCAATAAGGTCATTGATGCTATTATACGTTTCATCTAGTAAGCATTGTTTTGCTTCACCCCTGATTTTTGTTTTAATTAGTTTTGTTAAATTTGCTTCCGCAGTTGTTGGTAGCATGTCTTTTGCTTAGGTGCATGCTGAGATAAATTGATCTAAGGAAATGTTATCACCGGTAAAAGTAGGTATTAATTCTAATGCATCGCGTAACGAAATTGTTTGATTATTAGAAACAGCCATTGTTTGTTGTTGTTGATGATTTATTGTTAAGGGTTGATAAATTAGATCGTGATCAGAATAATTAAATAATAACGATTTTACTTTATCTTTGTTCTTATTTTTAAGTAAAGGTTTTAAAATATCTTTTTTATTAGAGATTGATTTTTCTAAATTATCAATATCGAAATCTTCAGAGTCTGGTTCTGATTCTGATTCAGTTTCGGATTTATTCTCGTCCTTATTATCGGCTAATAATGTTTTGTCTCCGTTATCAATTACTGTCGAGTCGTTCGGATTAAATGTTGAATTTACAAAAGAGTCCTTTGATAGTTCAGGATCAAAAAGGATTGATTCTTCGTCAATTTTACTACTACCACTAATTATTACGCTTTTATCTGGATGTGGTGAGTCAGTTTTGAGTTGTTTAGTGGTCAGAGCAGAATTAAATTTTTTGTCGGTTCGTTGTTTTTTATCTTGAAAAGCAGATCTATTATCTTTATTTACTTCCTTTGCTAATTCGGGGTTGTTTCTACTTTTATTACGAGTTATTGCTGGGTCTGCTTCATAAGACATTTGTAAAAATCATTTCAAATAACAAGTTAATTCGTGTAAAATATGTAAAATTAAGTAAAAATGTAAAATATGCAAATAATATACTAGTGTAAGATTCGAAGTTTTACATAGAAAATATATTTCGAAAAGGAAAATATTGATAGCTTTTAAATGAACATATTATTTTTATTTTATTTTATTTATAATTATTCTTGTTAACTTGTCTATTGAAATGTTTATTTCTTTAAAGGTATGTAAAAAGAAAATAAAAAATTTTAAATACTGCTTTTATTTTAATAAGAATACATTTGTTTATTATTGTTTTCTAATTGTCTTAATTTTTTTTTGTTTATTTATTTATTTATTTTGTTTTTTAACCTTGTTTAAATTGAAAATTCTTTTTGAAATAAGAGATAAGGTGTAATTTGTTGTGTTAACTCGTGCGTTCACGCACTATTAAAATTGACGGGTGTAAACAATGATCGCGTTACAATTTTTGTGTTTTCACTTTATTTTAATCCTCCTCACTTGTTCAAGTGGCTACACACTTACAACAAGGTTAATCGGAGGAACCGATTATTTTATTAAGGAAAGCCAGAGCTTGCGAGCACGCGAAGTATAGCTACCGTCCTAATTTGTTTAAATTCGGCTCCTACCCTTTGTGCAATGGTGGCCGTTCTATAATTTCAAACGTACAACCCAAAAGGAGACTAACGGTTGTAAACAAATGTACAGTATTCTAAGCAGACAAAAATTCTTTTACGTTATTTTTTTTATCACTTTCATTTAAGTAAAAGAAAATTTGTCAATTTCAAGAAACAAATATGATATAAAACACAAGAAATGCTGAAAGAAACGGATTAATAAATTTTCAAAATTCTTCCAAAAAAAGTCAATAATTATTTGTTTTAAATATTGAAGAAATGCTAATATTTGATATGTTCATGTAACCTTGCTAACTTAAATGACTGGTTCAACACGGCCGATGCACCAAAATTAAGATTCGTCCTGTTACGTCCCTAATATTGTTAATTTTATTATTAATATTATTATTCAAAAAAAGGAATTAATAGATTTTCTAAAGCTAAGAACGAAACTATTTCCCTAATGTTCCTCGATTTAGCTAGGTTAACTAAATAACCGTCGCAGGGATGAGGCCAGTCAAATAAATACACAAAGGTACATTTAAACGATATTTATTATAACAAGAAGAAATCTTTTGGTTAATTGTAAATTTGAAATTGTTTTCCAAATAGTTTTAATGGATTTTGAAGATTCGAAATCTGTAACAAGAGTTTACTATTAGAATTTCTTCATATACATTATTTTCGAAGATTCTTGGTTTTTCTATCTTTTTGGGATTTTTGAATTATTGTTACCTTTTTATGAGTTTAAGTGGGCTAGGAGACCTTCCGACTCAAATGGCGTGTCCGTGAATAGAGGTAGTAAATTCCTGCAATTGTTGTCCTCAGCAAAGAGTTTACGGTTGGCACTGCGTAAGGCTTGTTCTCGATAGTAGCTGGTACTGCAATTTTCTTCCAACGGCTCTCGTTTATGAATCCAAATTTCAACTTTAATAATTGACTTCAAAAAAACACTTGTTTTAATCCGACTTCTGATTAAACTAGTTGAATGACTCCGGAAAATACTTGTTTCGATCTCTCTTGATGATTGAACTGAATCGAAAACTGAACTCAAACTGAACTGCTGACTAAAAAGTCGCTCGATATTTATAGTCTAGAAAAAGGCACAGTTTTTGAGTAGCGAGGCACCTTATTTCGTTTTCGGCACATTTTTCGTTATGCTGCATAATAGGGCACAGTTCCTTTGTTTGAAAAAAGCACAGTTTTTAGAGTACGAGGATGCTGGAGGCACAGACCCTTTGTCTAAAAAAGGCACAGTTTTTGGAGTACGAGATGCTGAAGGCACAGCGGGCCCGTTGCGCGTCATTTTCTGTGTGTTGTATCTGTGTAGGTTTTCTTCTATGTGTTGCAGCCTTGCACGTCTTCTTCTTTGCGTTGAACCCATTTCAGATTTACCAAGAGGAAAACAATCTCTATCTTTTCAATTAACCAAATTAATAAATACATGATTTATTCGTGTAATTATTTGAAACAGGTGTGCGTTGAGAAAATAACATAATTGTTGATAACGCTGATTATGAATTCGTTTATTACAAGAATTATATTTGTTTAAACAATAAGTTTACATTTGTTATTTTATAAAGAGATAAATATTTAATAACTAATTATTTTGCTAGTAGACATCTAGTGTTCAGTTAACTAAATTTGTTTAAACAATCAATTTTATTTGTTTAAACAAATTTAGACAAAATCAATTATTATTCTGTAATCAATTTGAAGATTATTTCTATTGAAACCATGTACATTGTTTAATTGTTTATTTTAATTTGTTTAAACAATTTATTTATTTGTTTAAACAAATCAGACAAAATCAATCGTTATTTCTGTAATTAATTTCAAGATTATTTCTATTGAAACCATGTACATTGTTTAATTGTTTATTTTAATTTGTTTAAACAATTTATTTATTTGTTTAAACAAATCAGACAAAATCAATCGTTATTTCTGTAATTAATTTCAAGGTCATCTCTATAGAAACCATAAACATCGTTTAATTGTTTATTTCAATTTGTTTAAACAATTTATTTATTTGTTTAAACAATCAAGATAAAATTGATAATTATTTCTGTAATTTATTTCAAGGTTATTTCTATATAAATTATAAACATCGTTTAATTGTTTATTTCAATTTGTTTAAACAATTTGTTTATTTGTTTAAACAATTTATTTATTTAAATAAACTCGTCAATATGTGTGGTTTCAATATAAAGCAATTGTCGAATGATAAACATTACTTAATTTCTTATTTTAATTTGTTTAAACAATCCAATTATTTGTTTAAACAAACCAAATATAATAATTTAATAATTTATACTTAACTAATTGTTTGTCCGCTTCACTAAATAAAAGTTAATTGTGTAAACATAAAACAACACAAATTTGTATTATTTATTGCACTAAAATGTGATTAAAATATTAATTAAATATTAATTAATTAATTAATTAATTAATAGTCATGGTGACATGACATTGTTATTTATCAACTTTCGATAAAATAAAGCTATAGAGACTTACAATTTTTTCTGAAATTTGCAGTTTTTTTCGTTTGAAGTAACTAACAATTAACAATACTTTCAAAATTTATTCTTAACAATTGTTTAAAGAAATTATTGTTGTTATTTATGAACTTTTGATAAAATAAATATAACGACTTGCAATTTTTTTCAACATTGCAACTTTTTATGTTTCAAGTATCTGAAAGTAAACAGTAATACCAGATTTTATTTTTAACAATTGTTTAAACAATTTATTGTTGTTATTTATCATCTTATGATACAATGAAGCTAGAGACTTGCCATTTTTTCTCAATATTACAACTTTTATGCTTTGGACGGTATTGCAACTATTACAGAAACAGAATAAATTATTTATTATGAATATGAAGGATAAAATAATAGCTCTAGACATTTAAAATGTCCAGTAAGTTATCTATTAAAGTTTATTAGTAATGTTTTTAAATTTTGCATTTAAATTAATGAAAGGACACTGTTATTGTGAGATCTAGAAGTACAAATTAAAGATAATCTTCTTTTAAAATTTATTTTCTAGTAAAACTACAATTCTAATGCTTTATTATATCTAAAGTTGATAAATTTAGAAAAAAACTAAACCGCTCTATTAGCTTCAGTCTGAAAATATTATCAAGTTAAAATTATTTAATAACTTAAACAATGACTAAAATTATAACTTTATCTTACAAATTCATAGTACATAAGAAAAAATTGCAAGTTACTATCTTTATTTTATCAAAAGATGGCAATTAACAATGCTTTAATAATTTGCTTTAACAATTGTTGTAAATAAATTTTGAAGTTGCTATATATTTTGAGTTATGTAAAATATAAAAAGTTGAAAACTTAATAAAAAAAAATCAAGGTCTCTCTTCTAATTTTATCATAAGCTGATAAATAACAAAAATAAATTGTTTAAACATTTTTTTAAATAAATTTTAATGTTACTGTTTATTTTTAGTTATTTCAAACATAAAAGGTTGTAAACCTTATAAAGTTAAAGCTATATTAAAAGTTTATAGCTTTATTTTATCAAAAATACGTGGGGAACTTCATCAGCTTTGAGCTACCTCTCATTACTATATAATTTTAACAAAAAATCATAGGGGTATTTTTTTCGATAAAAAATTCTAGGGGGTAAAAGCATAAAAAAATCCAAAAAAAATTTTGGACCACTCTATTGAACATCTTATAATTTATTAAGTACTGATTACGGAAAATAACATAAATTCCTAAATTTTTAACATTATAAATTACCCTGGTCGACAAAAATGACTTTTTTTTATTTAAGCATCGGACTAAATTTTTCTTGTAGATATTTTATTACTAAACAAGAATATGACCATGAACAAAACTGGTCCATGACGTCAAGATTCTGATAAACAGGGCTCAGAAACTCAGAAAACCCTGGCTTTGATCATTTTTGATTAAACATAAGTCAAGAATTTGACATGCTAGAAATCTTTATGTACATGCTTAAATGCATGTCCACGTGGACATTTGCTCCAACTCCCCCTCCCCCCTTCGTGGACAATCGTGGACTTTTTATGGACCCCCCCGCCCCCCCAAAACTGTCCACGTGGTTTATGGATGGCCCCTAAGATTTGTGGGCTCTATGCAGTGGCGTAGCTACGGGTGGGCGAAGTGGGCGACCGTCCAGGGCCTCGCACATGTTCCATAGGGCCTCGCGCTCTATGGGGGCTCACCTTTGCTAGAGTTCGGTGACGAAAGCAAAAGCTGCCCCTGCTTACAATTTCCGGATTACTGTCCGGTATTTGTCGCATAAAATTAATCCGGTTTTGTCCAAAAACAGTGCTAATTTTGTCAGAAAATTGTCCGGTAGAAACGAAAATTTGTCTATTAAGGAAACATTTAAATAATTGACACTATTATTGTTAAAACGTTTTTTACACTTCGCTTTTGTTAAATTGTTCAGAAATTTTACGAAGCTTTTTTTCGAAGTAAATTAAATGCAAATCTCTTCAAAAACTCTCCCATTTATTTTTTTATTTATTTGACATTATTATTATTGTTTATTGTAATTTATTCCAGCAAATAAAAAGAAATTGAAATTCTCTTACTTAAATTTTTTTTTACCGACAGATGAACATTCTCTTTTAATTATTATCTACACATCACTGGTCGACAAAATTTTGCCACAAGTGTAAACCATAGTGATCTTTATTGGATTTTTTTCCGTAGATTACAAATCTGTTAGTGAAATTTGTCCATCACGTCTCAAGTTTGAAAAAACAAGGTTAAAGTGTCAAAAAATAACATTTTTGGCAGTTTTCAAACAGCTGTAGAAAATTAACCCGACGTGATAAACATCTTAAATAGGGCTTAAATGAGAGCTCAAACCTTCCACACTAATCTTCAAAAGCAAAAACGTATGTGTCGATAACAGAAAAATGGGGAGAACATCTTTTCCCCCGTGCGCGCAGCAGTTTTTATATGCTCCCGTGATTTAAAGCAATGTATTATATATTCGGTTTAATTTATTAACATCCTTACAGCTATAACAAAATTTTCACTAGTCTGGTAAGTTTTTGGGGTCGCTGATTACTTATCTGAAGTCCGTTTATGAAAATCCAAAATGACTGATCCAATATGGCTAACCAATTTTTGAAAAATTAATGGTTTTTTGTAAAATTTTGTATCTGGGGGTTTTTGAGGCTGCAGATTACGAATCTGAAGTCAGTTTGTAAAAATTCAAACTGGCGGATCCAATATGGTAAACCAATTTTTGAAAAATTAATGGTTTCTCGTAAAATTTTGTATCTGGGGGTTTTTGAGGCCGCAGATTACGAATCTAAGTCAGTTAATGAAAATTTAAAATGACGCATGCAATATGACAAACGAATTTTTGAAAAATTAATGATTTTTCTAAAAAATTTGTATCTGAGGATTTTTGAGGTCGCCGATTACGAATCTGATGTCAGTTTGTGAAAATTCAAAATAGCGGATCCAATATGGCGAAACTATTTTTGAAAATTTAATGGTCTTTCGTAAAATTTTGTATTTTGGGGGTTTCTGAGGCCACAGATTATGAATCGGAAATCAGTTTGTGAAAATTCAAAATGGCGAACCGATTATGGCGAACCAATTTTTGAAAAATTAATAGTTTCTCGTAGAATTTTGTTTCTGGGGTTTTTGAGGTCGCAGATTACGAATTTGAAGTCAGTTTATGGAAATTTAAAATGGCGCTTGCAATATGACGAACGAATGTTTGAAAAGTTAATGGTTTTTCGTAAAATTTTGTATTTTGGGGTTTTTGGCGGCCGCAGATTACGAACCTGAAGTCAGTATGTATAAATTCATAATGGCGGATCCTATATGGATATTAGAATATTTTAATTATAATTTTTTAAATAACTAAAAATTTGACAAAATTTTTGTAAAATTTCTACTATATAGCCTGAAAACACGTAAGAATGATTTTTTAATTAGTATTAACTATAAATTAGATTTAAATGTAAGTAAGCAGAGAAGTTTTTGCACAATATGTTTTTGCACAATATTTTTTTGCACAGTTAATCAAATTATTTTTTAATAACATTATTAAAACTATAAAAGAAATGAATTTGTTTCCTTAAGTAACTGTTACTAAAATAAATGAGATTCATGACAGGACGAAAAAAGTATTACAGGATATTGAGTATTATAAAGAACCAGTTAAGATTTATCATATACTTTTGATTTCTTTGTGTTTCATACAGCCGAAATAAAAAAATTACTATAACAATAAGGGTTGGCTAAAACGTAAATTTTTACTCATTCCACAAAGTCTCATTCAACATGTATGTTAAACATTAAATTAGATAACACTCAAACATTTGTTAAAACAACATTAGTTCTGGCATTTTTAATTTAGTAAAACTGGCTTTAGATTTGTAATTTGTGACCTTAAAAACCCCTAAAAACAAAATATTATGAAAAAACATTATTTTTCAAAAATTGGTTCGCCATATTGGATTCGCTATTTTGAATTTTCACAAACTGACTTCAGATTCGTAATCTGCGACCTCAAAAATCAACAGATATAAAATTTTTAGAAAAAGCATTAATTTTTTTAAAATTCCTCTGCCATATTGGATCCGCTATTTTGAATTTTCATAAACTGACTTCAGATTCGCAATCTGCGAGCTCAAAAACCCCCAGAAACAAAATTCTACGAGAAACTATTAACTTTTCAAAAATTGGTTCACCATATTGGATCCGCCATTTTTGATTTTTACAAACTAACTTTAGATTAGTGATCAGCGACCTCGCAAACTTACCAGACTAGTGAAAATTTTGTTATAGCTGTAAGGATGTTATAAAATTAAACCGAATATAAAACATTGCTTCAAATCACGGGAGCATATGAAAACTGCTGCGCGCACGGGGGAAAAGCTGTTCTCCGCAATTTTCTGTTATTGACACATACGTTTTTGCTTTTGAAGATTAATGTGGAAGCTTTGAGCTCTCATTTAAGCCCTATTTGAGGTGTTTATCATGTCGGGTTAATTTTTTACAGCTGTTTGAAAGCTGCCAAAAATGTTATTTTTTGACACTTTAACCTTGTTTTTCTCAAAATTGAGACGTAATGGACAAATTTCACTTACAGATTCGTAATCTACGGGAAAAATCCTATAAGAATCACTATGGTTTACTCTTGTGGCAAAAAAGAATTCTTTTTTTGTCATGCGACCAAAGAAAATTCAAAATAGGTAATTCCTGCACATTAGGGTGTTTCAAAAAATGAAAATTTTCAAATTTTGTTTAAAAGACCTCGGCAATCGACTAAAAATAAAAAAAAATTAACCGCTATTTTTTTGTTTTTTAATCTGACAATATTAAGTGGGGCCGCTTTCACCCCTATTTTTCCATTAGATATACATGGGAAAAGTGTACTTTTTTCAAAAATTGCGAAAAATTGTTCTTAATTTTATAGAAAAAGGCTCAAAAGTTTATGAGACCTCGATAAATGTTCAATGTTGAAGAAACCATCGATTATTATTTTTTTGTTGCAAACTGACCCTCTCTAGGGGTGCCTTAAAGAACAACCCCTAAACGTAAATTCAGCATATATAAGTAAATAGGTCTAAAATATTATTTTTTAAGTCGTTTTTTTTTAAATTTTGTTACTAAACAAAATACAAGGATTGCTACATTTATAAATTAATTTTTAGTTGTTTAAACAAATTGATTATAAAAAAATATAAATAATTATTAAAATTTACGAATTTCCAAAACATTTCCTATTCGCCTGAAATTTGTTACACGGGGTTTTTGGGGTCGCTGATTATGAATTTGGTGTTAGTTTTTAGAAATACAAAATGGCGGATCCAACATGGCGGACGAAAAATTAAAAATCGTTTAGATTCATTTCAAACTTGTTACTCGGGGGTTTTTGGGGTCGCTGATTACGAATTTAATATCAATTTTCCCAAATTTCAAATGGCGGATCCAATATGGCGGACGAATTTTTAAGAACTGTTTAAAACCTAAACCGGATTCTTTTCGAATAAATTTCGGACTTATTAAGGACATAACTAGATGAATTTCTCCAAAATTAGTCCGAAATTTATTTAAAATTTTAAGCAGGGATGTTAAAGGACACATGGGGGAAAAAAGGAAGATATGAAAAAGGACCTCGCGAAGGTTATGTCGCTGACCCCTATATTTCGCCTAGCTACGCCACTGGCTCTATGTTAATTTGACCACGAACGCTGTTTTTGCCCCACACTGCTAAAGCTTTGCAGTGGTCCACAAAAAATGCAAGATCTCGAGAACTATTGAAGTCTCCAAGATTTTCTTTTTTTTATATATATAAAGGTAAAAATACAGGGAATATTTTCATCACAAACAGAAATCTTAACTTTTGGTCCAAAATGACTAAAAATTAAATCAAAAAATTTTTTTGACTTTTTTTTGGTCGTAAAATAAAATTAAAGTACATATTTTTAACTATATTGTCTGCAAATTTGATTAAAATCCATAAGAAAGTTTCGGAGATAATAATTTTTGAAAAAAACGCAACTAAGATTTTTATCATAACCTAGCGGCCGCCATTTTGAAAAATTTTCAAAATCCTGTTAGGATTAAATGTAACTTATATAAGACTATTATTTACCACGGTTTCAAAGAAATTGGAGGACGACTTGCAAATCCTGATATTTTTTAAGAAAAATCTTACCCATATATATAATTTTTTACTTCTTTTACATAACTTTGAAGAGCTGTACCTCTTGAATGCTTAGAGATAAATTAAAGTTTTTGTTTGTTTGTAGGTAGAATTATAAGCTTTAAAAAGTAATGCATTGTATCTTAGGATTATGTCCTGGTTACGATGTATAATAAAAGAATAAGAAAACATTTGGATTTTTGTAATTATTTTCAACTGAATGGTCAATTTCGAAAAGGGGTCACTCGGATTTTTTCAAATTTTACTTTTTTGCATTTTTTGCATTATTACATATTCATTGACGTTTTCTCAAAAGAAAAACTTCATCTGAGGTACTTTTAGCGGAAAAGAAAAGATTTGTAATGAAAAAATTTTAAATTGTTTTTGAGTTAAAAATAAATTTATTACATTTTAAAATTAAATAAATAAACAAATAAAATTTTTTTCTCTGTCTAATCATTACTATCTCTGTTTTAAATTTAGCGATTACCACCTCTGTTTATATTTAAGTACATCGACCCCTGTTTACCAAATATCGTACAATTAATTTCTTTCTTCGTATAATAATAATCATGTTATTTTATTGTACTTTAGGTAAAAAAACTTTTAATTTAATTTGTGTATATTTTATTAAAAAAAAAAAAAATTAGCCTGATGAGGATGACACACCAGTCATTGAAACGTTGCGTGACTCAATAAAATACAAAAAAGAAAGAAATTCTGTTTTTTGTAATTTTTTACCTTTCTAGGATCAAATTTGTTTCCTTACTATAAACAAATAAATTGTTTCTTCATAATAAAACGATTTATTAATCTACTTTTATGATTAAAACGATTGAATTTTTTTATGAATTGCGAAAAGGGCTCAACTCTAACAACTATAGTATCAATTTTCTCCAACCCACTGTCATTATGGACAACTATTTTATCATTTTCTCATATAACATAGCATCTAGTTACTATGAAAAAAGCTAGACTCTTTTAGTCACAGCTGTTTAAAATAAACAGTTTTTTGTGTCTCCTGTAAAATTTCAAAAAACCGAGTTGAGCTCTTTTCGAAATTCACCTTTCAGTTTTAACGATGGGTAAGACCAAATATAAATACATGCTCATAGAAGATTGTTAAAAATGACTTATAAAAGATATATGCATGTTTAAAGTGTTGGAACTTTGAATTCATAGAAAATAATAACAATTTGAATTTAAAAAATTTGCAAACAATGACATATTAAAAATCCTTAGCCACTTTTTTTTCATTTTAGACTTAAGATATTCTATTTTTATTACTGAAAATACATATGGGAAAAAACTGAAAGTAAATGGACTTTTGGGTTAAACTTAATGGAACCTCAACGTGGACATTTTTGTTAAAATATATACTCGGAAATAGCTTCTTTTTATCCTGCTGGTACAAACATGGCCTTTATTGAAGCCTGTAGACAAGGTCTAAACGCATTCATTTGATTGACAGTGTAAAAATGGATGCCATTTTCATATGCTCAAACAAGTGAACGCATTTAGATCGCATAATGACCTGAAGACACTTAAAATCGCCACGTTTGTACCTTTGGAGATCACTCATACACAAACATCAGCGTAAACAAATGGCTGCCTTCAACCCCTTGATGCTTAATATATTATTTTTGCATTGAAGGTGCAAGAAGGTGGAATCGGATGGTTGCACAAACTTGCTCACCTTTCTCTCACTATGCTTTTTACTTTGTAAAAAGGAGGAGAAATCCGAAAAATCTGAAGTTAATAATGCTGAAATTTTGATTGGACATTAAATTCTGAGACAGAAGTCACACAAATACATCATTTTATAGTTATTATGAATGTATAAAACTAAAAAATGAAAAGTTCCTCGGTTCTGCTGTGAATGATCGTGAACGTGCATGCGCAATAGAAATTAAAAACTGTTAATATTCTTTTTTTTTTAATTTGTACGTTACCCTGCTTAGAATGACGGATAGAAACCGTATAAAAATTGGATAGAAACCGGAAAGAAATCGGTTTTTATCCGTTTCCAGTGTAAATCGTACACGGTTTTTGTGTCCGCTTTTAATCCGAAACCTAACCTGAATCACTTCGGTTTAATCCGTTTTTTATCTGTCATAATAATTAAAAATTGTTGACACATAAAAAACGGATATAACCGGAGCAATTTTGAGTGTCAATATGTAATCCGTTTTGTATCCGTTTTTGTTCGACATTGTATAAAAAGTAGAGAAAAATTATTTACTATATTGTTTATTGATTTTTTAATGTCTATCAGTTCCTAGTATTTTTATTTATTGTTAATAGACATAGTCGCACGCATATAACGTAATGAAAATTATGAATACTATCGGAGGATTCGAACTCTAAACCTAATACCTAACGCAACGCTTAACGACTGCGGCCAATAACCCGTATAAAATTTCTTAAAAAAATGTTAAATATATCTTTTAAAATGTCAACTAAAAAGCGGCAAGACACCGGATAAAACCGTTTCTCATCCGTTGATATCTGAATTATGTCCGGTTTCAATTCTTATAGTTGATAATAATTTATACCCGGCAAATTTTAGAAAATTTAAAACGGATATCCGAATTTGAACCGAGTTTATACGGTTGCTATATAATACGGTATCACGTAAAATTTCAGCGCCATGGCCTATATGAAGTGTTCAGTGTGCTTCATGCAGAGAAACTTTTTTATCTGTGGTGGTTATTTTAAAATATTATTCTATAAAGTAGTTTAGCAATGCTGGATTACACTGCTCGATCTCGATTTCAAATTATCCAAAAAATAAAACGAAATGTTCATTATTAAATATTGTATTTGCTGTTCTTTTATAAAATTTTATATATGTTAACTAATATCTACAATACTGTTAGAATATTAAATAATTTATAAATTTATTATTTATTTTCGTTTTAGCAAAATATCAAAAAGAAATTTTTATTTTGTACAATATATTTGCAATAAAAGGATGCGGTTCAGCTTCACATGGTGAATAAAAAAATTTTTTTTTTACCAAACCTTATCTTGAAATCGGACAGTTACGCAAGAATCGACCATATGTGTGTATTGTAGGTCGTTAACTGGAATTTCAGCAGAAATAAAAATTGGGCATAATAAGGCACAAAATAGAAAATTTTAGTTCTGCACATTTCTTTTCAGAAAATATTTTAAAACATAAGAAAGTTTGTTAATAATAATCAAGCTGTTCACTTTTAGTCTGAAAATAGAAATTAATCATTGTAAAGCCTAAAATAAAAAAGCATTTCTGCACAATTATATGTACAAAATATTATAAAATATATTATTAAACAGGTAAAGGGTGTACTTCCGGCGACGACATACCTATAATTTTAATGAAACTTGGTATACTCATGTATCTTGATGCGCTGATTACGAAAATGATAGTAAAAATTAGCGCAAATTGCGTTATCATGGTAAAAACCGTAAAAAATACTATAATAATACACGGTTTTTTTGTTAAATCTCATAAAATATTCAAAATATTATTTATAAGGATTGTAAAAAATATTATTTAGACAAAAGTTATAGATCTAATAAAAATAGATATTTTATGTTGTATATATTTTTCACAAATAGTTGATAGTTTTGTAAACAAAAATAAAAAAACGTGTTAACGACCATGAAAATAGTCTATAGTTAGCTATATTGTTCCTAAAGAATGAACAATAATCTGATGATTGAAACAAATGTTCTATCTATTATTTTGATTTGAAAACAGTTCCTACTTTTTATGACACCCTAACCCTGTATTAATTTAAAAATAATTCAGTTTATTATAGCACCCCAGCCCCCCGGTACCCCTATTGAAAATTGAACTTATTATGGCACTCCAACTCATTCTTTATCCGTTTAAATTAAAGTTAAGTTAAAAAAAGAGTAAACATGTAATATTAAAAACCATTTTCTTTCCACAATATCCTATTATTTATTAAATAATATTGAGTTATAGAAAAGTTGAATATTATTTTACATGTGAGAATAGTCTTTTTGAAATATTCTTTTTGGCACCTTAATTTTCGGGAAGTTTCTCATAGTAAGTTTCCTTTGGGAACTTTCCAAAAACTTCAATTGGAAACTTTTCAGAAACTTCGGGGAAGATTCCCTTGAAAAGTTCCCTTGGAAACTTCCTGGTACCTTCCCGGAAACTTCCCTCGGAAAATTCCTTTGGAAACTTGCGTTGAAACTTTGCAGTTATTGTTTTTTTAATTTGAATAATAAATAATTTTTGTAATACACGATTTTGTAATTTTTAAAATCTATCATAGCAAATCTCTTTAAATGAGATTAATTGTTAATTATTTAATAGTACACCACTGTTAAATTGTCAGCTTTCTAAAGAAAAATTAGGAACTTTTTTTTAAAAATTTATTTATCATTTAAGTTTAAAAAAAATAACTAAAAGGTTCCAAGGGAAGTTTTTAAAGGAAGTTTCCGGGAAATATCTGGACAGTTTCCAAGGGATGTTTCCTGGAAGTTTCGAAAGAAAGTCTCCGCGAAAATTTTAGGAAGTTCCTAAAGAATGTTTCCGGAAAGTTTCCCGGAAATTTCCAAGGGAAGTTTCTGGAAAGATTCCAGGGGGTGTTTTCGGGAAGTTTCCAAAGCTAACCTCTGGAAAAATTTCATGTAAGGCTTCCGGGAAATTTTCAGAAATGTTCCAAAGGAAGTTTTCGAGATGTTTCTAATAAGTTCCCAAGGAATGTTTCTATGAAGTTTCCAGGAAATTTCTAAGGGATGTTTCCAGGAAGTTTCCAAGGAATGTTTCCGGAAAGTTTACAGGAAATTTACAAGGGATATTTTAGGGGAGTTTACAAAGGAAACTTCCAGTAAACTTTCGAGAAATTCTGGTGCTATCTGGGGTGTGAAGTTTAATAAATGATATTCTAAATTATCAAAATCGGGGTTCCACTTTTTATAGCATCCCAACTCCCCCGTATTCGTTTAAAAAATTACACTTTTTATGACACTTTCTATGATTGAGTGTTTAAAAAAAATTTACAGTTATAATGTGGCCCCAACCTTTTCTTAACCTTATCCGTTTATGAAAAACCTAACTCTTTATAACGCTTTGACCCAATTGGTAGGGTGAAGTGTCCTAAGAGTACGCACTTAACTTTCTTTCAAGCATTATTTTTATCCTGAAAGTAAAAACTCTCAAATAAAACGATAAACTTATAGTACCATGTTCCTAGAACGCACATACTATGTTAAAATACAATAATTGTAATATTTTTTTGTAAAATTAATAATTTTAAAAAAGCCATTTGCGTAATCTTAGGCAGATCATTCCTAAGAGTACGCAAACCTTTTCTTAGAAGTACGCACGCTAAACTGTGAAAGAAAGACAACTATATGTAAATGAAAAAGTCAAGAAAAAATATTCTTATAATAATAGGGGAGTGGGCCCCAAGATGGACAGGGCCCTAAGATGGACATTTCGTATAAAATTTTTGTTTAAGGTGGCAGCGCCTTATGCTTTTTGTCATTTTTGTTATTTGTCTAGACGAAGATTTTGATGCAAACCAGTTGGTTTTTTTTCTACACATGCCACGTAATTTTGAATCTAAAAAAGTTTTGTAACAGTTTTTTCTTAAGTTGGTAAAGTTACTTAAATGTATGATTTAGAAGGAGTACTTAACGTTAAAATATTCTTTATTTATCGTATAATAATATCCTAAAATGATTTTAGTAATTCAGTGTTCGTATATATATTTTTACTGGGGATTAAAAAATGGTATCATGTACCCTAAGATGGACATGCCTCAAATCTCAATGTATTTATTTGCATATTTTGGATTTTACACTTTTTTTAATAATTTTTTGAGTTAATTAATTAAAATTTTTTATTTTCTACCATAAAATGTGATGTTATCGTTAGAGAATTTGATATAGAGGAGAGTGGCCATCAATGTACCAGTTTTTTGAATGAACCATTTCAATTTTCTCAGAAACAATTAAATAAAAATTCTCCTAATTTTAAATATAAATGAAGTTTGCATAAACACACTACGTCCATAAATTTGAGACATGTGGATTTATTCTTTATAGAGAAAACTGAAAAAAACTGTTTTTGATGCTCTGAAGAAAAAATTTACCTAAAATACAAACACGTTTTTTAATTGAAATAAGGCAATTTAAAAATAAATGAACTTACGATTTATTTTGTATCGGGCCTGAACTACAATATTCTAATGAGAAAAAGATTTTGAAATATTGCATTAAGTTATAAAAACTATTTTTGTTGCAAATGTCATGTTGATTCAATGTACCAGGGAACAATGAACCACCTGGAATTTCAGTGTATTTTCGATTTCCAGAGTGGTATGCCTGATTATAAAACTAGGCATGCGTACAGCATGTGACAGCGATTGTTATCAGTACTCTTCTCAACATAGCAAAACTAAAATGCCATTTTAGCTAGTTAACTTAAATTTGAGGTATATTTATGTTATACATTATAAATTAAAAAGTGTTAAGTAATAATTTTTTATAGTATTTGATAGAAAATAAGTTGTTTTACAAAATGAAAATGCAATATTATTATTGTTGAATATTTTTAGTGTTTTTATAGAGGTGGTTCATTGTGTACCCAGGTTGTTGAAAATGAAAATAGCTTGTTAGTTTAGAAAAATCCTAAATTTTATTATTTAATCAAAATAAATCGGGTATAATATGTGTGCATTACCTAGAGAAGTGTTGTAGTTTTATATTGATGCAAAGAAGTGATTGAAATTAGTGAAATAGAATAAATAATATGACCTTGAAAAAACCCCGGTACGTTGATGGCCACTCTCCCCTATCGATATTTTTCGATATTTTATTACTTTTTACTGTTAAGCTATTAGATTGAAGTTTTAAGAAATGTTATTTCCTGATAAATTCCGTAAAATGATTAAAATTATTTTAAGAATTGTTACACGATGTTAATTTTTTATTTACTACAATTTTCAAAGACTTTTAAGAAGGTGTCCATCTTGGGGCCACTTTTTTTAGACCGAAAATTTTAACTATTAGAAAAAACGCATTAAAAAATGTTTATGTTCAAAATAAAATTTTATCTTTGTGGCCATAAGTTACCTTATAAATTGTACTTTCATCCGGTATAAAACATTTTAATATATTTTATTTGATTTGGATTCTACAGCAATAAGACGAAAGGGTGTCCAACTTGGGGCCCTCTCCCCTAGTTTTATCATATTAAATATTTGTTCATTAAATATATATTTTTTTATTCAAACGTTTAGATTTTCTCGAAAAATATTAAATATTTGTTCATTAAATATAGGGGAGAGTAGCCATCAATGTACCAGTTTTTTCAATGAACCATTTTAATTTTCTCATTAACAATTAAGTAAAAATTCTCCTAATTTTAAATATAAATGAAGTTTGCGTAAACACACTACGTCCATAAATTTGAGACGTGTGGATTTATTCTTTACAGAGAAAATTAAAAAAAAACTGTTTTTGATGCACTGAAGAAAAAATTTACCTAAAATACAAACACGTTTTTTAATTGTAATAAGGCAATTTAAAAATAAATGTACTTACGATTTATTTTGTATCGGGCCTTAACTACAATATTCTAATGAGATAAAGATTTTAAAATATTGGATTAAGTTATAAAAAACCATTTTTGTTGCAAATGTCATGTTGATTCAATGTACCGGGGAACAATGAACCACCTGGAATTTCAATGTATTTTCGATTTCCAGAGTGGTATGTCTGATTATAAAACTAGGCATGCGTACAGCATGTTACAGCGATTGTTATCAGTACTCTTCTCAACATAGCAAAACTAAAATGCCATTTTAGCTAGTTAACTTAAATTTGAGGTATATTTATGTTCTACATTATCAATTAAAAAGTGTTAAGTAATAATTTTTTATAGTATTTGATAGAAAATAAGTTTTTTTACAAAGTGAAAATTGCAATATTATTATTGTTGAACATTTTTAGTGTTTTTATAGAGGTGGTTCATTGTGTATTTTCCCTCTAAGAAAACTTCATTAATTGTTCTCATAATTGATTCAGTAAATACCAGGTTTCTATCCGTTTTTCGACTATGCTTATTTATTATTAATATTTGTGAAATTCATAAAAAGGAAACGATACATTTCAAGGGAATAGCTTGGAATGGGGTTATGATTTTTAAAGATACAGTGCGTAATCTTGAGCAGTTTGTACTGTGTACTCTTGGGCGGTAAGGAGAGGAAAGAATTAATAATTAAAAAATAAGCTTACCTATAAAAAATCAAGTTCAAGTTTAATGAATTTTATAAACGAGGAATCAATTTTGTTGTTTAGACTATTAACGTTTGTTTATAACGCGAATATAGTCATAAATCCCTTATTTTCCTGAAGTAAAAAATTACAGTGACTCACACTCAACAGCGGTCATTTTAAAAATTAATTAATTTAAAACTTTAAAAATCTCTATGACCAGAAACTGTCATAGAATTTAATTGACAATATTTAATAGATTCATTTAGGGCCATAAATAGGTGGCAACACTTCCATCTAAACGTAATAAACTAAAATATTTGATTGTGCGTACTCTTAGGCACTGCGTACTCTTAGGCTATCTTACCCTAACAATGTAAAAAACTTGACTTCCAACTTTTATGATACTTTTCATTTCGTAAAACGAACCCCAACTTTATACAAAAATTTACCTTCAGGTTTATACATACGCTGCGATGAAAGCAGTATATGCATATGTGTTATAGAACCTTATCTATTTTTTTTTAAAATATTTATTTTGATAAAAAACTCATAGCACAGGAAATGTGTATTTTTATCAGATCTACAATTTTTGTTTTAAATATTTTTTAAAATTAAGAATATTTTATTAGATAACATCAAAAAACTGTGAATTATGGTAGATTTTTGTTTTTTTACATTATAATAAAATTGGCGCCAATTTTCATTATGATATCCTTAATCAGCACATCAAAATACGTAAGTAACGAATTTTCAAAGAAATCGAAAATATATGCTAATCGAAAGTATATCCAATAAAGGATATTAGAATTTAATAATTTTTGGAAGAGAATTATGTGACTTAAAAGAGTTTGTGAATAAACTTCCGAAAAGCTCCCCGGTAAAAAGACTTGCATTAAAAAGTATTAAAATGTTTAATACATTTAAATCCCTGATTGTGTCAGACTTTTTAATTTAAAGATAATGAATTAAATCAGCTTCGGTTTAATGCGTTTTAATCATTTACTATTAAAAAAAAAAAAGCCGTAGCTAGGAGATTTGAACCTGTGAACCCTCGCTCTTCAGTCCTGAGCTGCATCCGAGCGGCTATTGATGCGCATACAGACAGTAACAAATACGTTGCTTACAAGTGACGAGTCTTAGTGGACAGTTAGATGTATGTCCGGTAAGATTCTAAGATTAAGGGGAGGTTACCGTTCTCAATGGTGAAAAATTCATGAAATTTGGGATTTTTTTTTTCATAGACGGAAATATTTTCGGAATTAAGGTTTTTTTTATTTAAATAGTACATAATTATATAAACTTTTTACATATTTATATTAAAAAAAAATTAAAAATGGCGGCTGTAGCTTAACTTATCGAAGACCTTGCGCGCCGTATTTTTTTTATGCGCCGTACGTTCCACAGCCTCGCCAGGTTATCTGAAGCGAAAATTCCTGATAAATTATTAAACTAGGATAAATTTAAGGATAAATTTATCTTATTAAAGATAAAATAATTTTTTTTAAAAAAAATTTTTTTAATATTTTTTTTGACTCATAAAGTAAAAAGAAAAAAGCTTAAAAATTTAATTTTCTCTTCAAATAGCCGCCATTTTGCTAAAAAAAATTTTTTCAAAAAAAGGAAAACGATAAGGCCCCCTTAATTCATGTTAGTTTAATAATTTATCAGGAATTTTTGTTTCTGATAACCTGGCGAGGCTGTGGAACGTACGGCGCATAAAAAAATACGGCGCGCAGGGTCTTCTATAACTTATGCTACAGCCGCCATTTTTAATTTTTTTTTAAGATAAATATGTAAAAAGTTTATATAATTATGTAATATTTCAATAAAAAATACCGCATTTCCAAAAATATTTCCGTCTATGAAAAAAAAATTCCCAAACTTCATGCATTTTTCACCATTGAGAACGATAACCTCCCCTTAATGCCAAATTTAATAAATTTTAATATTAATTATTAATTTCTTGATTATGCTAAGTATCATTAAAACAAAAATTATAAAATTCACATTAAGTTTGATGAAGCCCGTTAACACAAATGCTTTTACCTGATTTCAGGATTGACGTTTCGTTTGGTAAGGCAAGATTAATCAGCAAATGTTAAATAATTAAAAATAAAAGTATCTTCCAAGTGGAACAACTATAATTTTTTGGCTATAAAAAAGGCTAATATTTTAAAACTATTTTTCCAAGTTTCAAAAATAATGTTTAAGAAATAATATTTAGCTTTTTTTATAGAAAAAGAATTCAGTTACCCTACTTGTGCGGCTCTATTATTTCTAATTAATTAACAGTTGCTAATTTATAATGTCTTTTACAATCGAGAAACATCAAATTGATATCAGGTAATCAGGCATTTCTGATCACATCAGGTTCAACCGCAGGTTTAAATTGAAAATAACATTATTAAAGTGCATTAAAATTTCGCATAGGGCGTTCAAAGTTCAATCGTATTAAAGCTAATTTGTTTAATTATCAATATTTGAAATAAATTGTATAAAAATATTCATATTCATACAATTATTCAAAAGTAATCAAATGAGTTACATTTATTTCCTTAAAAAGGCATTAAAAAGCAATGAAATAAATTTCTGCAAAATGGCGCCTTTTCGTTTGGAATAAGAATGCATTAAATGTGCAACAAATTAATCTTAATTTCAGTCATTAAAAATATTTTGCACAATCAGGGAATTAATAAAATTAAAATGAATTAAATTTGGCATTAAAGTGTAGAAACTTTAACACTCACTAATGCAAGGCTTTTTACAGGGTCGAACTTTAAACCTTTTTGATACTTTGTATACTTATGAAATTTAATGCCATGATTACGAAAATCATAGTGAAATTTGGCGACTAGCTCATCTTTATAGTAAAAACCATAACAAACCATACAAATAATCGTTTTTTGCATTTATTTCAGTAAATTAAAACAATATATAAAAATGTTTTAGCTAAAAGTTGTAGGTCTCAGTAAAATACACATTTTATATTTCTTACATTTATTTTTCTAAATGTGCATAGTTTTCAAGAAAAATGCAAAAAACTAGAAATCATCATAAATACGTTATTTATAACGTAATTTACGTATTTTTGTTTAATCGTTTGAGTCGGTTAGTTGTTTTGGGGGGCTTTGCCCTCCAAAAGGGCTAGCCTCTAACTCCCCCGTGTCTTGGACAAAATACCGGGGGGTTGGGGTGCATTACTGAAAGTGTAATGTAGACAACGGTGGAAAAACCTATAGTTGTGTTGGTTTTGTGACAGGATATTTATTCTGGCGACTGAGCACTCCAATTTGTTTAACTTTTGTTATTATTAAAATGGAGATGCTGGGAAACTTGGGTCGACAGTTGCGACCCTGGGGGCCATGTGACATTGCGCCTGCGTGCTCGTCTGATCAACGGGGACGCGGGATGATAAGCCGGCAAGCATGGCATTCCTGGGTTGTAACTTGTAACGAGTGTATTGATTTTGATTTTAGTCGACTTATTAAATTTTATAATTTTTCTATTGAGTGTGTGTGGACAGCTGTTCAATTAAGTTGAGTCGATTAAACTTGTACAACAAAAACTGTAAGTAGGTTCTTGATTGAATATACCTTTTGTCGCCAAATACTTTTGTTTCACTGGGTTCACCCATTTTACCCCCCTGATTTCTCTTGCTATTTTCTTAAGCAGTTTATTGATTTATTTATTGATATTTATATAAATATGTCGACCCTCAGTCGACAGGCGCTCTAATATTAATAAGTAAAGTTAAGTTAAATTTTGAACCCTCACAGCTCTGAACCCGGCCGCGTGAAGTAATTCCGATAAATTTTAAAGTATAAATTTAGTTTTCTTATTATAACAATTATTACTGTTTCAGTTTTTAAAGTATTTATCATAAAAATGTTCAAGTTTACAATTTTTTAAATATGATTTTCGTAATTACTGCACGAAAATTACGTAATTTTACGTTATTACATAATAAATGTAATGTTACTTAACCTCTTCACGGCCATAGGACATATATGTCCCACCTACAAAAACCTCGTATCTTCAAAGAAAATTAATATTTTTCATTCAATCTTGGTGCATTCTCTTCAGGAAGGATGAAGCTTTAAAAATATGTAAACTGTATTGAGCCTTAATTTTCCTTTTGTTTAAAAAAATATATAAACAATTTTTAAAATTTACGAAATTTTAAAACATTTTAGAATCGCCTGAAATTTGTTACTCGGAGGTTTTTGGGGTCGCTGATTACGAATCCGGTGTTAGTTTTAAAAATACAAAATGGCGGATCCAATATGGAGAAAAAAAATTGAAAAATCCTTTAGATTCGCCTAAAATTGATTACTCAGGGGAGTTTGGGTTCTCTGATTACGAAACCAGTGTTAGTTTTTGAAAATTTAAAATGGCGGATCCAATATGGCCGACAAATTTTAAAAGAGTGTTTAGATTCGCTTAAAATTGGTTACTCGGGGGCTTTTGGAGTCGCAGATTACGAATCCGGTATTAGTTTTTAAAAATACAAAATTACGGATCCAATATGGCGGACGAAAAATTGAAAAATCCTTTAGACTCAACTACAATTGGATACTTAGGACTTTTTGGGATCTCTGATTACGAATTCACTGTTAGTTTATTAAAATACAAAATGGCGAATCCAATGTGGTAAAAAAATTTTAAAGAAGTGTTTAAAATCGCCTAAAATTATTTACTCGGGGGTTTTTGGGGTCGCTGATTACGAATCTATATCAGTTTTCCAAAATTCAAAATGGCAGATCCAATATGGAAAAAGAATTTTCCAAAAACTGCTCAGATTCGCTTGAAATGTGTTAGCCGGGGGGTTTCAGAATTGCTGATTTCGAATCCGGTGTTAGCTCTTGAAATTTCATATGTTTAACTGACTGAAGCCATTAAATCATTAAAAACCAGTTGGTTTATATAAAAATTAAATATTTGGTTACCAGAGCCACGACTTCAAGCGAATCTAAGCAGTTTTTAAGAAATTATTTTTTCATATTGGATCCGCAGTTTTAAATTATGGAAAACTGATATTAGATTCGTAATCATCGACCTCAAAAAGCTCCGAGTAACCAATTTTAAGCGATATTTTATTTATT
Organism: Ganaspis brasiliensis; assembly: GCA_037103525.1. NCBI lineage: Eukaryota > Metazoa > Arthropoda > Insecta > Hymenoptera > Figitidae > Ganaspis > Ganaspis brasiliensis. The sequence continues at coordinate 1,341,787 of JAZKLR010000018.1, forward strand.
TATTTATTTAAACAAATGAAAGTTCCCAGGGCTAAATAGCCCTCCAGGGAACCGTATACAGAAAATATACATTGATCAACAGAAGTTGAAAATAATGACGAAGTAAAGAATATAAACCAAAAGTAATCGAAGAGAAAAAAAAAATGAACTAAAAATTGTACAAATCAAAGTAGTAAAGTATACTAGAATGTATCCAGAGATTATTCTTAAGAAAACAAAAAAAAAAATAATAATTTTTGTTTTTTTTTGTTTTGTTTGTTTTTTTTTTTAAGTATAACGGGATTTTTCATTAATGTTATTAATTAATAAATAATTAAATACACATATTTAAACACTTTTTCTAAAAATATTTCCTCGTTATAATTTAATGGCTTCTCAACGCCTTTCCGACATTTTCCCTTCAAAAATCAATTACTTCAAAATTCAGAACTTTATCCGTAAAATGAACATCAGATGCGCCAGACAATAATTAAAATGAATTTAATTATTGTCGCTCCAAATTTATCGACAACATGAAATTGACTCAGAATAAAAATGTCACCAGCTAGCTCGTCTAGTGCGGAGAGGGGCGTGAGTCGGAGAACGAACGAATTCTCAGAAATTCTGCCATGCTTCCTGGAAAGTTAATCTGAACCTCCCTTTGGTTCACCAAAGTAAAAGTACTACCAAAATAAATCGTGAAACTCGTTTGATACAAAATTAATACTATTTATTAACAAAAATTGTTCATGAGAATAGACATATTAATTAATACAAAAATAATTCTCGACATAAAATATTATAAATTCTTATCCAATTAGTAGACTTTCCTCTCTTAGGAAGGTGAGAAATCGGTTCTTAAGAAAGTAATTTATCCCGATAAGAAGACAATTTAAGTTTATTAGAATTGGACTTGATTTTACCCGAACTGATTCGGGCTGAAGCACATGGCGATTTCAAATTCTTTTTAAACAAAGATTAAATTAATAGCGAGCCGCTTACCAGAGAAAGAAGACTCGCCGTGACAATCGCCAGTCAATAACACAATAATGATTAAGTTCCACTTAAATAAATAAATTGCCTTTTGCAAAACTCCCGCCAACATGGCGGTCAAATATTACTTTTTCTAATTAAAATTACGACCGTTCTACTTGACGGCTCAACCAGGAAGGAAGATGGTGGCGAAAATTCGGGGGCTCGTCATGTGCCTTCCCCCTTCTTTTCCCTTGAGTCCTCCTTCCTTCTAATCGGTGATTAGCAATCAAACTTATTTTGATTGCGGTAGATGTCCCTTGCTGTGCGATTTGGTCCCTTAGATTTTCGCCAAGAGAGTTTCGAAGAGCGGGAATCTCATCCGCTCGACGCCCTCGTTGTACAACCCTCGGCTGCGCTCTTGGCGAAACCTGGCGCGACGCTGGCAATCCTCTTTGGACATCCCTCCACCCGATTGGGTGGTAATTCGTGAACAAATAAAATATAACAAAAATAAATAAACAAATTTCTAATAAAGAGAATGTCTTCCTTCGAGCATGGAATCTCAAAACCGCCTCTCTCAACTCCATAATGGGAGCAAAACCCAAATGTTAACATAAATCAAAAATACATACATTCCTTAAATTCTAATTTTGCTCCCTGGTTGAGTATTTTTGCGATTGGCTCCTTCGAGAGTTGGTCAAAACCAAAGATAACGTGTCAGAAAGATTCTGCCACGTTATATAAGATAAAGGATATAATACAAAGATATAATTTCTAAACTCAAGGATATCATCAAAGATAACAATAAAAATCAATTACTAAAGATAACAAATATACATAAGGTACATATTAATAAAAATTAGTTACCAATAGGTAATATCAAATATCATGTTTTTGGATTTAAATAAGAAATCGAAAAATAACCTCTTAAAACTAATTTCATTTAATGCTTCCACAATATTACTTGGCAATTTATTCCAGAGCCTAGCACCTCTTATCATAAAGGACCTTTGTAATTTACAGGTTCTATGAGAAGGTATTTTAAGTATGGAATTTCTTTCACGTAGCTTGTATTGAATCGAATTATTTATATTTTTGAATTCAAAGTAATTATATAAGTATTCAGGAACTTCGCTTTGAAAAATCGAAAAAAGCATATTGCCCATGAAAAATTGTCTTCTAGATGCCACATTAAGGAGTCCAGATTTAATCCTGTATTGAGTGATATGTTCTCCCTTCGGTAAATCATATATAAAACGAATGCACGCATTTAATGTTCTTTCAAGTTTAGTATTTAGTTCATCCGTGATATCGTCATATACCGGACAACAATAATCGAAGAAAGGTAAAATAAGCGATTTTACAAGAAGTAATCGGGTGGAGGTAGGAAGAGAGCTTTTATTTCTATTTAGCTGCTGAAGAATCATAAAACTCTTACGAGAAATGTGACAAACATGTTGTTTCCAAGACAAGGTTCGATCGAGCATAAGACCAAGATCGCGAACAGTCTCAGAAAAATCAATGGGTATTCCATCTAAAAGTAAAGGAGGAAGTGCTCGTATCGTGTCCATGGAAGGGTTAGTTGTTGATCCGAACACTACAGCCCGAGTCTTGCTAGTGTTCAGAAGAAGTCCATTTTCCTTCACCCAAGCAACAACAAGGTCAATATCCTCTTGTATTTTAAAAAGTAAATCTGGTAAGGATGATAATGGACCAGAACGATATAATTTAAAGTCATCAGCATATTTGTGATACTTACTAAATTTAAGCTTTTTACCTAGATCTGAAATAAATAAATTAAATAGTAACGGTGCAAGTGAAGTGCCTTGCGGTACACCGCACATTACTTTGACCCAATCTGAATAATTACCATTACCGTCTAACACTCTTTGATATCTGTCCTCAAGATACGACTGAAACCAATCACAGACCGATCTAGACAGCCCAAATGATCTCAATTTACTAATCAGTAGCCCGTGATCAACTAGGTCAAAGGCCTTGGAGAAATAAAAAAAAACAGCAACAGTTATTAATTTGGTATCCATAGCAATCTTGATGTCAGTTGTAAACTTTAGAGATGGAGTACAAGTACTGTGCTTAGCTCGAAATCCAGATTGAAATGGTTCAAGCAGGTTATTATTAGACAAGAAAGTAGTTAATTGTTTACAGACTATCTTCTCCAAGGCCTTGGAAGAAGCACAAACTATGGAAATCGGTCTGAAATCAGCTGGACTTGATGGATTAGGAATTTTAGGAATAGGTCGTATACTACTCATTTTCCATATTTCAGGATAAATCACTGTCTGCAATGAGTAATTATATATATGTAAAATAACAGGGAATATTACTGGCATTGCTAATTTTATCATCCTAATTGAAATATAGTCCGGTCCCGTAGCATTCGTTTTAATATCAGAAAGTGACTTAAATAATATGTCGGGAGAAATATCAGAGAAAAAGAATTTATTCTCATCAAAAGTATTCAAAATAACAGGCAAAGGCGCAGTTAGAGATGAAGTCAAAACAGGAGTATGGGTAAAGACATCATAAATTCATTGGCTTGAAAGTTATGATCTGACATCCCTTTCTTTGTAGTAATAAGATTAAGCTTTCTTAAGATGTGCCACACATTGTCAGTCTTACTCTTATCTTTAATCATATTAAAATTATATTGGTTAAAAGCATCTCTAATTTTAGTTTGTACTAAATTTCGTACTCTCCTAAAATCGACATGAGCCTCAGCACTACCAGTTCTTTTAGCAATCCGCCTCAATCTATTTCTTTCCTTAATCAGTGATTTAATATCAGCAGACACCCAGGGCGAGGATCTTCTCCTTGTACTTGACAAATGCAAAGGCGCGAAATAATCAAATGAAGAAGTTAAGTATGAAGTCAGCTTATACACCTTAGCATTTAAATCAGACTCGGAAAATATACTGGCCCAATCATAAGTCGATAAGTGTGAAATGAACTCAGTCTCAGGTATATTATTTAAATTACGAACTAAGTAGGTTTTATTAAAAAACTGAGACGGATCCCCTTTCCACCTAAATTCAATATTTATTAAATCGTGATTTGACAGAAATGATATTGCATGCTGATCATATCGATGTACTTTGTCCAAATCATCCACAAACATCAAATCAATTCTAGTGCTGATGTTACACATATGATGTGTTGAACTATGAGGGACCAATATCATACCTGAGGAGTAAAACAATGATGTAAAATAGTCTGTAGAAGGGGTTGAAATATTAATGTTACAATTAAAATCTCCCATAATGATTATGTTATTAAAGTGAGGGATTATAGAAAAAAGTTGATTTTTAAATTCTTGACCAAATGAGGCATTAGGTGGTTTGTATACAACACCAATCAATCCACTGTCATATTGATTTTGTAATTTCACAAATAAGAATTCAACAGCAGGATATGATCCCTCAGAGCTTCGAGTAACTGTCGAAAAATTTAGACTCTTATGAATGTACAGGCAAACCCCACCACCCCTGCACCTTTCCCTGTCATGACGAATTAAATTATAGTTATTAAGACTAACAGTACTTGTTGGTACATTAGACTTTAGCCAGGTTTCAGAAACAGCAATAATGTGGTAACTACTTGCCTCAAAAAAATTCCTTAATTCAGTATAATGAGCACGAATTGACTGAGCATTCACATGACAAACTTTAATAGTCTCCATTTTTAACTTTATAAAATATTAAATGAAAGAAAACAAAAAAAACAAACAAAAAGCGTCAACAGATAAACAGTACAAGCTTCATGATTGCAAATATTGGTGCAAGAAAGCCATCAGACCTGTAAATTAACACCGTAGAAGAGTGTATAAACAAAATAAAAAGCACAAAATGCATTAGAGGTGAAAGCAAGTAACAATAAGAAAAGAAACATGATAGTTGATAGATAGTACAAGAAAATTTGAGATCAAAAGTACAAAATAACAAGAATGAACAAAATAAAAACTTGAGCAATAGTTGCTATTTGATGTTGGTGACGTCATCTAAGGAAGTGAGCTGGAACCTTCGTGCACCATCCTCCTTTCGTCCAAATATTTTGCCTCTGGATACCCATAAGTATTTGATAATTTTGCTCTTTCTAAGAGCAAGAGCAGCAGAATATATTTTTCTGTTGAGAGGAGTCAGCGACTCACGAAGATAGATAGATTTTTCTTCTTCTTTCCATCCAATAGCACTGGTAGTAAGATTCACAGATTTGCGCTGCTCAATCATCTTATCTCTCAGCATTTGACTGGAGAGTTTCACCACTATCACAGGTAGGAATTGAGTGGAAGATAATTCAGGTCGGCGAACGCGAAAGATATTAAGAATATCAACGTTGTTGACATCTACATTGAGTGTTCTAGCAATATTACCAAAGATCTGACGCAAATCTTCATCTGTTTTCATTGGCAGGCCATGAATCTCAAGAGAAGAGAGAAGATTTGTTTGCTCTTGAGCGTTAATACTATGTTCTAAATGATTGACCTTGGTTTTCATAATATTGGATTCAGTTTTAACAATCTCCAAATTCCTCGCAAAATTTGAAGAATCAATCTCCAATGATGCTATCTTTCTGGTATTTTGCACAATCTCCTCCTTCAATGAATCAACTGTCGAGGAAATTTTGTTATTAAATGCCTCCTGAGTAGTTTTAAGTTCAGTGAACATCTCTGTAAACCCCTGCTTAAATTCATCGAACAAGGTACGTTGCCCCTTTTCAAAGGCAACCCGGAGAGCATCCAAGAAGGCAGACGAGTTAGTCAATTCTGAGACCATTGCTGGTACCAACGAAGACGGTTCTAAGGGCATAGAAGATTGACCAGCCGGAGGACAGATGGCGCTAGAAGCTTTTTTGCAATCTTTACAATAATAATCCAAATTACCTTTTTTAAGCTTCTCAAAGTCCTTTTTAACAATATTGACGTTCGCACAGGGATGATACACAAGTCCACCACATTTAGTACAGGCAAAAGCATCAGCTGCGCCCCTTGTAACTTGCTCCTCACATTCAATGCAAACCGGCATGTCGAGTTCAAAAACACACGTGCATAAGGGACAAAACCAACTTTAATAACAGAAAATAAAGTCTTCCTTGCACCAATTAAGTATAAAATAATTATTGACACCAATTCACTTTATTTTAAGCAGTACAACTTTTTTAAGAAATTTAAATACAGTTTATATTTGAAATTTTTAGAGAGCAAAACATAAACACGTCAGATCAGATCTGTTGATAAAACAGTTTTGATAAAACATCTTCAAAATTTTTCGCCATATTGGATTCGCCATTTTGAATTTTCAAAAACTAACACTGGATTCGTAATCAGAGACCCCAAACTCCCCTGAGTAACCAACTTTAAGCGATATTAAACACTTCTTCAAAATTTGTCCGCCATATTGGATCCACCATTTTGTATTTTAAAAAACTAACACCGGATTCGTAATTAGCAACCCCAAAATCCCCCGAGTAACCAACTTTAAGCGATATTAAACACTTCTTCAAAATTTGTCCGCCATATTGGGTCCGACATTTTGAAATTTAAAAAACTAATACTGGATTCGTAATCAGCGACCCCAAACACCCCCAAGTAACAAATTTTAGGCGAATCCAAAATGTTTTAAAAATTCGTTTGCCATATTGGATCCGACATTTTGAATTTTTGAAAACTAACACCGGATTCGTAATCAGCGACCCCAAAAACTATAAGAACCACTTTACTTTTGTTTTTTTATTTGCTCAATTTTGCTTGGGTGTGAAAGGGTTAATAAACGTAATGTTACGTAATGAACGTAATGTTACGTAATTTAATAACGTAATTACGACTAAAGGTAATTTAATAAACAAACAAAATTATTATGATTTTTTTGGCAAAAAATACTTTTTGTCGGAAAATGCATGCTTTTAAAAAATACTTTCTGTCAGAAAATACTTTTGTTCAAAAAATACTGTTGATGGTACGCCACTAGAAAGCTAGTTATATAAATAAATTGTATTTTTTATCTTAAATTGCTTATTTTTTATTGTGTAAGTAAAGTATCAAATTTATTTAATTTATTTTAATTATATTGTGGGTTTTTAAAGTAGGGTCAATTCTAATTTTAATCAGCTGAATTGGATTACAAAAAATAAGATTAACTAAAATATAATTTTCACTATATTAGAGATTTGACAAGCTTATCAGACTAGAAATTCATTAAGATCAAGGGTAAAAAATTTCAGAAAAATACACTTATCACAAAAATTACATACTTAAAAGAACTACATAAAACATTTAAAATTTATTTATTTACTTAATATTTATTTATTTATTTTGAAAATTAAAGAAGAATAACTATGAAAGAATAATTGTTTTTTTGGTGTACTAAAATTTTTTTACATAAAAATTATTTAATTTGATTGATATGAAAATTCCGTAAAAGTTTATGCGTAGAAATTTAAATTGATTGATAATAAGATTTTTGCAAATTAAGATTTTAAAAAGTTTAATATAATTTTCCATTAATAGAAATCTCAATTACTAAAGGATTTAGAAACAATAAATTCAAGTTTGAATCGATTTGAATTCTCTAAATATCTATAAATTAAAAATAATAATTTTACAACTTTTAATTTATTTTAATTTACATTAATTCCAATTTTTATAGAAACAAACTTTAGTCAACATTTTAATAGTTAAAATTTTAATTACAAAATTTGAATTAATTAAAGTTTTGATGCAATGCAATTTTTTTATAATTTAAAGTTTTTATAATATATTGGTGGAAGTATGTTAAACACCTAATATACCTACATATAGGTGTAACACGTGCATGCCGCGATGCCGGCGTAAATTTGGTATTTTCCTTCCGTTAATTGTTTCTGCAAGAATATATGGTTTCTTTTTTAAATAATAAATAAAACAATTATACACGATTGTTCAATAATATCACTTTAACGTGGCGTTATAATATAAAAAACTTCTGTCCGTTACACAGCTGTTGACTGTTGTTTACAATCACATGTTCACATGAGGCGGCCGCCATATTGAAAATCACTAGGTTACGAATTTTCCCGCAAGGATCGACACCTCTGCTAATCCATCTCCGCCATCTTTAATTTCGGGAAAACAGATGCCACTTTATTACTACAAGTTCACACTCCTTATTCTACTTCGTGGGTCTCCTATTTAGCTGAAGTTAACCTATTAACATATTTGAACTTAAAAAGTAAAATATTGATAAAGACAATAATCAGAGTAAAACATAACAATCACATGTTCAATTTTCCCTTGCAATATGGCTACTGGTTTGTTTTTAGGCATTTGAAGGGATTCATACAAAAACGGAATCAAAGCGCATTGAAACGTTTTAATGCGTTTTAATCAACCTCTTTTTACCGGGTACATTTTAATATTGTGAAATGTCATTTAAAAATTACTTTTTGATTTTTTAATATTGACTCTAATTCAATAAAATTAAAAAATACATGGGCATTTTTATTGTAGTGTTACATATTTATTTTTTACAGATTTATTATTATACTGATGGGAATTAAAAAGAATAGACATATTTTCATTTCAATCTCTATATTGGAATTTTCTAAATGGAAAATTCGCCTATTGAAGGGGATTCAGATTCTGAATTCTTTTCTATTCCTCTGCTCTTACCGGGAATATACAAATTCTAACAAATGTAAATTCTATTAGGTTACAATTCTAACTTATACTCTATTAAATTGTAATTCTGGCATATATAAATTCGGCTAAATAGATAATTTATTAAATAAAATTTCTGTGTCATACAAAATCTGTTAAATTATAATAATTCATTGAAGTAAAAATTTTGAGAAATGAAAATAAGCTTTTATAAAAATTCTGACACTTAAAAGTTAGGTTATCTGACATTTGTATTAAACTATCAATCTGTTACGTACGTAACATAATTTTATTAAAATTAATTATTCTATAAGACAAAAGGAAAATTTAAATTAAAGACAGCGATACATTGTATTGCATATATGACATATATATATGTAATTCAAGTCCCCCGATAACCACGTGCGTTGACTGACAGGCAACAGTCAAGCCACATGCTTACGCCTTCCTTAAAGGTACAATTCTAGTACTATATAGTGGCTATGCAATGAAAAATTATTCTTACTATTACTATTTTTAGGTAATGACCGTTAATATTAATAATAATGATACGAGCTACTACCATTTTTGTAGTATTAATGTTGGTAATGATAATGATTATCATTATTACTATTATTGTTATTGCAATAATCATTTATTACAATTATTATTACTATGGTTATTGTTACGGTCATTATTGTTATTATTGTTGTTATTACGGTCATTATTATTATTATTATTATTGTTATTGATTATTATTACTTAATTATAATTATAATAATAATAATAATTTTTTTTTTTTTTTTTTTTTTTTACAAAACAAGTTTAGGAGAGGAAAAAATGCCTTTACGCACTTGTTCGTGTGGGACTCGACCACGTGCTGTGGTAATACCTCACTAAAACAACCTCTCCCATTCTTGCTTTACATATTCTAATCCACTATTGCTCCATCCGTCCTGGAGGGTAAGCAAAAGCGTGATTCATTTACTAGAGTTGTTATTTTCGTTTCTTACACTGTTGTTCTCACCCATTGCCGCCGATATTCTTAAGCGGTGGTCAAGAGCGTTGTTGGATGCTTTTTTAGAGCTACCGAATAGGATCTTATAATGAACAGTGCTGCCGAACCAGATTTAGAGAGTTCAGAAGAACAGCCTTCTGCATGCGAACCGCCAACGCAATAGCCTTGTGCTCGCAGCTAGGAATTTTTTGTAATTGGCTCACAAATGAAGCTCGCATCCCTCCTAAACAACCGAGTACAAGAACAATTAATCTGACCCTGTAGCCTGGATATATTTTACTTAATTCAAACAGAAGGTCTTGATACTTTGTCCGCTTCTCATCCTCCTTTTGAGTGATATTGCTCTCAGCAGGTGCCGAAAACTCTATCACACAAATGACCTTACTTTTATGATCCTGGAGCACTATATCAGGTTTATTGGCGCTGATACGATGAGTGGTGGAAAAAGAAAAATTCCAGTAGATCTTACACTGATCATTTTCCACAACGGACTCCTGATCCCCCTGGGCATACGGCAAGATGGGTTCTTTATCTATACCATATTGGTGTCGAAGATGATAATACAACACCTTAAGCGCAGCATTGTGTCTTTCTACATATCTGTAACATGCATACTTCGGGCACGCACTTAGAATGTGACTAAGTGTCTCCGGGTATTGCCTGCACGCTCGACAGTTGGTATTGTCGACAGATATATGCATCACTCGACTGCGATACACCAAAGTATTTATCACTCCATCCTGGCAAGCAAATAAAAATCCTTCAGTCTCCGATTTCAAACCAGCAGACTTGAGGAAAGCAAATGACAAAACTCCAGACAGTCCCAACTCTTTTATGAGACTGAAAAACCGTCCATGCACAGGCTTGTCAATATGCTCCCGTAACAGAAGCGCATGTTCTGCTTCCTTAACACGTTTTTTAAGCATTAATGGTGTTAAAGATGCTAAACCGTGTTCCATATCCCTGGTTTCAAATGGGAGACAAAGTTCACTTGCAGCTCTTTCTGCCGCTCGATATAAAAACGCCCCAACATTTGCAATTTCATGATGGTGAACAAATTGCATAAGAGGATCTCTACTGTTTATGACTGAGCATGCTGCAGATAAAACAATTCTACGATGAAGACACTCTAAATTTAAAAGACCTCTTCCTCCCCGATCGCGTGGAAGGTAAATGCGAGGTACGGAAGACCTAGGATGATGACTTCGATGTATAGTCATCATCTTGCGAGTTTGTCTATCTAGTTCCTTCAACTCATTCACATTCCACTTAACTGCTCCAAATGTATAGAGTAGTAAAGGAATGGCTAATGTGTTTGTGGCTTGTATCTTATTCTTCCCAGATAGTTCAGAAGCCCAAATTTTTCTGAGAAGACCATGGTATTTCATATGGAGATGATCTTTAAGCCCACACAAATCTTGACTTTCCGATTGAGGAATTCCAAGATATGTGTAAGTTTCCCCAACACCAAGGTGATGAATGGTATTGCCACCAATGAGCTGAATATTCTCAGAGTCGCTCGACATTTCAGCTGTTTCTCGTCTCCCTTTAATTTAATGGATAACAGCACATTTATCTAATCCAAAATCCATACCAATAGCTCTGGAGTACTCGGCTACTGCAAACACCAGAATTTTTAATTCGTCCTTGCTGGATCCATATAGCTTAAGATCGTCCATATAAAACAGATGGTTGATCTTATGGACTCTATTTCTGGGTTTTCCACACATGTATCCAGAGTATTTTTCTCGGAGTACTACAGACAGAGGCAAGAGGGAGATGCAAAAAAGTAGAGGACTTAGGGAGTCTCCTTGGAAAACTCCTCTTCCAAACGAGATGATGTTAGTCATCACTTGCTGTTTGTTGGATGTTATAACAAACCTTGTCCTCCACATAAGCATTAGCTCCTTTAAGCATCTCACAATGTTCGGATGTACCTCTAAGCATTCAAGGAGCTTGATGATCAGCTCATGACTTGTAGAGTCAAATGCCTTTCGGTAATCAATCCAAGCCATTGACAGGTTACGTCGATAAAATATCGCGTCTTGGGTAATACACCTATCAATCAATAGGTTCTCCCTACAACCTGCCAGACCTCTCTTGCACCCTCGCTGTTCGCTTATTGCACTCCAAACTGGCTCGATGGATGTCAAAATCCTCTCTTTGAGGATGCCAGTGAATAGCTTGTAGCAGGTGTTAAGACAAGCTATGGGTCTATAATTTTTTGGAATAGATAAATCACCAGATTTTGGTAAGAGTAGCGTTCGTCCTTCCACCAACCACTGTGGTATTGGATGTTGACCGTTGAGAAAGGTAGAGAATATTCGAGCCAAATGTTGGTGAGTTGAAGAGAACTTCTTCCACCAAAAGTTATTAATCTTATCTGGCCCGGGTGCTGAAAAGTTCTTCGTTTTAGCAACTATGTTTCTCACCTCCTCCTTAGTAATTGGTGGACTTACCTCTGCTGGATGGTCAAGCCCCTGTCTAAAACAGAAGCTACGAAAGAGTGTTAAGGATGACTCTTCATCGTTCACTGAATGGGCTTTCCCATATATGTTACTCCAGAAGTTTTCAATCTCTTCACGACATGGGGGTCTTTCGACAGTTGGCGATGGTGGACTGAACAGGCGAGAAGGATTAGTAGCATAGGTATTATTTTGCTTTATCCATTTAAACCGCCGTTCTAAACGCTCTCTTATAACAACAAGAGAACGTATCTTCTCAATCCAATGTTGCTTGATGGTCTGCAACTTCGATTTCTTCAGAGTGTGATGCAATCTTTTTAGAGTCTGGGCTATTTCCAAAACCCTGGATGTAAATTTTCTTTTCGATTCAAGATATACAATCACACTCTGCAATTGAGAAGCATGCCTTCGAGCCACCCCAATCTTAAACTGTACTTGTCTGATTCGTTTAAAGGTCCTATCGACGCGGTCTGAAACAGATTTTCTGTTACTTTCACGAAGCAGGACCTTTGCTTTTTCGTACACAGCACAATTTAATGTCTAGAGATCTACATCCTCTGGGAGTAATGAGAGCTCGTTGTTCCCTTCAGCGATTTTGTCCATTTTAATGGAAACCTTTAGATGTACTTTGGTTTCCCTAGACCTTATGTTCCCTTCCTCGGTCGTTGGTGTAGGTGTTACTGTCGGAACCTGAAGGTTCTCGGAGGGTTCTTCTTCTTCCTGCTGAAGAAAAGCTTCATGTCCCTTTTTTCGCAGAAAGGATACTTGGTCTCTTAAATACTGAGGTGTCATTTGAGCGTATTGGGGGTACATATTGACCCATCGCTCATGCAACCTTAGCATGTATCCTCTTCTGCAAGGACTACTGTTTTGCCAACATAGCATGATGTCCTTCCGAAGTTGGTCCGTCCATTTAAAACGTACTCTAGCTTGTCCCGGGTCAATGCCTGGTCGTTGCCTGGGTTCTGTCCTATTGCCACTCCCAACTGAACCCTGATCTCCATCCGAGAGAGACCTATTGTGGGTGGCACTGCGCGTTACAGTCGTCGTAACCGCAAATACTCTGTGTGGGAGGTTATCCCAACACAGAGTGGACAATTATATCGGGTGCCCACCCCTATCTCACTTTTGGTCCGCCCCGGGTATTCTAATTTCCTCGGTACCTCCCATATCTGAGAGGGCTTCCCCTATCCGCCACCTGGGGAGGCGCCCGATTGGGGTATCAGAAACCCCATCTTAAATGACATTCAAGTACCCGACCCAGTCGGCTAAGAAACTCTGTGATATCCCGTAAAGGGTACCACAAGTCCCTCACCAACCCGATCAAATACCTACACGATGTTCTGTAATGGTCATCTTAGTACTGAGCCAAGTCGGACCAGTATCTTTGAGCTGCTTGGTAACGGATAAACCAAGCAACCCATTTCGGGAATAATTTTTTTTTTTTTTTTTTTTTTACAAAACAAGTTTAGGAGAGGAAAAAATGCATTTACGCACTTGTTCGTGTGGGACTCGACCACATGCTGTGGTAATACCTCACTAAAACAACCTCTCCCATTCTTGCCTTACGTATTCTTATCCGCTTTTGCTCCTTCCGTCCTGAAAGGTAAGCAATAGCGCGATTCCTTTGCTCGAGGTGTTTTCAGTTCACTGTTCTGTAGGTGTTCCTGTCCGTTGCCTTTTGTTGTTCTTACGCGGTGGCCAGGAACGCTATTGGATGCTTTTTTAGAGCTACCTTCGTGATGTTATATTATGAAGAACAGTGCTGCCTGACCAGATGAAGAGAGCTCAGCAGAACTGCCTTCTGCATTCGACCTGCCAATGCGTCAGCTTGACGCTCGCAGGTTGGAACTCTTTGAAGCTGGCTAACAAATGAAGCTCTCATCCCCCCTAGACAGCCAAGAATAAGGACAACTAAATGGACTTTATAGCCTCTGTGTATTCTCCTCAATTCGAACAGCAGGTCTTGATACTTTTGCCGTTTCTCATCCTCCTTCTGAGCGATATTGCCCTCGGCAGGAGCCGAAAACTCAATCACGCAGATGATCTTACCTTTACGATCCTGGAGTACTATATCAGGCTTAGTAGCACTGATACGATGAGTGGTAGAAAACGAAAAATTCCAGTAGATTCTGCAATTCTCATTCTCCACAACAGCCTCCTGATCCTCTTGGGCGTATGGCAAGACAGGTTCCTTATCTACACCATATTGGTGTCGAAGATGGTAATACAATACCTTAAGTCCAGCATTGTGTCTTTCAATATACCTGGAACATGCATACGTCGGACACGCACTTAGAATGTGAGTAAGTGTTTCCGGATATTGTTTACATGCTCGACAGTTGTAATTGTCGACAGGTATCTGCATGACCTTACTGCGATAATATAAGGTATTGATAACACCATCTTGGCAAGCAAATAAAAATCCCTCAGTCTCCGATCTTAAACCAGCAGATTTCAGAAATCTAAAAGACAGATCCTTAGACAACTCGATCTCCCTAATAATCTTATAGAATTGCCCATGAAGAGGCTTCCTAACATGTTGCTCCAATAGAAGTACATGTTCAGCCTGCTTCACTTGTCTTTTAAGCATCAAAGGTGTTAATGATGCCAATCCCTGTTCTGTATCGCTGGTATCAAACGGAAGACTAAGTTCATCTGCCGCTCTGTTTGCCCCTTTGTATAAAAATGCCCCATTATCTGCAATTTCATGATGGTGGACAAATTGCATAAGAGGATCATTACTGTTCATCACCGAACACGCCGCAGCCAATACAATACGGCGATGAAGACACTCTACACTAAGTAGACCTCTCCCTCCCTGATCGCGTGGAAGGTAAATTCGAGGTACAGAAGACCTTGGGTGATGACATCGATGTATTGACATCATCCTACGTGTCTCTCTATCTAGTAACTTCAGGTCATCCACATTCCACTTAACAGCTCCAAATGTACAGAGAAGTAAAGGAATGGCTAATGTATTTGTGGCTTATATCTTATTCTTCCCAGATAATTCAGATGACCAAATTTTTCTAAGAAGACCTCGATATTTCTTTTGGAGATGATCTTTAAGCTTACAAACATCCTGAGTCTCCGATTGTGGAATCCCAAGATATGTGTAAGCATCCCCTACACCAAGATGTTGTATGGTGTTGCCACCAATGAGCTGAAGGTCCTCAGAGTTACTTTGTAAATCCGATGTTTCTCGTCTTCCTCTATTTAGATGAATCACGGCACATTTGTCCAATCCAAAAGACATACCTATAGCTCTGGAATACACAGCTACTGCAAACACTAAGATATTAAGTGCCTCCTTACTGGAGGCATAGAGCTTAAGATCATCCATATAAAAAAGGTGGTTGATCTTATATACTCTATTTTTTGGTTTGCCACACATGTATCCAGAGTGCTTTTCTCGAAGAACAATAGACAGAGGCAAGAGGGAGATGCAAAAAAGTAGAGGACTGAGTGAGTCTCCTTGAAAAACTCCTCTTTTATAGGTGACGATGTTAGTATTCACCTGTTGTTTGGTCGATGTTATAACAAACCTTGTCCTCCACTTGAGCATTAGATCTTTCAAGCATCTCACAATGTTTGGATGTACCTGTAAGCATTCAAGAAGCTTGATAATCAATTCGTGACTCGTAGAGTCGAATGCTTTACGGTAATCAATCCAAGCCATTGACAGGTTGCGCCGATAAAATATCGAATCTTGGGTCACGCACCTATCTATCAGTAGGTTATCCCTACAACCTGCTAGGCCTCTCTTACACCCTCGCTGTTCACCTATTGCACTCCACACTGGCTCTATGGATGTTAATATCCTCTCTTTGAGGATACCAGTGAATAGCTTGTAACAGGTGTTAAGACAAGCTATTGGTCTATAATTCATTGGATTAGACAAATTTCCTGATTTTGGTAGAAGTACCGTTCTTCCTTCAACCAACCACTGAGGTACGTGATCTTCTCCGTTAAGAAAGCTAGAAAATATACGGTCCAAATGTTGGTGGGTAAAAGTGAACTTCTTCCACCATAGATTATTAATCTTGTCTGGACCGGGTGCTGAATAGTTCTTAGTTTTAGCAACTACATTTCTCACTTCCTCCTCAGTGATTCGTGAGCACTCTTCCATAGGGTGTTCAAGACCCTGCCGATGACAGAAGCTACGAAAGAGTGGTATAGATGCATCTTGATCGTTTAGAGAACATGTGGTTTCGTAGATGTTCTTCCAGAAGTTTTCAACCTCTTCACGACTAGGTGGCTTTTCAACGGTTGGAGAAGGTACTGGGAACAGGCGGGACGGATTGATAGCAAAAGTGTTATTTTGCTCTATCCATTTTACACGCCGTTCTAATTGTTCTCTTATAATTACAAGAGTACGTATCTTCTCAATCCAATGCTGCTTGATATTCTGCAGCTTAGACTTCTTGAGAGTATGATGCAATCTTTTTAGAGATTGGGCTATGCCCAAAACTCTAGGAGTAAATGCTCTATTTGTTGCTAGATATGCAATCACACTCTGCAATTGAGAAGCCATCCGTCTGGCCACCCCAATCTTGAACTGTACCTGTTTAATTCGTTGTTTTGTTCTTGCAATGCGCTCAGAAACAGATTTTCTGTTGCTTTCGCGAAGCAAAGAAACCGCCTTTTCATAAACTGCACAGTTCAATGTCCAGAGGTCTACATCTTCTGAAAGGTCCGAAAGTTCTCTGTTCGCCGCTGCCAATTTGTCCATTTTAATGGAAACCTTGTGATGAATTTTGGTTTCTCTTGCGCCCACATTACTATGCTCGACCATTTGTTGTGTTGTGAGAACTGATCGTCTGTTCTCTACGGGGTCTCGATCTTCTTGAAGGAGAGCTTCATATCCCCTACCCAACAGAGAGGATATCTGATCTCTTAGATTCTGAGATGTTATTTGAGCGTATTGGGGATACATAGTGATCCATCGCTCATAACATCTCTTCATTATTCCTCTACGGTCAGGAGAAGAGTTTCGCCAACATAAGATGGCATCTCTCTTCATCAAAATGGCAACTCTCAAGATATACATAATCTCTCTCTCTCAATTGATACATAATTCTCAAAAGAGAACAATGTCGGCAGATATAATTAGAATATGTCATTCTCTTAATACACGCAAATGCGTGACAAAATTGAACTTATGAGGATCGAATCTGCAAAAATAGAATTTATCGAATACATACAGATCAACGATCGCTCTGAAACCTAAGAAGGGCACAAGTCACACTTATTCAAACTTGTATGGGAGATGCTATTCTAATAATGCCAACAAAGAAAAGAGATATAGAAATCTCAGATATCGAGGTTTAATTATAACTTAATGAGTCAATCATCCTGTACCCACACCAACTACCCCTTAAACCCCTGATTTCATCCCATCATAATGCATCTTAGACACTTTATAAAATCAGAAGCTCGCGAGGTATCAATGCCTATTCAATCACGGGTGATCGTTAATATCAAGACGGGACTTGATACGGTCGTGAACTGCTGGTACGAATTTTTCACTTCAATTTGAAATAGTAATTTTCAAAAATTTGAAACATTGGAAAAAGCTCAATTTTTGCTACTTGCTGAATCGCGATAGATTTTCGTCGAGCCAAGTAGTGAATCGAGATAGTGCCAAGTTCGAGTAATTGTTATCTGTTGAATCTCGATAGATTTTCGCAGAGCCAGATGACAATTTGAGAATAAGGCCCGTCCGCGAGCTGTTTCCAAATTTTCTTATTTTTGGACGGACGTTAAACAAAATATTATTGTTTAAAATCAGCCAAATTTCAATCGGGGTTAAAACGGTTAAGGGAAATATTCTCCGCGCTTAACTGTGCGGTATTGCACCTGCACCAAAATCTCGATACGCGTAGTGGATAGAACGCGTGGTTATCCATCCCTTCCACTCTTTCTGCCCGTCGGAAGACTGACAGGTGAGAAGAAGCATCCTCCTTTCCTCCCGGCTTCCAGGCGGTAAAAATTAGGATCTAGCTCGTAAGTAAAAAGAATTGTATCGTTCAAATTTTAGAGAAAAATGATTATTTTTACTAGTTACAAACAAAAACATTTTTAAATAGTAAAATCGTTAAATTTTGTATATTTTAACAATATTTGATTTTTAAAGAAATAAAGAAAAGAGAATTTTAATTAAAGGAAATTGTTAAGTGTCATTATTATAACATTTTGGTTCCTCTTGAAGCAACAATTTGTCAACTTCGTTTATTTTCTTTCGCCTTCTATCGGTGATTTTCGTACGAAACCCACATTAAAAAAAAAATAAAGTTATTTCGTTAGTGAAATAACAACAGATTGGTTCCTCCGGCGAACAAGGAAGAATTTAACCTAATTTATTTTAACAGAGTCAAATCAAGGAAATAAATTTCAAAATTCGAAAATATATTTTTATTAAAATTAATTTTCCCGTTCGTAACAATCTGTTTGGTGGCAGCGGTGGGATAGAATAATAGACAAATAGACAAAGTGAATATTTTTTAACTTTCTCTAATTTCTCTAAAAACATTAAATTGTTTAAAATACTATAATTAAAGCTGCAAATGGAATTCAAAATTGACTTAACTATTTTAGGAGTCAGTTACATTTTTGTAAGACAGTTTAAATAAATTGTTAAAAATTGGAAATTCTGTCTGAACTGATTACGCGCCGTTCGGCGGTTTTTGATTTTGTCATTGACATTTTGTGCCGTTCGGCAAATTTGTCAAGTCGAGTTTTAAAATCTTTTTAATTCTGTATTTTTGAAAAATTTAGAAATCTCGTAGAAACCGATTACGCGCCGTTCGGCGGTTTTCTGTTTCGCCATTGACATTTTGTGCCGTTCGGCAAATTTGTCAAGTCGAGTTTTCAAAAATTTTACTATGTAGTAATAGAATTGCATATTCTATTTTATCAGTTATTTTTGAATTGCACTAATTTTTATGGTAATATTGATATTTTGTTGCCAAAACTTGTGCTAAATATTATTGAAATAAAGTTTTGAATTTTTACATGTATTTTCTTTAACATGTTGGAGAGTATAAAACCTAAACAAAAATCACGCGGTGGTGCTAAGGCTCAAAGACGTTACCTTGACAAACAAAAATTTCTTGATTATAAACTTAGCATCAAAGAACTTAAAAGTCATGAAGAGTTCACGAAGTTTTTTGACGAGGTTTTAGAGAGAGTTCAAAATACCCTTATTGCAAAGCAAAGTGAACAGAAAAATTAAATTCACTTTCTCTAATTGTGCATCAGTTATTCAAAGTCAATGCTCTAAATTCTGTCGTTATGTATTGTGACTTTAATTTTTACCATGACAAAAACAAAAAAGCCTAGATGTCGGGCTGGAAAATTAGCTCAAAGACGCTACGAAGACCCTGTTAAGACCACTACTAATTTGAATGTCAATTTAAAATCTTTATATAGGGTGCTCTATAAATCAACCACATTACACCCAGAATATTCCCAGATTTTGGCGTTATCAGAATTGGTTAATTTACCATTATCTCTTTTTAAAAGCGCAGAACGTGTATCTCCATTTTCCGCTGGAGAAAAACCGATTATATCCAGTATAGAAACGGTCCAGATTCCAATTAGCCCGATTGTACAAGGAGAAGAAGACTGTGAAATTATATACGAAAACATTTCTTCACATTAAAAATTTCGAATTCAAATTTCAACAAATTTTTCAATTAAAATAATTATTTTATTTTTGAAATATTTTGTGATGTCTGACTTATATAAAAATTTAGTTGACCTGCCGGTTGTAAACAGACCAGTAGCTATAGTGAAACCAACTATTAGGAAACCAGTTGCACCGGAAGTCGAAGAAGTAGAAATCGAAAGAGAACTCGAAGAAACCCTTTTGGAAATATCTCGCAGGTTACGCGCTGAAATTAGTAGAAACTTACACCCACACTAAATTAAAATCAATAATAAAATCTTAATATTTTATTTGGTTCTAAAAGAAAATTATTTATTGTCTTTAACCCAAATTTAATTATTTGAACCAAATTCACGATGATTAACATTAATTATGGCACCATTAATTGATGACATGAGTCATTTGCGCGGTTATCCTACAGGAATTATACTAGATTCTCCCCATTTAAGTAGAAACGGTGTCAGATTATCGATATATCCGGGTACTGCTTTGAATTACATTTCGGAAGATGATTTGCGAATAGCTTTTCTTCGATTCCCAGAACCTGAGCAACATACAGTCTATAATACCCAATACTTAATAATCGGTGGAATAGCAGTAAATGCATTCGGAAATTTGATTGATTTCTTAGTGATATCAAATGAAACTCCTTTCAATCACCCAGTAGTTACCGGAGTCATAGGGAGAGAAACAGCCGAAATTTTAGGATTGTTATGAAACCAAGTAGATGTTTCCTAGAGTAGCTAGAGTCCCTTCAGGTTTTTCCGTTGACCAGTGGACTGAAATAGATGAGCGACTCGATAATTTAGAAACACATAATGAAAGGTTAGCCATCTATTGCCGCTCCTTATACTGTCACTTGGAAAGGCTTGAAAAACGAACTGAATTCTTGTCATCTTGGCTACAAGCACTTAGTGAATCAAATTCAGTGTTAGTGGAAACTTCTATTGAGTTACGGGAAAAATTGTCTGAACAAGATACTGCAATTGAAAATTTAATTGCTGAATTTAAAAACTTAAAAATTAAGAAGGATATTTTAAATATAGAAAATAGCCATGTAAATAAATAAATTCGTGTTTTAGTATGACTCCTAGTTGGAAAGAAATATTATTTAACAAAACCGACGAACAAATTTTAACTATCGAGGATAGGGTTCAAGAATTTTATAATGATTATCTTAGTTTAACAAACTACGTACTATTTTTAAGAGAACAGATTCTAGATGCTTATGAAACGATAGACGATCTTGCCTACGGAATCAGACAAGAAACAGATAGAATTATGCGTATTCAGGCCAATATGAACGAACTTGAGCGATTATTCTCGGAGTTAAAATTAGAATAAACCAATAGAAACACATGAAACTAAAAATTATCCGCGGTGGCGATATCTTAAAAGCAGGTGCGGACAAATTGTTGTTTCAGGAGGGTTGAAAATTAATAAATTAAAAACCACTACAGTGACACTTGTATGTGCATATACAAATACATACAAATACATACAAATGGCGTATGCATTGCCACTACCAGCTCCAGAAGAAATATTTATTTCTTCTCCCCGTCTACGAGGAGGTAAAACAACGTTTAGTATCTCATCCGAAATTTATTATAACTTCATTTCAGAAGATGTTATAAATAATTGCCAGAGGACTGTTTTACCTTATTATTACCAAATAGGTGAAAATTTTCACATTATTGTCGGTGAATTACATCTGTACCTTCCACAAGGGGTTATAGGTTTTTACGTTATCTCATCTCACAGCCCTTTACCTTCGCCCCAAGGTAACGGAATCTTAGGAATTTCGGGATTCGAAACTCTTAGGCCAAGTTAAATTTTGTCACCGTGGCTAATTTACTAAGGAAATCTCTGCCGAAAAAAATATTTAATAGCAATACTACTATAATTCTACCCCTAACCATGGCCGGTGATGACGGTGAGGGTTCAAGTAATTCAGGGGGGTCAAACGTTACGGTTAACCCTGACGCTACTGCGGCCATGGCCTCTGTTTTGGAATGCATGACCTTGCAGCAAAGCACCTATCACATCCCGCATTTTGATGGAAAGAATCCTCCATTAAAGGAATTTCTGCAGGATGTGACTAACGGTGCCGTTTTCGTGAGCGAAGCTAGTGAACCAGGTTTCGTAAAAGCAGTTCTTAGCAAATTGAAAGGAGCCGCTAGAGAAAGTGTTAGAGACAAAACGTTTAGTAAAGTAGAAGATCTTATTTCTCACTTAAAGAAGCGTTTTGCCTCTACGAAAAATTACCAATGGTACTTCGAAAATATTATCAATCTCAGAATGAAACAAACTGAAACTGTGAGCGATTATAATGATCGCTTACAGGGGCTCATAAGTGGTGCTAAACATGCACTGGAAGCAAAATACGCAACCAAATATCGTAGTGTCGATGACGGCGAGGAAGGTGAAATTTTCTCTGTCAGCGACATTATGATAAGACCAATAATTGATTGCGCACTTGAGGCTTTCATTAGAGGTCTCCCTGAGGAAATGTCAATTTTTGTTGACACTAGAAATCCAGGTGATCTCTCTGAAGCTTTTGAGCATGCATTACGAGCAGAGGAAAGGCAACGTTATTCGGAAAAATCCAGATCCTCCTCTTACTACATCTCTCGGTCTGAAAGCTTTGACAGGACTCGTTCTCCAAGCCCCTATTCTAGACAAATAGAAAAGGTGAATGGAAACGAGAGAAGAACTCGCGAACAGATACAAGATAGTCGACCAATCAGGGCTGGAACTGAACCAGCCACTTCGAATTTGCTCCAATTTACACCTGAACAATTGGCCCAATTTTACAAATCAATGTGGTCTCAAAATACGCAGCCTGCCCCTTATCACTATCCCCAGGCTGTTCAATACCAGCAACCATCGCAAATTCATACACCTGCTCAACCCCAAACAATGTCGTCTTACCGAGGTACCACCACTCCCCCTAGATCAACTTCTCCAGGACCTAGCAATTTAAACTACAAACAGACTCGCCACTCAGACGCGGTGGTGAGTCCAGTTCCCCAGCGTTCCAAGACCGTACACTTTGCCGAGAACTCGGTAAAGTCCTTAGAGTCGGAAACAGGAATGAAGACTCCCCAGTAGTTGAATTGACTGCCCCAGAGTTCAGACACCCCAAAATACAGTTCCTAGTTGATCCTGGTTCTGATACTAATTTGATCAAATTAAATGCACTGGATCCTGAACTTTTGCTCTCTGTCGATAATAGCGCGGAAATTGCAGGAATAACAAACCATTCGGTAAAAACCTTAGGTACGGTTAAACTCACAATACAAAAAAAATCTTGTCGAATTCCATGTTGTGAAGAATAATTTTCCTATATCCACTTCCGGAATATTAGGGAGACCTTATCTTCGCCAGGAACAGGCACAAATTTCGTTTAGACATAACACTTTGGTTACCATTTCTGACCCTATTACCCCTATACCCTTCATAGATTCAGAATCTCAACAGTCTAAACAAATTTTAAAACCTGAAATAAAACCGTTTGCTCGAATCCCTAAGAATTAAGGCTAGAACAAGACAACCTATAGCTATAGATGTTTCCAACAAAAATGTCAAAGAAGGTTATTTACCACGAATATCCACTCCCCAAGGACTCTATCTTGGTGAAGCAGTAGTTACAAATAGAAACGGCGTATGCCATGCAGTAGCTATTAACACAGCTGAGGAGGATATTGACCTTGAACTAGCTCCACAAGAATTAATACCTTTTGATTTTTGTAACTTTCCTGGAGAACAATTTACAGATTCTGATCGAGAGGAAGTGCAAAATGAAAATGGCAACATTTATTCTGATCGAGTTATTAAGGTCAAAAATGCTCTTCACGTGTCACACCTGAGTCCAGAAGAGAGAAAACTTGTTTTTGGATGGGTAGAAGACTATGCTGATATCTTCCATTTAAGTGGAGAAACATTAACATGTACCCACTTAATACAGCATAGGATTCCAACAATAGACAACAAAGTTATCAACAAAAAGCAATACAGATGTCCCCATGAAGCTCGAGAGCAAATGGATCTTCAGCTTCTTAAACAATTAAATAGTGGAATCATTGGTCCATCAAATTCACCATACAATTCTCCGGTCCTAATCGTGCCCAAAAAACTAGACGCTTCAGGGCAAAGGAAATGGAGAGTTGTTGTTGATTATCGAAAATTAAATGAACAAGTAATAGGTGATTCATTTCCTTTGCCACACATAACTTCGCTATTAGAGAAACTCGGAACTGCACGGTATTTCACAGTTTTCGACCTTGCTAGCGGTTTTCATCAGGTGGAAACACACCCTGATGATAGACATAAAACAGCCTTTTCCGCAGGCAATGGGCATTTTGAGTATAATCGCATGCCCATGGGCATAAAGAATGCCCCGCCCACATTCCAGCGCTTATTAAATAATGTATTAAGCAACATGCATGATACAGAAGCTCTCGTGTATTTGGATGATATCATCATTCACTCTGATACATTAATCGAACACGATAGGAGAGCTAGAAGGCTGTTTAATCGTCTCCGTGAAGCAAATCTGAAACTGCAGCCTGACAAGTGCGATTTTCTAAGAACTGAGGTGGCGTATCTTGGTCACATAATTGGTCCTGAGGGTGTTAAACCAAATCCCGAAAAGATTAAAACAATTAAACATTTTCCTCGACCTGTTAAACTAAAAGAACTCCGAGGATTCCTTGGCTTAACAGGTTACTACAGGCGCTTTATAAAGGATTATGCCAAGATATCCAGTCCACTAACAGTTCTATTAAAGAAAGACGCTGTTTGGAATTGGACTAACAGTCAGGAAGAAAGTTTTTGTAAACTCAGGAATTACCTTTGTACAGAACCTATTCTTCTATATCCTGATTTTACTAAAACTTTCCGATTAACTACCGATGCCTCTGAGCATGCGATAGGCGCTATGTTGACTCAGGAAAAGGACGGCATTGACCTTCCTGTCGCTTATTTTTCTAAGATCTTAAATAAAAACGAACAAAAGTACCCAGAAGCAGAGAGAGAGTGTCTTGCAATTCTCTATGCTGTGGAAAACTTCCGACCTTATCTTTATGGTCGAGAGTTTATTCTGGCCTGTGATTTTGAACCTATACACTGGATGAGTTATATTGAAAATCCAGGACCTAGGCTTCATAGGTGGCGTCTCCGTCTACAAGACTATATATACAAATTTGAATGCAAGACTGGGAAAATCAACAGAATTGTTGAAGCATTATCACATAATCCCGTTGATTTTTCCAACAAGAAAATTAATGAAATTTCGACTTCTAATTCTGATTCAGCAATATCCATCCTATCCAACGAAGAAACCAATCCTGATCCTTTTAAAAACTCAGTGAACCCAGTGAAAGTGATACTTAAAAAAGAACAACCGGTCCAATATCGTGCTTTACCTATTATAACAAGATCGGCAACTAAACCAAGAGTTATCAATCAAGACTCTGCGAAAAAAGACATTAAAGAAACTCAGCAGCCCTCAACTTCTTCTCAGAAAACTACAAGGTCTAAGGAAACAGACCAAGCTGAGAAAGAAACCAAAAAACCATCAATTCTAAAAAATCCTAGACCAAAACTTACAAGAACGTTAAGTGCCCCACTTAAGTCTTCAACTTTGAAAAAGAAGGTTTCCTATTCGACCCCTCCTCCTGAACCAACAAAACCACCAACCGGAAAAAGGTTACCTGGGAGACCCAAGGGAAGTATAAAGAAAAAGGACAAAAATAAAGACGAAGTTTTTTTACCCACCACTAGTCAGCAACAACCCGAGCTAGACCAAAGTTGTATCGGGAAAAGACTTACTAGACGAAAGACAATAGCTGCATCCGGTTCCCCTAAACCTGCAGATTCAACATCTTCCGAGGATTCGTTCTCTGACGATGAGACGTCTGAAAGTTCCGGTCCCCCAGTGTTTAGACAAGGACATAGTGCTTTCCCTAGTGTCAATCTGAATCTAGTGCATAAAAGTGCTACCAGTCCCCCAGTAAGTGATAACGTTTCAAACCAGCCTCCGAACCCTTGGTTCCCCCCACTGATAGAAACTTATACAGACGTTTATGTAGACGGTGCATGTAGCTCCAATGGAAGTGGTGAACCAAGAGCAGGCGTAGGAGTCTGGTTTGGACCAAATCATCCCCTGAATGTTTCACAACGGTCGAAGGGTCGGCAAACAAACAATGCAGCAGAAATTGAAGCAGCGACTATAGCCGCTCTTAGGGCACGAGAAGCCGGGATTAAAAATCTGCGAATAAAGACCGATTCGCAGTTTTTAATCAAGAGCGTTACTGAATGGATTCCTAGATGGGAATCTAATCAGTGGAAAACAAAAGAAAACAAACCAGTTAAAAACCAAACTGCTTTTAAAAAATTGATAGAGGCACTAAAACCTCTTCAGGTGATTTGGGAACATGTACCAAGTCACCAGGGTATAACAGGAAACGAAATGGCCGATCAACTGGCCAAGGAAGGAGTCGATCAAAAACCAATTATCATCCCAAAAGAAGATAAGACTGAAGAAGAAGAATATATGCCAGAAATTGTCGACATCTGTTCACAACCTATTGGTAGTAGTGACTCTGGTGAAAAAGAATCAGCTGATCAATTAAGGAAACAGTTTTTAAGTGGAATGGAAAAATCCGTTCGAAAATTTGATAATTCACTCAAAAACAGAGGTCTCAACCAAACCGACATCTCCAACATGACACTAGCATGGGACCATGAAGGTATGGACGAAGAATCTCCCAAGTTTCAAGTTACCCACGTATCCGAAGGAGAGAGTGATGAAGAACTTTTACAAACATTACAATCTCTCGATCCTTGTCAGGAATATAACGATAAATTATTTTCAGAAAGAATAAAAAGGTTTCTAGAAAACTATAACAAACACCGATATTCTGCTGGAACTCAAGGAGGAAATGAACTACCCCAATCTCCAGATCCTTCCATCAATGATCAAGAAATGTATGGTAAAAGCTTAGTGCGATTTAAGGATACGCCAGAGGTAATTCAATCCCTAGTTGCAGGTGCCCCATATAGTTCAGGAACAGTCTTATCAACACCAGGACATATCACCATTCCTAATGCTCAATCCACCCCTTACTTGCATCCAAAAATAAACAAAGAAGGTGCAAAAAGAAAATCCAATATTGTACCGCGTCGATTACAAGCAACAAACAAATCTTGATGTGACTAAAACACAGTACGCGCCCTCTTCTAATACCCTAATAGACTTAAAAAAACAGTTGATGAAGAATGTCATGACATTAAAATAATTCAACAATGTACTGAACCACTTACTTACAGACGAGATAATTACGCACATTTTATGTCTGAAGACTGTCAACCGATCGATGCTATTTCGAAACTTTTATTGGCAACCGAGAAAATTGATCTTCATGATATAAAAGAAAAGCGACAAAAAATGGGTCAAGTTTTTGTTACCCCTTGTGGCCAATTTCGTACCTATTCAATTGTCGTGAAACGTCGACACCACGACGAAATTGATTGGAGAGACGTAGAAAAGGGTTTGAAAGGTCTATACTCAGCTCTGCTTCGCGACAAACAAGTAAGTTGCCGAATGGCAAATTCAGGCGACCTACTAGGTTCACTTCCCCAAAATAAAATGACAAAACTTATAACAAAAATATTCCGTGGTGGCGATATCTCTATAACCTTGTGCCACGGAAAGATTGAAGTCCCCCCTCCAGAATTAAGACAGAAAATAATTGCAGAATTCCACGAAAGCCTCGTAGCGGGTCATAAGGGAATAACGAAAACGTACAGACGAATCAGGGAACGTTATTTTTGGCCTAGAATGCGAGACGAAGTAACAGAGTTTATCAGGGGATGTCAAAGTTGTTTTCGAAATAAACTAGCCAGGGCCCGCACTCGTGAACCGATGATAATTACCGACACGCCCGCCGCCCCTTTTGACAAAGTATCATTAGATACTGTAGGTAAACTCCCTACCACCCCTAATGGAAATCGGTACATTCTGACTATGCAAGATAATTTCAGTAAGTATTGCATCGCAATTCCTATTTCCGATATTAAAACTACCACGATTGCTCACTCAGTGGCTACGAACTTATTCTCGGTGTTTGGAGCACCCAGATGCGTCCTGACAGATCGAGGGGGAAGCTTCGTAAGTATACTGATGAGAAAACTGGAAAGGATTTTTGGCGTTAAACAAATCACCACATCTGGCTACCGTCCTCAAACCAATGGGGCACTGGAAAGAAGCCACATTGAACTGACGGATTTTATTAAGCATTATGCGAAGGACTTCGACGATTGGGATCGTTTATTACCCTTTGCAATGTTTAATTATAATACCTCAGTCCATGAGGCAACTAATTTCACGCCTTATGAGTTGGTTTTCGGACATGTAGCTAGAATCCCCAGCTCAATTCCTCAAGGGCCTGCCCTTGAGACCTATGGGTCCTATCTTAAGGAACTCATAACGAGAATGAGCGAAATACAAAAGATAGCTGCCAAGAACCTTATTCAGGCCAAACTAAGATCGAAACAACATCATGACAAAACAGCCCGTCCCCTAAAAGCAGACATTGGTGATCAGGTTTTTGTATTCAAAGAAATAAGAACAAATAAGTTTGACAACAGGGCTGATGGACCTTTCACCATAGTCGGATTTACACAAAATAACAATGTAATTCTTGAAGACGAAAATGGAGAAAGGTTCTCAAATCATAAGGACAAGGTCATGCAGGTACACTGCTAATCTGAAAATTCGTTTCTTATCAAATTAGGTGGACTATCTCTCAAATGTATACGTATTAATGTATGGCAGATGCCATACATTAATGTAAATTTGTATATTAATAAATGTTTCTTCTGTTTATAGTTCTTCGCAATGTACCGTGTTCATACCCAATAGAACTACATCGGAGGGGTGATCAAGGGCATTTGGGTCATCTAGGCAGTCTCTGAAAGACCAACCACAGGCACGGAAAAATGGAGCTTCCACTAATAGGAGGAATTTTTGATGTCACAAATTACATCTCCATAGGGTTCAAGGCCCTACTTGTCCTACTGCTCCTGTTCCTAGCTCGACAGGGATATCTGCTCTACAAAAGAATAACAAACAGACGCAGGAGGCACAACAACTTCCCACCTCCACCACCGCCTATAAATCTCCAAGACAGAGTGGTCATTAACGACTTACATCTGTAGATGAAACTGTTTTTCATCATGATTCTTACACCAAAAATGAAAAGAGCAAATTTTGCCAGCTCAGCTGATTGACACATGACGATAGCAGTATGCATCTTAAAGTTTTTCCCTGATGAAAACCTTTCCGAGTTTTTCCAATTTGCTCAAAAGGAGGCTGCTCATTTTCCTCGTCATCATCGTTGAACTTGGAAGTTAAGGACCACATGCATGATCCATGTCAAGAAAAACAATCCCTTCTCGCAGTTGAAGGGATATGGGACAGACAAATCCTACTCCAGCAGCTGAAATAAAAGTTATTGTTATAAAATTTTTAAAGGAACATCTAACCAGTGTTAAATGAATTATACCAACCAATTAATTGAAGAATCCAAATTCTGCGGCCATAACTTCATTTTGAGGATCCAGAAGGATATCAACAGTCTTATGAATTTATGGATTTACGAGGGATTTTTGGATTAAAAAAAAAAAAAAAAAACATTTACTCTACTATGAAGATCATCCGGAAGATTTTGTGACTTTAAAGAACAAGTGAAAATAGATTCAGTGGAATTGTTTAAAAATATCGTAAGATTGTGGTTAGTGAAAAGAATCACCTCAAAATCTTATTTTTAAGGTGAACAAGACAAAATTTTATAGACTCAATAAGTTCCATATCAAAGCATCACATTTGTTATTAATTTTTATGGATAACAAATGTGTTGCATGAATTAAATATTCACAAAACTACATACATAAAGCACTAGTTAGTGACGAGTTTTTTTTTTCTGAATGAACTTTATTTTTTGCAAAACAAAAAAAAAATAATAAAAATAAAATCAATAAATAAATAAAATGCATTAAAAAAGGAAAAGGAAGCTAAAAATAGACGCGTCAGTGGAAGGACTAATCACAAGAAATTTTCAACAATTGTACTTGAGAGCGCTATTACGTATTTAGTGGACTGAAAAAAATTTTAAGTTAAAACAAAGTAATCTTTTATTACAAAAGAATTAATTGAATTGGAGAATGATGGTTTAAGATTGCTATTGGTCTAAAAATGAAATTTAGGAAAAAATTTTTATACTTTTTTGCAATTTTTTGTATTATAAAAATCTGTAGAAAAATACTGGTAACATTATTAAAAATTCTTATTTTATGGAAAAAGGAAATATAAAAAAAAAAAAATATATAAAAAAATGTTAAAGTAAAAAAAAATTATATATAGAGAAACTTAATCTTCAACACCGTATACACAACGAAAGTCAATCCGCCGGATTCCAAACTCCGTGATCTGAACCTTAACAACACAACTTATTAGCTGATCCTCCGGATTGCACGGAGCACCACACCAATCTAAAAAAAAAAAAAGAGAAACATGAATATACTCTAACATCATTTTTTCAAGAAATATAAAAAAAAATTTATATATATATATATATATATCCTCAACTTACAAGGTGGAGGATGATCTTCCTCCGATTCATAATGAAGCCAGCGGCACTCAGTCGTAGAGTTGCCTCCCTCGTCAATTATTCTGAACTTAAGCATTACACCGACTACTCGTTCCTCATATGGAGGGAGTCGCATGTCCGGATCTAAAAACAAGTACATGCGTGTATTCTATGATTTAGAAATTTCTCTTCAAGTATTTCTAAATATTATTTAGTTCTTTTACCATAACAATTGAAGTTGAAATATAGCAAGTGACAAAAACCAGCATGTAAATTCTTGTAAATAATTTTTAATTTTTGTTTACACAAGGTTCAAATTAAAAATAAACTATTCAATAATTAAAAGGTTTTTGAATAGGAATCTCGAGATAAAGCGAGATCTTTAAATTTTCCGTCAACTTTTTCAAATTTTGATGAAATATCTCACGAGACGAAAATTACTAAGAATTTTTATATTACTCGGGATACTCACAATTTTTTCCATAAAAATTAATTTATAGTGTGTATGGCGCCAGTACTGGCAGTATCGGCGTAATACAGAGTATCAATACTAGTACAACGTCCGAATTTACAAACGAGTTTCTGTTCAATGTAAGACTTATCAAAATTGATACACTACAATCTAGAAAAGTCTTTTGTTTAAATCAAAACCTTAATGCAAGTTTTGCAAATGATTTAAATCAGTAATAGCCCTGATCTGTATCGTGCCGATACTGTATTAACACTATTTAAGAAGAAGTTGACTACGTTTCTATAAGATTCATTTATGAAGTTAAAAATAAACATCTGATTCTACAATTTATATTACTAGCAATTCTTTAAAATAAATAAAATTTAAATAAATCAAAATGATTTTCATGCATTTTCAAGCACTTTTAAAGTTATTTAAAATTATTCTATGTTCATCTTTATTCTATTTATAAATTATTATTGGCACGATTACTCTAACTGATATATATACATAATATTTCTATCAACTAAATACAATTTTGTCTCTAATTTTATTTTTACATTTTATTGGTTTAATAGATTATTAAGATTAATTATAGTATACTAGACCTAAACAATTAAATTATCCTAAATAAAAATTTTTTGTTTTTAATAAATAAATAAAAAAGTAATAATAATAATAAAAGATAAAAAAAAAATTTTGGAGCCCATTGGGATCGAACTCGGGATCCTTCGAACGCGAGTCGGGCGCTCTATCTCATTTACTTTAGAAAAACCTTTTCAAAACTTGTCTAAGTAATAAAAGTAAATTAACTAAAATACAAATCGAGTGATATTCCATTATTTAAACAAAATAATGTATTTTTCTGTAAAATAAATCATAATTTTCGGATTAAATTGTAAATTGTCATTAAAATTCTGTCAAATGAACAATAACAATTTAAATTTTACATGTTTTTAATTTTTTTTTAATTTGTAAATTTTAAATAAATATAATACGTAAATATATAAAAATTTAAAGATAAATAAATAAAGCTTTTATAAATTTAAAATGATGCGATTATAATCAATACAAATTATTTAAAAAAAAAACACGTTTTACTACTAACTAATTACGGTTTCAAATACAAAAAAAAATATATGTGTTAACCAAGAATATATAATACACATTTACTTACATTCACTGGACGACTCGCTCATTGAGGAACTCGTGGTCGTTTCCTCTTCACTACTTGTTCCCTCCGCAATTTCCAATTCCTCAGAATCATCTAAGAATAAAATTAAATAGTGTTATATCGATTATATCAGTTTAATATTTGGAAATAAACAATTTTATTTTAGAAACAAAATAAGAAAACAAAGAACGAGTAAAGTTAATCATTTTCTTTATCCGTTCGTTAGTAGTGCGAAATAAATATTAATATCAAGCTAACTACTATTAATAAATTTGATTTCATTTACCCTTTTTCCATAAAATAAATTTAGGACCACGGTAATTATATTTTCATTAAAGAATAAAAACTATTTAATTAAAAAAATAACAGCAGAATGATAAAAGAATAAAATATTGACTAAATACGTACCACTGAGGTTTTCAACATCGACATCATTTCCATCACTTTCCATTTTTATCCTTTTTATTTTTACACTAATTATATAACTAAACTTTTATTCACTAAGTGTTTTCGAGACCGTCTAGAACGACACTGACTGTATCCCGTCAAAAATTTGATACAGAATATTATATTGTATAAACCTCTTCGAGAAATGCTTAGAAGACGTCGCAAGTAGACATAATATTTACATTAAAAGAATTGATACATTAAACTAAAGTATGCTGCGGTCAGGACCGTGAGTTTTCGGGGACGAAAACAGAAATTTCCGCGGTGGATTGATACGTACGTAACATAATTTTATTAAAATTAATTATTCTATAAGACAAAAGGAAAATTTAAATTAAAGACAGCGATACATTGTATTGCATATATGACATATATATATGTAATTCAAGTCCCCCGATAACCACGTGCGTTGACTGACAGGCAACAGTCAAGCCACATGCTTACGTCTTCCTTAAAGGTACAATTCTAGTACTATATAGTGGCTATGCAATGAAAAATTATTCTTACTATTACTATTTTTAGGTAATGGCCGTTAATATTAATAATAATGATACGAGCTACTACCATTTTTGTAGTATTAATGTTGGTAATGATAATGATTATCATTATTACTATTATTGTTATTGCAATAATCATTTATTACAATTATTATTACTATGGTTATTGTTACGGTCATTATTGTTATTATTGTTGTTATTACGGTCATTATTATTATTATTATTATTGTTATTGATTTTTATTACTTAATTATAATAATAATAATTATTATTATTATTATTATTATTGTCATTATGATTATTACTTATTTACAATTATTATTTTATGTTAAGTGAGACAATTATTATTTGTAAAATAATAATTATTAATGTAACCTATATTATGCCTGTATGAAAGAATGAGTATACACAAGCTTGTGTAATAGCCAGAGGAGAGGAGGATGTCTCTTCGTTCCTTTTCGCGTTTTCTTCTTCATCTCTTCTTCTTCTTCTTCTTCTTCTTCTCTTTCTTACCCACTCAGGTGCATCGAGTATAGCGGTGCGGGTGCATTACGCAGCACACATACAAGCATAAATTTCCCATGAAATCTTCAATGTATTTTATCTTCTGCATTGTAGAGTGTCGCGCGATGCGTTTATCCCTTTTTCCTTCTGATTCCTTTCTCACTCTGCCTTGATACATAATTCTCAAAAGAGAACAATGTCGGCAGATATAATTAGAATATGTCATTCTCTTAATACACGCAAATGCGTGACAAAATTGAACTTATGAGGATCGAATCTGCAAAAATAGAATTTATCGAATACATACAGATCAACGATCGCTCTGAAACCTAAGAAGGGCACAAGTCACACTTATTCAAACTTGTATGGGAGATGCTATTCTAATAATGCCAACAAAGAAAAGAGATATAGAAATCTCAGATATCGAGGTTTAATTATAACTTAATGAGTCAATCATCCTGTACCCACACCAACTACCCCTTAAACCCCTGATTTCATCCCATCATAATGCATCTTAGACACTTTATAAAATCAGAAGCTCGCGAGGTATCAATGCCTATTCAATCACGGGTGATCGTTAATATCAAGACGGGACTTGATACGGTCGTGAACTGCTGGTACGAATTTTTCACTTCAATTTGAAATAGTAATTTTCAAAAATTTGAAACATTGGAAAAAGCTCAATTTTTGCTACTTGCTGAATCGCGATAGATTTTCGTCGAGCCAAGTAGTGAATCGAGATAGTGCCAAGTTCGAGTAATTGTTATCTGTTGAATCTCGATAGATTTTCGCAGAGCCAGATGACAATTTGAGAATAAGGCCCGTCCGCGAGCTGTTTCCAAATTTTCTTATTTTTGGACGGACGTTAAACAAAATATTATTGTTTAAAATCAGCCAAATTTCAATCGGGGTTAAAACGGTTAAGGGAAATATTCTCCGCGCTTAACTGTGCGGTATTGCACCTGCACCAAAATCTCGATACGCGTAGTGGATAGAACGCGTGGTTATCCATCCCTTCCACTCTTTCTGCCCGTCGGAAGACTGACAGGTGAGAAGAAGCATCCTCCTTTCCTCCCGGCTTCCAGGCGGTAAAAATTAGGATCTAGCTCGTAAGTAAAAAGAATTGTATCGTTCAAATTTAAGAGAAAAATGATTATTTTTACTAGTTACAAACAAAAACATTTTTAAATAGTAAAATCGCTAAATTTTGTATATTTTAACAATATTTGATTTTTAAAGAAATAAAGAAAAGAGAATTTTAATTAAAGGAAATTGTTAAGTGTCATTATTATAACATTTTGGTTCCTCTTGAAGCAACAATTTGTCAACTTCGTTTATTTTCTTTCGCCTTCTATCGGTGATTTTCGTACGAAACCCACATTAAAAAAAAAAATAAAGTTATTTCGTTAGTGAAATAACAACAGATTGGTTCCTCCGGCGAACAAGGAAGAATTTAACCTAATTTATTTTAACAGAGTCAAATCAAGGAAATAAATTTCAAAATTCGAAAATATATTTTTATTAAAATTAATTTTCCCGTTCGTAACACAATCTATTTTAAAAAAATTGGTCCAAATAAAATTTCGGTTGGGAAAAATACATATTAAACTAAAATTTATACATTTAAAAATACAGTTAACTACAACTTTTCTTATTTCCAAATTAATCATTACAATATTTTATACTCCTTTGAGCTGATTTGATTTTGACATGAACATTGATGTAAATGTTTTTTAACAAGGTTAACGTATCATTTTAATGATTTAATGTTTATTTTTGACATGTAATTTAATGTAGTGCTGTATGTTTAAAATATTTAATTTGATCTTGTAAAATATTTTAAAAGGGGGATAATGTGACGAATATTTTTCGATTATTTAAATGAGATAGATAAGACAGAGAGAGAGATTTTAGAATTTATTAATCATTTTCTCGGGCGTAGGAACTATAGTCCTGCCCTAAAGTTGGGAACTAGGCAGTAATTCGCTTCTTGTATAATTGGTGGGAGAAAATAAGCGGAACCTTATAAGCTAATCATCGACGAAATATAATTACTTTTGCATCGATAGTCTATCGCAAATGTTTAAATTTTGAAGCTAACTGTGTCACGCTTTGGGCATCGAAACTGAATGTTTAAAGGTATTTTTGTTAAAGAAATTAACGTCTTCTTAACTATTATTTAATTTAATTGTTTTTTTATCATTGTTTTTCTACTGTGGTTCTGTTTATTCTTAAATTATAATTTTTGTCAACAACCTGTATATTTTCTATGTGACAATTTGTTAATTGTTGCTAACAATTGAAATATGATGAATCTGTAAAAAACGCCAGCGGTGCAGTGTCTACATTGTTTTTTTTTCAACAATTTGTGGAATCTGAGCCGATTGATTTTTTGATCCCCGAAATCTGTCGACTGTTAAAATGAACTTCATCACCGTTAAATCAGTACGATTTGTCTACTAACAAAAAACTGCAAAATTCAACCGGTAATGTAATTTTATATTGTTATATATCCAAGCGTTTGAAATAACTCATTTTTTGAATAAACTTCCAAATAGAACCCCTGACCGATTTTAATGAAACTTGGTATACTTACATATTTTGATTCGCTGATTACGAAAATGATAGTGAAAATTGGCGCAAATTTTATTATCATGGTGAAAAGTTTAAAAAGCCATGAAAATTTAAGTTCTTTACATTTACTTCTTTAAATATTAAAAATATCAAAAAATATTTTATACAAAAGTTATAGCCCTCATTAAAATACACATTTTATACTCTTAGCATTTTTTACTAAAACTGATTAATTTAGAAGAAAAATGCAAAAAACCAGAAATCACCATACAAGCGCCCAAATACAAACTTTAGCCAGTATTAACGATATCAAGTTAAGCGTACCTCAACTTGATAGTTGAGTTAAAGCGTCAAGGGGAGGGAGGGGTAATCCCCTAATTCCCCCCGTGTCTTGGACAATCTAAGATGGAGTTGGGGTGCCACACTGAAAGTGGAATTTAGAAAACGGTGGAAAAATTTATAGTTCTGTCGGTTTTTATGGTAATATATAAAAATGATCAAGTTAACCATTTTTTAAAGATGATTTTCGTAATTAGTGCATAAAATTACGTAAATTACGTAATTTACGTAATTGTACGTTATTGCATATATGTACGTAATTGTACGTAATTACGTAAGTTTACGTTATTACATAATTGTACGTAAATATGTAGTAAATATATAGTAAATATGAGACGAGCCTGACTGACGTTTTTCCGCTAAGAAGTAATTTCCCTCGTAAATTTTGGTTGATTTCTTGGTCGTTGAATATTCTGAATTCAGCAGTCACCTCTCCCCTTTTCCATCTGCTCCAGTCGTCAGTTTTCGCGTTACAGGTTCAAATCCGCGAGCAAAGTGACAGCCAATCCTAGACGAAGGACGGACAAGAGGGCGGAGGGTGAATAGGGAGTCAAAGGAGAGGAACTAATTTTCGGCAGGCAACGCAGAGCGGGATGAGAGGGAAGTCGACACGTGCTTCTTCACTTGCTAATCGAGCCTGTTACGGATGAGACGTGTGTCGAATCAGTTGTGATTAAATTCATTATTGTTAGTTGTTGCGAGAGTAATTAGTGGTTGAACGTGGTTCGAGTAATAGATTAGCGTGTAAATTGTGTGTTGTATTAAGACAGAACTGGTGTTCAAGGAACCGAATTATTATTGATTAAATACTATTAATTTGCTAGTAAAACGGTATAGTTATTTGCTGACTATTGGTTGTGAGTGAAGACCCTTTCTCTTCCTTCATCGAGCAATTTGGAGGTCTGGTGAGTCTTTCTGGAGCACTGACCGGAGGACCTCGTCCAGGGTGTCGTAGAATTATTTGTCGTTGGTGAGTCGTATGTCAGGCTTTGTGTCTTGGTGTCAAATTTGTGTGAATCGTCGCATCTTCGTGGCTATCGAGGGTGGAATTTCCGTGGAATCTCCCCTGAGGTTGTGTTTTATAAATTGTCGTTCGTCGGGAAGGTAGATTTCAATAAGGAAGTAAATTGGCCAATTATTTGGTTTGAATTCAATTTTAAATCTAATAATTAATTACTTTATTACAAATGTAATGCAGCGTAATAGACGTAATGTTACGTAATAACGTAATTACGGCTGTAGGTAATTTAATATTGATATAATGTGGGTATTTGGTCACATTTACGGTGATTTAAGTTTTTTGCAATTATTTTGTGAACTAATTGGTTTTAGTAAAAAATGCATCAAACATGAAATATGTATTTTTGTGAGAGCTACAGCTTTTGTATAAACTTTTTTTTATATTTGCAATATTTAAAGAGATATATACTAAAAACTTAAATTTATATGATTTTTTATACATATTTTTTACCATGAAATTTAAATTTGCGCCAGTTTTCACTATGATTTTCGTAATCAGCGCATCGAAATACGTAGGTATACCAAGTTTCATTGAAAACGATCAGGGGTTTTAGTGCCCGGCAGTGTCAAAACATAAACTGTTTTATATGATTTTCATTTCGGTACGTATATTTTGGAGCACTGTTTAATTTACAACAAATTTTATGCATATTATTATATGTATATACTTTTTGCAACTTGATAAAACATATATTTCCAGTGGTCACAGACTGGGACCGTCAACTTTTCATACTTTTTACTTAATTATTTCATCTATTTCGTTAATTTATCTTATATTTCATCTAGTTTGTTCATTTCGCATTTTTTACATGCTTTATAAATGTATTCTTGGATTTTCCAAAGAAAATTAAAATTTTAAATTCTAATTTTTACTGGTTTTTTTTTATTAAAGGTAAAACCATTATATTTCAACTTAGTCGGACGCACCCTATTTTTTAAAAATTTATATTTTAAAATATATTAGAGACTAATGTTTTAGCAACTTATTTCTGACATTATCTTAAATAAACATTTTATAGGTCAATCAAAAATTAATTTTTTACCTTTAAAGATTCAGAAAAATGTCACTTTTATGCCCACTTTTATTATAGATTACAATTGATTAGTATGTGAAAAAATTTAATTTACTGTATACTACAATGTTAAAAATTCTTTGAATCTTTATTTTTAATTAATAAAAGTAACTGTAATAATGAAATAAATAACAAAACCTTGTTTAAAGAAGAGCGTAAAAGCGACGATTTTCCAATACTTTGAAAACCTTATTTATAGCAATTTTTTAAAGTTTTTAAATTAACTTAGTTGAAATATAATGATTTGACTCTTAGTTAAAATCTCCATAAGAAGATTCATACTGTGATCCCTGCATTCATTATTTTTATTAAAAATTTAAAGTTAGATACATATTTAAAATATTTTCCTTTCTTTTTTTTATATTTTTCTCGTGTGTTATAGTTTTTCAGAGTACAAAATTGGTTAATTTTTCTTAAAATAATAAACAGAAACTGTTTAGCATTTTATCTACTATTTTTTTTTAATTTAAAAAATTGATTTCTAAATAAAAATCTTGATTTTTGTCATTTTTGCTGGAAATTATAAACAATAGAAGTTTATTTTAATTGTCAAAACTTACGAAATGATTTTCAAAGAAGCATCAGACACATTTGATCAGTCATTAAAAATTTTTGTAATTTGTCATCATAGTCGTGATTAGCAAT
This sequence comes from Ganaspis brasiliensis, assembly GCA_037103525.1. Taxonomy (NCBI): domain Eukaryota; kingdom Metazoa; phylum Arthropoda; class Insecta; order Hymenoptera; family Figitidae; genus Ganaspis; species Ganaspis brasiliensis. The sequence goes on from JAZKLR010000018.1 coordinate 1,380,902, forward strand.
CACAAAAACCCCCGAGTTACAAGTTTCAATCAATTCCGATAGATTTTTAAAATATCGTCCGCCACATTAAATCCGCCATTTTGAATTTTTGAAATCTGACTTCAGATTCGTGATCAGCGACCCCAAACACGCCCGAGTAACAATTTTCAAACAAATTCGATCGATTTTCAAAATATTGTCCGACATATTGGATCGGCCATTTTGAATTTTTGAAATCTGACTTCAGATTCGTGATCAAAGACCCCAAAAACCCCCGAATGACAATTTACAAACAAATCCAATTGATTTTTAAAATATTGTCTGCCATATTGGATCCGACATTTTGAATTTTTGAAATCTGACATCAGATTTGTGATAAAAAAAAATCGTCATTTAAATAAAATTTTTTTTAATGAAGCATACACTGGGTATATTACGGACGCGATATTTCAAGTTAAAACATTTTTCCGATTATTGAAAATATGAAAAAAAAATCATTTTTTAAACAAAATTGTAAAAATTTCACATTTTTTTCAAAAAAGAGTCCATAACCTCTTGAAAATTTTGTTGTTGTTGAAACTTTGACAACAGATTCTGAAAGAGGGATAAAAAATACGTCAGAAATGGTGATTTCTATAATTTTGAATTTCTTTGTCACACAAAAAGTTCAACTCAAAGAATTTAATAAGAGTGAAATCTATTTTAAAAATAAACAATTATCCCATGGATTTTATTGAAAAACATATAAAAATTCGTTTAAACAAAATTAAATTTTTAGAAATAGATAATAAAAATAAAAACAGTGAAAATAATATATATAGGTGTATCCCTAAAGTCTGTTTACCTTTTTCAAAGTCTTGTTTTTTTAAATTGTCAAATATTTTAAAAAACCACTATATCACATCTATTCCTCTTATCAAAAAAGATTCAAGCACTGTTGTGAGACTGGGAAAAGATATTATGAAAAAAGACGACAGCACAAATACGGTCTATAAGTTTGATTGTAAACACTGTCCAGCGACTTACATTGGCGAAACAAAACGTACTTTCTGCACTCGCATTAACGAACATAAAACAAAAAAGAATCCAAATTCTGTAGTTAGTCTTCATCAAGATTCTCTTGGTCATGAATTTGACTGGGACAATGCAAAAATTTTGGATTTTGAACATAACTGGAGAAAAAGAATAATTTCCGAAAATATTCATGTCAATTGTAATCGCAACACTTTAAACAAAAAATCAGATACGTTTTCATTAAATAAGGTTTATTTCCCTTTGCTTGGTAGATTACAGTCTTGACTTTAGAATTACAGTAAAACTCGGTTAATACGATTCTGTAGGGACCGGGTCAAAAATGCGTCTTATGCGGGAAAACGTATTAGACGGGAAAGCAAAATAAATAAATAAATTATACATATACATTATACATACATACGTAGTTATTTAGTTAAGAACATTTACATCTTCGTAAGTTACAATATAATTACAAAATATTAAGAAATTATTTTAAATTATCATTTTTTTTTCTGTCAACGACTTTGATGAATCAGAAATAATAATATTTTCAATGTGATTTAATTTTTAAATACCATCTACACTGTCACTTAAGGGGTTAGACCAGTGTGAACCTTTCAAAAAATCGAAAAAAAATTTTAGTACAATTTTTGATCGATTAACTTAAAAATTGGTATGTGGCTACATGATAACATTTTTTATAGAAGTACGTAGGGATATTTCTCTGGTAAAAAAGAAAAAAAATTATTAACAATTTCCTATCGACTTTTACCAAAAATTTATAAATTTTGATTCAAATGTGTGTCATTTTCACAAAAACCGTTTCTTTTTCAAAATTCCCTACGTACTTCTCTAGCTTTTGAGTTGCAAATTCATAAAAATGTTGGGTTTTCGTTATAGATCAAAAATTGAAAAAGATTTTCTACCGGCCGTAGACCTGCGATGGCGTAATATGCGGGAAAACAAATCGTATTAAACGTGATAAAATATATGAAAAAATGTCTATAATTGCAGGGACCACCATATTTGAGCGTCTTAAGCGGGAAAACGTATTAAACGGGATCGTATTAAGCGGGTTATACTGTATATCTAAAATTGTAATTTGTTTTCGTTTAAGGTCATTGACTATAACGTTTTGTCAACGATTCTATCTTTTGACTTTTAAATCTTCGTTTCATAAAATTTGTAATATTTAGTTGTCTCTCAAATGCCGTGCGATGCTGTTCGACGAATAGAAAATTATTTTTGTCAAAAAGTTTTAAAAATTTAACAAAGTGTTTTTTTAAACAAAAAATTTTTAATTCTTGACTAGTTAAAATATATACATGTTTTAACTTACAAGGTAATTAATTATTGTAAAGTTGTTATTTGCTAATATTTTTTTAAAAAATTGACCGACGTGTAATCAGTGTTTTTTGTTAATAAATTTGTAGCCTGATGAGGTCGAAAAACCCAAGTCGACGAAACGTCGCTTTTATGACGCATATTTTGTGAATTTTATTCTACTGACCTTCCCTAGATCATTTACTTGTCTTAATACTAGAGAAAATTAATGTTGAAAATGAGTACAAAAAAGTGTCCGTTCCGTCCTTAAAGGGTTAATATGTTTTTTTCTTTAAAGGTTTAGTTGGTTAAATAACATTGATATAAATTATTATTAATAAATTGTTTAAGAAAATGAGAATTACACGAGAACATTAATAAAAGTTGGTATAATTTGTCAACTTATAATTTTAGTTAAATGGTCGAAATATCATAAATCCATCAGAAACGCAAAGAAGGGTTTTTCCCGCCTGACGACATAAAAAATCCTGAAATAATGGAGTAGACTCTATTAGGTCTAAATTAGGCTCTGTAGTACCTAGAAGGTTCTAATTAGACTTTAGGGCTATCGCTTCGTGGAACTAGACTTTGAACTATATTTATGTTTAACATTATGAAATAATAAGTGTGAAGTAATAATTTTTTTTTATTTGATAGAAAATAAGATTTTTTACAAAATGGAAATATAAATGGGTCCTTCCATACGAAAAGGCAAATGGCTGAGTCCACTCGTAGTTTTATACAATTTTAAACATATACAGCTCAAAATTTAGCATTTTTTATTCAAGGCGAATGCCTTGTGGTCCTTTCTGAAATTTTCAAAATGGCGGCTTTCATAGCCGGATATGTAACCTAACTTTTTGATAACTTTCTGGGTTAAAGCGATTATTACTTTTATTATCTAGGACTAAAATTGATAAAATCAAAATTTTCTTATGTTTTAAAGATACCCGAAATAAAAAAATATGACTAAACGATTGTAGCGTTTGAATATGTCGAGGCTGGAAATGGGATTGCGTTTGTTTTAATTGCGAGTAGGGAAGTTAGTTGATAATCTACAGAACGTAGTTGACGTCTGTAAAACAAAATCGATTTCTTTTCATTAACAATCTCCTTATAATTGAGGGCTTGTTCTGGATTGCTTTAAGGTAGTATTATAATTTGCATCGATCAAAAAATCGACTTTTTTAATTTTATTTTTGTTGTCTACATTACTTTAAGAATATAATTATCAAATTGCAGATTAAAATTTGAAGAAATAAAAAAGTCATACGCATGTAAAAGTTATACATATGTACATCGGCTCATTACACATAAAACTTTAAACGAGTTTTTCTCAAAACCATGTTTTTTAAACTGGTGGACAGCATAACTCGAGTTCTTTTTAATCGATTTTAAAAAAATTTAGATCAATTTTTTCGTTATGATATCCTTCAGGAATCCCTTCTAAATCCGATTGTCTACTTTATTTTTTTTTGTTTTTTAATGACTCAAAAATGACCAAAAAAATACTCATTTTTTGTGATTTTTTTTATATTGGCGCCATTTTTATATTTTTATCGGGGTTAAGGGGGATGCCTAACCACCTGTTTTAGCTTTAAAACCACATTTGAATTTTTCAGATCGGATGTTTCTGTGAGGCTGTAGCTTGTCTGCCTATTTATAGTTTCATTTTTTATCTTGACTTTAGCGCCCTCTAGTGATGAAACAGGAACAGTAAACAAATTTTATTTTTTTATTTTTGACAGACAAAAATGTCAAAAATATAATGCAAAAACTTTCATTGCTTTAAATAAAACTATCACTGAGAAAATAATTGTTTTTTAAAGTCATCTTTGACAGCTTACACAGGATAATACTACCTTAAAAATACGTGCCGCTTTAAATTTTTGTTTCCTCTTTTGTGAAAGTGAGATAAAGATTACGGAAATTCTTAGCAAAGGAAGAGTTGACGAATCCAAATCCTGACGCTTATGAAGAAGATGAACATGATGAAGAAATAGTAGATTTTGATTCATTAAAAATAAAAGAGCTAAAATTTAGACTACGACGAGAAGGTCTAAAAGTTACAAGGAACAAAGCTGAATTATTATGTCGTTTAAAAGCAGCGTGGAAAGATATCGGACTGGAAGCATCTTCTGAAATATCTGAAAGTTATTTCGAAATCTATTCGATGAAATCAAGACAAATTTCAGAAGCAAAAACCTTTAAATAAACAAATACAAGATGAACTTAGACTTCAAGACGTTCTCAGAAATCGAAAGTTTGAGCAAAAACAAGAAGAAAATCAAAGACGAAAAGATGAACGAAGACGACAAGACGAAATTATAAATCAAGAAGATGAGATGAGATTTAGACGACAAGAAGAGATTAAAAATCAAGAAGAGGTAATAAGACTTAGACGACAAGAAGAGATAAGAAATGAAGAAGATGAGAAGAGATATAGATGACAAGAAGAAATTAGAAATCAAGAAGATGTGATGAGATTTAGAATGAGATTTAGAATGAGATGAGACGTCAGGACGAGGCTAGGCAACAAAACAATCTAAGAAGAGAGAGAATTTAGAGCCGTATACGATCAGTCAAAGGAGAAATTAACTTCACCGCAGCGAATAGATGTTTAAGTGACGCAGCAAATTTTATGGATGAATAAACTTCATCCCGATCGATGTTAATGAAGTTTAAAGATGTGAAAGGGACATTGGATTCATTTCGCGAAGATGATGGACGAAGTATCAACTATTGGATTAATGAGTTCGAGGACACAGCACAAATGTGACAGTGAAATGATACACATAAGACAATTTATTCAAGGCGTTTGCTGAAAGGATCGGCAGAGCTTTCTGTGAATTTAGAAAATTGTAAATATTCATGGGAAACATTAAAAGTTGCGCTTCAAAGGGAATTTGGTACAAAAGTCAACAGTCATACTGTTCATCGGAAATTACAGCAGCAAAAGAAGAGGAACGACAAAACTTATCACGAATATTGCAACAAAAGGATGGAGATTGGTTCACAAGTTGGCGTAGAAACTAGTACAATAATTTAATACATAATAAAAGGTATAGAAGGTTACGAGCTTAGTAAGGTGATTTTATACTGGGCCAATACCATCAATGACTTAAAATTGAAACTTGACAAGTTTCAAAAAATGCAAGGTTAAATTAAAACTTTTAAAAATATTAGTAGTGCTGAGAAAAAATCACTAAGTAAACAAGTAGAGACAGATACAATTATAAAATGTTTCAATTGTGGGAAAAAGGGATATTTTAGTAAAGATTGTCCGTCAAAAAATCAGGGTCCTAAATGTTTCAAATGTCAAGAATTTGGTCATAAATCAAATCAATGTTCTGTAATAGCCGTTTCCGATAAAAATAAAAAACTTGTAATGTAATTCGAGCGAACTCTTCTAAATGTTACAAATGTTACAAAATTGTAAACATAAATGGACGAGAAATAAATGCATTAATTGACACTGCTAGCGATTTAAGCATAACCAGGGTTGATAGTCTTGAGTGTATAAAAGTATCATATTCTAAAGAAAAAATTATGCAATTCGGCGGGATTGGGTCTAAGGGTACTTTTATGTCTACTTTAGGTCTAACATCCGTAGATATGTTAATTGATAATACAGCCACACAAAAAAAATAAAGTTCCCTGGACTGAGTAAGAGACACACATTTTTCTATGTATTTTGATGCGTTGAATCCGAATCCGTCATCAGAATTGTTCCATCAGATCAAATTTTGACCCTAACCTCAAAATGAATAAAATGACACTTTTTGAACATTAGAATTTGAACTCGACTTAACTTTAATACATGTCTAGGGCCAATAAAAAGCTTAAATTATTATCCTTAAAACGCTTTTTTAGAAATTGTTCTACGATGATTTTTAACGAAGTTATGATGTTTTACTTATGTTTTTACTTAAAATATAAATTTTTTCCATATGTTAAAAACACATTAATTATTGATGTGTTATTGTGTAATGGAAAAAAAATGATTTTAAGAAATACATCATAACTTCCTTAAAAATCATCGTAGAACAATTTTTAAAAAAGCGTTTTCAAGGTCATAATTCAAGCTTTCCATTAGCCCTAGGCATGCATTAAATGTAAGTGGGGTTCAAATTCTAATGAACAAAAAGTGTCATTTTATTGATTTTAAAGTTAGGGACAAAACTTGATCTGATGGGCCAATTCCGCTGACGGATTCGGATTCAGCGCATCAAAATACATAGAAAAATATGTGTTTCATACCCAGATCAGGAAACTTTATTTTTTTTTGTGTGGCTGTGTAATGATTGTTTTTAAATCGATTCACATGTAGTTCCAAAACAAGTAATGAATGATAAATTATTGATAGGGGCTGACTTTTTAAATACAGTTGATCTAAGATGTAAGAGTGGAAAAGTGGAGATATCGAGAATAAACCATTATTTTGAAGGAAGTGAAATAAATAAAGTTGATTGTTTTGCGGAAATAAATAAAGTTGACCTATCACATTAAAATCATAATGAGGTTCGCAAAAAGTTAAGAAATTAGTAAAAGACTATAAACCTCAACAATTAAAAAAAGTTGACATGATTGTTCGAATAGTTTTACGAGATGCAATACCTGTTTATCAAAATGCTCGTCGACTTGTGCCTTGCGAAAAGGAAATTGTTAATGATTAATGATTAATTTCACTAAGGCTCATTAGGTTTTAACTAGAGTTAGGTGTTTACAGTGTATAATATTACAAGGTTCAATCAATAAATTTTAAATTCAAGGTGGCGGATCCAAAATAGCGTTCAAATTTTCAAAATGTTATAAGATTTAACTGAAACTTGTTACTCGGGGGATTTTGGGGACGCTAAATGCGAGTTTGAAGTCAAAATTAAAAAAAAATCGAACTGGCCTATCCATTTTTTCTTGTACATAAACATTGAGTTGTGTTTTACTTCACACTATCATTTATTTATCATTTTTATATTATCTCTGCAATGATTTGCGTTTCCCTTGGCAGAAATATTTATTTATCATTTCCACAGCATTTGCATTAAGTTGTCCTTCCTTTAGCAACATTATCTGTTTGTTGTTTATATACAACCTCTTAAAGTTGTAATTTTTTTGCAGCTTTATAGAGACGTAGCCTTTCGAATGGCATCAGTATTTATTTATTGTTTCTTGTACATCTGTAGGGGAACATACGGCAAAACGGGGACTAACGAATAACAAATTTTTACTCATAGAAAAAAGATAATTTTTCTATAACTACTGTGCGAGCACTTAGGTGTTACCTTTGTGTGCTTGTCAAATTTTCGAAAGAAACGAACATTATACTGGTAACATAATAAAATGCATTTTTCGAAAAAGTTACTTTCTCCCCGTTTTGCCCCAAGGACGGGGCAAAATGGGGTGAATTTGAGAAAATTAACAATACAACATAAATATTACGTGCACAAAAGATTTTTTTTTCATTATTTTAAAGAGACTTTCACATAGGTTTAATTGATTTTTACATTAACGTAAAATCTTAAATAATAATTTCGTTTTTAAAATTTTGAGGCTTCGAAATAGGGTCCCAAATTATGTTTATGTATGAAAACTTCCATGTGTATTGTCGAAATCACTTACTTTCATCAAAATTACATTAATACACTTTATTTATACTAATCATGCCATTGACACTAAATGGCGCCACCTGTGGAAAAATATATTGCGAACTCCCCGTTTTGCCCTGATCTTCGTTTTGCCCCATGTTCCCCTATTGGATTTTTAAACTTTGACGTCAGATTCGTAGTCAGCGACCTCAAAAACCCCCTAGTAACAAGTTTCAGTTAAGGGGTTACACCACTCTAGAATTTTCAGAAACTTAATTTTTTTTTAAATTCAAATTTTCCCAGAATTTTTGGTGTTGAACTTTATTTGCCAATCATGAGTAGGCTCGTACACAAATCGTGCATCTCAGAAACCTACTATATCGACACTAAGTTCGTAAATTCAGGAAGATTTTCTCGATATTTAAATCAAATTGAAACACGAAAATTCAAATGAATTTTCGATTTTTCAAGATTAAATTATTTGAAATTAGAAAATTCTGTGAAAAAATATCGGACATTTAGCTCGGACGCTAAATGTCCGATATTTTTTCACAGAATTTTCTAATTTCAATTAATTTTTTTTTATTGGCTTAAAAGTTACTTTGAAGTTTCTAGAATAAGAGGAAACAAATTAGTTTAGTATATATTTTTTCTAAAGTCAACTTCTAGATGGTGGAGCTGTGTGCTACAGAGTCGTCATACGTAACGTATGTTTCAAGAGAACATCTCCAGGACCGCCATTTTAAAATTTGTTAAATAAAAAATATTTTTTGTTTACTTCAAGACATGTCTAATAACAACCTGTAACATTATTATTCTCTTCCTTTTTCTTAAAAAAAAAAAAAAACGCACAAGAAGTGCTTAATTGTACCCGCCTAAAATGAAGTTGTACCAACGCGTTTTCTCAAAACTCACGGTGTGCTTGAACCAATTTTAAATCAAAGGTCAAGCGCAATGAAATTTTCCGACTGACTCATACACCAGAGACTCGATTTAGGGAACCTCGATTTAGTGAACCTCGATTTAGTGGACATTTAACGAGCTCACCGAGAAATCCCACTTACTTTCAGTAGTGTACACACAAATCTATCCGTTTAGTCATGTAATTCCTTGAGAGAGTAATATGTATGCTCAATATAGTGTGCTTGATTATAATTATTTATTAAAAAGAAAGTATAAATACCAAAATTAATTATGATAGTAATTAAATAAATGATTTTTATCATGATTGTACATGATCATTTCAGGGCACCGCTCCCAGAGATGTGCAGGGTTGCACCAATCAGAATGCTCGTGACGTCACACTCGATTTAGTGACATAGAACCGAACTGTCCACTAAATCAAGTCTCTGGTGTATTCTGGGGTCCTCCCTGGGTATTTTTCAAGAAAATTTAAAATAATCCGCGGAGCCGTTTTTGAAATATTTATTTTTTTGTTTTGAAATTACCTAAATTAAGAAATTGACCAAGTGTACCTACATTTTGTATAAATATTTTAACTTAATTTGTGGTTAAAATATTTTAGGTGATAAACAAGATTATAGAAATAATTATATTATATAATATTTATTTAAATTTTACATTATTTTTTATAATTTATTAAAAGAAAATAATCAAACATGCATACCATTGAACAAATTATACAAATAATTTTTAAAAATATTTACTTGAATTTTTTAAATTTCAGTTACACTAAAAGTACACTGTATCTTTGTACACATTAAAGAATTTTGCGAAAAACATTAAGGTAATCAAGTACGGTTTAATTAATTAGCACACACGCATTCTTATTAGTTCAATTTAATTTTAAAATTATTTGGGCAGAACACATCTCATTCAAAAAGTGATCAACATTTGTTAATTGAAGTTTGTGAATTCAATAGTTTGCATGTTTAAATATTTTCATTTAACAAATTATAAAAAACAATCTAGAGAAATGTAACTGTCATTATGAAATTTCAAATGTCTCCTTGTAAAAATTCTGGCATTGGGAGGGGGATAAAAATTCATCGAAATTTGTGTGACGTAATTTATAAATGGCCCTTCACTGAGAAAATAAGCCTTTAGCTAATTTCTAGGTTAAGGGACTCGGAACAAAACAAACAAGATACCGGCAATCGAACTTCAAGGTTAACTGTAGCTTTTATTCGGCTAATAATAAACAAAGTGCTTTGTAGGTAGTATATCAATAACCTCTCTCGGCTACATTTAATCAAAAATTGGTTATATTTAGTCAACTTATTTTCTCAGTGTTTATATAATCTTGTTTTTCACATAAATATTCTGCTAAAATAATTAAACCAAAAATTTAAATTAAGTATTTATACAAAATGTAGTTGCACTTGGTCATTTTCTTAATTTAATTAATTTTAAAACAAAAAATGATGTTTTTCAAAAACGGCTCTGTGGATTATTTTTAATTTTCTTGAAAAATACTCAGGGAGGCCTCCAATATTGCAATCAACAGGAAAATTCCATTTCGCTTAACCTTTGATTTAAATATCATTCAAGCACACCGTAAACTACTTTTATGTAAGCGGAGCACGTTTTGCTCAGTTTCTTGGCGCGCTTTTGAGACCCAAAGCATACAATTACGTCAGCCAGTAGTTTTGCCGTCCACGGTCGGCAAACCTACTGCCTGACGTATGGTCTGCTTTAAGTCTCAAAAACTTGCCAAAAACCGAGAAAAACGTACTCCATTTCCATAAAACATCATGTGGACCTCAACTTAAAACGCATTTCTCGTCCTCGCTTTTTTACAGTACTCGGCTTCGCCTCGTACTGCAAACATAGCTTGGACGAGAAACGTGCGTTTTACGTCTCGGTGCACAATATACTATTTTTGAGCTGGCCGGAAACATAACTTCCAAAAATCTTAACTGATATTCTTAAAAATTTAACTGTAGCTTCTTCATAACATTATCGAGAAAAAGACGTAGGGAATTTGTTTTATCTTGCATATTTTTTTAGTTATAAACAATTTAGTGACTATTTTTTAAGGAAAAAACTCTTTTTTTTCTTAAAATGTTCACCATTTTTGCAAAAATTAATAAAATAAAAATCCCCTACGTCGTTCTTTAGCTTTTGAGATGTAAAAATAGAAAAAAAAATTGTTTTTTGTTATAGGATGAATGAAAGATGATTTCCATCACGTACCTATATATGTGATATTTAAGAAAAAAATAAATTTATGAAGCATATTTTTTTTCTCGTTAAAGTATACCCAATCAAGATACATAAACATATTTTTCATTACTTTTAAAATTTTCTTTAAAAAAAATATTTAAATTAGGCCTTTCTTTGATGTTCTAGAGTGGTTTAACCCTTTAAATCCTATTAATTTTCAAAATATCGTCCACCATATTGGACCCGCCATTTTAAAATTTGAATTTTAAAGTCAGATTCCTACTCAGCGACCTTAAAACCCCCGAATAACAAGTTTTACACAAATCCGATAAATTTTCAAAATTTCGTACGCCATATTGGATCAGCCAATTTGAATTTTTAAATTTTGACATCAGATTCGTAATCAACGACCTAAAAACACCCCGAGTAACAATTTATATACAAATCCGATCAATTTTCAAAATATCATCCGTCATATTGGACCCGACATATAAAATTTTTTAATTTTGAAATCAGATTCTTAATCAGCGATCTTAAAAACCCCCAAGAAACATGTTTAGTTAAATCCAATAACATTTTGGAAATTTGACCGCCTTTTTGGATCCGCTATCTTGAATTTTTTATTTATGGTCATTTAGATATATATATTTTTTGGGGGAATCTCAAAAACATAAGAAAAATTCATTTTGAGCAATTTTACATAGTCCCATATCACAAAAGTAATAATCGCTTAAACCCAGAAAATTAAAAAGGTAGGTTACATATTCAGCTGTAGTAGTCGACACTTTAAAAAATTTTAAATGTGCCACACAGCATTCGATTTTTTAAAAAAAATGCTAAATTTTGAGCTTTATATCTTTAAAATTGATTAAAACTACGAGTGGACTCAGCCTTTTGCTTTTTCTTATGTGTTAGAAAACAGGATAATTGGTACAGGATCGCCACTTTATAATTAGAGATTAATTATAAAATGACTTGATGCATCACGTCTGCAATCAAACACTGACAATTGCTTGCCCACTTACATAGTTCAAGTTGGGCTGTTTTTAGAATTGCTATAACCTCGTCACGTGTTTTTGATGCAATATTTTTGTCATATGATCCAAACAAAAGATCATCAACGAAGGTATCATGATCCAGTATTATAGATGCGAGTGGAAACTTTGATTCTTCATCGCTAATGAGTTGCTTTATCACTCTGAGTGCAAGATATGGGGCAGATCTAGTCCCATATGTTACTGTGTTTAATTGAAAATCAAGGAGTGGGAGATTTGGGGAGGGCCGCCACAGTATGCATTCACACTTTCTATCACGAGGATCGATTAGAATCTGCCGATACATTTTGGCTATGTCGGCAGTGAATACAACAGGATAGGAGCGCCATTGAGAGAGAACAATTGAAAGATCAGATGGAATCTTAGGGCCAATCATCATATGATCGTTGATGGACGTACCATTAGAAGTCTTGCTTGATGCGTTAAAAACAACCCTAAGTTTTGTGGTCTGGCTGTCCTCACGGAATACAGGGTGATGAGGCAGATAAACAATTGGACTGATTGTTGAATCGGAACTTGAAAAAGAGATCATGTGGTGCATAGTTTCATATTCGGTCATGAATTGACTATACATATCTTTGTGTTCAGGATTTTTTTTAAGTCGGGTCTCAATTCGTTTTAAAGAGCGTTCAGCAATATATCGAGAGTGACCAACTTGAGGAGAAATGCCTGACTTGAATGGAATTTTAACCATATATCTACCTTCCTCTGTTCGCGTATGAGTTGATGTGAAATGCGATTCACACAATTCATCTTCTGGGGATAAAGGTTTCTCGAAATTAATGTCTTTAATTTTCCAGAATTTTGTTATCGCGGAATTTAATTTACTAACCGATGTACAATGATGCACAGAAATTGTGCCTGGATCAGGAGACACACCAGCCGACACGGGACCAGACAATACCCATCTGAAAACAGTTTTTTGAGCAATTGGCTCATGAATACCCCCTTTTTTAATCTCTTCCAATATTAACCCGCCATAATGATCAGATCCAACGAGCAAGTGTATTTCTTTTTGGCTAGTTAAATCGTCAACGAAATCAAGATTGTTTAAATGAGGCCACCTCTAAAGCGCAATTTTTCTTCCAGGAGCAATGGTAGTGATTCGTGGAATAACTAAGGCGTGGGTGTTGAACATAAAAATTTCGGAATGATCAAGTAATGCTCGTACTTGAATCTTTCTATTTGAATTTGAGATAACACACAATTTTACTGTAGCTAACATAACATGCTTTTATTTAAAAGGCCCGATGCTTAAAAAATGTGATTGAACTTTATGTGTATCTACTTGAGATGAGGTTGACGCGGAACCCTTTTCTTCAGTTTGGTGTGAACCACCTTTATTTTTATTTGAATCTTCACGATGAAGCATAGTGTGATGTCTCATTTACACACGTGACAGGTGTATTTGCTAGTGCAATATTGAATTTTATGACCCACAGCCAGGCAATTTAAACAAAGATGTAGAGATTTAATTTTATTTAACCGATTTGAAATTGACATCAATTTAAAAGTTGAACATTTGTATATTTTGTGAGCTTGATCGCAAATAGAACAATTGGTATTTTGATTTGAAACTATGTATGAATTTGCTACAATTGATTTGTTATTTCGCGATGAAGCACTCTTAGATTTCGTTCCTGTAGATTTATTTTGTTGTTGAGTTCAATTGACTGTAGGACTAACGTGATTAAGTGCCTCTAATGCGCGAATTCGGGCTAAGAGAAATTTGTCAAAATCTTCATATGTTGGACAATCTGTGTTTGAAGATAAATATAACTCCCAATCACGCTGAGTGCTAGGATCAAGTCTTTCAACTAATCAATTTAGTAAAATGTCACTATAATCTTTAATTGGACGTTTAAGATTCTCAAGGGCGGCAAGATTCAGCTTTAAGATATTACGCAAATTAAGTAAACTAGATACAGATTCCTTTTTTATATATTCAATTGAAAAGATCTCATTTAAATGTGCATTCACAGATGCTCTCGTATTGGAATATCTAGTTTTTAATAAATCCCAAGCAATGCTAAAATTATTTTCAACGACTGGCACGTTACAAATTAATTCATGTGCATCGTCTTGCATTTTAAATAATGTAATTTTTCTAAATTGCTTAAAGTAGCATGTGATACAATAAGTGACTCAAAGGTATCTTTAAATAGAGACCAATCGGTCAACTTACCGGAGAACATCGGAATACTCTACGGCGGGAGTTTTAATTTAATTTAATTGTCCAATAGGTGTTTTCACTTCGGAGGTTGCCGACGAAAAGTGAAGGATCTTGATTTCTTGTTATTTTGATTCCCATGGTTTCCGCGCTTTTCATATGTTTTAAATATCAACAAACTTAATTCAGCGGCACGACGTTGCTGTTTTATTTCAATAATGCAAAAATCAGGTTGAAAGTTTAAATATACCAATAGCACAAACTTCAGATGGAAAGTTTTAATTTTAAATCTCCAAATGTAAATTTTTAAGTTACTTTAATTTAATAAGTAAAAAATAATAACAAATCCTCTAGACACTCCTCCATTGTCTTCTAATACTGAATAATAGTCAAAACTCCACCACAAAGTATTAAATAGACTAAATCCAAAAACTTGAATGAAATTAATTGACGATAGTTCGTATGGCGATTTCAATGGGCTGTTGGCATAGGAGCTTCTCATAAAAATACGGAAGGCTAGTCGAATTCTTCCAAGAATATTAAAAAAACAACAACTATTTGGCATACAGAAAGGTTGGAACGCAGCAATCTGATCCAAATTAAATTTTTAACATTCAACAAAACAATATTCTTGGGCCAGGAATTTGGAGACTTTTGAAGTTGATTGATAAACTGAGATGAATCAGGCGACAAAATTCAAAATTTCAAATTCTTTAAAGTCTAAATAAACATTTTCACTCTTCAATCCAGGAAAGGCGTTCCAATCATTTCTTGAAATGTAAAATAATCTTCCACGAAGACTCAGGAAACCGGAACGAGAATTTACATAAATAGAAATACAATAAAATTAATAACTAATTCTAGGATCTTAAAATTACTCAATTACGGAATATCGCTGCAACCTCCGAAAAATATTATTAACTTAAATGTTAACAAGTTTTAATTAATAAAAAAAAAATAAAAATGTGACTTGTAAAATTGATAAAATTTTACAGCGTCACAGCCGATATTGACGGTGGTGGATTGGCTGCTGTCATCCATACGAAAATAAGATCGGTGGTTTGAAGGTACTTATCCTCAAGATTTTCATAAATATGCTTAGTTGATGCAGTTGGTGGTGTCTTGTAGTAATATTCATCCAGGATAAATACAAGTGCTTTGACCTATTCTCCAAAATAGGTCCTAGACGACTTGCTTCCGGTAATTTTTCAACATAGTTAATGGATCGGTAGAGTGCTTCCAATTCGTTACTTTGTTGCTTCAGCAACTCAGCGAAACTAGGTTGCAGTTTTGAGTCTTCATTCGTGGTTGTCATCGTTCTATTTACTTCTGAGCTTTAACGGCAGATGAGCGAGAGTGTAAGAGCGATGACTAAAGAGAGGCAGACTGCGAACTTGCTGACAATAAAGGTTTTCTGTCTTCGTCTTGGAGCTTGAATGGATTGTGAGTAAATGAGTAATTTGTAGATGACGTCACAGAGGTGTATGTGACTTTCTTCAATTTCACTATGGTGTCAATTTCGACCTTCTGGATTCAAAATGTCGAAAGACGCTACGAATCAGAGTGATTGATGAATGCTTGATTATGTTGTAGAATCTGTGCTAAAAGATCCTAGCAGGATTGCCAATTTGTTAGAAAACAGAATAATTGGTACAGGATCGCCACTTTATAATCAGAGATTAATTATAAAAGACTCAGAGAGGTTCCAAGTTAGCTCACGAAATTTCATGAGATCCAGCACATCATTTAAATAAATAAAGTATATCCAAGTGCATTTAACACTTAAGTTTATTAACAAAACTCCACTTAACACAGTTTACACTGGTATTCCACTCACTCACTCACACACTTAAATATTTCGAGTACCGAATAATTTTCATGCGTAAAACATGTGCGTATTTTACATGTTTCTTGTAATTCGTCAAGACGAAGACTGATCTATTCGCGTATGACAACCATTTGATCTTACTCTGCTTTAATCAATTAAGAATTATAGAGCTACGAACCATTTTAAATTTAACAATCAAAATGTTCAAATTGATTATTTCCTAGTTTTTGTGGAGGTGATTCATTGTGTACACAGGGTGTTGAAAATGGAAATAGCGTGTTAGGTTAGAGAAATCTTAAATGTTTTTATTTTGAAAATCAAAATAAATCGTGTATAAAGTGTGTGCATTAAGTAGAGAAGCGTTTTAGTTTTATATTAATACAAGAAAGTGCTTGAAATGAGTAAAATTGAATAAATGCTATGACTTTGAAATAATCTGGTACATTGATGGACACTCTCCCCTATTTATTATTATTTCTAAAAAGCTTATTATTTTCTACATCCCATTTTATTCCAGAATATCCCTGGGACATTCTGGCCGGGATATTTCAACCGTGATATTTCAGGTAGGATATCCAAATTTACGTCACATAAGATATCTCATAGATTGTGACAATTTCAATTTTAAGATTTATTTACGATGAAGGTAGAAGCGTTTCGCAGCAAACGAGGTTACGTAAAAGGAAAACTCACACGAATCGGGACTTTCGTTGAAAATGATTAAAACAAAAAAGTTGGTTTTGTGCTTCAAGATGTTTTGGTGCATTTGGAAAAGCTGGACTGAATCGATAATGAATTTCAATCTATTATGGAAAAAATTATTGACTGCAGTGAATATCATTTATTATCAGCTGAAGACATGGTCGAAGAAGACAAGTTCTATAACCAATTTTTTAAATTTAAAGCATTGTGTAATCAATGGAAAGAATTGGTAAAGCAACAACCAACTAGTGCAATGCGACAACTTCATTGGATCAAGTAGTACAACAACAGTTTGAATTTTTACGTCAAATTTCTGTGCAGCATTCTGAAGAACGTCCTTTAACTTCTAGTATTAGTTCTCGAGTCAAATTACCTGTTATTACTCTTCCCACTTTCAATGACAAGGTCGAAGAGTGGAAACGATTTTCAGACACATTCAAGACGTTGATCCATGGTAGTGATATTCCAAATCTGCAAAAACATTAATATTTAGTTAGTGCACTTTTAGGAAATGCAGCAAAAACCATGGAAGCAATCGATATTTCTGAACAAAATTACAATGTTGCTTGGCAATTGTTGAAAGATCGATTTGACAATGACAAAATTCTTCGCAGACGTCATATCCAGTGTCTTTTCTAAATGCCTCGAGTAGAAAAAGAATCTTCGGCTGCAATTCAAAACCTGGTGGACCATACTCAAAAGCATTTACTAGTTTTGAAGAGTATGAAACTTCCTACTGATTCCTGGGATGAATTGTTACTATTTATGATAGAAAACAAATTGGATAATCTCACAAGACGTCATTGGGAAGTATTCTTGGAAGGAAAACAAGATGTTACTGTTGAGAAAATGGTGAATTTTCTTCAACGAAGGTGTCAGTTATTAGATACAATGACATTATCTAGCGACGTTCATATCAAGGACATAAATTCGTCACAAAATACCAAATTTGACAATTCATTCAAATCTTCAAAATTTCACAAGGGCAATCAACTCAACAAACCAGTTTCTCTTCTTACAACGTCAAACACAAGTGGAAGATGTTATTGTATGCAATGGTTCACATTTCATATATTCTTGTGACAAATTTCTGAAGCTAAGTGTTGAAGGCAGAATTGCAGAAACGAAACGACTGAAACTCTGCGTCAACTGTTTGAAGAACGATCATTTTGTCAAATCCTGCTAGGCAAGCTCATGTCGAGAATGTAGAGATAGGCATAATACGTTATGCCACAAACCAATCAACAAGAAGACGGAGTCGTCAGAGCTTACTTCTGCAAAAATGGACAATCAGGAGAGTGTTCTAGCTATTTATCATGTTTTTAATTCAGGAAACAATAGGTATATTTTATTATCAACTGCAGTTGAAAAATTACATTGAGTTCTCGTATTTCAGATTGTCAGCTGACCGTTCAGTGCCTTGTAGTTTTAAAAATAACAAAGGAATTGCCAAGTGTTCCTATCAATACTAAAGTATTATCAATTCCAAAATCTATAAAAATGTCTGACCCAAGGTTTTCAGAACCTGGTCAAATTGACATGCTGTTGGGAGGAGAGTTTTTCTTTTAACTACTAGATCACGGAAAAATTGAACTTGAAACAGGTTTGCCAGTCCTGCAAAATACAAGCTTAGGTTGGATCATATCCGGTCCTGCTACGTCAAGGATCAATGGAGGTCAAACTATGAATCCTTTAACAACCGCGTTAACTTTTTTTGTATTCAAAAAGAAAATTTAAATGATTTCATGACGAAAATTTGCGAAAATTTGTTTCAAAAAGGTGCTTTTAGGCATCAAAATGGGAGATTCATCGTTCGACTTCCATTTCGCGAAAATAAGAAATTATTAGGAGAGTCGAGAATTATTTCAGAAAAACGATTTAATTATCTTGAGCGTAAATTCAAAGGTAATACGCGATTTCACGATACATATATTGAATTTATGAATGAATACGTCAAATTTGGACACATGACAGCTGTTCCAATGAAATATAAACCAGACGAAATAGTATATTATGCATCAAGGGAGGGAAGTCCGTGTTTTTTTGTCAAGCACAAATGTTCGAAGAACGAGTGTAGCACGAGCGTAGCGAGTGCGAAACGAGTTCGGAGAACATTGTGCGAGACAAAAAATCGGCCTCCCGAGGTGCATATGCTATTTTCTATCACATATGTACGAAAATCTCGTGTTTCGTTCGCGTTAGCGGGTCAGCACTCGTTCGGGAGTTTTTTTACCTCTAACGTTCACTGACCTAAAAACTGTGAGTTCTGCCCCGCTTAAGGCGAACGAAAACACGAGGTTTTCGTGCATGTGTGGTAGAAAGGTTGTTTATATACCGCATCACGGAATTTGTCAAGAATCTCTCGGCAAACCTAAATTGCGCGTAGTATTTGATGCTTCCGCGAAAACAAGTTTGGGTCTGTCACTGAACGATACATTAATTGCAGGTCCAATGTTACAAGATGATCTTTTTGATATTGTTTTAAGATTTCAAATACATCCAATTGTAATAACGGCAGATCTAAAAAAATGTATAGTAATTAATTGAAGTGGAAAAAAGGCGATCGGACCATCAGAGAATTCTATAGCGTTTTTCGATTAATGATGATGTCCAAGATTATCATTTAAATACAGTGACTTACGGAGAGTCATGTGCACCTTTTCTTGCAATTCGATTTGTCCGACAATTAGCAATCGAAGAATCAAAAAATTATGAACAAGCTTCCAGTGTATTTCTCCAAGATCTATAGGTTGACGATGTTTTGACAGTGTTGACAGAATGCTTGAGGCAAAATCTTTGATTGAACAACTTAAAAAATTGCTAATTCAAGGACAATTTGAATTGCATAAATGGAGGTTTAATTATAAAAAATTAGCTTCTTATGTTAATGAATCGATTGAATCAACACTGTCACGCGCAATTGTGAATGAAGATAGTGTTGTAAAGACTCGAGGTATCAAATGGGATGCGATATCAGATACTTTCTAATTTAACATGAAACCAGTTGGTACGGTTAGAACAAAAAGACAATTACTATAAAAAATTTTGAAACATTTTGATCCTCTTGGTATGGTGGGTCCAATCATTATAAGAACAAAACTAATTATGCAAGAGACTGGGCAATTGAGTCTCAATTGAGATGACGAATTGCCTGACAGGATTCAACTCGCTTGGTTATCTTATATTCAAGATTACACGCATTTTGTGACGCGTCAGAGCGAACGTATGGTGCATGTGTTTATAAACAATCGACGAATTATGAGAGACATTTTCATTCAATGTTATTATGCGCTAAGTTACGAGTGGCACCTGATACAAAACTTACGATTTCTAAGTTAGAACTTTTTGGCGCTGTCTTGATGGTAGCCTTGGTAGACAAGGTGAGGGACGCGCTAAAAATTAAGTTTGTTTCAATTCATGCATGGTCAGATTCGACAATTGTACTTGCATGGATATTAGGAGACGCAAATAAACAAAAAACATTTTTGTCCCATCGTGTAACTAAAATTATTGGTAGTTTGCCTGCAACCCATTGGCATCACGTGCAAGGTGATGAAGATCCTGCAGATTTAACTTCCCGAGAGACAAGTTTCGAAAAATTAAAAGACTATGGATTATGGTGGTCAGGTCTATCCTGTCTGTCAAATCCTATCGAATTTTCTACAAGAGATTTCACGAAATTGAAAATTTCCGAACAAGATTTAGAATTAATTCGATTAGAACTAAAACCCGATTCTCAAGTATTTGTTGTATCAAAGAATCAGCCAATTGAGATTGATCAAATCATCAACCGATTTTCTTCATTGACAAAAATTGATCGAACTGTTGCATCCTGCCTTAGATTTATTTCAAATTTGCGTTAAAGACAAACAGAACGAGCGTTTTTAGAACTGTCAATTTCTGAAATCTTTCAAGCTCAACTATTACTCTTTAAACACGTCCAAGGCAATTATTTTGCCAAGGAAATCCATGACCTGAAAACTAAGGGTCAAGTCGATGTTAAGAGTTCAGTTTTGAATTTAAATCCATTTCTGGATATTTCAGGTTTGATCAGGGTGGGCGTAAGACTAGAACTTTCTTCACTAGAATTTAATAGTAAACACCCTATTCTTTTACCAAATAATGATCGGGTCACTAAACTTCTATTCGTACGAGAACATCTTCGTTTAGCACACGATGGTCCTTAAACACTGCTTTACTCAATTCAAGAGCGATTTTGACCAGTACATGGTAGAAATCTAGCTCGTTCAGTCGTTAATAAGTGCATAAATTGTTTCCCAAACAAACCAAGCCATTTGACTCAAATAATGGGACAATTACCTTCAGATCTATTAAGACCTCAACGAGCATTTTTATATTTGGAGTCGACTTTGCAGGACCAATTACAACTCTTGTACCCGGTAAAAAAAGGTTGATTAAAACGCATAAATTGGCATTTAAAAAAACAGTCATTTGAATGCTGACAGATGCCTACTAATTCCGTTTTTGTCCTCAATGCCATTTAACGCGTTTTCTTGATTGATATTTGTTTCATTTTAATCATTTTGAATGCTCACAAATTTTATGAAAAAAATTGAATGCGTTTCTTTACCGTCAAGCGAAACACCACGAATTAGATCCAAATGCCATTAAATGCTTTCTGATAATGTATCAAATTAAATGACATTCAATGCCTTCAAGAAAACAATTTTGAACGTAGTCAATGCCTCAAGAAGTTTAATGCCGTTCTATGCCTATGTCAGCAGAATAAAAAGACGCCATTCTTCTATCGTTAACTTGTTCATTCTTTGCAGCGTGTCGTCGTGACATCTTTCTATTTTGTGTTGTTCGATCTATTTTAACTAAATCGCGTTATTGAAGTGAAAAACAAAGTGATTTTGTGTCTAATACTAATAGTTTATCTAAACAAAGTGAAGGGGTGAACGCAAACATAAGTTGAAAAGTCATTTTGTCATTTTTTGTTGCATGCAAGACAAAATACGAAAATGACGTTAAGTGTTAAATTTACTGCTTATATTTTATTCTATTTCGGTCTACTATTTAGCTGAAGTTAACCTATTAACATATTTGAACTTAAAAAGTCAAATATTGACAAAGACAATAATCAAAGTAAAACATAACAATCACATGTTCAATTTTCCCTTCCAATATGGCTACTGATTTGTTTTTCGGCATTTGAAGGCATTCATACAAAAACGGAATCAAAGCGCATTGAAACGTTTTAATGCGTTTTAATCAACCTCTTTTTACCGGGTAAATGAAGGTCGAGGAAGAAAGACTATTAAGTCTTACATAGCTTGTGACGATGTAAATCGTCAACAGTGATATTTTAGTTTGCCTTCCCTTAGGAAAGAATCTTTCATAGAATTTTGTGGAATTAAATTATTGAGAATAAGTGGTGGATTTAATGTATACGGGCCTGAGGGCCAAGTATTGATTTTTTGACTCGGCAGCCCGAATCTCTTGTCTTTCTTTGATCAACGTTTTCTTCTGATCGTCTTTGTTTATTCGCGTGTCGGGATTGGTCTAGGTCAAGTTCATGAAGGAGCGCGAAGGTCAGCGGAAAAGCTTGATTCTTTCTTTTAGGTGACGCCTCTTCGTGGGTCTGACTGCGAGGGTCCGATTTTCCATGGTGGCCGAACGAGAGAGATGGAGAGAGGAAGGAGAACGTCTGGAGAGGGGAGGATTCGCACATGAAAATCCGTTCGTTGGTCGATTACCACGAGGTGCTCGGTCATTCTTGTTGCCACCGTTTTAGAGAGAATTGGTTTTCAAATTGCGAGTGTGAAATAGTTATTTTAAAGAGCCTACTTCAGTGTTAATTTAAAGAAGTGAAATAAAGATTTGCTAATAAAAACAGGATGTTTATTGGATAGTTCTTGAAGAAGTCCTAGGAGTCCCGAGTGCGATTGGATCGTCTGAAATAATTCTTCGAAAAAATTGGTAAGTCCGAAATCTACAAATTTTGCGAAGAAAGATTTCTTCGTTTGTCTCAACGTCGGCATCGCGGTGTATGTCTCGGCGGAATCTCCTTTTGGTTTTCTGACTTTGGGTTCAGCACGGAGAGTTGAGGTTATTTTATTTATTCGAATCAATTCAACATTGAGATGATGCACAATTCGTTTTAGTTAAACGAATAATCTGAATCGTTATAAATGGCATCCCTTGTGGGGATAATTGCTGAGACCTTGAGACAAACGAGAGTAAAATATTAGTGATCAATGAGGTGCAAATGTCGTGAAAAATCTGCGGATATATGGTGAATACGGAGAGATTTCGGGACGCTAAAAAGTAATAAAATAATCGTGCGTGAATTTAAAGATATCTGTTAAGTTATATAAGAGAAAATTTTGGGGATCAGCGTGTATTTTTATACAGTGATTCTACGTGAAAATTTTCTTGAAAATTTCATGAATTTTTCGCCACGTGTACGGAAGGGCGTCACGAGGGCGGGAAAATTTGGCGGTTCATCGATCGAGAAAAGTCGGTTGATTTTAAGTGAGTGAAATTTTAAAGAGGGAAATAATTAAATATTTAATTTTGGGTTTAGACAAAAGGGTGTTTAAATTTTAATTAATACCTTCTTTTACTGCCTGATCGATAAATGGATTTTCGTGGAATTTTCATTTCAGATCAGCGGTAGAAAATTTTGTCAGCGAACGAAATTTGGCGGTAAATGGTTGGCGCGTTTTTCGGAATAGAAAATTTTTCTGATTTTTTTTTTAATTTTCTGTTTATTATAAAGTGAATAAATTTTAAACTGTGACAAATTTGTTCAATTGTGTGGAAAATAGTGCTGAAGATTTCCTACTTTTCTTTTTTTTTTGTTGTACCCAATGTGTGAAATATTCGATCTATTCGAAATTTTTCTTTAAGTGAACAGGTGTTTAATGTGTAATTGTAAAATTTTAATAAATTTTACAAAAGTTTAAAAGTGATTAAATATTCTCGGTTCAAGTTTGAAATTTAAAATTTTGAAAAATACCTTGAAGTATTATTCACCACGGGTACGGTAACGATTTCGTGGACATTTTGGAAAGTTTGTTTGATCAACGGAATCGCCAAAATTCACGAATATTAAGTGGAAATTATAAATTGATTTTTAAGTCAATAAAATTATTGATTCCTGATTCGTGAGTAAAACCCGTGTGAGCGTTGAAAAGATTTATTTTCAACTTGTGAAAATATTGGAGACTGCGAATTTTTGATAAAATTTAAGCAAAGTTAATTTAAGAAAGCTCATAAGAGTTTTCTACAAATTGTGTTAGTGTCGGAAAAATTAAAGTCAAGTGTTCGAAATAAATTCAGCGATCGGTCAAAATTAAGTGAAAATTTTGGAATTAAAATTTTAAACGGAAATTACTTGAAGATTTTTCGGATTTTCGAAGCATGTGACCGGAAGTGATATTTTTCTCGATTTTTCAGTGGTGATGAAATTTAACCGTGCAGATCAGCGAGGATAAAATTGTTAAAAGTTTTATTCGATTTTATGATTTTTTTTGCTCGGTTTTTGAAATTTTATAAATTTTAAATTAACTTCTTCATGGAAAATTTTCGAGAGTGAAAAATTACTCTTTGCAACGAGTCCGGTGGGAGTTTCAAGAAAATTTGTAAATCTGTAAATTTGG
The DNA here is from genome assembly GCA_037103525.1 of Ganaspis brasiliensis. Taxonomy (NCBI): domain Eukaryota; kingdom Metazoa; phylum Arthropoda; class Insecta; order Hymenoptera; family Figitidae; genus Ganaspis; species Ganaspis brasiliensis. The sequence goes on from JAZKLR010000018.1 coordinate 1,405,312, forward strand.
CGTCAATTAACCTTTCGGAACTTTTGTTTTTGTTTATTGGTGCCGCGACGGTTGACCGAAAATTTTTATTTTTATTTTCAAATCTAAGTCACTGAATTTTATTGACTATTACGTACGGTCAATTTCAGAGATTTTTAACGGCGTGGTTACCAATTAAATAGTTGGTTATTGGTGGTTCGTTGATTCGAATCAATTTTTAGTATTTTCTTTCAGCTGGTTGCTGATTAAAATTAGTTTGGTTTTATTATTCAACAAACTGTTAAAACTTGTATTCTTTTTATTATTTTGATATTGTACGTATGGTGTATTATAATTTATGATTGTAATTATTTATTATTTCATTTGTTGATAATTAATTTGTTTATGTGTTATTTTATCATTTGACCGATCAACGGAATAAATTAGGATATATTGTGAAATAGTTGTTGAAGATAACGTAAATAATGGCGGTTTATCAAAGTCAATTGTTGGGAACTTCAGAAAATCGGGAAGCGATAGTATTATGGCGCGAAATTAGGAAATTAAAAATCGAGGAGGTTATTCGGAATTTAAATGGACAAGGTTGCAGCACTTTGGGTTCCATGCAAGTGGTACGTGAGAGGTTATACCGGCTGGAATTAAAACTTAAATTTGGGGAACAAATGTCGGTTCCATGGAACGAAAAATATGATTCCGTGGGATCTGATTCGATTTTTGTGTTGGAGGCTTTTGTTTCCCAAGATGAAGGGGTTGAAAGGAGTTCGCAGACGACCAAAAAAAGGGGACGCAAAACAAAAACTAAAGTTGTTGAGGGTTCGGGTGGGGATATTCCATCGGATACGGAATTTTTAGCGGGATTTTCAGAGGACAGATCCGCGCAAACCAATAAAAATCCAAGTAATGATACCGAAGTTCCTAGTGGAAGTGGGAGTCAAAGAGTGACCACCACGGGGTCCGTATCAGTTTTACCACCGAGTACTCGGTGTACTACTACTGTAACCACTACTCTTTCGGGATCAGCGCTGAGTACGAATTCTCATTTGACGTGGACGGGAATCGGAGGAAGTATTCCTTCTTCAACTTTTGCTCCCAGTGCATGGAGTCTGAGTCAACTGAGGACTCAAATGCATGTGAGTCCAGCGTTACAGACATTTTTCGCGCAGAATGCCAATGTGGGGATGGATTGGTTGCCGTCGCCAGCGCCATTGCAGCCATCCGCGAGTGGGACAACGTCACCGAAAAATAGAGTTTCGCCACCAGAAATGGTGGACCCCAATCCGAAATTACCCTCGGTTAGCCCTAAATTGGTCGATCAACGGAAAAAGATCGTTTCTTCCCCGAAATCAAAGTCAAAGAAAGTGTTAAAACCTCCGGAAAGTGTAGAATGGTTAGATCGCAGTAAGGGGATTAAAACTCCGAATAAAAAGGGGGCTATTCCGAAACCACAAGAGGCGAAAATGAGTGATAATGAGCAGAGTGTCTTAGAATCCGAAAGTAGTGATAATTCATCACGAACTCCGGATAGATCATTTTTATTTTCGTCATCGAGTGAGTCAGAATCCGTGAGTAATCGTAGTCCGATTCCAGTAAGACAAAGATGCCGAAATAATCCTCACAAAGATAGTGGCTATGTGGTGGCAAGAATTTTGAGAGACTGAGAAATAAAATTTACGGGTAAAGAGGACGCGGATGATTTCTTAGATCGTTTACAAGATTGTAAGGAATGTAATGAGATCAGCGACCGAGAGATTTTAAGAGCTCTTCCCAGTGCGTTGAAGTTATCGGCCAGTACTTGGTACAGAACGGTTAAGCAGGACATACGATAGTGGAAAAAATTTAGAAAACTTTTCCTTCGAGAATATTCGGTTTCGGTGGAGGACGATGACATAATCGAAGAGACGAAATCTCGTACTCAAGCAAGAGGAGAGAAAATTTCTTCTTATTTGTTGAGTCTTCGTGTCATCGAGGGACATTTACGATGTCCCATTTTGTCAAATCAATTTTTAAAAATCGCTCATCGAGGTTTAACGCCAGAATACCGTCGATATCTGAGTAGTTTCGACGTCAATTCGATCAGCGACTTTGAACGGGTGTTGAGAAGATTTGAAAAATTAAAAGAGATAGATAGACGTTATGTCCCACCGCCAACCAAAAATAAAATGCGTTTTCCTGCTGCCGCGGTACCGGTAACGAGCAAAGGGGTAAAAGTGGACGCGTTCCTAGATGATGGTTCATCGGATTCAAGTGATGGGACAAATGGGACAAAATCGTTGGGTAGTGAGAAAAAGGGTAAAGTCAATCGCAAGAAAAAGGGGCCAGCAGCCAAGAAGGTTGAGGTCAAAGTCGATGCGATTGGTGTGACAACTAATTCGACAACTGGGACACCAGGGGGACGAGTCCCTTTTCCGTCCGAAGTGCCAGTACAAGTTCCACAGGGATTTAATATTCCTGTTACTTATGCACAAGGGATGTCCCAGGCTGTCCCACAAAATTTTTCGCGGAATTTTTCCCGAAATGTTAGTTCAGGTCCAGCATTGCGCCGTCCAATTGGACCGAGACTTCCGTTAAGTGGACCACGACCGTCCCAAAGTAATGGGGAAAGTGATCAACGAAAATTTCTCGGGGCTTGTTACCACTGTCAAGTAGTGGGACACCGCGCCTCTGAATGCCAGTTTAGAGTGTGTTTCTTTTGCCACGGACAGGGCCACTATTCGTCAGAGTGTCCCAAAAAGAGACAACAAACAAGTATGATATCGTGTCAGATTTGTGGTACGGGGGGGACAGTCTTTAGCAACTGTCCCAATTGTGTACAAGCGAGAGAAATTTTGGGAAACGCGCAAGGGGGGGGACCAAGCAACCTTCCCCCCCAACAGCAACAGCAACCGCCAGTGGGACAGTGAGTGTCCCACTACCAGAGTCAGAGATGTTTTTAAGAGTTCAGCGGATGGAATATTTCATTGATGCTGACGAAAGAGTACCTATGCGAACTTCTGTTAATTCTGATGGTCCGGATAATTCAACTGGGACAGTACCAGTTGTAGATCAGGGTCTGAATCTGGAAACAGATCAGCGGGACCATCCAAATTATGTGAGAGAGAATTTAAGCCATACTGATCGATCGGACAATTATTCGTGTCCCAGTCCAGATGTCACGTGGACAGTTACTGGTGGGACAGGGAACTCTCCGATTAGGGTAATGGTTTTTAATATAAAGGGGAATCAAATAGTGAGAGAGAATATTTTAGAGAGTGTACGGGACAACCGGTTAGTAACTGAGACAGAGTGTCCCAGTAACACAATAAGTTGTTCCATTGGTGACACAGAGTATCCCAGCAACGAGAGAGAGTTCCTTACTGCTGAGACAGGGTGTCCCATTACCAGTGCACCGTGTCCCAGTGTGGGAACATCGTGTTTAAATGATAGTGTGGTAGATCTGGGTGTAGAGAGTGAGTATCCCGGTGTCGGTACACTAAATATTAGGTATGTTCTCGCTACCTACACTTTCTACACTTTTCACAAAAGTGTACACTTTTGCGTTCTCGCTACCAGAAGTGACGAGATAGTGTACACTCAAATCCCTAGCTGCCGTTGCACTTTTCCCTATTTCATTACACTCGACTACAAGCGAGTATAAAAAGTGGAGGAAACGAAATGGCGCAAAAGTAGCATCTAATTCAAAATTAAAATTTTGTTAATGATAAAAATTCAAAGTCATTTACTTATGTTTATGATTTTTTCGTAACCTAAAGTTTGTTCATAGCAATTATAAAAATTAGTAATTGATAAAATTAACACAAAATGCAAGTTAACCTCAAATAATAAATATTGTATATATACATATATATGTTTATTAAACATTTATGTAATTAATAACAAAAATTAATAAAAAATTAGTTAAATTAAAATTAATTGATTTTGGGTAAAATATAAATCTGAAGGGTGAAAATTTTCATTGATCTGTATCTAATATGTATATACAGATCAATGAAATTTTCATATTTAAAAGCAGGGCTGTTATAATTGTTTTAAATCATGATATAAATCATTGGATTTAAATTAAAAAAAACTTTACAATTAAATATTTAATTTTTGATAAAATTTAAGAAATTGTGCTAATACTGATGATCAAAATACCTACTATCTAACAATTTTTGGTATGAAGATATATATAGAACCAGTGGCGCCCAATCGGCTGGAGCAGGGGGGGCGGCCGCCCCCCCTAGTCGAGGGGTGGGTGGTGTCAGGAGGATGGTAAAAAATATAAATAAAAAATTAAATTTTACGTAACAAAATAATCAGAAAACTACGGAATTTAAACACCCCATGAACTTACGTACATATGAACTATGGTTAATTTGATTTTAATATAATTTATTGTAAACCTAATATTTAATCGCGTAGCTGTTTTTTAGTTAGAATGTCTTTGAAATATTGGTTTTCAAATTCAAGTATAACCATAAATGATTAAATAATTATATTTTTAATCATTAATAATATGTTCCTATAAAAATTCAAGAGTACCCAATTGAAAATAACAAAAAGAACGCATCGCCCAAGGGCCAGAATCTTTTCACTGTTGTTGGTTATTTAATACTATATAAATATTAAACTAAAATAATTTCAAATTAAAAAATTAAGGAAATTGTAGGAATAATTGTGGGAAATAATTGTAAATTGAATAATTGGATTGAAAATCGAAGAAAATAATTTGAAATTCAAGAAAATCACTGAAAATTGAAAAATGTAATTGAAATGTAAAGATTATAATTAAAAATTTAAAAAAGTTATTGAAAAAAGGCGAGAATTATTTAATATAAGAGAAAATATTTGAAAACTAAAGCACCGAATTAAAAATTCGATACCTCCATGAAAAACTGTTCTTTTTTCGGGTAGTTGTTAATACTGTTCTGTCTTAGGGTAGCTGTTAGTAGAGTTCTATCTCAATTGTTTTGGCTAACCTTTTTTGCAACTTTAATCGCTTTCAATTTTTTGAAGTAGTCATTAATTTAGGGATATTATTATTAACATCTACTTTAGGTATGTTTCTTGTGTATATTATCAATAACAAAATGTGTTAATTAAACACTATTATCAACAAAGCCAACGAATAAAAGTTTCAAAGAAAGTTATAAAAAAAAGTGAGATAGAACTGTACTAACAGCTACTCAAAGATAGAACGGTATTAACAGCTACCCGAAGAAAGAACAGTTTTACATGGAGGTATCGAATTGAAGAATTGGTTAGAAAATTAAACGAAATTATTGAACAATTGTATTTAATATTAAAGAAACTTATTGATACCCGAAAAAATGATTGAAAAATGGCAAGAATTTTTGAATAGTAAAGAAAATACATATAATTGGAATTTAAAGAAAATAAATAAGGATTAAATAAATTACTTGTAGAATTAAACAATTGAATTACAATTTAAAAACTATTTTTTATAATTGAATAAAATAAGTGGAAAAAGCCAAGAATTGTTTAAAATTGAAAAATTAAATAAAAATTAAAAAAGTAATTAAAAATTTAAAAAAATAATTGAAAAATTAAGAATGGAATTGAAATTTTATTGAAAATAATTAAAGACGAAAATTATTAAATATGGTAGGAAATTATGTGAAATTGCAGAAAATAATTGAAAATGGAGTAAAATATCGGATTTTTTAAAAAAATAATTGTAAAAAACATAGAATTAATGAATATGGAAGAAATAATTGACAAATGATAATATTTATTGAATATTGTAAAAAATTCAAAAAGACGAGAATAATGGAAACAATTTAAAAGTAATTACAAAATTAATGAATAATTATACAATTTTAATAGAAAAATAATTAAAAATAACCGAGAATTATTTTATACTGAAGAAAATAATTAAAAATTGATGCATGGAATTAAGCAATTTAATTCAAATTTAAATGAAATTGAATAAAGCCAAGAATTATTGAATATTGAAGCAAATAATTTGAAATTGAAGGAAATCACTGAAAATCGAAGAATGGAATTGAAAGTTAAAGATTATAATTTCAAGTTCAAAAAATTTATTGAAAAAAGGCGAGAATTATTGAAAATAGAAAAAACTAATTGAAAACTGAAAAATCGAATTGAAATTTAAAGCATATAATTAAAAATTGAAAAAAGCCGATAATTATTGATTATTGGAAATTTAATTAAAAATTAAAGAAAAGAATTGAAATTTGAAAAAAAATTGAAAATTGAAGAAAATAATTTAAAATTTCATTAAAATAATCGTAAATTAAATTTTCAATGAAATTTGAAAGAATTAATTGATAATTCAAATAAAAATTATAAATATAATTAAATATTGAAATAAGTAATTGAAAACTGAAGAATGGATTTCAAAATTGAAGAAAATAGTCGTAGAATTAAACAATTGAATCGAAATATTTGAACAATATTTATGATTGAAAAAAGACAGGAATTACTCAATATTGAAGAATTAATTAAAAATTAAAAAGAATAATTATAAAATAACGACAATAATTTGATATTAAAGAAAGTAATTGAGATAAGTGGAAAATATTTGAAAATATTGAAAAAAATTCGATAATTGTTGAGAATATTTGGCAATTGAAAAAAAAATCGAAAATTGTTGAGTTTATTTGACAATTGAAAACAAATTCTAAAAGTGTTGAGAATATTAGACAACGGAGCAAGATAATTTAGAAAATTTAAGAATAATTGTAAATTGAAAACTGTTTAAAATTTAATAAAAAAATTATAGATTTATTGAATAATGAAATTAAAATTACAACTGTTACTTATAAATTTTAATTTTGATCAATTCAAAGGCAATTTAAAAAAAGTAGTTGGCTCATTATTACTGTCTAAATTTTGAATCAGTGAGAATTTAGCCTACAAATCAGTGAGATTTCACTGACTTAAATTTAGAGAGTATAGATAATTTTATTATGTGAACCTTTTTATTGAGTTTAAGTTTGAATTTAACGCCAGTACCGTTACAAATACTCGCTTGACTCTGGTTTCTACGTTATTTCCAGCCGCTAGTCGGCGTCTGTTCCCTCTCTGCTCCTTCCACTGCGATAGACGATTCTCTTTGAGAAGAACGAACGTGTGCTTACAATTTATCTGAATAAAACCTTGATTAAACGCTTAATAAAACTGAATTGTTTCTTTTATACTCCCACATTAAATAAATAAGTCAATAGGTTATGAGCCGCAGTACTCATCCACCGCGCAAAACTGTATTTTGTCTTTTGTGGGAGTCGTGAAAATTCAGAATAAAAGAGATCCTGAAAAATGGCGTCGTGAGTGTTTCTTTTTTTTTCACAAAGGATGAAATCAAAAGTTTTGTGAAAGTGATAAACTTGAAATTAAGTGGACGTGAATGATATTTTGTTGTATTCTCCATAAGAGAATCAAATACATTTTCCTATACTAACCAAGATTGTTGGGATTATCTCTTTTGGACAATTGAAGAAAATGACTACGCTGGAGAGAACGAGTGTGCTCGCAGCACTTGTGGAACGATGCCGGAACGCCTTGATGATCGAGATGTCGAAGAATTTGGTAATTAAAGCGAAGATTAAAGCAGACAGTTTTGAGGTTCTGTTTTCCACCGGAGAATCAGTTGTTTTGAGGTTCTGTTTTCCACCGGAGAATCAGTTGTTTTAAGTACGTAATTATATGGCCTTTTACATTTTATTTATTAACGAGTGTCTAACGATGTTTTCGTAAGTTCTTTTGTCTGCAGATTAAATTTAAATTAATACGTATAAATAATAAAACAAAATCTAGCTAGTAAACTTTAAATGAAATTAATTTCACTTTAGCGTTTTTTGTTTGAAGGTAAAAATTCACTGAAAAACGAATGGGAATCTTTGAAGGTAGAGATTCAGAGTCTAGAGCAGGAACACAAACCAAACGACGGCGACGCTGAGAAATGACTGAATTAGTTAACAACGAGAGGCACGATAGTAACGATGGTAGTGAAATTTTCGAAAGTAACGAGTTTACTGATTAGGCCGAAACCCATTTATTACAAGGAGAGAACGATTTGAAAAAGGACGTTCAGGAGCCAATGGACTGCATCATCAATAGACTACATCCTTGTACCATAGTAAAATCAAAAGACGATGTGCACACAGGTAAACGAAATTTATCCTTTACGATGTTCTTCTCTGATCCAGAGTTAACGAAAACGATGTGTTCTAACGAAGATACGAGCGTTGTCGTCGACGACATAAATAACATAACCATTTTTCCTTTGGTAGGTGTGTCACCAATTTCAGATGAGACGAGTTCCAAGAAAATCGAGGATCAGAAGACAGTTCGTAACGATGTATCGAAGCCAACCTTTTCGAACGATGGTGTGCAGCCGACACATTTGAACGATGCTGATGCAAAATCAACCTATTCAAGAAATTTGAATCGAACTTGGATAAATCAATCGCAGAGACCTGATTATTCACAAATGACAGACTTATTGAATCAGTATCATGGAAAATTTACTGATCAAATACATCAGATGGAACAAATGATGACCGTAACGATGGGTTTGCATACAAAAATGCAGGAAAATTTTAAATTGTGGTTAAAGCAACGTGAGTTGGGAGAGAATATAGCCAAAAAACCTAAACTTGTCTCGAATGTGGCGTTTCTCCCCGATCAAAAATTCCCAATAACGACGGTACCAAAGATCTTGGAAAAAGAACAGTATTTTCCAAATAACGAACAAACGAAGTTTCCCCAAAAAAATACGAGTAAAAATGTTTCTGCTTCTTCGAGTAATGAAACGGACGAACCGCAAGTTATTGTAAATCGGGTAAAAGAAGCAATAAAAATAGAGTTAATCGGTAAATATAATAACACGAAACACGATTATAAGTTAGAGTCGCGGGTTAAATTTGACTACTTTTATGAGTTTCTAGCTTCAGAGCTTCAGACTCTTGATTTGTTATATGTCATAGATAAAACCGTTAGTGTTCCAGAAGGTTTAAATGACACTTTAAAAGAAAAGCATCAGTTCAAAGTCCGCGATATTTTAATTAATCGAATCGACAAAACATACCACAACAGAATTCTCCAAATTCAAGATCCCGTGGAAATGTTAAATAGAATTAGAGAAATTAAATGTTGTGAGGTCAACGTAACTAGCGTGACTGCCCGAAAGCAATTGTATGCGATACAATACAATGCAAATCGGGAAACCGCTAATAGTTTCTTAGACCGATTCGAAGAAATAGTCCACAACTATGAGACTGTGCCAGGGTCAAGTCCTCTCGCCTATGACGAAAAACGAGATGCGTTGTATAATGCAATATTGAACCAGATTCCGGAAGTACAGTCAGTCGAGTTTATTACTAAGAACCAAACAGGAAAAGGTTTGACTTACGATTTGCTAAAGTCTTTCATTATGCAAGCTGAAGCGAATCGTATGCAAACATCAAATGTAAATCATCCGGGTTCTAAAACGATTACAATAGCGTCGGCTTCTTTTACGAATTCAAATCACAAACGGTCAAACGAACAATGTTTTGAATGTGGTGACAGCGGTCACATGAGAAATGAGTGTCCTCGTAATGATCTTGGCTTAATAAAATGTTACGAGTGTGGACAGTTCACAACTCATGCGGCTGCGGATTGCCCCCAACGTATAGCTAAAAATGGGAAGAATGATAATAAAAATAGTAATCGGGAAAAGCGCTACAATTATAATAATAATAATAAATACGAAAATCGTTTCCGTTCTAATAATAAACGATCTTTTAAGTCGAAAAACAATCGAGGTAGAGGTGGCTTTAATTCGAAACCAACTCGCGACGATAACTCACGACAGTCTAAGAAGAATGAGCCAAGGCAAAATCAATCTCGTACTGGAATGAGCGAAGGTCATAAAAATCAACCAAATACTAAAGGTACGTATAAAAACTCTTTTTCACACAATATTGAGTTAAAACCTAAAATTCAAAATCGAGAAAAATCGTTATTGTCCACATATTTCTTACAAAAGACGGAAAATAAAAATTTAAATTATAACGAGAGTAATAAAAACTATGTGTCTTTCATTATCGATTCAGGAGCCACTGAACATTTAACGAATACAAAAGGGATCTTAAGTGATTTTGAAGAAACGAAAACGAGTGTAATTAAGTGTGCTAACAAAAATGACGAAGCTGATTTGGTTGCTGAAGGTAAAGGGACAGTAAATATAATTTAAAACTCAGACAACAAAAAATCGCTAGTGTTAGACAACACTGTTTACACAGATTTACTATTCGAAAATTTGCTTTCATTAAGAAAATTTGCGGAAGCGGGACTGTCAACCTATTTGGATAAAGATCGTGTCACTATCTCTGATCCAAAAACGAAAGAAATTTATGCTTCAGGAGTATATGATAAACCCTACTGGGTTATGGATTTTCAAATTGATAAGGAAGGCCAAGAAAAACGAGCGTATTCTTCTAATGTTTTTGTTTTTGAAACGAGCGTAGTTGAAGAAAATGGAAATAATATTGACGAGAGTTGTACGACAAAATTAAACGAAACGATAGTTAACAACGAAGACGAAAATCATTTATCTGAGAGTAATATCAATACTGAAACAAACAAAGAAAACGACAACATTTTAGAGGCTGTCAAATTAGATATTAATGACCTTGTTGACAACGAGTGTAAAACGACCGTCAAAGAAAATAATACGAGTGATCAGTATGCTTTTACAGATTTCGATACAAGGCTCACAAATAGAAAAATAACAAATTTAGATGAACTGCCATCTGTAGATTTGTTAGAAGATGATTTAATTCTAAATAAATCATTTACGGATTCTGTTAAAGCTAGTAAAGCAATGCTGTGGCATGTAAGAATGAGTCATGCATCGGTCAATTATTTGCGAAAACTTCAAAGCTTATGGAAGGATAATAAAGATTTACAGAATGTAGTTTTTGACGATAGCATACGCGAGTGTGAAATTTGTGCACTAACGAAATTATCAAAATTACCTTTTAAAGGCCAGAGAAGTAGAGCAAAACGACCGTTGCAAATTATACACTCAGATGTTATGGGAAAAATTTCACCTTCTACCCATCCTTTTTGTTATCAATACATCTCTGTGTTTATTGATGACTATTCACGAATGGCCCTAGCATATCCAATGAAAACGAAAGATGCTACTGGTCACTGTTTAGAACGATTTATTAAAACCTCACGAAATTTATTAGGAATAAATGAAAAAATTTGTTACCTCCGAACAGATCAAGGTACTGAGTACATGGGAGGTTATACTCAAGAAGTATTAACTCGTGAAGGAATAGAGGTTCAACCCGCCTGCCCAGATACTCCTCAACATAATGGGACTTCTGAAAGGTTTAATCAAACACTTCAGAAAAAGATTAGGTCCATTATGTTTGATTCGAAACTTCCTCAAACGATGTGAGATTTAGCTTTAGGAGCAGCTGTGTATGTCTATAACCGAACTCCTCATCGATCAAATGACTTTAAGGCACCTCTAGAGATTTTTGCACCTAATGTGCATTACGACATAAATCAAATAAAACGTTTTGAATGTCTAGCATATTGGGCTATTCAAAGAAAACCCGATTCAAAATTTTCTGCCAGAGCTGTCAGAGGAGTTCTGGTGGGATACACTGCTTCCGGTTATATTTTTCTAAATCCTGAGTCAGGCAAGTTTTTCGAATCGAGAAATGTCAGATTTAACGAAAAAATGGTATATGGAGACAAATATGGAAAAGATTCTATTCGAAACTGTCCTGAAACGGAAATTTTGACTTTAAAAAATGAGTGGTTTCTAAAATTCGAGGAAAATGATACGACAAAACTAGTTAATGATTGTCAGTTTTCAGGTTCGGAGGGAGAATTGAAAAGAAAACGCGGAAGACCACGTAAACGACCATTAGAAATGGAGGGAGAAAATTTTATCGAAACGAATAAAAAACAAAAAGCTGTTCCTACGATACGAGTTTTTCAAATTTTGCAAACATTTCTTGTGCTCTAGAAAAATACGAATTTCCTACAGTAAACGAAGAGTTTATGAGCACGAGAAACAACGTTGACGAGGAAATTTTACATTGTCTGCATGCAAAAATAAACAATGATCCTCTATCATTTAAAGAAGCTTCAGAGTCGGAATTCAAAAATGAGTGGCTTCTAGCAATAAACGAAGAGTTGAATTCTTTAGAAAAGAATCAAGTATGGACTCTGGTAGATCGCCCAAAATTTGAAAAAAATGGCAAGAAACCTAATATTATTGACTCAAAATGGGCGTTTAAACAAAAAGAGGACGGCAGCAGTGTCACTAGGTTTAGAGCAAGATTAGTCATACGAGGGTTTAAAGATACTAATTTATACGATTTAAAGGAAACGTATGCACCTGTTTCCAGACTAACTCTTGTTAGGTCAGTTTTAGCAACGATTAATTTTCACAACTTAGAAGTTTGACAACTAGACGTTAAGACTGCTTTTCTTAACGGGATTATTGAAGATGAAGTCTATATGGAAATTCCTGAGGGGATGGAAGTGGCAGAGGAAACACGACGGACAAAAGTGTGTAGGATTCATAGAGCTCTGTATGGATTAAGGATTAGTCCTAAATGTTGGAATCAGAAATTTACCGAAGTTGCCAATTCTTTGGGATTGGAAAATGATCAATATGATCCATGTCTATTCACATACAATTCTGGTGAAACGAAAGTTATTTTGGTGATATATGTCGATGACATGTTATTATCAGGAAACAACAAGAAATTACTTTATGAGATCAAAATTAAATTGATGAAGGCTTTCGAGATGACCGATCTAGGAGAACCAACATGTTTCTTAGGTATGCAAATACAGAGAAAAAGAGAGAGGAGAGTTACGACGATCAATCAGGAAAAATTTATTGACAAAATCCTGATCAAATTTGGTTTTGAAAACGAATTTCCGCAAAACACTCCTATGATCACACGGAAGGTTGCAAATCACGAAAGGCGACAGCGTGAAAACGAGAGTGAAAATCTTAATGAAAATACTTTGAATATTCCATACAGAGAGGCTGTAGGTAGTCTTTTGTACTTAGCTGGTGCAACTCGTCCGGACATTGCTTTTGCTGTGAACGTGCTCAGTAGACATCAAATTAACCCCACAGAAAACGAAGGGAACATGGTTAAACGAGTGTTTAAATATTTAAAGGGAACGAAAACTCTGGGATTAAATTATCTCGGGAGGCTACATGGATTGTTAGCCTATTCTGATGCCAGTTTTGCTGACTGCCAATCATCTGTTTCCACCTGTGGTTATATTATAAAACTTTATGGAGACACGATTTCTTGGCGAGTGGCTAAGCAAAAATATGTTGCTTTGTCTACTTGTCAGGCCGAGTACGTAGCCATGAGCCAAACCTGTCAGGAACTTGTTGTTATCAATAAGTCCCTGATGCGACTAAATAACGACAGTTTCCTACCGGCTGTTTTGCGATGTGACAATAGAGCGGCGGCGATCTGTGCTCAGACGAGTGGAGGCAACAAACTAAGACACATGACAGAGGTCCATATGGATTATGTTCAAGAATGTGTAAAATACGAACGAGTTATTATTGAGTGGGTTCCCTCGAAAAGGCAGGTGACTGATATAATGACGAAACCTTTGAGTTACGAATCTCATACTGCCCTGCGAGACAAGATTTTAAATAACGACGGTTTTTGATTTTCTTTTATCATATGACGATAGCTTCAAGGTTAATTAAACCGTTATTTATATGATTTGTATAAATTTATGTATTAACATAATTTCTTCTGATTCTAGGAAATCAATGACTGGGATTCTTCTTTGGACTTATACGATGTTATGTTAAAATTATTATACTACGGCTTGTTTAACTTACATGTAAAGAATTATAGTTTGATTCTTATTTAAACCTTCAGATTTTTGTTGTTGTAAATACATCATTTAACAATGTATTATGAAAATTAAAGTGTAACTTTGAGTTGAATGTAAAGTTAAAATTCTGTTAAGGAGTCAATCTCGGTAGGGAATATTGAGTTTAAGTTTGAATTTAGCGCCAGTACCGTTACAAATACTCGCTTGACTCTGGTTTCTACGTTATTTCCGGCCGCTAGTCGGCGTCTGTTCCCTCTCTGCTCCTTCCACTGCGATAGACGATTCTCTTTGAGAAGAACGAATGTGTGCTTACAATTTATCTGAATAAAACCTTGATTAAACGCTTAATAAAACTGAATTGTTTCTTTTATACTCCCACATTAAATAAATAAGTCAATACTTTTTTTTTTTTTTTTTGCTTGTCAAAATCAGGGTTCATGAACGTGGGGTGGTATCCTGGAAACGGGTCTGGCCCCCCCTGCTAGAAATCCAATGGGCGCCACTGTATAGCACAAATTATTATTAAATTTATATACATAGGTATATCTTTAAGTCATTATAATTCAAATAAATTCTAAACGTCAATTAACTCATATTCCAATTTGTTCAAACTTTTAAATTTCAATTAATTCAAATTTAAATGCATATTAATTAAAACAACATAATTAAATAACATTATTTATATTTCATATTCACAATAAACCTTTTTGTAATTCTTAAAGTTTTTCTAAGAGAATTCACTTTTTAGAAACTATTTAATTTTTATCTTATAATTTCTTATTTTACAAAATTTTAAGATTTTTTCTCCTTTTTCATCTGATTTGTGTTTTTTGTATTTGCGTCCTTTCATTTTAGTATTTTCTTTAATTTTCTTCTTTTTATGCAAATTATTTAATATTACTTTACACCATTTTGTTATTATAACATTTACTAAACTTTTTATTTTGTTGATTTTCATACTTATGGATTTCCATATTTTTAAAATAAATCTACGCTCATTTTTTAGTAAATTTATTCAATTTGTTTCCACATCTTGTCTATTTTTTGCGAGATTTTTGGCAGACTTACTTATTCTTACATAAAGTTGTTAAATTTTCTTTATTGGACTTGTTTATTTACACTTTCTTACAGTTTGTTAAACTAAGGAAAAAAAACATTTTTCCATTTTCTTCCTATTTATTTAATTTTTTCATGTTTTACTATTTTTTAGTCATTTCTTCCGTTTTAATTAATTCTTTAACTTTTGTCGTCATTTTTCAATTTCTTATACACCTTTTTTCTTCATTTAAATTTTTTTTGTTTCTATCTTGTACTTACGAATTTTTGAAAATATTTGTTCGATGCTGTTATAATTTTTTTAATTTTGTCAACTTTCTACTTTGACTTTTTTTAAAAAATTATGATTTTTATCATCCTTGTTTAAAAGGAATATAATAAAAATTTTAATGAAAAAATGACCTTAATTAAAGAAAATAAAGTTCCATTCATATTGTTAATTAATTTCCAGTAAAAGAATTGCATATTTATTAAACAACTGAAACAAATGTTGGTAAAATTTTATTATTTTAAATTCAATATCTATGCTTTCTAACTAAACATTTACTGTTTATTTATTTATGGACCTTCTTAGATTTTTTGTTTTAAATATATATTTTTTTAAGGTAATTTTATGATGTACTAAAATAAGTTCAAAATTTGACAGTATAACTACTTTTAATGTCTTACATAATTTGAAAAAAGTGTAACAGATCTACATTATTCTGTTCTCGTTAGTTTCTGTACTTTACTTTAATGCGCATGCTCCGTTTTACACCTTCTTACACTCGAGTGTAGCAAGTGTAGGTAGCGAGAACATACCTATTGAGTGTGGGACAGAGCGTACTGTGGTGGATCCAGTACGCATGGTCCAGGGGAGGAGATGTAGAACAGGTGGACGGTTCGTGTGAGGAAAATAGGTACTATTTTAAAGTGATTTTAGCGGGTCAAACATACACTGCTCTCTTTGATCCAGGAGGAATGGTTTCAGTTATGGGCCCAAATTTGATAGAGAGATTTAAGGATAGGTTAGTGTCAACCACTTCAGCTATCCAAAGCATTATCGGTGGATCATCAAATTGTATGGGTAAATTAAATTTGTGGTTGACGATAGATGGGATTTCACAGCCTTTCCAGTTAAAAGCTCTTAAATCTTTAAAACAGGATTTGCTAATCGATATGGATATTTGTAGGGCAATGGACATGGATGTTCAATTAGGGAAAGGTATGTGGAGAGTGAAGGGCCGTGATTGGCATAAATTTGAAGATAATTTAGATCAACGGTCAGATAATTGTATTTTTGCGGAGTGTGCTGGGATTTCGGAACTCTCGGATCCACAGCGCGAACGAATTCAGCGAGTAGTGGATAAATTGATTGTGCCTAAATCAGGAGAACATGGAAAGACTTCTTTAACGGAACATTTCATAAGGGTATCGGATCCTACGCCTATTAGACATAGGTCAAGAAGAATGTCTCCAATGATTTTAGAGTGGGCAAATCAAGAGGTACAGAAAATGCTGAATGAGGGGATTGTGGAGAGATCTGCGAGTGAATGGAATAGCGCACCAGTGATCGTTAAGAAAGGGAATGGGTCACTTCGATTCTGTGTGGATTATCGGGATTTAAATAAAGTAACTCTAAGAGACGCGTATCCCATCCCTAGTCTGGATTCGATTTTGGACAAACTGAGAAAAGCTCGGTACATTTCAAAAATCGATCTGAAACAAGCTTATCATCAGATACCCATGTCAGCGGAAAGCAAGAAGTATACGGCTTTTGCTATTCCTGGTTCAGGGCTATATCAATTCAAGCGCATGCCATTTGGTTTGACGAACGCCCCGATGACGTTCCAACGCTTAATTGATTCCTTGTTTGGTCCGGAGTTTGAACCATTTGTATTTGGATATCTGGATGATATTATTATCGTTACTGATAACTTTGAGGATCACGTGAAATGGTTAAAAATCGTTTTGGATAAATTAGCGGAGGCAGGGTTAACGGTGAACGCTGAGAAATGTGAATTTGGATGTTCAAGAGTAACGTATTTCGGATATGTATTGGACAAGGAAGGTTTACGGCCTGATCCTGAGAAAATAGCTCCGGTGTTAAATTATCCAGCTCCACAAAATTTAAAGCAACTCCGTCGTTTTCTTGGAATGGTTGGTTGGTATTCCAGATTTATTGATAACGACAGTGAGTTGAAAATACCACTTTTGAGACTACTTCAGAAGGGTAGAAGATGGGAGTGGGGAGAAGAACAAGAGGAAGCGTTTCAGGCTCTCAAAAAGAAACTGGTGTCTGCACCAGTACTGGCCCGACCTGATTTTACCAGACAGTTCGCGATTCAATGCGATGCAAGCAATGCTGCTATTGGGGCAGTATTGACTCAAGAATCCGATGACGGTGAACACCCAATTGTTTACGTGAGTAAGGTATTATCAGCGGCAGAGCGAAATTATAGCGTCACCGAAAAAGAGTGTTTGGCCGTGTTATGGGCCATTAAAAAACTTCGTCCTTATATTGAAGGATATAAGTTTAAAGCCATAACCGATCACAGCGCTCTCAAATGGTTAAAAAATCTCAAAGATCCCACAGGACAATTGGCGAGATGGGCGTTGGAAATGCAACAATGGGACTTTGACATTGTTCACAAACCAGGTGCACAACATTATGTCCCGGATGCATTATCCAGAATGTTCGAAGATGAAGACGAAGTAGCGGCCTTCGAAACAATCATCGATGTGTGGTACATTAAAAGACGAGAGTTAGTGGAGCGTCATCCGAATAGATTTCTGGGTTGGAAAGTGGAGGATCAGCGTTTGTATCGACATCGTATCGATCCTCTTTTGTTGCCAATAACGGGGGATGAAGATAGGTGGAAATTGGTAGTGCCCAGCGAATGTCGAGAAAGGGTTATGAAAGATGCGCATAATGAGGTATCAACTGGCCATTTGGGAATTGAGAAAACGTATTATCGTGTTGCTAAAGAGTATTATTGGCCAGGTGTGTGGCACGATGTTCACAATTTCGTGAGGGAATGTCCTGAGTGTCAGTTGTATAAAGTATCTCAGGAAGGACCATAAGGTCTTATGGGTCAGCGAATTGTAGAGCGTCCGTGGTCTGTGGTAGCTGTGGATTGTATGGAATTTCCACGGAGTAAGAGTCAATGTAAATATCTCGTCGTTTTTCAAGATTTATTTTCCCGTTGGATCGAGGTTAAACCTATCAGATCGGCGGATGGAAAAATTATTGCCAGAGCTTTCGAGGAGTTAATTTTGTTTCGTTGGGAAACTCCCGATTTTCTTTTAAGTGATAATGGCAAAGAGTTTGATAATAAATATTTGAAAACGACTCTAGAAGAATATGGGGTACAGCATTTGACAACTCCGCCATATCACCCACAGGCCAATCCGGTTGAGCGAAGCAACAGAATTTTAAAGACGATGATAGCTACTTTTATTGGTTCGGATCACCGGGATTGGGATAAACTTGTGCATGAATTTCGGCATGCAGTGAATACGGCAGTTCAAGCAACTACGAAGGTGTCACCTGCGTTCTTGAATTATGGTCGCCAGCCCCGGCCCGTGAAAAGTTTACGTCGTGAGGTAGAAAGGAAGAAATCGGTCGAGCGAATTGATCCGGAAGTTTGGATAGATCGAATGAAACGATTGGATGTGCTTCGTGATTTGGTAGCTAGATTCATAGATCAGGAAAAGGAAAAACAAACTAGGTATTATAATCGAAATAAACGAGAGGCAAATTTTAATGTTGGGGATAAAGTACTGTGGAGAACACATAAATTATCAAATGCAGATCAACGATTTTCGGCGAAATTAGCTCCGAAGTTTAAAGGACCGTATGAGATTATTAAACAATTATCTCCTTCGGTTTACGAATTAAAAACGGAAAATTCTCGTCGGGTCGTTAAAGTTCATGTCTCTGATTTGAAACGATATTTGCCACCTCGAAATCGATAAGTTTTAGTTTGATTTTGCTGATGTTTTCTGTGTTTCAGGTTAAACTGGATCGACATCACACGAATTCGTTGGATCAGCGGAATCGTAGATTGTCTAGTGAGAGATCCTTGTATCGAATAAAGAATTCAAAGATGTGGAGATCAGAATTAGTGCGTAGATGAATGTGGAGAGGGCGTAATGATCAGCGGAGGGAGTATGTGGAAACCCCTGCTCCCCACACTGAGAAGAAACGAGCATCTCGAGCTCAACGCCGAGAATATTATCAACCGGTCGGCGTATCTCAAGTCAATGAGGAGGAGGTATATCACGTTAAACAGCCGCGGATGCAAGATGTTGAGGAGAAGGATTTGGTGAAGGTGAAGGAAGTAGAGAAGATAGTGGAAGTGTTAGAGAAAGAAGAGGACAAGGTAGATGATGGAATTGGGATGGACCTGGATGATGAAATGGAATTGGGAGCGGAGGCTCTTCCTTTGGAAAAGGAGGAAGGTGAGAGCGAGGAATCGTTTCAAAGTCGAAAGGCGGTGGCTGATTTAATTTTGGTAGTGAGTGAAGGGAAAGCAGAAGCGGAAAGGAAATTGGAGAAGCTGAGGAAGAAACAAGAACGAGCGATAGAGGAAATTCGTCGAAATTCTCTTAACCCGGGTGATTTCGTAAGTCCTCGTGAGCTAACAAATTCTCCAAGGCCTATCGCACAAATTGTCGTACCTGATCCGCAGCCAGCAGTGGAGCCTCTTCGTGTCTTGGCCATAATTAGAAAGGGGCGAATATTTGGGAATCTTGATCCCATCCCTACCGACCCTGAGTTAGATCCACCGTTCGGATCTTGCTTCAATTGTTGGAGTAAAGAGCACCAATTGAAGAATTGTCCGCAAGAGCCTAATCGGTTCTGCAAAAATTGTGGTCGGGCAGAAGTCATTCTTGTGGAGTGTCCTCGTTGTTCCCGTATTCATCGGAAGGAAATGGAGCGGCAGTTCGGAAAGGTCGCATACGCTGAACACCGAGAGCGCCGTATGCAGTTTTATCGTCAAAACCATTCCGGAAACCTTAATCGAGATCCCTATGATCCGACTCTGCAACGGACAGTCGAAATCTGTGAGCCCGAACCTGAGCCTCAACCTGTGGTTGTAGGCCTCCTGGACGAATTAAGGGAATTAGATCACCTCCTGGAAGGCATGTCGCCCGAAATCATTAGGGACACCAAAACTACCTTTTTGCAGGAGCGTAATAAGAGGCGTTGATAGATTTTTGTTGTTGTTCATATGACAGGAATAATTTTCTTTTATTATTTTCTTTTAGTTGATTTTTCTTTTATTTAATTCATAAATCTTTATTTTCTGTACAAGGTAATTTACATTTTTCTATTTTTGTATTTTTTTAATTAATAAAATTTGAGTTTAAAAGATCGGCGATGTTTCTGTGTGATACATCGACCTAGGGGAGGGGTTTGTGACGATGTAAATCGTCAACAGTGATATTTTAGTTTGCCTTCCCTTAGGAAAGAATCTTTTATAGAATTTTGTGGAATTAAATTATTGAGAATAAGTGGTGGATTTAATGTATACGGGCCTGAGGGCCAAGTATTGATTTTTTGACTCGGCAGCCCGAATCTCTTGTCTTTCTTTGATCAACGTTTTCTTCTGATCGTCTTTGTTTATTCGCGTGTCGTGATTGGTCTAGGTCAAGTTCACGAAGGAGCGCGAAGGTCAGCGGAAAAGCTTGATTCTTTCTTTTAGGTGACGCCTCTTCGTGGGTCTGACTGCGAGGGTCCGATTTTTCCATGGTGGCCGAACGAGAGAGATGGAGAGAGGAAGGAGAACGTCTGGAGAGGGGAGGATTCGCACATGAAAATCCGTTCGTTGGTCGATTACCACGAGGTGCTCGGTCATTCTTGTTGCCACCGTTTTAGAGAGAATTGGTTTTCAAATTGCGAGTGTGAAATAGTTATTTTAAAGAGCCTACTTCAGTGTTAATTTAAAGAAGTGAAATAAAGATTTGCTAATAAAAACAGGATGTTTATTGGATAGTTCTTGAAGAAGTCCTAGGAGTCCCGAGTGCGATTGGATCGTCTGAAATAATTCTTCGAAGAAATTGGTAAGTCCGAAATCTACAAATTTTGCGAAGAAAGATTTCTTCGTTTGTCTCAACGTCGGCATCGCGGTGTATGTCTCGGCGGAATCTCCTTTTGGTTTTCTGACTTTGGGTTCAGCACGGAGAGTTGAGGTTATTTTATTTATTCGAATCAATTTAACATTGAGATGATGCACAATTCGTTTTAGTTAAACGAATAATCTTAATCGTTATAAGCCTTATTTATATGCTTTGCGACAAAAGCAATTCATTTGGAAGTTGTTAGTGATTTATCAGCAGTTTTATTTATTGCTGCACTTCGTAGGTTTGGAGGAAGGCGTGGTTATTTGCAAAAAATGTTTAGCGATAATGCTACAAATTTTTAAGGCACAAAAAGCGAATTAAAAGAGTTTCATGAAGCTTTTCAAGGTCAATTCCAAGATTCAATTAAAGAATTACCCTTTGAAGAACTTTAAACTGTTTTGGTTCAGATAGAGGCCTGTTTAAATTCGCGACCTTTATCATCTTTGCCAACAACTCCTCTTGATCTGCAGCCTTTAACTTCAGGGCATTTTTTAGTGGGGGAGCCTCTTACTAATTTACCTGACATTGACGTTACAGATTTGCCGATCAATCGACTAAACAGGTGACAAGTAATTTAACGAATCACTCAGGATTTTTGGAATTGTTAGAAACGTGAATATCTTACATCATTGCAAGAGAGAACTAAATGGACCCAAAATAGAGAAAATTTGAAATTAATGATATTGCACTCAAGCGTTCTATTGTTAAACTTTGCAAACTACCCGTCGTAACAGATGATTTAAATTAATAAAAATTCTTTATTATTCGAATGTCTATAAAATTAAAATGCCGCATTTGAATGATCACTTAATAATTCGATTATTACGTCAGATCAGAAAATGTGCTTTTGGAAAAAGGTTGTGTATTAACATTCTATTTTATGTTTGAAAAAAAAGTTGTTTATTTAATTGGAAATCGAGTTTCAATATCAATTCTGTTCATTGACGTTGGATTTTTTTTATTTTTAAGTGGAACAAAAGAATAAAAAATACGTATACGAAAGATTGGATTACATGTGAAAAATCTTCCTCTAGTAAAATCTTCTTTACATATCTTCATAATCTTCAATGGAACAACAATATAATGTTATGGTATCAACTTTGATTTTAACTAAGTTTAAAATTGTACCAGAAGTTAAAATGACTGTAAAATTTTTATTTGTTCTGTAACGAGTGGACTAAACTTTCTTTAACCTTTTACTAATTATTCAAGAACTGGAATGCGCAGTGGTGCATCGCGCAAATGATTTCATGGGATAATGTCTTTTCTGCTTGTGCCGCAAGATTTACGTATTTAATTTTATGTATACAATTTTACATACCGTCAACCAGGGCGCTATATTTACATGGCAAAAGAATGTCATTCACTTTTATACCAAAAACTTGATAATGATAATACTTAATCCATGAAATTCTTTTTTTCTTGTATTGTGATGCTGCACCATCAAAGAAATATAAAAATTGATTAATTTTAATTGGTTGATATTGCTCTTTAATGAAAAAAATTAATTTTGATTGGAAAAGATAAACAGCTTCTGTACTGTGCTCAGTACTTTCTACGAAGACCAGATAGTGTACCAATTTCAACTCCTAAAACATTTTTTAATTTCTTTAAAAACAAATTTGATACCGTAACATGTGTTTATTATTGTTCCAATAAAGATCTTGAAGGTTTAAAAAAGATTTTAGTAGAACGATTTTCAACATATAACCTAAACTCTGGTACATGTACATTGAAAAATGCTAATCTTCTTTTAAGAATAATTCTTGAATCTTATTTCAGAATAAAATATTCTGGAAATTTTAAGAATAATTATTATTTTAAGAGTATAATATTCTTAAAATGAGACGTACGTTTATAGATTAAGAATATTTTCTGATGCTCTTAAGAATAAAGGTTTGAATCAAGAATATTCTTCTGATTTTCAGTTATTATATTCTTAAAAGTTTAAAAATATTTTATTCTTAAAACAGGATCTAAAACTTATTTTTAAAAGAAGAGAATCATTTTTTTAGAATATTTTGCAGCATTTCATCTATATTTAATATTTATCAATAATTTTAAATAAAATACTTTTCTTACAAAACGTCTTATTAAACATTTTCCAGAAGGAATTATTGGGAATTGAAAAATCATGAATGCATACAATACACTTTTCAAGAATAGAAGAAGTTTTTGGAATAAAAAGCATCTAAAGTATACTCTGCTGCATGAAATAAAAAAACATTTAGGAATAAAATAGAATGGATTTTTTAAATAGAGTAGAAAATATTTAGTTTTACATAGACTTTTGAAAATTCGAATTTTTTTAGTTTCAGCCTTCTTGCTGGGAGTGCAGTGCTTGATACTAATGTCGGCACAAAAAGTCTTTGCCCCTCAAAATTTATCAACTTTGGAAGACGATAACTTGAAAAGAAAAAATCGTAGAAATGTAAGGTAAGTACTGAAATGTTGAGAGTTTATTTGCGCTTAAAATGATATGTAACTCATGCATAGAAAAAATTTGTTTTTCCAACTATGGACTCACATGTCCAAAAAAGTCAGGCAAAAATGACACTTTGTAAAATGTGATTACTTTCACTCGTTCCTACATTGTTAAAAACATAGCAAAAAATTTGAAAATTGTATAGCTGATTAATTAAAATTTGCCCTATACAACGAAGTTTATGCGATCAAAAAATAATAATAATTGTAGATGTTATAAACATTTATATCCAACCTTCCTATTTCGGTTCCAAAAAAAGATGTCGTGGAGATTTCTTTTTAAAAAGTTTAATAAAAAATTATGAAAAATTGAAGTTAACAAATTTTTACTTATCATTTTTTAATTGCAAGAAAAATAACAATTTATAATATGAATAATGCGTTGAAAAAAAACGTAGAAAATTCAATAAAACTTGTCGTTCGTAGACCTGGCCAACAATAAACAGCAATAAACCACAGCTGGGATTTGGGAGTCATGAATGCACTTGGAAAGTAACACTTGCCTCCTCGCTTGCTTCCACGACCTTTTTTTTCTAAGATTTTACTGCTTAAAATGCAATTGATATCTCATTAAAAACTGAAAACTTTGAAAAGGAATTACAAGAGAAATATATATTTCCCAAAAATACAAGTTTTTAAATTTTGTTTAATTTTTCAAACTATTCATTTTAAACTTTAAAGGAATACTGTATCTTTATTTGGAACCAAAATAGGATGGTTGAATATAAATGTTTATAACATCTACAATTATTATTATTTTTTGATCGCATTAACTTCTTTGTACAGGACAAATTTTAATTAATCAGCTATACAATTTGCAAATTTTTTGCTTTGTTTTTAACAATGTAGGAACGAGTGAAAGTAGTCACATTTTACAAAGTGTCATTTTTGCCTGACTTTTTTGGACATGTGAGTCCATAGTTCGAAAAACAAATTTTTTCTATGCATGAGTTACATATCATTTTAAGCTCAAATAAACTCTCAACATTTCAGTACTTACCTTACATTTCTACGATTTTTTCTTTTCAAGTTATCGCCTTCCAAAGTTGACAAATTTTGAGTTGCAAAGACTTTTTGTGCCGACATTAGTAGTAATAGTTTCAAGATTCTAAATTTTCTAGTTAGAAAATCGAAGCCGATTTTGAAATAAGCATATATGTACACTAGAACTCCTATCGAGCAGACTCATATCGAGTGGCAATTGACGAGACGAGGGGAGAAGGAAGAAGTTGAGCTCCATTCACTTAACACGTCAAGGTAACCTGACATATCGAGCGGACACACGCCCGAGCTGTCCGCTCGATAGGTGTTCTAGTGTATATGTAATTTTTTAAGATCAACTAAAATATTTATGCATATGGGTGATTCTCCACGAAACCGACAATTTGGTTACTGTGATTTAAAAAAAAAAAAATTCTGATTAAAATAAAAATTGTGATATAACTTTGAAGTACGATAGTAAAGAATGAAATATCTGTGATGGGCCGGACAAATTATTTATAATTTTTGTATTTTTTAAACAAATTAGCTGTTACCGCATCCAGGTACCATAATCGGTTGCAGTATAACAGAATTGATAGTTGAATTTATAGAAAAGGTTAATAAAAATCATTCGCATTCTAACTTTTATATTTTCTATTTGTTAAACAATATTTGTTTAAACAAATAATAAAAAAAGTCACATTTAATTAAAATTATGGATCACAATCGATTCTACAAGAAAAATTAGAAAGATTTTGTTATGATCATATTTTATTTTAAGTCATAATTTGTTGATAAAATCGCTTTAAACAAATAAATAAATCTAGGGTGGTAATTTATGTGGTAATTTATGAAAATATTGAGGTAATTTATAATAAAAATACAAACGAAATTCAGGATTTAAAAAACTGATGTAGGAAATTTATGTAGTAATTTATGGAAATTTATGGTAATTTATGCGGTAATTTATAAAAATTTTGAGGAAATTCATAATATTAATACAAAATAAAATTCAAGATTCAAAAAACTAATGCAGGAAATTTATTTCGTAATTTATGGAAATTTATGGTAATTTATACGGTAATTCATTAAAATTTTGATGCAATTTATAGTTAATAAAAGAAAATTAAAAAAACTAATTTTTGAAATTTATGGAAATTTATACAGTAATTTATGGAAATTTATGTAGTAGTTTATGGAAATTATATTGAAATTTATAGAAATATATGTTGTAATTTTATAAATTATTTAAAAAACAATTATTGTAATTTATTAACAAATAATTTAAAATTTGCGAATCAGTTGCCAGCAGTTTATAGAAATTTATACGGTTATTTATGAAAATTTATAAAGTATTTAATGTTAAACTTATTTTAAAATTATGACAGTTTAGGTAATTTCTATTTGTTTAATTTTATTTGGACACAATCAACAAAATTGTTTTAATTGTACACTTGTTTAAACCACAAATTCAATGAAAGACAGCCAAAAAGCTTCACCATGATGCAAAAGGCTTCACCATGACGCTGAGGCTTCACCATGACGCTTAATGAATACTGTTTTTTTAAACAAATTATAAGCAATTTTCAATCGGTTTCCCATTCCTGTCATCTATATTCACGGAAATAATACTACTATACATCATTTATTGAAAAAATTTTTTTTTTTTGATTTATTGCGAAATATCCAAAGGCTTCACCATGACGATTCTGTGATTCCCTACACAAATTTAGCGCTTTAAACGTAAAAAAGCAAAAAATCAATTATAAAATTTGTTTCTATCGTAGTGAATCTCTTGAGGGAAGTCAATTGTTGCTTATACTAAAGTATAACTAAATTCTGATTTGATTTTTATGAAATATTTCAATTTTTTAAAAAGGCTTCACCATGACGCACAAAACTGGGGACAAGAAATAACATCTAGAAAAAAATAAAAATAATAATTATTTTTTTTACAACTAATTTTTTCTGAATTCTACACACATAGACAATAAAAAAATGTTACAATTAATAAGTTTTATTATTAAAGTTTACTAAAAATATTTATTTTTGTTTTACAACTGACCCTGAGGACAGGCTTCACCATGACGATTTGGCCTATAAATTTGCATTAAAAAAAAAAAATTTAATCTTATAAATTAAAGTGGCTACAGGCTTTTGTTTATGATCACTAGAGTTACTTTTTTACGTTAGATTCATTACCATATGTGCAATTTGTTTCTTAAAAAACACAAGGGACATGGAATTGTCGGTTTCGTGGAGAATCACCCATATATATATATATATGTATACTTCTATTGACACACGCAAACCCACCCATTATCAAAAACCCATACATACGCACGTGTGTATATTAGGGCGTCTTTGAAAACTGGACTTTCAAATTTCGTTTACGCCATACCCTAGTTTGGTTTTCTCATAGAGGAAGCTTTGTGAACTTTAGGATTTTCGATTTTCTAAAAATAGTCTAAATAGACTCATTTTCATCTAAGAAGCCTAAAAAATATTTTTACTGGAGTGGAAACAAAATGTTCATTAAATGAACATAATCCTCTGTTTGTTTTAGGAGTTATGAGCATTTAAAAAAAGAAACGTCTTGTTTTAAAACTGTGTATCTCTTCAATGGCTTGATTAAAAAATTTGAATATTATAGGTCGAAAAATAGTAATACACTCGACTCTCGGATCTTTTATACTTTCGGGACCAAATTCTCTCGCACCTTTTACTAAAATATATAACACTCAAATTCACTATACTTGGATGTTCAAATGTCATGGTTACGCAAATTCTCGCCAACTTCATATTATTTTCAGCTTTATGTCAAATTTAGAAAACAACTAAATTATTATTAACGATAAATTCTTTTTTTCTTTTTAATACCTACATGTTTAGCTTTTAAAATCTTCTTGTAATTTAATGTAAAGTTTTTAATGGAGCATTACAAGTACTTCAATTTCACTTAAAAATAGAAATTTTTACAGTTGGATAGGCATTCATTTGAAATTGATACATTTAATACTTTAACGTAATTGGCCAAATAATAAAAAAGGGGGGGTACACTGAGGCTGGCTAAAAGAAAAAGGTCAGAGAAAAAACATGTAAAAGACTCGAGACTGTAAAAGAAACGAATGCAAAAGATCCGAGAGTCGAGTGTATATGTAAGAAAAAGATGATTAATTAGGTTTCGAATTTCAAGTGTTAATTATAGCATGACCAATGTTCTGTCAATGTTTCTGTCTTAATTGTCAACTTATAGTTCGTCTTAACAGAAGAATTGCTTTTGGACAAGTACATGTTTCTTTTTTAAGTAATCGACGAGCGCAACAGACTAGGAAATTTGGCAAATGTGCGTCCTCAGTACAGGTCCGATACCAAGTGGACGTTACTCATGATATAAGCCGAAACTCAATAGGATAATAATAGAATAAATAGTTTATGCTACTCATGGTTTAACGACAGATATTCCAACAAATCAATTACCAATCAATGGAGATATTGATTATTAATTGACTGAGGATCAATAGTTTCAAATCATATTTAGGTATATGTTATTGGTGATCATGTCTGTATTTCTTATTAATATTCGAACATTAGATATCATGTGAATTATAATAGCATTACGTGGCTTTTTCAGATTCTCACAGATTTTTTGTAATATCGCGCTTCAGTTATAGTTTCTATGTTTTCTCTTGATCCCATTACTAAATCAAAACTACTCTATTTCCCGAAGTTCGATTTTCGTCTTTTCATGAAACGTGTTAGTTTCGTTTTGGCATGAGACATGCTATTTTCGATTTTTTATGACTACCACCAGAATACTCTCAGACTGTGTGAATATTTTTTTCAATTATCAGCTCCTACCGTGGTTTAGTGTCTAATACTCCTCGTCACGCGTAACGATCGTCGTGTGACCCTTTAGTTTAACAACGATCCGCGTTTTGCGTATTGTTTGAATCGATCAATCGAGAACATATATAGAGCATCGCATGTTTCGATTGTTAATTGTCGTAAACTTATGAAGTTGTTTAAGTGAAGTATCACCTTTCAAAACAGACTGATATTTACCTGTCGGTAGTGATGCATTCAAGCGAGAAAACCAGGAAACAATCGAGTTCAATAACGTATCTCGAAAGTCAAGAGTGAGAAGTTAACCGCTTCTTGACAATTGAGTCAATAAAATCGATATTTAAGCGAGATCAAGCAATATTCTTGTTTATTAATATCTTTTTTTGACACATGAACTAAAACGCATGTAATTTTTATATTTGAATGTAATATATTACACATAATTTTTTCAATATGGTTTTGCCCTGTTTTTAAAGTTGTATTTATTAATTAAAAAGATTAATAAAAAGAGTAGGGGAGAGTGGCCATCAACGTACCGGGGTTTTTTCAAGGTCATATTATTTATTCTATTTCACTAATTTCAATCACTTCTTTGCATCAATATATAAAACTACAACACTTCTCTAGGTAATGCACACATATTATACCCGATTTATTTTGATTAAATAATAAAATTTAGGATTTTTCTAAACTAACAAGCTATTTTCATTTTCAACAACCTGGGTACACAATGAACCACCTCTATAAGAACACTAAAAATATTCAACAATAATAATATTGCATTTTCATTTTGTAAAAAAACTTATTTTCTATCAAATACTATAAAAAATTATTACTTAACACTTTTAATTTATAATGTATAACATAAATATACCTCAAATTTAAGTTAACTAGCTAAAATGGCATTTTAGTTTTGCTATGTTGAGAAGAGTACTGATAACAATCGCTGTCACATGCTGTACGCATGCCTAGTTTTATAATCAGGCATACCACTCTGGAAATCGAAAATACACTGAAATTCCAGGTGGTTCATTGTTCCCCGGTACATTGAATCAACATGACATTTGCAACAAAAATGGTTTTTTATAACTTAATCCAATATTTCAAAATCTTTATCTCATTAGAATATTGTAGTTAAGGCCCAAAACAAAATAAATCGTAAGTACATTTATTTTTAAATTGCCTTATTTCAATTAAAAACGTGTTTGTATTTTAGGTAAATTTTTTCTTCAGTGCATCAAAAACAGTTTTTTTCAGTTTTCTCTGTAAAGAATAAATCCACACGTCTCAAATTTATGGACGTAGTGTGATTACGCAAACTTCATTTATATTTAAAATTATGAGAATTTTTATTTAATTGTTTCTGAGAAAATTGGAATGGTTCATTAAAAAAACTGGTACATTGATGGCCACTCTCCCCTAAACAACATTAATTGCTTCGATCTGAAAAATGTTGATAGATGTATAAAGAATGCACAATTATATTTTAAAATATTGTTGTGAAAAAAGAAATATGTCTTACTGATTTTGAGTCATTCAACTAGTTGAGAAGAGGTGTTTTTATATTCTAAAATTAAAGCAATGAATACTGATACTAATAAAAAAGACTTATTTAACTTATTATGCTTAATATAACATAAAATTTTAATAAAAAGGTGTAGAAAGTCAAAATTTTAAAAATAAATATACTTGTAAAATAATGAAACTTAGTATTGACTCTTAAGTCCAAAGTTATTTATTTTTTAATAATTATTTTCAAAAAAGATTTTCATTCGAATCTGTGTTCTAACCTAAAAGCTCTACCCTTGTTAATCAATAATTTAAAAATTACACGATAATAATAAAATAGTAAAAAAACTAAATACCGTTAAGAAAATATTGATATATAATGTAGAATTACTCAAAGAAATAAAACAAAGTTAAGATACAAATATTTTCATTGATTTATCAAAGACTAAACACCCTACCGATACAAACTCACTGAAAAACTCACTGGCGAAAATCACTGAGTTTTTTGGGCTATTTCAATGCGTTTTCAGATAGTATTTGAAACATTTACTCACTCAATACTTATTGGATCTTTTAAGTCTGATTTATGTCAATGGAAAATTCCACTGGAGACCCTTAAGAGGTAAAAATAATTTCTTGGGCCCTTTTGCGGTTTATGACCAACATAAATACTTTTGGTGATCTTCGGGCACAAAAATAATTACGCTAAAAATAATGTTTATTTATTTTAACATTATATTTGTTTTAATGAACTTGAACTATTTTTATGATTCTATTATGTTTACTACATATCCCTTTGACTTTGATTTCAAAAATGATATCAATTTTAACGTAATATTTATGGTTTACGAAATACCTTATAATTTCTTAAAATATAAAATTATCACAATAAATTTTAGATATTTGGAATCATGAAGTATTACAGATTCGAAATTTTTTAATTAAAAATTTCAAATAATTAAATTGCAGAAATTTCAAGTCATAAAATATTTAGGTTCGAAAAATTATTAGCTAGGGTAACAATAGACATGGGGATTTAAAATGGATCCCTGCTTTAACAGTAGATTTCCAATTCTTTTGTCATTTAAGTTCATGTTTTTCAACCCGGCATTTTTATATAGGGGAGAGTGGCCATCAACGTACCGGGGTTTTTACAAGGTCATATTATTTATTCTATTTCACTAATTTCAATCACTTCTTTGCATCAATATAAAACTACAACACTTCTCTAGGTAATGCACACATATTATACCCGATTTATTTTGATTAAATAATAAAATTTAGGATTTTTCTAAACTAACAAGCTATTTTCATTTTCAACAACCTGGGTACACAATGAACCACCTCTATAAAAACACTAAAAATATTCAACAATAATAATATTGCATTTTCATTTTGTAAAAAAACTTATTTTCTATCAAATACTATAAAAAATTATTACTTAACACTTTTTAATTTATAATGTATAACATAAATATACCTCAAATTTAAGTTAACTAGCTAAAATGGCATTTTAGTTTTGCTATGTTGAGAAGAGTACTGATAACAATCGCTGTCACATGCTGTACGCATGCCTAGTTTTATAATCAGGCATACCACTCTGGAAATCGAAAATACACTGAAATTCCAGGTGGTTCATTGTTCCCCGGTACATTGAATCAACATGACATTTGCAACAAAAATGGTTTTTTATAACTTAATCCAATATTTCAAAATCTTTATCTCATTAGAATATTGTAGTTAAGGCCCAAAACAAAATAAATCGTAAGTACATTTATTTTTAAATTGCCTTATTTCAATTAAAAAACGTGTTTGTATTTTAGGTAAATTTTTTCTTCAGTGCATCAAAAACAGTTTTTTTCAGTTTTCTCTGTAAAGAATAAATCCACACGTCTCAAATTTATGGACGTAGTGTGATTACGCAAACTTCATTTATATTTAAAATTATGAGAATTTTTATTTAATTGTTTCTGAGAAAATTGGAATGGTTCATTAAAAAAACTGGTACATTGATGGCCACTCTCCCCTAAACAACATTAATTGCTTCGATCTGAAAAATGTTGATAGATGTATAAAGAATGCACAATTATATTTTAAAATATTGTTGTGAAAAAAGAAATATGTCTTACTGATTTTGAGTCATTCAACTAGTTGAGAAGAGGTGTTTTTATATTCTAAAATTAAAGCAATGAATACTGATACTAATAAAAAAGACTTATTTAACTTATTATGCTTAATATAACATAAAATTTTAATAAAAAGGTGTAGAAAGTCAAAATTTTAAAAATAAATATACTTGTAAAATAATGAAACTTAGTATTGACTCTTAAGTCCAAAGTTATTTATTTTTTAATAATTATTTTCAAAAAAGATTTTCATTCGAATCTGTGTTCTAACCTAAAAGCTCTACCCTTGTTAATCAATAATTTAAAAATTACACGATAATAATAAAATAGTAAAAAAACTAAATACCGTTAAGAAAATATTGATATATAATGTAGAATTACTCAAAGAAATAAAACAAAGTTAAGATACAAATATTTTCATTGATTTATCAAAGACTAAACACCCTACCGATACAAACTCACTGAAAAACTCACTGGCGAAAATCACTGAGTTTTTTGGGCTATTTCAATGCGTTTTCAGATAGTATTTGAAACATTTACTCACTCAATACTTATTGGATCTTTTAAGTCTGATTTATGTCAATGGAAAATTCCACTGGAGACCCTTAAGAGGTAAAAATAATTTCTTGGGCCCTTTTGCGGTTTATGACCAACATAAATACTTTTGGTGATCTTCGGGCACAAAAATAATTACGCTAAAAATAATGTTTATTTATTTTAACATTATATTTGTTTTAATGAACTTGAACTATTTTTATGATTCTATTATGTTTACTACATATCCCTTTGACTTTGATTTCAAAAATGATATCAATTTTAACGTAATATTTATGGTTTACGAAATACCTTATAATTTCTTAAAATATAAAATTATCACAATAAATTTTAGATATTTGGAATCATGAAGTATTACAGATTCGAAATTTTTTAATTAAAAATTTCAAATAATTAAATTGCAGAAATTTCAAGTCATAAAATATTTAGGTTCGAAAAATTATTAGCTAGGGTAACAATAGACATGGGGATTTAAAATGGATCCCTGCTTTAACAGTAGATTTCCAATTCTTTTGTCATTTAAGTTCATGTTTTTCAACCCGGCATTTTTATATAGGGGAGAGTGGCCATCAACGTACCGGGGTTTTTACAAGGTCATATTATTTATTCTATTTCACTAATTTCAATCACTTCTTTGCATCAATATAAAACTACAACACTTCTCTAGGTAATGCACACATATTATACCCGATTTATTTTGATTAAATAATAAAATTTAGGATTTTTCTAAACTAACAAGCTATTTTCATTTTCAACAACCTGGGTACACAATGAACCACCTCTATAAGAACACTAAAAATATTCAACAATAATAATATTGCATTTTCATTTTGTAAAAAAACTTATTTTCTATCAAATACTATAAAAAATTATTACTTAACACTTTTTAATTTATAATGTATAACATAAATATACCTCAAATTTAAGTTAACTAGCTAAAATGGCATTTTAGTTTTGCTATGTTGAGAAGAGTACTGATAAAAATCGCTGTCACATGCTGTACGCATGCCTAGTTTTATAATCAGGCATACCACTCTGGAAATCGAAAATACACTGAAATTCCAGGTGGTTCATTGTTCCCTGGTACATTGAATCAACATGACATTTGCAACAAAAATGGTTTTTATAACTTAATGCAATATTTCAAAATCTTTTTCTCATTAGAATATTGTAGTTCAGACCCGATACAAAATAAATCGTAAGTTCATTTATTTTTAAATTGCCTTATTTCAATTAAAAAACGTGTTTGTATTTTAGGTAAATTTTTTCTTCAGAGCATCAAAAACAGTTTTTTTCAGTTTTCTCTATAAAGAATAAATCCACATGTCTCAAATTTATGGACGTAGTGTGTTTATGCAAACTTCATTTATATTTAAAATTAGGAGAATTTTTATTTAATTGTTTCTGAGAAAATTGAAATGGTTCATTCAAAAAACTGGTACATTGATGGCCACTCTCCCCTACTTTTACTTTTTGAGGTCTGCAATACAAAAATTGAAATCTTCAATATTTCACTATTCTGAATTTCTAAAATCC
The DNA here is from genome assembly GCA_037103525.1 of Ganaspis brasiliensis. NCBI lineage: Eukaryota > Metazoa > Arthropoda > Insecta > Hymenoptera > Figitidae > Ganaspis > Ganaspis brasiliensis. The sequence continues at coordinate 1,439,352 of JAZKLR010000018.1, forward strand.
ATTTTAAAAATGTATACTACTAAATTAAAATTATAATCAATAAAATACTTAAAGAATAATTAATTATTAAAATAATATGTTATAGACATTTATATTTTTTATAGAAAATAACAATTGCAAAAACTAATCTTATAATTCATAAACAATAAAATTAATTAATAATTTTAAATCATAATTAACTTTTTAATTAATATTATTCTCTGTAAATAAATATATTGTTATATTTTTGACACAATTTTTAATCTAGGTATATACTCGCATAATGTATATTGAATTTTCAGAAAAATATTTTTTTAAGAAATCTACATAAAAATATAGGGGAGAGTGGCCATCAATGTACCAGTTTTTTGAATGAACCATTTCAATTTTCTCAGAAACAATTAAATAAAAATTCTCCTAATTTTAAATATAAATGAAGTTTGCATAAACACACTACGTCCATAAATTTGAGACATGTGGATTTATTCTTTATAGAGAAAATTGAAAAAAAACTGTTTTTGATGCTCTGAAGAAAAAATTTACCTAAAATACAAACACGTTTTTTAATTGAAATAAGGCAATTTAAAAATAAATGGACTTACGATTTATTTTGTATCGGGCCTGAACTACAATATTCTAATGAGAAAAGGATTTTGAAATATTGCATTAAGTTATAAAAACCATTTTTGTTGCAAATGTCTTGTTGATTCAATGTACCAGGGAACAATGAACCACCTGGAATTTCAGTGTATTTTCGATTTCCAGAGTGGTATGCCTGATTATAAAACTAGGCATGCGTACAGCATGTGACAGCGATTGTTATCAGTACTCTTCTCAACATAGCAAAACTAAAATGCCATTTTAGCTAGTTAACTTAAATTTGAGGTATATTTATGTTATACATTATAAATTAAAAAGTGTTAAGTAATAATTTTTTATAGTATTTGATAGAAAATAAGTTGTTTTACAAAATGAAAATGCAATATTATTATTGTTGAATATTTTTAGTGTTTTTATAGAGGTGGTTCATTGTGTACCCAGGTTGTTGAAAATGAAAATAGCTTGTTAGTTTAGAAAAATCCTAAATTTTATTATTTAATCAAAATAAATCGGGTATAATATGTGTGCATTACCTAGAGAAGTGTTGTAGTTTTATATTGATGCAAAGAAGTGATTGAAATTAGTGAAATAGAATAAATAATATGACCTTGAAAAAACCCCGGTACGTCGATGGCCACTCTCCCCTATGTTTAATAAAGAGCCACAGATGGTTTGTGACAATATAATTTTAATTTCTTTTGAAACTAAATTTAAAAGGACTACTTCAAAACGGGCAATAAATTTTGACCTGGCCTGAGGGTAGCAATAAACCCTAGTGCGCTAGTAGCTCACTGGGCCAGTGCGTTTCCAATAATTTTCCAGTGATTCTCTATTGGTAGGGCATTTAAAAATTGCATTCTTTGATTGAAAACCTTAAAATATTAGTACATAAAAACTAATAATTCGTTACAATTAATTAAGATTTTGTTAAAATTAAAGAAAAATAAATATATTTTACAGTTTTTAAAAGAGGTTATAAAAATTAAAGAATTAAATGTTTTACTCAAGATTTTTTAAAAATACATATTTTGGTAAGTTGAAATTTTTAAGAGCATATTAACAAATTTTTAAAAATTAAAGTAACTTTTAAAATATGCAATTCCATCCAATTTTCAATTTAAAGTCAATTTAAAAATTTTAAGATATTACTAATAAATTTCAAAAAAAAGTTTCAATAAAGTTAGGTAAATTTTATCATAAAATGTAGTATTATCTACTCTTAGAAATAAACTGAACTTAGTTTAAATACAATGGTTTAAAAAATTTAAAAATCTTTATTTAAGGTAACAGAACCTACAGTCGATAAGTGGTGATTTAATTAGATGAAATAATTTAGTATTTTAATAATATTGATGCCAAATACTACTTTGAATATTTCAATCTTCATTTTTATCAATGCAATAAAACTATTAATTAATTTTATCCAATTAAATTACGACTGATCGACTACAAGTTCTGATCGAATATTGGCTTCGTTACCTTAAATTCAGAATTTTTAAATTAGTTAATTTAAATTTTTTGCATTAACCTAAGTTAATCTTAACCAAATTTAAAGCATATTGCCAAATTCATTTTGTTAATGACCGACCAAGATTCAATATTATTGCTTGTATTGAAAAGATAAATGAGACAAGACTGTTTATTGATAAACAAATGAAACTTCAATATTTTGATTGCAAGATAACTTCAATATCAATCGAGAACTGTCAATAATCAAGAAATTATTGTCTTACCGTGCATCACTACCTGTCGGTGAAATAGAAAGTTATACAGTGCGTGAGATCAATTGTAATATAAACTTTAATTCTCAATTTTATATTTGAATATATTATTAATAAATCCATTGAAAGTTCATGCTTTTTGTATAATTTCTTTTAAATTTATTTTTGATTATTACTGGTGCAGTCTTGGCTATACGATAATGCCTAGTATTTTCTTGCAAAATAAGTTCTTTTGCTTGTATATCTTACAAATTTAATAGTACCTATTGAGTTTTTAATTGTAAGAAATATTAAGATTGATTATTTAATATCTCTCATCTACATTATTTTACCAAGTGAAAAATTCCTACAAATATTAATCTGTTTAAATAATTTGATTGTTAATGATATTCTGATATCCGAAACTGCACTATACTAATTAACAGAACTTCTGATCCTATTGGTTTAAATTATATATTGTTGCTACTAGTATAGAGTTTTGTTAGTTGTTGGATCAAGTATTATAATTGTTAATAAAAGAAAAATATTCATTTAATTATTTAACACAGATCCCATTGATCTGTCAAAGTGATATGAACCTTAACAGAAATATAAAAGTTAGCTTTATGCTAACTAATTAGTCCTGTTGATTCCCTGACATATTAAAAATCTATTCTAAGTAACCTTGCCTAAGCTCGGATGTAACAGTAAGCATCATAAGTTTTCTACTAATGTAAGGAAATTATGAAAATTAGTAAAATTGAAATATTAAAATGAACTTGAAAAAGGTGGATCGTACCTCTGACTCTACCCTAGGGGAGAGTGGCTATCAATGTACCGGGTTTTTTTTCTAAGTTATTTAATTTTACCAATTTTAAGCACTTTCTTGCATTAATATAAAACTAGCACACTTCTTTAGGTAATGTACACATTTTACACACGATTTATTTTGAATAAATATCAACATTTAAGATTTATCTAACCTAATACGCTATTTTCATTTTCAATACCCTGGGAACACAATGAAGCACTTCTATAAACTAGGTGAAAATTATGTCCATTCCATGGACATTACGCTTCCAAGTAGGCAAACTAATTTGCTTCCTCATATCGGAAGCTATGATATGAGCTTCCTCTATGAGCAAGCAAAATACGAAAAATGTTCATCAATAATAATATTTTTATTTCCACTTTGTACAAAAAATTATAGTCTATCATATACTATACAAAATTATTACTTAGCACTTAGTATTTAATAATGTTTAACATAAATGTACTTTAAAAAGACGTCCCTAAGACTACTTTCATATCCAAAAGACGTTCTTAAAACGGTTAGGTTGCAATGATTACCAGATTTTAAATAAAATAATAAACAAATTTTCTAAACATCAAATAATTTAATCCACTCTACTAACGTCCACACGACCAAAGGGAAATTCCGCCGTAGCACGAGGCCATTGAGAAATTGGAAGACGACTCAACACCCCGGACAATTTCCAACACTTACCAGAATCGTTGGCCTTGGTTGGTATTCCGACCTGGAACCACTAATCCTGGGATAGGGAAAACGGGTGCTGATAACGCAAATAAAGGTCGTCACTCACTTAGTAAAAATGTATGTTTATTCACACGTGGGAGGGCGGTTGATTACACAAAACTTTCGGGAGGTTCAGGGAACAATTCCACTTGTTCAGAGTCCACCAATTACCCACAGTAGCACTTCCTCTCAATTATAGTTTTCAATTACAAAAATAACGTATATTAATCACGCGACAGGGAAACCAAACGTCTCTCGCAAAGATCCCGGCGAAACAACCACGGCAACGAGGCGTCAATTTGGCAAATCAGATCTCAAAGGGGTGGGGGTCTCCGCCCCTTACGTATCTTCTTTCTTCGTCTCCTCGTTGATTCGTCATCTGCACTCTTCGTCACTCCTGTAGAATCACCTGTAACAAGGGAAAAGAGGTCGCCACGGTAAAGAGAGGGAAAACGTGGAAAATAGCGCAAAACGCATTTTCGACAATCTCTGTCGCTCAAACACCCCACGAGAGACAAAGGGCTATCAGAGGGAGACTGCGACGAAGCGGAAACAGAGCGCCAATCAGGGCCTTAAATGAAAAAGCACCCCGGCAGCTTCAGTTCCAATAACGATCAAATGAACTATTATTAATCTTCCAACATTTCAATTAATACTGCCGATAAGTGACGAAACACTTCGTCACAAAGTTTATAATCAGCCATACCCCTTATGAAAAAGTGTGACATGAAAATAATGACACAGATGCGTGTCATTACTTCATAATGTCATTGCGTGTCATCATTTCGCAACCAGACGAAAAAAATGACACGAAAAAAATCACATGACAAAGAATGTACCATTAAAAAACTTATTATTATTATTAGTTTTATAATAATTTCGTATAAACATACATTGTGCACCATTTAGGGGAGGAAAAAAATTTACTGTGCAGCCGTAGGTGCTGTAGAATAAGTAGAATACGTCTGCGCATCCTGGCATTTTTATGTATGATTTGCCGTGTCATTTTTTTCGTGTAGTCGCGAAATGATGACACGCAATGACACGACAGTAATTACACGCATCCGTGTCATTATTTTCATGTCACACTTTTCCATAAGGGTACATCTCTGAAAATTAAAAATAAACCTGGTGGAATAATTTCAGGTGGAACATTGTTCCCTGGTGAATGATTCCACATGATATTAGTAGCAAAAATTGTTTATTATAACTTAACCCGATATTTTAAATTTTTTATCACATCAGAATATTGTATGCATGTAGTTTGTAAGGCTCGATGCAAAAAAAATTGTAAGTTCAATAATATATTTTAATTGACTTATTTCAACAAGAAATGTATTTGTATTATAAGTAAATCTTTTCTCTAATGCGTCAAAAACAGTTTTTTTTAGTTTTCTCTGTAAAGAATAAACTTATATGTCTCAAATTTATGGTCGTAATGTGTTTACGCAAACTTCATTTATATTTATAATTAGAAGAATTTCCATTCATTTTTTTCTGAGAAAATTGAAATAGGTCATTGAAGAAACTGGTATACTGATGACCACTCTCCCCTATATACTAGGGGGCTTCGCGTGCTAACTTTTCTATTTTTTAACCTTAACTTTCTTCAATTTAATTTTTTTTAAATTTTCAATTCAATCTTATTTTTAAAAATTAATTTAATCATTAACTTACTTTTTAATTTTGATATAAATTTTAATATTAATTTTGTAGACAAATTTATTAAAATAAGATTTTAAAGGTTAAAGAGTCTTTAGCAGAACTCTCGGTAAGTATTGGAAAGGCTGATAGAAGGTTGTGGAGTTACTCTGGAGAGACTCTAGGAAGTCTCATCGGGAGCTTCCAGAATCTCTAAGCAACCCCCTGAGGGTCGTGTATGGATTTCCATAAAAGGAAGTTTGGCGGGGAGTTGAAGGGCTTCAAAATAAATAAAAATATATATCCCCCTATATTATAAAAAGATATCGCCGCCACCGCCGCTAAGTCAAGAATTTGAGGCCCTCCCCTTTGCTCCCCTAAAGCCCTCTAGAACTCAACGAAGCCCACCTAGAGCACCCTTAGATTCTCTGTAGAAATTCTTCGAAGCCTCTCCAGAGCCCTCCTAGAGCCTCCGTAAAGCTTCCTCAGAACCTACCTAGAACCTTCTTGGAGCTTCTCTACACTCTATTGGAAATCTATTGGAAATCTAGAAGGTTTCCAGAAAGGTATCTTTTATCCTATGTAAATGATCCTACATAGGGACCTACAATCCATCCTCTAAAGACCGTCCTGTAGGAAATGCCATAGTTCCCTACAAAGGATACCTTTGTAGTTTCCTACAGGACGCTCTTTAGAATATGGTTTGAAGGTCCCTATGTAGGATCCTATTCATAGGAAACTCTATAGATACTTTTGTGGAAACCTTCCAGGACTTTGTGGGGATTTTCAATAGGGCAGCCTCTCCGATGCCTCAATATATTTTTCTCAGAAAATTCAAAATTTGATAATAAATGGTTTCTGACCATTTTCTTTGAAATTGAAAAAAAATACGAGCGTTATATTATCTACCCTATTTCATTATTCTTTTTGCATTTGGAAGGAGATATCCCCTCCACCTTGGTGAGAGCTTTATTTTTACTGTTTTTTGTTGTCTTCCTCCTCCATGAAAACTATCGTGATTTTTTACTGAGCTTCCTACTTACAGATGGAATGTAGTATATTTATACTTTTTTTATAACTCGGTTCTTAAAACGGCGTAGATTGTACCTTTCGCGATAGGTAAAAAACTAATGATAGCTGTACGGAGTGTTAAAAGGGCTTCAACTAAGAAAAAGAAAAATAATGTAACGATTATCGGCCTGAGAGTGCAAATAAGAAAAATAATGTAAAGCAGAAAAAATAGACTAAATCATTGTTTTTAACAACTACAGAAACTTTGACACATCCCTATTGGAAATTCTCACAATTCGTAAAAGCGGTCTTCATAGTGTTTACTAGCCAAAAAGTACGAGTTTTTGAAAAAAATTCGAAAAATGACCATGTCCCCCCCCCCCCCCCCTAATCTTCCAAACTATTCGACTTAGGATGCTGCAATTTGGTACACTTATGTAGATTTACGTGTAGATTACAGGAAAATTATAGAGAACTTTCGTAAAGGCTGTCTTCATAGTGTTTACTAGCCAAAAAGTACGATTTTTTGACCAAAATTCGAACTAATGAACATGTCCCCCCCTAATCTTCCAAACTATTTGAGTTAGGATGCTGCAATTTGGTACATGTATATAGATTTACGTGTAGATTATGGGAAAAATATATAGAAGTTTGTCAATGTTCGTCTTCATAGAATTTACTATCCAAAATTCGTGTTTTTTTAAAAAAAAGTTTGAATAATAATTTGTTAATTCCTTATTTTTTGAAAACATATTTAAAAAACGGCCCTGATCCTTTAGCAGCAGAAGTTTTGGTTTAGAGTGTTAAAAATTTGTACCAATAAAGTTTTATTTAGTGTAGGTATAATAAAAAATGTTTTTAAAAATGGTTTCCTGGTGGAAAATTTTTAATCTCTGCCTCATATAATTGAAAAAAATTAGAGCGGTACGGAACCGTTCGACTTGGTACGAGTGTAACTCGTACTTGCCTGATTTTTATTTTTTAATTTACCTTACCTCTTTTGCTACTTTACCGAATTTTTAGAAACAATTTTTAGTTTCTTAGTGTTTTTTATTCTGGAAAATTTGTGTGACCGGCATTTTGATTTTTCGCCTCCAACTCGTTGCAAAAACATTGCACTCGTTTCAAAAACGTATTCAGTTCACTCTTGTTACGAAATGTACTATATCAAAATGTACATTGTTGCCGAAAATTGTAGGTAGATTAATATCTTAATCGAATATCAATTATTCCCAGTCAAGTTTATGACAAAGAAAATTTGATATGTTTACTACCGTCAGAAATTGTTGATCTGATTGATAAAAGTGGTTTTAAAAACATAGCTCAATTAAAATCAGGATATTTTGGTCAAAAAGTTAGAAAGGGACTTGGGAAGTTTAGCTTATTTAGAAGGAAAATATATTTCAACGTTTTAAGTCATATTTCAGGAACCACTTAATATTTTTCAAGTTTTCTTAGCTCAAATTAAAGCTTACAATTTAGCAAAGAAAATAAGGGGAACTTAAAATTATTCTAAAACTTTTTGTGGATCAGGCAACGAGCTAAACTTATCGAACGATATTCGGAAAATTTAGTAATTTTTATCCAAACTCATCAAATAATATAATCACATTGATAAGTCGAAAATAATGTATCAGTAGACCATCTGACAAAGAATTTTATAAGATTTCCAAATATTTTAATCCTAAGTGCCTATCTGAATTTTTTTACTAATATAACCACTTTTATCAATCGGACCAACAATATCCGACGGTAGTGTACAATTTTGGTTTTTTTATTATAAGTACTATCACCCGGTATATGAATAAGAAAAATAAAATTTGTTATTTGTTTTAGTGTATGTGTTTCTGTGCCAGGATTGAGAAGAACAAGTTCTGCATATATATACAGCAGTCGGTCTGGAGAAGGTGTAATTTCCCAGCATTCTAAATTTTCTTTAGCAAATCGAAATCAACTTGAACCCAGTCCTCAAGAGCTTCCTGTTAAAGACACTGATTGTGCCATTGATGTTTGCAGTGCTGATTGTGAGTTAAAAATATCTTTATTATTTTTCTTGATAAAATTACGTCAAAATACGAATATGTTGTTGTTTTAATAGAGCCCTAGGCAAAACGTACTTCACGAGTAGTTTGCTGCAGAGCAGCAAATGGTTATTAGCGCGAGTTGTTTGTATCGCAGAATTTTCGGCTGTGATACCCTACTGAAAAATCCTATATAGGATCCTACATAGGATCCTATATAGAATCCATATGGATTCCTATGAGAATCCACGTAGGATCCTATATAGGATCCTATATAGGTATTGTCCTATAGGAATCCATGTGGATTCTCATAGGAATCTATGTGGATTCCTATAGGTCGCCTATAGGACACGTCCTATACAGGGAGTCCCACGTTACAGCGTACATATTTGAGGGTCATAATGTACACAAAAAAACTAAAAAATAGGTCCTCTTGACTTTTTCAAAAAAATAATTAGAACTCTAGTTAGCGCGATTCAAAGTTGACCAATCGCGTGCTAGCTTTACTCGATCCCCAAAGGCGTAGGACGAACACCGGATAATCTCAAGACCATTCCTGACATTCAAAAAAAAGATCTTTCTTTGACAAAAATAATTGGATCAACAACAACCCACAGACAACCAACATTGTTTGCAACAAATTTGAAATTGTTTAAACAAAGTTAGTTAACAAATTCCCAAAACGGATAATTTGCAGCAAAGATTGATTTTTCTTTCTCCGAATTTTCAAGATTTACATAAACTAAAAATTGACAAAATTGTTAACAACAAATTCGAAATTGTTTAAACAAAGTTAGTTAACAAATTACCAAAACGGTCAATTTCTACTAAAATTTGATGTTTTTTCACAAAAATATGAAGAATAACATAAAATAATAGTTGGCAACATTGTTATAAAAAAATTCGAAATTGTTTAAATAATGTTAGTTAACAAATTCCCAAAACGGACAATTTGCACAAAAAATTTATTTTTCTTTCTCCGAATTTACAGAGTTACATAAACTAAAATTTAACAACAGCCTTAACAACAAATTCGAAATTGTTTAAACAAAGTTTATTTATTTATTTATTTATTTCAGAATAACGGGCAATGCCCTTTAATACATAAAGTATCTAACTAAAACTAAACCTAGTAGAACTCTAGGTAATTAACAAGAATTAATTATTCAAGATCGAAAAATGACAATTAATATAAAGTTAGTTAACAAATTCCCAAAACGGACAATTTGCACCAAAAATTGATTTTTATTTCTTTGAATTTTCAAGATTTACATAAACTAAAAATTGACAACATTGTTAACAACAAATTCGATATTGTTTAAACAAAGTTAGTTAACAAATTCCCAAAACGGTCATTTTCTACTAAAATTTGGTGTTTTTTCACGAAAATATGAAGAATAACATAAAATAATAGTTGTCAACATTGTTACAAAAAAATTTGAAATTGTTTAAACAATGTTAGTTAAAAAATTCCCAAAACGGACAATTTGCACCAAAAATTAATTTTTCTTCCTACGAATTTTCAAGATTTACATAAACTAAAATTTGACAACATTGTTTACAACAAATTCGAAATTGTTTAAACAAAGTTAGTTAACAAATTCCCAAAACAGTAAATTTCTACTAAAATTTGATTTTTCTTTTACGAAAATATGAAGAAGAAAATAAAATAATAGTTGACAACAATGTTATCAAAAATTCTAAATTGTTTAAATAATGTTAGTTAACAAATTTCCAAAATGGACAATTTGCACGAAAAATTGATTTTTCTCTCTCCGAATTTTCAAGATTTACATAAACTAAAAATTAACAACATTGTTAACAACAAATTCGATATTGTTTAAACAAAGTTAGTTAACAAATTCCCAAAACGGTCATTTTCTACTAAAATTTGATGTTTTTTCACGAAAATATGAAGAATAACATAAAATAATGGTTGGCAACATTGTTATAAAAAAATTAGAAATTGTTTAAATAATGTTAGTTAACAAATTCCCAAAACTGTCAGTTTGTACTAAAATTTGATTTTTCTTTCACGAAAATATAAAGAATAACATAAAATAATATTTGACAAGATTGTTATCAAAAAATGCGAAATTGGTTAAATAATGTTAGTTAACAAATTCCCAAAACGGACAATTTCCACTGAAAATTGATATTTTTTCCAAAATATTAAGAGTAATACAAACTTAAAGTTGAAGACCTTGTTAACAATAAATTCGAATTTGTTTAAAACATGTTAGTTAACAAATTACCAGAACTGTCAATTTTCACCAAAAGCAATCATTCTTTTTACAAAAAATAAAGTAAACACAAACTAAAAATTGACAACAATGTAAACAACAAATTCGATCGTAGCTTGACGGGGCTGGCTTCGTTGTTGAATTCTAAAAATGACCTCAAGGAATCGAGCTCCGTGGTTGAGCTCTGTAAATAAGCTCCGTGGTTGAGTTTTGTGGAATGAGCTCCGTAAAATAAGTGAACTTCGTTGGCGGTCAAATACTCCTGGTGGTATTACCACTCTCAAAGCTGGAGCTGTTAGCAGTATCACTGCTCTAGTCGATCTGAGGTTTCAGACCGGCGAACGCGTATTTACGTACTTTAACGTGTTGAGCGCGGCACATGCGCAGAATGCTCCTCGCCGTGATTGGCCGCACGCGCGCGCTTATTGGCTCTTCACGCTTTGCCGGGGTAACTTTGCCGCGATTGGCCCTTGCGTGAATTCGGAGGAAAAGGATTTGCCACGATTATAGAAACTACTTCGTGTCTTGTGACTTAGTCGCGTTCGTGCATTGCTCTACTCGAAACTGTCGGTCTATTGAATTTTTAATTTTTCTAGTTTTCGACAAGCTAGCTCAGTCGCGTACGCGTACGTTTCGTGCATCGATTGTCGCTTCGTGTCTCTACGCCGGGTTTTCTAACATTCTCTGAGGCAGTAGGTGGAATGGGCACTGTCAGGCGACCAGAGGACCAGAGGGAGACCATGGAAATCCGTGACCTTAACGGCTTAACCGAAAAGGAGGAAGTTGTATCTGGTCTCGAAGTAGTTCTTAATACTCCTCGAGAGAAAAGACAAGTAACGGTCCTCGCACCAAACAGGAGAGGCGACAAAATCGCCATCTTGATCACAGATCGCAAGGAAGCGGAACGCTTAGAAAGACTCGGCAGAATAAAATTGGGCTTCTTAAGTTGCCTCATTAGGAGAAGGCTTATGGTCAGAAGGTGCCACAGGTGCCTTGAAAACGGCCATAAGAAAGCAGACTGCAAGGGAGTAGACAGATCCTCCACTTGCTTTAAGTGTGGGTCTACTGGACACTCTCTTGCAGCATGTAGTAAGGAAGCGTTCTGCTTCCTCTGTGCGGCCGAGGCTGAAAATGAGTCGGAAACGACTCATGTTGCAGGCTCAGGAAAGTGCGCCTTTCTCTTGAAGCGTGTTTTGAGCTGATTGACGGTCTATCGTGTCCCTTGGCTCCACTTGCGTGCGTCAAGGGCCCCAATAACCGTCAATGATATTAGGTCCCGTTTAGAGGGATGAAATCGCTTTGACGACAGAGAAGGGGATATAAGACCACTCCTGAAGGCGATACGCGTGGAAAGTGCTAGCTGGGAGTGGTCTTAAGGTCCCCAAATAAGGGTGTGTTTTTAGCGGGTCAGGAGGACATCGCCACCCCCGCATAACCCTGTAGTACGGGCTCCAGGGTACCTAGTAGCAGGTTTTCATATCCTACGAAAAAAAACATTGTTAAGGGCATGTAATGGAGAATGATGTCACCAGTACAAGCAAAATTTGTCCGTAAACTTTCTCTAATAATAATAAATATTTTGACGTTAAACTTTGTAGAATTACTTAGAATATCGTTAAGAAGGTTTAATTTTTCGAAAATCAGCTAATGTTGTAGAAAGTTAACTTTAGGGAAAAATTTAAACAAACTTGGGTCAGAGAGACCTTTTCAATGGTATTTTTACTAATTCAATAAAGTGTGAAGTCAAAATATTTATTACTTTAAGAGAAAGTTTACGGACAAATTTTGCCTATACCAGTGACGTCTTTCTCCATCACATGCCCTTAACGACAAATTCAAAATTGTTTGAACTATTTTATATTTTTGAAGCAACATCCATCGAAAGAGTCATAAGATTGCGCGTTTTAATTTACGTTCTTTTCATGGAAGGTAAGAAAATTTTTTACATATTTTCACTTGTTCGAAGAAATATTTATTTATAAATTTTGCTTGTACTGGTGACGTCATTCTCCATCACATGCCCTTAACAATGTTTTTTTTGCGTAGGATGTGAAAACCTGCTACTATGTACCCTGTAGCCCGTACTACAGGGTTATGCGGTGGTGGCGATGTTCTGCTGACCCGCTAAAAACACACGCTTATTTGGGGACCTTAAGACCACTCCCGGCTAGCACTTTCCGCGCGTATCGCCATCAGGAGTGGTCTTAGATCCCCTTCTTTGTCGCCAGAGCGATTTCATCCCTCCAAACGGGACCTAATATCATTGACGGTTATTGGGGCCCTTGACGCACGTAAGTTGAGCCAAGGGACCCGATCGACCGTCAATCAGCTCAAAAAACGCTTCAAGAGAAAGAGAACTTCCTCTATCTGCGTTTTTCTGCAACCTATGTGGCCCTTTGACGACCTCCAACATGAGCCGTTTCCGCCTCATTTTCAGCCTCGGCCGCACAGAGGAAGCAGAACGCTTCCCTACTACATGCTGCAAGAGAGTGTCCTGTAGACCCACACTTAAAGCAAGCAGAGGATCTGTCTACTCCCTTGCAGTCTGCTTTCTTATGGCCGTAATCAAGGCACCTGTGGCACCTTCTCCTAATGAGGCAACTTAAGAAGCCCAATTTTATTCTGCCGTGTCTTTCTAAGCGTTCCGTTTCCTCGCGATCTGTGATCAAGATGGCGATTTTGTCGCCTCTCCTGTCTTTTCTCTCGAGGAGTATTAAGAACTACTTCGAGAGCAGATACCACTTCCTCCTTTTCGGTTAAGCCGTTAAGGTCACGGATTTACATGGTCACCCTCTGGTCCTCTGGTCGCCTGACAGTGCCTATTCCACTTACTGCCTCGGAGACTGTTAGAGAACCCGGCGTAGAGACACAAAGCGACAATCGATGCACGGAACGTACGCGTACGCGACTGAGCTAGCTTGTCGAAATCTAGAAAAATTAAAAATTCAATAGACCGACGGTTTCGAGTAGAGCAATGCACGAACGCGACTAAGTCACAAGAAACGAAGTAGTTTCTATAAACGAGGCAAATCCTTTTCCCCCGAATTCACGCAAGAGCCAATCGCGGCAAAGTTACTTCGGCAAAGCGCGAAGAGACAATAAGCCATTCTACGGAGCTCATTCCACAGAGCTCAACCGCGGAGCTTATTTACAGAGCTGAACCATGGAGCTAGATTCCTTGAGGTCATTTTTAGAATTCAACAACGAAGCTGGCCCCGTTAAGCTACGATCGTGGGTCTCGAGATCCTTATCGTAGGGGCTGGGGATATACGAAGATTTTAATAAGGTTAACGCCTTTTTTATCCTTATCCTCCTTATCCTGCTCCATGCGAGCAATGCTCGTATAGTGGCAAGGCCACTAGTTTATTTTTTTACGGATTGATTTCTAATTATTTTTTTAATACTTTTCTTTGATTTGGTGTTAGGTTAAATTTTTATTTTTTTGTTTTCAAAATGCCCGCCACCAGCAGCAAAGCATCTTCTGTTTCTATTCGGAGTGTCCTAAGTTGCTATTCTGGCCATTTCAGGGGTGATTGATTCAAATGCTGCTTGAATTCTAGCTGTTAATTCAAATTGCGCTTCGTTTTCGTTGTGTGGCAGAGGATCAGAGTAAACAAGGGATGAGCCCATGAGAGATATGAATAACCAATAAGGAAGAAACCTTATAGCTAGACAGTTCAGTAACACACACCGTTGGCTCAACTATTAGACTCAGGTTCGGCCGACCGTCTGGTATTGGTTTTTATTTAGATTTTATTTATATTATTATCGGCAGCTTACTTACAAACTAATGACTAATTTTTTTTAATAATTGTTTGGTTTTCACAACCAAATTATGTTTGGATGTCATAACCAATTTCTGTTTGGTTGTCACAACTAAATTATGTTTGGTTCAACCAAATAAGAGCAACAAAATAATATTGTTGTCCCAAACAAGTTGATGTGTTACGCTAACCAGATTGTTTTGTTATACCAACAAAATATTGTCGTTACAACCAACAATGGCCAACTAACAATATTGTTGGTAAAACTAAACCTTTTTTCTCAGTGTAGACACTTAATATTTCAAAGAAAAAAAATCAATTTTTGGTGAAAATTAACAGTTCTGGGAATTTGTTAACTTACATTGTTTAAACTATTACAAATTTGTTTTTAACAATGTTGTCAATTTTTAGATTGTGTTACTCTTAATATTTCGGAGCAAGCAAAATTAATTTTTAGTGAAAATTGACTTTCTGAGAATTTCTTAACTAACATTGTTTAACTAATTTCTTATTTGTCGTTAATAATGTTTTCAAATTGTAGTTTACGTAAATCTTGAAAATTCGAAGAAAGAAAAATCAATATTTTGGTGCAAAATATCCATTTTGGGAATTTGTTAAAAAACATTGTTTAAACAATTTCGAATTTGTTGTTAACAATGTTGTCAATTTTTAGTTTATGTAAATCTTGAAAAATCGGAGAAAGAAAAATCAATATTTTGGTGCAAATTGTCCGTTTTGGGAATTTGTTAACTAACTTTGTTTAAACAATTTCGAATTTGATGTTAAGACTGTTGTTAAATTTTAGTTTATGTAACTCTGTAAATTCAAAGTAAATAAATTCATTATTTAAACAATTTAGAATTTTTGATAACATTGTTGTCAACTATTATTTTATTTTCTTCTTCATATTTTCGTAAAAGAAAAATCAAATTTTAGTAGAAAATGACCGTTTTGGGAATTTGTTAACTAACTTTGTTTAAACAATATCGAATTTGTTGTTAACAATGTTGTCAATTTTTAGTTTATGTAAATCTTGAAAATTCAAAGAAATAAAAATCAATTTTTGGTGCAAATTGTCCGTTTTGGGAATTTTTTAACTAACATTGTTTAAACAATTTCAAATTTTTTTGTAACAATGTTGACAACTATTATTTTATGTTATTCTTCATATTTTCGTAAAAAAACATCAAATTTCAGTAGAAATTGACCGTTTTGGGAATTTGTTAACTAACTTTGTTTAAACAATTTCGAATTTTTTTGTAACAATGTTGCCAACTATTATTTTATGTTATTCTTCATATTTTCGTAAAAAAACATCAAATTTTAGTAGAAATTGACCGTTTTGGGAATTTGTTAACTAACTTTGTTTAAACAATTTCGAATTTGTTGTTAACAATGTTGTCAAATTTTAGTTTATGTAAAACTTGAAAATTCGTAGAAAGAAAAATCAATTTTTGGTGCAAATTTTCCGTTTTGGGAATTTGTTAACTAACTATGTTTAAACAATTTCGAATTTGTTGTAAACAATGTTGTTTGTCTGTCGGTTGTTGTTGATCCAATTATTTTGGTCAAAGAAATATCTTTTTTTTTAATGTCAGGAATGGTCTTGCGATTATCCGGTGTTCGTCCTACGCCTTTGGGGATCGAGTAAAGCTGTCACGTGATTGGTCAACTTTGAATCGCGCTAACTAGAGTTCTAATTATTTTTTTGAAAAAGTCAAGAGGACTTATTTTTTAGTTTTTTTGTGTACATTATGACCCCCAAATATGTACGCTGTAACGTGGGACTCCCTGTATAGGATCCTATGTGGACTCTCCTATAGGAATACATGTAGGATCTCATATAGGATCCTGCATAGGCGTCCCAAAAAATTTTTGTTCACCCTCCTACCCCTTCCTCATGCGCAGTCGTCTTTTACGTATTCTACAATACTTACGCCTGCGCAGTAAATATTTTTCGTCCTTATAATGGTGCTTAAAGTATATTTGAATAAAGTTGTTAAAAAAAAACAATTAATTCTGTGTTCATAATTTTTTTTGGGCGCCCATAAAAGATCCTATATAGGATCCTATATGGGAACCTACGTAGGATCCTATGTAGGGGGGTGTACAAAAATTTTTTTGGGACGCCTATGTAGGATGCTATAGGAGATCCTACATGTATTCCTATAGGAGAGTCCACATATGATCCTATATAGGACATGTCCTATAGGCGACCTATAGGAATCCACATAGATTCCTATGAGAATCCACATGGATTCCTATAGGACAATACCTATATAGGATCCTATATAGGATCCTACGTGGATTCTCATAGGAATCCATATGGATTCTATATAGGATCCTATGTAGGATCCTATATAGGATTTTTCAGTAGGGTATATAACTACATATATCTTAAAAAAAATTAGCAGTTACGATTTTGGTCAATATAGCATTTTCATCAAGGAGATTTGTAGAAAAAAACACTATTCAAAAGGTTGCCACAATGAAAGTTGATAATATTGTCCTTCCTGCACGGTGCAGGATGTTATGATTGTAATTAAATAAATGATTTTTATCATGACTGTACATGAATATTTTACGACACCGCGCCCAGAGATGTACAGGGCTGCACAAATCAGAATGCTCGTAATGCAGAGATGCCAGCGAAAACCCCCATCGATAACTGCGCATGCCTCCCAAACGTTACCTCATTGGTCCAAAGAAGCGGTCTAGTTTGAAATGCTTAATATTAAGACTTTTCAAACTAGACCGCTTCTTTAGACCAATGGGGTTACGTTTGGGAGGCATGCGCAGTTGTCGATGGTGGTTCTCGCTGGCATCTCTGTCGTAATGTCATTCTAGATTTTGCGACAAAGAACAGATCAGTCCACTAAATCGAGTCTGTAGTGTATAACAAAAGTTTTTCCGTAAATTAAATCCTTTAAGCAATTATTGGCAACGTTTTATTTACTAGAGGATGGGATAATTCCAACATACCTAAACAAAATCATACTTTAAAGTAGAAAACGGTAATTAATTTTGGTGAGATATGTCATTTACCCACACAGCACAGTTTCTTTTTGAATTTTAATCGAGATTGGCACTGGTAACTTAGAAACTTTGCTTTAGAAATTTATGAAAGTTTGAACTACCCGCTAAAAAGGTTTAGATATAATCAGATATAATCATATATAACACAGGTTTACAGTGAAATTGCCAATTGAAAATTTCTTGTTTACTTCGATTAATTTGAGTCTTCTACGAGAGAAAAAATGGTTTATATTGTTTTTCCCTCGTGCAATTTTGCTGAAAGAGAAAATTACTGTTTTTTTATAGTAAATATGACAAGTAGGAAGAACAAGTAGTTTAATTCCAACGGGTAGGACATCGTTAGAAAGGCAATCAAATTAGCTTTCAAACCAACTGTTACCCGTTTAAATCAAATAAAAAATGGCTCAGTTGTAGTCAATCAAAGTTTAAATTTCACGCAAATTTGTGTGGCAAATTTTCAAAAAATTAACGAAATTTGAACTTTGACTATAACTCAGCCATTTTTCATTCGATTTAAACGGGTAATAGATAGTTTGAAAGGCAATTTAATTGCCTTTCTAACGATGTTATATTCGTTGGAATTAAATTACTTGTTTTCCCTACTTGTCATTTTCACTATTAAAACAGACATTTTCTATTTCAGCAAAAAAGCACGAGGGGAAAACAATATACAGTCGAACCTTGATAAGTGAGAGCTGTATAACTGAAAAACCTCCATAAGTGAGAGTAATTTTCAGGTCCTGTCATTTTCACATGTAAAAACCTGTATAAGTGAGAATATAAGTGACCTCTATAGCTAAGAATTATTTTCTTAATGAGACCTTTATAAGTGAGAAAAGCGCTTTGCGGACCTCTATAAGTGAGAATATTTTCTATTATTATACAACAAGACGAACAAAAAGGACATCTATAAATAAATTTCTTCAATTATTAACGTTTCGAAGCTGAACCCAGCCTCCTCTTCAGAATTTTATTGTGTTATTTTCTAAAATACATTATATATAATTTAATTCTTTTTTAAAAAAATTTGGATACACAATAATTATTTTTTCTTTTAAATTACATTAAAAAACATATAAAAATAAACTCACCAAAAACATATAAATTTCACAATCTCGTCAAGCCATCAACACATTATACAGTCAAAAAAAATACGTCAAATATAAAGCATTTTATTTTTTTATATATAAAAACGATTCCAACCGTCATTGCAGTCACAGGTTACCTTAAAAAATTTTTTTACACATTTTTATTTAATTTTCAATTATTATAAAATTAAAAAAATAATTAATTTAATTGCATAGTTTTTCAAAAATTATTTACCATTTTCCAATAACACATTGCATATTGAAGTCAATAATTACAATAACTTTACGTATTTTTTTTGACTGTATAATGTGTTGATGGCTTGACGAGATTGTGAAATTTATATGTTTTTGGTGAGTTTATTTTTATATGTTTTTTAATGTAATTTAAAAGAAAAAATAATTATTGTGTATCCAAATTTTTTTTAAAAAAGAATTAAATTATATATAATGTATTTTAGAAAATAACACAATAAAATTCTGAAGAGGAGGCTGGGTTCAGCTTCGAAACGTTAATAATTGAAGAAATTTATTTATAGATGTCCTTTTTGTTCGTCTTGTTGTATAATAATAATTTGGAAGGACGTAAAAATTTGTATATTAATATTTTCTATATTATAATTTTCTAAAAGTCAATAGAAATTTGTAAGCAGTAATTTAAATTTGAATAGACGTGTGAGAATAAAGGCTCTGTGTTCAAACTACAATTACACCTATCACACAAAATAAAATTTAGTTTTAAAACGATTGTCATAAGAAGCATTTGCGAATCGATAACTTTATTTCGAATACATATTCAACATGTCTAAGCGAAAACTTAAAGCTCTTTCGTTAAATGAGAAACTAAACATAATAAGTGAATTCGAAAGTGGAAAGGAACGACATGTAATAGAAAGTGAATTCGGTCTATTAACTGCTACTTTTTATCGAATATGAAAAGAAACGGATTCTACCAAATTGCAGTGTTTTAAAGGTCGTGGAAATTTAAAAAGAAAACGGTTAGTAGAATTTCATGATCTTGAAAATTGCCTTGAAGAGTGGATTAAACAATCTTTAAATAAAAATATTCCTTTAGATAGACTATTGTTGTTATATATGTTAAATAAATAATTAAGTAAAACTAAAATTTTAATTAACAAAACCTTTATAAATTATTAGTAAAAAGCAGCACTTGTTAGTAAAAACCTATCTTAGTGAGAAACCTCTATAAGTGAGAAAAATTTCTTGGTCCCTTGGATTCTCACTTATCAAGGTTAATTTAAACCTCAAATTGAATAATCGTTTCCAACGTCAATTTTTTATAATTTTCATCAAATTGCAATTGTTAACGGCTCATTTTGTAAAAAATACAAGTGTCCACACTTCCACTAAAAAAATTTCATTAACTATGTTATAATGTGTCTTCTATATTAAAAATCAAAATTATTCATTGGGACTAACTTTTGTTCCGATTGTTTGTCAGATTCCTCCTTCAATTAGAAAAATTATTTTTTGAGTTACATAGCTTTGAAAATTTCAAATTATTATATTTTGAGGTAGAATGAAAGCAAGTTAGATTATATAAAGTGGTTTTGAAAGGTCTTTTAACAGGCTTTACGATAAAGATACGCATTATTTTTTAAAAATATAATTTGACCATGAAATTCAAGGTCAAAATGTTAATTTGAGTATATCTCAAAATCGGGTTTTTTTTCTTTTTTTTTTATTACTGAAAGAAATCTCCTATCAAAATAACTTGTAACGTTGTGAATCGTTACTTATTTAATTTTTAAGATATAATTTAGTGTTAAGATATTCAAGTCTTGAGACGAGTGTTCTTTTCTCTTTAGTCTTTGAATTCTATCGTTTCTCATATTTGTTTCTGCGTGTGGTTTTGGTCGTTGGCTTGAGTGTCCAATGAAAAATGAGTTGCGTGAGGTCAGCTTCGTTTTCCGAGCGTTTTCGTAGGTTTCCGGATTCTTGGATCAAGGGACCAATTACAGGACTGAGGGACAAGAACGGAGATAAGAAGAAGATCGCAGGAAGGGGATCGACCGGCTGATCGAATTCGGGACTGGATCACGGCCACTATTAATTAGATTCTGTTTGTGAACACACGTGGTGATTTGGATAATCGGGAAATAATAAGTGAGAACTGAATATTTAAATTAATTGTATAAACGGTAAAGAGAAATAAAAGGGACAGTTGTGTGAATAATTAAATCGGAGTTATAATTTAATTGCAGTGTTTTTCTCCACGTTTATTAACCATTTTATTTTCTGCGTTGCCAAAGCCGGCAACACGTGGTGCTATTTTTCAGCGGAAAGCCGTTGGTAAGTTTATTTTTCAAACTTCGTTGTGTCTCGAGCGGATGTTACACCAATTCGTGGATTCGGAGGATCTCCCCTTTGATTCAGCGTTGGGTTGATTTTCTTGTATTCGGGGTGAAAGGTCAGAAATGAGAATTTAGTGTTTCGAGACTGGTGTAAGTTTTAAATAATTGAGACTCGTTACAAACTAGAATGTCATGTTAAATGAGTCCTTACTGGAGTTTCAGGTTATTTTAACCGGAATTCCTGTAAAATTAACCGGGCATCTGGAGAAATTAACCAGAATTCTGATAAAAATAACCGGAGAATCACGTTAAATAGGGCTTCAACGAAATTTTGGTTATTTTAACCGTACAGTTTTTTCAGTGTATAGAGCACAATACAGAAATTTATAACAGTGGTATATACTTGCCGCGGCGTAGCAAGGTGGCGCGCAGTTAGAGCGCGCGCACTGGTGTTTGAAGGCTCATTTCTTAAAAACTTTTAAATATACCACTCGGATTTTTACATATCTTATAGGCAAAGAGTCAAGCTGTCCACCAAGATAGTTAGAAAAAAGAAAAAAAATCCGACTTTGAGATATAATCAAATTTATTTATTTATTTGTATATAAACAGGCTTACAATGATAAAAGGCCCTTTTGTACAAAGTACTGAGTGACGGAGAATAAACAAAAACAAAAATAAAAATATAATGAAATAAAACAGAATAAGTAAAAACAAAATAAAATAAAAATTTAACAAACTTAATTAATAAATGTTCAGTTTTTAAGTACTGATTAATAACTCAGTTAATTTACATAAGTAAATAATCAGTTTGCCGCATTTGGTACATTAGTTTTTGATTAAAAATGTTTCAAGCTCACAAATAAAAGAGGAATTGAGCTTAGTACATTTTAAATCGCTTCATTGACGAAGTCAGACAATTCAAACTAACAGGAGAAGAAAAAAAAACTAAACTGGAGTCTTCTTCATCTTCTGGATGCAGGGCATTCCCTGTTGAAATGCCATCTTCAGATCTGATTCTCCCTGCTGTCGTCGGCGACTCAGTTCCTCCTTCACACCTGATATTTCGTCCAGTTGAGTCCTGGTCTTGTCGAACGTTATCCATAGATCCTTGAGATAACTGGCTAACTCTGGATTCTTTTTCACTGTCAGGAATGCACGATGTAATGCACGGGCCCTGTCCATCGATTCGCATTGAATCCTCAAGGCACGTGGCTTCTCTGACGTCTGCAAATTTTTTTTACCAATTCTAGTTAACTGCATATTAGACAGCAGATCTTCAGAAATAAATTTTCTCAAAAAATTACAGACATTTACTTCAATCTCAACATTTGTTACAATTGAATTAACTGGCACATTTGTGTTGATACCAGGTACAATATTTTGATCAGAATTTAAATTCGACCCGGAATTCGATTGAGAATTTGATTCAAAATTTGGAACATTATTTTCGGGAAAACCAAATAAAATTAGATTATTTTTCTTTTTCAATCTATTCTCAACTTCAGAAATACACTTGTTTGTCATTTGGTTGACTTGGAGATCAGAGCAAAAATTATTTTCACTAAGAGAGTCTACTCTACCTTCAATCGACGATAATTTATTCCCCATTTCATCAATTTTAACATCAGAAGCATCAATACGTGCATTAGTGCTTTTCAGTTCAATCTCAACATAATCAAACTTTTTAGAAAATTCGGTGATGGAATTTTTAACCTCAGACAGCTCAGATTGAATAGAATCTTTAAATTCGTTTATAGTTGAGGTTATGTGAGACTTCACAGATACCATAGCCGCATCAATAATTTTTTTGCAAAGAATCCGAAATCAATCCAAAATCAGACCCCGAGCCAGAACACGACCCAGAGGCAGACGTAGAACCGTGATTTCCTGGTACGGTTGTAGAATTAGACAACGTCTGAGTTGACGGTGGGCGAGCACGTGGAGTTCCACAGCATTTACTAAAAAAACCGTTTTCCTCTTTTCGAGCACGAACTGCGCAACTTGGGTGAAAAACTGATTGACATCCTGGACATATTACAGGATCATATACCACTGTCTTGTTGCACACCTTGCACACATTGTCAATAACTAACAATTTAGGACCCATTATAATCAGTTAAAAAAGTTATGTTAAGTTAAAAAAACCACACTGCAATACACAATTATTTAGTTTATTATTATTTTACTAACACAATTTCGTTAGCAAATAACACAATGAAGGATTCACAATAAAAGTTCTTTTCTTCAGAAAATAATGTTTGAGGTTAGAAACCCACAATGCAAGGCATAGCCTAAAAGAAAACACTAAAAATAAGTCAATGAGCACTAAAATCAACAGTTCAAACAAAGAAGATTGTTTAACAATGTAGTCAAACAACACAACGCAACTGTTCTCCCGAAAATAAACAAAAGAATCGTTAACAAACAGCACCGGCGAAAAACACGTGAGTTCAACTTGCGGCCATAATTAAGAATTTTATCTTAAATTTCAAGATCATTTATTTATTTAAAAACTAATGTTTATCTTTATTGTGAAGTCTGTTAAAAGACCTTTCAAAATCACTATATGGACCAAATCGCGAAAAATGAAACCACGGAAAAAAAATTTACTTTCAAATTCCTTAGGTTCTTGATTATTTGCAGACTACATACATCTCAAAGTATTGAATAAAATAAATATCAACGCCAAATCAGTTGTCTTTTCAAAAACTCACGCTTGCTTCTTTGTAGTATCTAGATTAATAAAATTAAACAAAAACGTAACACGAAACAAAAAGTTGCATTTTATTGAATAAATGTTACTTTTTACGTACTATCCGTTATTTTCGGATAGACTTAGATTAACTGAAAGTAACTAAATTAAATACTTGAAAGAAAAAAATTTTTTATAACATTTGTAATCAGTGGCGGATCCAGACAAGGTTTTTGGAGGGGGTATTGCATGAGAGAGAAAGAGATAGCACTATAGTGCTATCTCTCTCACTCTCATTGTTAAATATGAAGCTTTTGGGGGGGGGGGCCAATCACCCGTGGCCCCCCTCCTGGATCCCCAATGTTTCGAGCATTTTAATGTTATTTTTTAAATAAAATATAAAATCAGCAACATATTTCATTGTTTCTGTTTTCAGAGACAAAATCAATTTGTAACGTAACAGTCTTTTTTCACCCATAACACAACATACCGAAAAAAGTATCTTGATCTGTGAATAAAAACCATATATTTCTATGTTATTTGATGCACTGAATCTGAAATTGACACAAATTGTTTGAACATTAAAAATATACATTTATTAAGGGCATGTGATGGATTATAACGTCACTGGTATAGGCAAACTTTGTAACTTTTCTCTCAAAATATTGAATATTTTGTCACGAAACTTGGTAAATTTACTCAAAACGTCTTTAGAAAGGTCTCTCTGACCCAAATTTGCTCGAATTGTGGCCCAAAATTAATTTTGAAAAATTTTAGAAAAATTGCATTTTTTTCAAAATTATTTTTGGGTCAGAAAGACCTTCCTAATAATAATTTAGGTAATTCTACCACGTTTCGTGACAAAATGTTAAATATTTTGGCAGAAAAGTTACGGAAAAAATTTGCGTAAACCAGTGACGTCATAATCCATCACATCCCCTTAATACATTATATTTAAAAAAAACGACGCGAAAATAGCGCAAATTTCACAAAAAATAGAAAATGTCATCCATGTTAGATCAAACTTTATCTTATTGATTAAAATTAATAAAACCCAATAAATGGGGATTTTTTGGGGTCGGTGATAATGAATTCACTTATAATTTTTCAAAATTCAAAACAGCTGATGTATAATGGCGGACAAGAAGCATAATTTTCTACAAACTTAATGAAACACAGTATTTATGGGTTTTTGAGATCGCTGATAACGAATTTATTCATGATTTTTCAAATTTTTAAATGGCAAATGCAAAATGGCAGACAAAAATGTTAAATTATTGATTAAATTAATGAAATTCAATATAGATTCTTATCATACTATTTAAGGTCAGGATTTATTCATAATCTTGAAAACGTTGAACGTACATCCAAACTTGAGTTTTATTAACACTTTTAAAAATTTTCTTTTTTTTTCAGACATTTTGATTTTGCCATTATCAACTTTGAAAAGTCATGAATAGATTTGTTATTGCTGCGGTACTATGAACCCGTATATAGTAAGTTTAATTAAGCATTTCTTAAAAAAAAATTTTTTTTCCGATGTATTAGCGATTTTAACTTGTTTTTCGAGGTTAGGTTCCAACTCAGACCCGTTTGGCCACACTGAGAAAACTGGATGTTTAAAATTAGATGTTTAAGAAAAGATAGTAATCCTTAATATCTAAATATTAAATTTAAACATGTGGATATTAAAGCTTAACATCTAGATGTTAACCTTGAACATCTAGATAGCTGTCCTTATGTCAAATGATAAATATGTTAAGCGTTAACATCTAGATGTTAAGGGTTAACATCCATTTTTCTCAGTGCAATTCTGATCTCGAATTCGGATTTAGCTCTTTAAAGTTCGTAGGAATATATGGGTCTTGTTCCCAGATTAAGATATTTTTTTGTGTAGCTGTGTAATCAGAGTGTTGTTGCTTGCTTGAAACTTTATATAAATTCATTGTAATTTTTTAATTGTTTAATCGTAGGACAACCGAATTAATGTTCATTATGTAAAATAAAGAAATGGAAGCCATTTTTAATACCTAATTTCACTTTTTACATGAACATAAATCGCACAGGTAACGTAACAGTCTCTTCGTGTAACGTAACAGTCCAAACATTTTTGTTTCAAAAAAATTAAAAAAAAATGTTTATTGTTATTGACATTTATTTTATTTCTTGCATTCAAAGGTACGAAATTATTTACTACGCGTTAAAAATAGTCCACTAGAAGAACAGGCTTTTTTCACAATGTAGGACAGCTCTAAAGCTTACTTCCAAAACTATGTCACGTAATAGTCGGTACTAAAACATTTATAACTCTTAAATAACAAAACATACGGAAATGTTTCTATTAGTAAAAAATGTTATTAGAGAAGCATACTTTTAGATGCATGCATAAAAGGTATTGAAACAATTCAATTTCGTGTGGTTTTGGAAAGTTTTAGTTGAAATGTGCGTACAAATGTAACTTAACAGTCCGCGATATGGTCCATATATACCGGGTGTCCCTACATAACGTGAACATATTTTAGGGTTAATATCAGCTCAAAAAATTAAGTCATCAAAGTGTTGCTCGTTTTTTGATTGAACGTTAATTGCTCGAGTTATTTGCAATTCCAAATTGGCCAATGACGCGTCGCCTTTACCTTAGAGGGCATGTTCATATACCATATACCTCGTGGTGAGAGGGTTTAGAACCGGCCGGGCGCTAGTCCTTTAGTCGCCATAACTAGACGATCTGTTCGGCTTTTACTGAGACTTATTGATTACTGTCGTCTGACGAGCTTGGGTACCTGGGAAATGTGAGCGCGCTATAAACTCGTTTGTTTTAACGAATGATCGGTGAACGAATGGGGAATAACAGTAGCCTATAAACAGCCTATTCCTTGTATGGAGTCTTACTTGTCAGAGGTTACTGCATGTTCACCGGGGAAGATGGGCCGCAAGCTCAATTCCGCGAGTTGAACCAACACCGGGGAAGGCGAGCCCTAAACTCGATTCCGCGAGTGTGTAGCTCCAATGGTATTGGCAGACAAATGAACAAATGCGGAAGGTTAGACTATAATCGTCTCCTTCCTTGAATGAATAGCATACCCCGCAGGAGTAGTGTTACGAATGTGATAATCGGTGCACCAGAATAAATTCTGACCATCCTCGTTAGCTGTGGATGACGTGAGAACCCGTAGGGATATGAACACTCCAGCCGGCTTGGTTGGACCAAGCCAGGATGGAAAAGACTCGACCTGGGGATGACGGCCGGCGGACTGGTCGCCTGTTCGGTCTGACCAACGACACCAAACAAATTAAAAATGGAAAGTGCGAATAAAAACACACGACCCCAGATAGGCCCCTCTTCGGAGGGTGGTCCTACCGTTGGTTCAGGTCGGATGCAAGCCCCGGATGTCAACGCTGGCTTTAGGAATTCTGGGGGGAGCCAATCTAACTTGCTGCCTAGTACAGCAGAGAGTGTTATGGAGATCGACCTCCATTCCGAGAAAGCCCATACTTGTGAGCAGGAAAGCTTCAAGCAGAATGTCGCCAAACAGTTAGACTACATTCCTGAATTTTTCGAAGTCTTAAGTGGGGGGTATGGTTTAAATAGCAAAAAAAAACCCTTTTTAGACATTTTTTTTTACGAAACTACTAAATATTTTTTAATCCTTTTATTACTACATTATTTAGTAACTTTTAAAGTAACTTTTTGAATTTTTTAAGAAAAAAATGTCCAGAAACAACGGAGTTGCAGCCACTTCCAGTAGGCCATGTCGAATTTTACGGTGTCCTGGATTATAATCGTAGAATCATCTGAAACACATGGGATTAAGAAAAATTAGTTATTTGGAAGTATACCTCCCAGTCAACGTTGCCCTTTTATTTTATTTTTGCTTCTGATCGATTGTGCAGCCTTTTTTTTTAAAAAAATGGCGCCTTTTTTAGGCTAAAAAACGTACTTTGACATTAAACGACCGTAAAAAAATAGAAATTTTTTTTTTTAATAAACGGGCAACGTTGATTAGGAGGTATACTTCCAAATAACTAATTTTTCTTAATCCCATGTGTTTCAGATGATTCTACGATTTTAAATCCTGGACAACGTAAAATGAAAAATTTTCGACATGGCCTACTGGAAGTGGCTGCAACTCCGTTGTTTCTGGACATTTTTTCTTAAAAAATTCAAAAAGTTACTTTAAAAGTTACTTAACAATGTAGTAATAAAAGGATTAAAAAATATTTAGTAGTTTCGTAAAAAAAATTGTTTAAAAAGGGTTTTTTTTTTTGCTATTTAAACCATACCCCCCCCCCCCCCCCCTTAAGGAAGGGCATAGGGAAAAATAAGAATAGTAAAAGAGAGGTTCAAGAGTCTATTAATGCCCTCGAGTCAGCCTTCAAAATAATCCGCAAAAATTTGTGGTTTATTGAAGTTGTAACGTTGTGGATCGTTACTTGGTTAATTTTAATATATATAATTTAGACTTAGAATATTCAAGGCTGTAAAGAGTATTTCTTTTCGCTTTAGTCTTGGAATTCTTTCGTTTCTCGTATTCGTTTCTGCGTGTGATTTTGGTCGTTGGCTTGAGTGTCCAATGAAAAATGAGTTGCGTGAGGTCAGCTTCCTTTTCCGACCGTTTTCGTAGGTTTTCGGATTCTTGGATCAAGGGACCAATTATAGGACTGAGGGACAAGGACGGAGATAGGAAGAAGATCGCAAGAAGGGGATCGACCGGCTGATCGATTACGGGACTAGGTCACGGCCATCAGACATTATTGAGATTCAATTAATCGTTCGTAGATACCACGTGTTCGGGGAAATTGCTAATCGAGTTGAGATTATTAAAATTGTGAAATTGTAGTGAAAGGGGTGAGTGGCTAAAATAAAGCGAGATTAAATTGGTGAAACGTGTGTTTTTCTAAAAGATTGAACCTGTTTATTTTCCTAATTTTGCTTTTTCTGCGTTGCCGAGGCCGGCAACACGTGGTGCTATTTTTCAGCGGAAAGCCGTTGGTAAGTGAAAATTTATCAATTTCGTGTCTCAGTCGGATTCTACACCAATTCGTGGATTTGGAGGATCTCCCCTTTGATTCAGCGTTGGGTTGATTTTCTTTTATTCGGGGTGAAAGGTCAGAAATGAGAATTTAGTGTTTCGAGTCTGGTGTAAGTTTTAAATAATTGAGACTCGTTACAAAGTGCAGACACAGACTTCAACAAAGGCAGCCTCGATAGATGCCATCTTGGATAAACAAGGAGAGGATAAAAAGCGCCCCCGTAGCGAGGAAGACAGCTCAGATGCTAGTATACCGACAGTACGGGAAATGAAGCTTAGGCGCAGGAATCAACCAGCAAAGAATCTTGAGGCGGGAATACTGAAAGTGCAGAGACCTGCCGCGGCAAAATCCCTTGCCAAGTACTTTGAAGCTGCGGTTTTAGAGCCAGCTCTTGTGGAAAACGACGATTTTAAAACCGTCGTTGACAAGAAAAAGGAAGACAAAAAAAAGAAGGCTGCTGAGAAAAAGAAAACAGCTGAGAAGAAAATTTCTTCTGAGCCTAGAATGACGGAGGCCTACGATGGGTCTTTCGCGCCATGAAGACGGCCGTTAATCCGGACCAGTTTGGCGCGGAGGTCCTAAAAGACAGGAGGACCATCAAACAGGAGGTCCTTATCGTAGTGAAAAAGGGAGGAAAGACCTCCGAGCTTGCTGGAGCTTCTACTGCGGCCCTAGAGAATAAGGCTGAAGTGCCAAAAGTGTCCAGGGTACGGACATGTGAGTCCAGTTTGGTTTCCGTAAAGGCCTGTCCACTGTAGATGCTATTCAGGAGGCAGTGGACCTAGCCAGGGAAGGAAAGGACAAATTAAGTCCGGAAAAGAAAAAGGGCTATTGCCCTACCTGTTGCGGATAATGGATAATTATCTCAGCGACAGGTAGGTAATATACGAGGGTGACACCTGCACTCTGAAGAAAGAGATGCACTGAGGTGCCCCTCAAGGCTCGAGGATAGGATCATTCGTATGAAATGGCTCTTATGATGACTTCTTGCGAATGGTCATTTCAATAAAAAATTGACTGAATCACTTCACTCAGGTCTTATTTTCCTCAAAAATTCCATCTGCTTTGAGGAAATAGGCGTAGAAAAATATTAATAATTATACTTTGTACGTTTAAATACGTTTTTCAAACCTGAAAAAATGGGTGGACTGATAAATTCCGACGGTAATACAATTTTTTTATTACCAATTTCATAATGATAAATAATAGGGCATCCGCTCCTTGTAAAAAATACTACACTGCACTTTAAAGGGTTTGAGTTTAACTAATTTTGACCACACCAATCACACAGGAAGTCCACATGTCTCTGCATAAGGAGTCAAAAAAGTTACTAAACTTTAGAAAAATTTTTTTAAATATTTATTTTTGTTGAAATGGCAGCCTTTTGAAAAGAAATTGTGATTGGTTTTTTGTGAAAACAAAATATTTAACCTATCACTTCCCAAAAAAATTTTTTTGCATAACCACTGCCAAGTCTTTTTTATACTAAGCATTTGCAACAAATTCTCAAATTTACACAAAAATTGAAGACCCCATCTGCAAATTTTGAGAAATTTGAGATGAATTCAGTCTTCAGTATTTTGTGAGTTATAAACAATCAAATAAAGGTCTTTATTTTCAAAACCAAAATTTTGAATACTCATAACTTTTTGTAGGTGAATTTCTCATGGAAATGTCCATATGTACGTCTTGTATGGATTTACCCAGTAGAAAAAACTTGTACAAGATCTTGGACCTGTTCTTGTATCATTTTTTGTTCGTGACCAGTGGCGTGAACTTGTAGAAGAACATGTATGAGTTCAACTCAAGAAATTAGAACATGTTCTTGTACAGAACACTTACATTACTGGTATAAGGTCTTACACAGGTTCTTGTACAAGAACACTTACTCGTACAAGGTCTTCTACAGGTTCTTGTACAGGTTTATTTTATCCGTTTATTACATATATGGGGCAAAATTCCTGTACTGTCCAGGTCAAAAAATAAAATTTATTCAAACTTTGCTAAAGTGTTTCCACTGTTAGTGGAAGTGTAAATACCAAATATTTTTAAATTCCAGGAAATAGTTTTTGAGTTACACAGTTTTAAAATTTTGAATTTTTTTAAAAAAAGTTTTTTAAATTTATTATATTTTTAAGTAGATTTCATAAAAGTTAACATATATGTAGTGATTTTTAAAGCTTTTTTTACAGACTATTTGATGATAATAAATGTTTTTTTGTAAAACAAAAATTTGACCTTGAAATTCAAGGTCAAAATGTCAATTGATTGTATCTCGAAATCGGATTTTTTAAAAAAATTTTAACCTATCTCAATGGAAAGTTTGACTTTTTTCCTATAAGATATGTAAAAATCAGAATGGAACTCTAAATACTTTTGTACATGACTTGTACATGAACCTGTACAAGCACATGTTTCAATTTCTTAAATTGAACCCGTGCATTAGTGATGCCGTTTGAGACGAGAAAAAATGAGAATTTCTCACTTTTCCTCGTTGATTTCTCGTAGCTTCCTCGGTTTTGCCTTTCACTTTCCTCGATATTTCTCAGATCGTTTCGTCTCTTCTCGATCTCTTCTCGGTTTTTTGAGAAATTCTAACCAGATGTTACTTCAGTGGTACTTTTTCCGTCTGGACTTTTGTAAGAAAAGAAATCAGCTTTCTCTATCTCTTTCTACAGTAGAAAAACTTTGAGCTTCACACTGGCTTACTAATACTAAGAATCGAGTGCCTGTCCGCTGACGCACACATGTTCTATAGATGAACTTCTGACAGCTTAAAGCAACATCTGGCAAAAATTCTTCAAAAAATAGAGGCGAGAACGAGAAGAGACGGTTCGAGATGAGATGAAATGAGAAGAGACAGTTTGAGACGAGGATTTTTGAGAAATTTGGACCGCCTCATTCTCATATCGTCTCATTCCTCGATTTCCTCGCTCGACGGCATCACTACCGTGCATGTCCTTCTACAAGTTCACGCCACTGATCACGCACAAGAAATAATACAAGATTGGTGATGTTTTCCATGTGAAAAAAATAATTTTTGGCCTATGTCACAAATGCAAACGAAACTTGGTAAAATTATAGTGCTAAGTGAGTACTATTTCAGCCATTAAGGATTTTTGAAAATATCAAAAATGACAGAAGTTACACCATGTTGAAATTTGAAGAAGGTTACTTTTAAAAGTGTTTTATTTTCCATAATTATTTTTTGATTTTATTAAAACTTACAGGCATATTATAAAATAAAATTTAGTTTTATTTAAAAAAAGAATACATTTTTTTTCATTTACCCCCAAAAAAAGTCAAAAGAATTTTTTGATTTGATTTTTGGACTTCAGCTTCCCTTTTTTTAATTTTGCATTTATTAATAATATTCCTTGTCATTTCACCTTTAATTTAAAAAAAATAATTAATTGACACTCTTTTAATTTCCGAGTTATGGGAGCATTCACATATTACGTAACATTTTTGGGGGGGGGGGTCAGCAGTTTGTTACGTCCAGCAGAAAAAATGGCGCTAATGTATGTAACGACGTGTTACATGGGGGTGGGGGGGGGGTCAACATTTTCTGAAAAAAACGTTACGTAATATGTGAACGCTCCCTATGAAGGTTTGAAGTTGGGTGATACAGTGGAATTTCCAGTCACGCGGCCTATTTCTGCATGTTAATTACACGAAGAAACAAAATGAGTTAGATATATTTTTTATAGCAATATTTTTAGTATATGCTGGGTTTATTATTTTAATAATTTAATATTAAAAATATGTCTTTAAAAAATGGTGGGTAATTCTTTCAAATTTGATAGAATTCTCTTAACATATTAATTCTAATATTTGTTACACCAAGGTTTTAATTTTTTAATGTAATTAATGACAGACATGATATTTATGGATAAAAGTAGCCTTATGTAGGGGTAATTTTCTTCTTAAGCGGTTTTGACCAAAAATTATGATGAAAGTGATTTTCCTCTTATTTACGAGTTTGAACCAAACAAAAATCACCAAAATATTATAAACTAGGTGAAAATTATGTCCATTTCATAGACATTTCTCTTCCAAGTAAGCAAAATAATTTGCTTCTTCCTGGAGGAAGCAATAAATTAATAATATTGAAGTTAATTGCAGAAGTTATTAAAAAAAAAATTTTAATGCAAGAAAAAAATAGAAAAACATTAATTATTTTACTAATTTTTGACCAAATGTAGAAGCTATATAGGTCATTCAATACATTTTGAGATAAGAAATATGATTTTTTTATTCCGTAAGTTGTATTTTTAGCATGGGGGCCTTTTCACGTCAGAAATATCAGAGTTGTCAAAGGGTTCATCGATTTTCTTGAAACTTCGTGGTATTAAACTCCTATATGAGAAACTTTTTCCCTCCAAATTGTTTTAAAAAAAATTCAAAATTTTAGAAGATACGCCATTTTGAATATCAACATTAATTTAACAAAATTGTTAATATATCAAAATATTATAAAGATATTTTGATGAAACTTACACATGTTTTAGTTAAAAATATGTACTTTTAAATGAAAATAAAGTCAATGAAAAAAAAAATTTTTTTATGCTAAAAAATCAAAAAACAATTTTTAATTCAATTTTTTATTTACTTACTCCTCTCTGACAGAAATTTTAATAATATTTTTAAATTCCTTATGAATTTACCATTAATTTAAAAAATAAATTGATGGAGACTTTATTAGGTCTCGCGATATTAGACTTTTTGTACTACCGCGCGTAGTTCCGACAGCAAAACGCGGCGTGGCTCGCTGCACTGCTAAGCTTCTACGCTGTCGCGTCGCATTGCCTGGCATTGCCACGGCTGCTGCAACTACGCGCGGTTGTACAAAAAGTCTAATATCTCGGGACCTAATAAAGTCTCCATCAATTTATTTTTTAAATTAATGGTAAATTCATAAGGAATTTAAAAATATTATTTAACTTTCTGTCAGAGAGGAGTAAGTAAATAAAAAATGGAATTAAAAATTGTTTTTTAATTTTTTTACATGAAAACATTTTTTTTTATTGACTTTATTTTTATTTAAAAGTACATATTTTTAACTAAAACATGTGTAAGTTTCATCAAAATATCTTTATAATATTTTGAGATGTTAACAATTTTGTTAAATTAACCTTGATATTCAAAATGGCGTATCTTCTAAAATTTTGAATTTTTTTAAAAATAATTTGGAGGGAAAAAGTTTCTTATATAGCAGTATAATACCACAAAGTTTCAAGAAAATCGATGAACCCTTTGACAACGCTAATATTTCTGACGTGAAAAGGCCCATAGAATAAAATTATGTCAAAAAACAATTTTTTTCGATGAAAAAGGGTGCTTAAAAAAACTTAATTGGGTATTTTCAAAAATTCCTGTTTCCATATTGACATATTCATGAGCTTAATAAGTCATCAAAATTTCATTGCAACACGTTGGAGCATTATAAAGATATTCAGTCGACGAAAAACGCTAGACACACATACATCTGGACATTTGCTTAAAAATGAAAATTTACACTTTTTAGATGAAAATAAATCGATTTAGACTTTTTGAAAAATCAAAAATATTAACGATCACAAAGCTGCCCCTAAAAGGAAGCAAAATGGAAATTTACGATTTTTAGATGAAATTTTCTTCGAAACAAAATTCACATTTATACCTTTTATACTTGATCAAAAATTCGTAAAATAATTCATGTATTTTTATTTTTTCTTGTATTTAAAATTATTTTGTTTAATTACTTCTGCAAGTAACTTTAATATTATTCATTTATTGCTTTCTTCATGAGGAAAAAAAATATTTTGATTACTTGGAAGAGAAATAAATGTCCATGAAATGGACATAATTTTCACCTAGTTTATAATATGTTACTTTTGGTGATTTTTGTTTGGTTTAAATTCGTAAATAATAAGAGGAAAATCACTTTTATCATAATTATGGTCAAAACCGATTAAGAAGAAAATTACCCCTACATAAGACTACTTTCATCCAAAATTATCATATCTGTCATTAATTACATTAAAAAATAAAAACCTTGGTGTAACAAATAGGGTAACTGACCCAGTCGTTGGCACTGCGCTAGTCGTTAGCACCTTTCTTAGTTTTCTTTAAATAACAAGAAAAATAAAATTTATAACTTGTTTTGCATAAGTTTATCAGAATCTGCAATATTTTTTACACAAATTAAGTGATGCAGTTGGTGCAGAAACCGCACAAGTCCATTTTTTTCGAAAATTACTTTTTTATGGAAAATTTATCTTTAAGTGAAGCTCTACGATCTAGTAAAATATTACATAAGTGACAAACCTCTAAACCCTTTAAAAAAAATAATCAAATTTTCGTTTCGTGCAGAAACAACACAAGTCCTTGATTCTAAGTTGAGCACAAAGATGCGCAATGGATAAAATAATATTTACTTATGATATTTTTTACATGTTTTAGACGTTGTTAAATAATTTATATTAAACAGTTTATATAATAAATAAAATGCACTCAAAACGAGGTAGAAGACAGTAATACTGAATTATGCGAATTTGTTAAG
Source organism: Ganaspis brasiliensis (assembly GCA_037103525.1). Taxonomy (NCBI): domain Eukaryota; kingdom Metazoa; phylum Arthropoda; class Insecta; order Hymenoptera; family Figitidae; genus Ganaspis; species Ganaspis brasiliensis. The sequence goes on from JAZKLR010000018.1 coordinate 1,474,557, forward strand.
AAAATGCTGAAGAGTGATTTTTAAAAAATGTTTGTTATTTATAAAATCTTAATATAAATTATTCAAAGTAAACATTTTTAATAAATTTTACTAAACATTTAATAAAACTGTGATACTTCACTTAATTTAATACATTTTCTGTGTTTTTATTTCATTTTGTGCAGAAACCGCACTAGTCCAAAAGTTAATTTATTATTTTATACCTTATGTTAATTAAAATATAAATCAATCATATTGGATTTTTAAACCTATAGGTTAGTAGGAAATAATGCAAAAAGCAGAATTGAAAAAAATTTTCACAATTACAATAAAATAAGTTTTTATTGATTCCTGAACAAATTCGGTTTATTGACTTGTGCGGTTTCTGCACAAACTGCCTCAAGTATATAACTTATTAAATGCATTGATATACTTAGTTTTAAAAAATTAAATTGAATATCATTCTCAGAGTGTCAAGAATTTTACAGCTTTTCTAAAGAAAATCTTAAGAAAACTAGAATTTTAAAACTCAATTTACCATTATTATACGTTACTAAATTTACTTCTTTCTTCGCGAATATGAAATAGGAATATTTAAATATTTATAATATAAAACGTCAAGTCATGCAAATTATTTATTTATTTATTTTAGGGGGGGGGGTGCCTATGAACTTGTACACAAAAGACTATTTCACTAGTCATTGCCAACGACTAGGGAAGCAATTTTTAATCAGGTCCTAGTCGTTGACACTCCTTGTGTCCACTTGTTACTGAAATATATTTTAATATTAATAGAAACTATTTGAAATAACACTGAAAAAATATAATCCATAGAATAAAACACAAGGCCGGCTTTAGGGGGTGACAACCTGTGCAGTTGTACAGGACGTCACGTTGGGGGGGGGGGGGGGCGCCAAAAACGTAGGCGACACATGTATTCATCCTAAAACGCATTCAACCTAAAGTGCATCTAGCCTAAAACTATTTGGCCGAAATCCTATTTGATCTAAAGTTTACATTATAAATTAGGTCAAATGGGATTTAGGCCAAATGGTTTTAGGCTAGATGTATTTTAGGTTGAATGCATTTTAGGATACATGCACTTTAGGTTAAATGACTTTTAGGTTATATACATCTTAGGCTAAATGACTTTAAGGCTAAAAGCACTTTAGGTTAAATACATTTTAGGCGAAATGACTTTTAGATTTAAGGAATATTCATGCGCCTCATTAAGAACTTAAGATTGACTTAGAGTTACATAACCTTAAATCCATTGTTTAAAAATTTTCATTGGTTTATTGCTCATTGGTTTATTTGGTTATTATTATTATGTAATATAGTATTACTTAAATATTGTTTTTTTTTAATATCTAGAATTAATGAAAATTAAAAAAATAATTGGGGAGGGGGGGTGGCGCCGTTTTATATTTTGCACAGGGCGCTAATTGTCCTAAAACCTGCCCTGATAAAACATAAGTGAATTTAATGTTTAAATGAAATATTTATGTCATTAACTTTTGCCTGTTAGTATGCACCAATCTAAAAAAGTAAAATATTTACATTGGAAAATACTTTTTATTAATTCCAATATAGATGAATGTCATTAAAAAAAGCATTTATCAATTGTATTGTTACAAAAAAATGCATAAAATTCTCGAGTATTGTAAAATTAATTTTATTAACAGACATAAATAAACTGCAGAGGCAGCGTTTAAAAGTATCATTTGTCAAGATTGTCTGCCCTGAACCGAGTGTGGTTATTGGTCGAAATACGCGCGTGTATTTAAAATATTTTTTAAACATTTATTATTTATAATTCATTTTAAAATATATATTTATGCAATATTTTCATTAAATATATTTTTAAAGCTTATTTGTCTTGAAATAAACCTATTTAAATACAAAATGTTTATTGAACTAATTTATTTATCAACATTATTTAAAATCGTTCGCGCAAAATGACAGCATGCGCATTTGCGTTTGTAGATTTTTTCTACTTTCTTTAACATTTTCTTAACAATAAACTTTATAACACTGGATGAAACTTTGAGAATATAATTCTGAAATATTAAAGAATAATATACTTAAAAATCATTCATTTTTGCTCATTTTTAGTGTTCTGGACACAAAGTGTCAAATCCGGAACCCTTTTGTTTTCACTCGTTTGTCCGTTGCCCAAAACCATTACCATCCCCCCTACCCTAGCGGCCAAACTATTTGAGATAGAGAGTTGAAATTAGGTACACTTGTGTATTTCCCTACTGTAAAAACGTGCGTGAGGTCTATCGTAAGAAAGTAGGTATGTACTTACATGTGTACGCATATAAGATCTCAGGTGACACAGACGAGATCTCGTATAAGATCTTATGTGAGAACGTAGGTACGAACGCATGTAAGTTCTTATATTAAGTTCCGTCATCCGCCGCGTATAACGATACTCAATATGAAATTGAAACAGCGTTCTTATATGAGTTCTCATCTGCGTACGTATATACGAACTCATGTGCGAACACACTTACGAACTCATGTGCGAACACACTTACGAATTCATGTGCGAACACACCTAAGTATTAAATTAAATATTTTAAATTAAATATATTATTAAAAAAAATTCTCGCCAAATTCACCTCTTTCCGGAGAAATTTATGTATTAAACATAACAAAGATTTTGTAAAGTTGTTTCTATAACTACGGTGGCCGAGGGGTTCAAGGTGTACTTAGGCTCAGGTTAGATGGGCTCGAATCCCGTTGGCGAGAATTTTTTTTTAATAATATATTGAATTTAACATATTTAATTTAATACTTAGGTGTGTTCGCACATGAGTTCGTACGTGTGTTCACACATGTGTTCGTACATACGTACGCAGATGAGAACTCATATAAGAACGCTGTTTCAATTTCAAATTTAATAACATTATGCGCGGCGCATGACGGAACTTAATACCGGGTGTCCCTACATAACGTGAACAGATTTTAGGGTTGATATCAGCTCAAAAAATTAAGTAATTAAAGAGTTGCTCGTTTTTTGATTGAACTTTAATTGCTCGAGTTATTTGCAATTCCAAATTGTCCAATCACGCATCGCCTTTACCTTAGAGGGCATGTTCTACTTCACAGTTTATTCCCTCAAAGCTGAAATAAAGAGTTGAAAAAAAGAGTCTTAATAAGCGTGAAGAAAACGAAAATCAAGCACAATAGGGTTCGAAGGCCACGGGGATCTTTCGGTCCAGAGGGTGATCCGCCTTCACTCTTTGTATTGCCAAAAGTTGACACCTTTAACTCTTTTTTTCAGCTTTAAGAGAATAAACTGTGAAGTAAAACATGCCCTCTAAGGTAAAGGCGATGCGTGATTGGCCAATTTGGAATTGCAAATAACTCGAGCAATTAAAGTTCAATCAAAAAACGAGCAACTCTTTAATTACTTAATTTTTTGAGCTGATATCAACCCTAAAATCTGTTCACGTTATGTAGGGACACCCGGTATTAAGTTCCGTCATGCGCCGCGCATAATGTTATTAAATTTGAAATTGAAACAGCGTTCTTATATGAGTTCTCATCTGCGTACGTATGTACGAACACATGTGTGAACACACGTACGAACTCATGTGCGAACACACCTAAGTATTAAATTAAATATGTTAAATTCAATATATTATTAAAAAAAAATTCTCGCCAACGGGATTCGAGCCCATCTAACCTGAGCCTAAGTACACCTTGAACCCCTCGGCCACCGTAGTTATAGAAACAACTTTACAAAATCTTTGTTATGTTTAATACATAAATTTCTCCGGAAAGAGGTGAATTTGGCGAGAATTTTTTTTAATAATATATTTAATTTAAAATATTTAATTTAATACTTAGGTGTGTTCGCACATGAATTCGTAAGTGTGTTCGCACATGAGTTCGTAAGTGTGTTCGCACATGAGTTCGTATATACGTACGCAGATGAGAACTCATATAAGAACGCTGTTTCAATTTCATATTGAGTATCGTTATACGCGGCGGATGACGGAACTTAATATAAGAACTTACATGCGTTCGTACCTACGTTCTCACATAAGATCTTATACGAGATCTCGTCTGTGTCACCTGAGATCTTATATGCGTACACATGTAAGTACATACCTACTTTCTTACGATAGACCTCACGCACGTTTTTACAGTAGGGAAATACACAAGTGTACCTAATTTCAACTCTCTATCTCAAATAGTTTGGCCGCTAGGGTAGGGGGGATGGTAATGGTTTTGGGCAACGGACAAACGAGTGAAAACAAAAGGGTTCCGGATTTGACACTTTGTGTCCAGAACACTAAAAATGAGCAAAAATGAATGATTTTTAAGTATATTATTCTTTAATATTTCAGAATTATATTCTCAAAGTTTCATCCAGTGTTATAAAGTTTATTGTTAAGAAAATGTTAAAGAAAGTAGAAAAAATCTACAAACGCAAATGCGCATGCTGTCATTTTGCGCGAACGATTTTAAATAATGTTGATAAATAAATTAGTTCAATAAACATTTTGTATTTAAATAGGTTTATTTCAAGACAAATAAGCTTTAAAAATATATTTAATGAAAATATTGCATAAATATATATTTTAAAATGAATTATAAATAATAAATGTTTAAAAAATATTTTAAATACACGCGCGTATTTCGACCAATAACCACACTCGGTTCAGGGCAGACAATCTTGACAAATGATACTTTTAAACGCTGCCTCTGCAGTTTATTTATGTCTGTTAATAAAATTAATTTTACAATACTCGAGAATTTTATGCATTTTTTTGTAACAATACAATTGATAAATGCTTTTTTTAATGACATTCATCTATATTGGAATTAATAAAAAGTATTTTCCAATGTAAATATTTTACTTTTTTAGATTGGTGCATACTAACAGGCAAAAGTTAATGACATAAATATTTCATTTAAACATTAAATTCACTTATGTTTTATCAGGGCAGGTTTTAGGACAATTAGCGCCCTGTGCAAAATATAAAACGGCGCCACCCCCCCTCCCCAATTATTTTTTTAATTTTCATTAATTCTAGATATTAAAAAAAAACAATATTTAAGTAATACTATATTACATAATAATAATAACCAAATAAACCAATGAGCAATAAACCAATGAAAATTTTTAAACAATGGATTTAAGGTTATGTAACTCTAAGTCAATCTTAAGTTCTTAATGAGGCGCATGAATATTCCTTAAATCTAAAAGTCATTTCGCCTAAAATGTATTTAACCTAAAGTGCTTTTAGCCTTAAAGTCATTTAGCCTAAGATGTATATAACCTAAAAGTCATTTAACCTAAAGTGCATGTATCCTAAAATGCATTCAACCTAAAATACATCTAGCCTAAAACCATTTGGCCTAAATCCCATTTGACCTAATTTATAATGTAAACTTTAGGTCAAATAGGATTTCGGCCAAATAGTTTTAGGCTAGATGCACTTTAGGTTGAATGCGTTTTAGGATGAATACATGTGTCGCCTACGTTTTTGGCGCCCCCCCCCCCCAACGTGACGTCCTGTACAACTGCACAGGTTGTCACGGTGGGTTCAAGGTGTACTTAGGCTCAGGTTAGATGGGCTCGAAACCCGTTGGCGAGAATTTTTTTTTAATAATATATTGAATTTAACATATTTAATTTAATACTTAGGTGTGTTCGCACATGAGTTCGTACGTGTGTTCACACATGTGTTCGTACATACGTACGCAGATGAGAACTCATATAAGAACGCTGTTTCAATTTCAAATTTAATAACATTATGCGCGGCGCATGACGGAACTTAATACCGGGTGTCCCTACATAACGTGAACAGATTTTAGGGTTGATATCAGCTCAAAAAATTAAGTAATTAAAGTGTTGCACGTTTTTTGATTGAACTTTAATTGCTCGAGTTATTTGCAATTCCAAATTGGCCAATCACGCATCGCTTTACCTTAGAGGGCATGTTTTACTTCACAGTTTATTCTCTTAAAGCTGAAAAAAAGAGTTAAAGGTGTCAACTTTTGGCAATACAAAGAGTGAAGGCGGATCACCCTCTGGACCGAAAGATCCCCGTGGCCTTCGAACCCTATTGTGCTTGATTTTCGTTTTCTTCACGCTTATTAAGACTCTTTTTTTCAACTCTTTATTTCAGCTTTGAGGGAATAAACTGTGAAGTAGAACATGCCCTCTAAGGTAAAGGCGATGCGTGATTGGACAATTTGGAATTGCAAATAACTCGAGCAATTAAAGTTCAATCAAAAAACGAGCAACTCTTTGATTACTTAATTTTTTGAGCTGATATCAACCCTAAAATATGTTCACGTTATGTAGGGACACCCGGTATAATATTGAACGTGATGTTCATAGCGTTGTCAAGGAAATAACAAGATTTTTTCAAAAAATGCATTAAAATGCCTATTTACCCCCTCCCTCTTATCTCCAAAACTATTTGACCTAGAGTATTGAAAATTGGTACACATATGTATTTTCGCGAGTAGAGTACAGGAAAAATATAGAGAACATGATTGGAGTTGATAGTCAAAGCGTTGTCAAGGAAAAACTTTTTTTTTTTAAAAAACGTGTCCCCCCCCTTATCTTTCAAACCATTTGACCTAGAGGTTTGAAATTTGGTGTATCTAGGTATTTTTACGTGTAGATTACAGGAAAAATATAGCGAACATTGTTGGACTTAGTTTTCAAAAGTTATTAATGAAAAGTTGAAAAATTTCAAAATACCCCTATGCTAGAGCTTAGCGTATTTATCCTGAAAGGTTGGGAATTGGCAAAAATGTGTAATTTTATGCAGAATTTTTTATAAAACTATAAAAATTGTGGTTTAAATTTATTATCATAGCATTTTCTTCGAAAAAATGAAATTTTACCGAAAAAAAATTTTTTCTTTCTAAATAATTACAATATTTCACAGTTTCAGATTATTTTTTTGTACAAAATGTTTATTTTTATGTTTAAATTACTTTAAAAGTTTGAAAATAAAAAAAAATTAAAAAAAAATTTTATCTTTAAAATTCAAAATTATATAAAAAAGCTCAGTCTATTTAATTGGAAATTTTTAATCTTATAAAAATGGTTAAGTTTATACTTAAATTTTAATAAAAGTAAAAAAATTATAATTATAATTTATTTTTATTCAAATAATCCAAATAATAAATATCTAATAAATAATTGAAATGAATCTTTAAAAATAAAAAATTAAAAAAAAATTTCAATCCATTTAAGTTCGTGTACGGAACCCTTTGTGCGCGAGTCCGACTCGCACTTGCCCGGTACTTATTCATGTCTGGAAAAGAAAAATTGTGAACAGTTGTTTGCAGAATTAGCCACAAAACAGCATATCTCCATAAGATCACATGTTAACTTTAAACATTTTTTTAATAAAAAAAATCTTATAAGGCATAATGAAACTTTGAGAGAACATTTCTGTTGAGCTTAGCTGTTGATTTACAAAATTTGAGCAAAATCCACCTAGGCTGGGTCCTAGGTGCTAAATGACTACTATGTATTCCAAAAATGTTTGACCCTGGAGAAAAAGTGTAATAACTCCATAGAAAAAAATCGCTATAAAACGAGACAAAATGCACTCGAAAGATTATTTAATCCTGCGTATACTTCCCATTCATGACACATGACTAAAAAATGTTATAATAAAGTTAGGAGTAAAAAATGGGTAAAAAACTGGGTTTTTCACGTCAGTTTCACAAGAGTCAACTTTGACTTGTAAAATTTCATATAAAAAATGGTGTGAAAAATTTGAAAAAAATCATGAATATACTTCAATATCTTATTAACACAATTCTTCAATTGGTTTTGAAAGAAATTTAAACAATTGGTTACAAATTCAATTTTACAGAAAAATTTTATCTCCGTTTCTAATTGTGATAGGAGCTTGCCTCAAAATAGGATCTCTCACAAAAAAATTCTAGATTTTAAATTTTAAAAAAATTTGATTCTAGAAGTGTATATTTCTTTTTTATCAACAGTTCTTTCTAAGAAATTTTTTTTAAAGTCACACAATAGGCAAGTGTAAGGAATACCCGCAATAAAAAAAGGTTGATTCGTCCCGTTTATGATTTTGTTCCAGGTGCCTCTAAAAATTTACAAAAAAAAAAAAGGTAGAAGTTGCCAAAGACGTAGGAAAATTGTCTCCAGTTTCAACGAGGTTGTCTGGTTTCGAAAATTCGTTTCATCTCTTAGTAAACTTTTCTCTCGAGTATCCACGTATAAATACTCTCTATTATTAATCAGTACAATATTAAAAATTATGCTTTTAAACAATAAGTACTTCATTGTATATAATATATTATAATTATTGCAATAAATAATCATTCAAATTTAATTGTACAACTGACAATAGATACAATAGAAATAATTACAATACATTTTATATAATTCAGTTTTTGAATTATATCTTTCGGTATATTTTATTTATTACATAATGAAGTTTTAAAGACCATATAATTCACTACTGGCGCGATATTACTCCAGTAGTATTGGTAACGCTTGAGAGGCATTTAACGAACCAGTTCTGGTATTTATCACATATATGTATTTTTATATTTATCGAAATTCCAAAACTCACAAATCAGTTTTAAGACAGTATTGGCATTTGTACTGACCATTTGTACTTGTGCGTATTATTAAATTAATGGTAGGGGAAAGTGGGGCAAAACCGCTATGCGGGGCAAAGACGTTTTTTAAAATATCTCCCTTATTTCTAGACCGTTTCAACTTAAGTTTAAAGTTTATCATAATTATAACTGGAACTATTGTTTAGAAAAAAAAATCTTGAAATTATAAAATGTATTAAGAAATATACGGAAAAAATCGATTTTACAAGTCTGAGATGAAATTTATACTGATCAAAACTAGCAAATTTTGAATGTAAATTGTGAGCATTTAAAATTGAAATTTTCACGTTCTAGTAGACTAATGATTTATCTACACAATCTCTTTGAAATCCTGGTTTAATTTTTAATCTAAATATATAAAATTTTAAATTAAAAAAAGGTTTGTCGTTTGGGGCAAAGACGCTTGAAAAATATTTCATAAAAAACAATTGAATATTAAAAACTGCATTATCATGTTATTTTAAATTATGGAAACTTCATGGTAATCAACTGTCAACCTGCATTTTTTCATCAAAACAAATAAGTATTTTTCTCTATCAAATTTATTGTTATTATTATTATTATTATTATTATTTAATTTTTAAATTGTTTATTAGCATTTACTACTAGTTTGAAAAAAAATTATGCCTTTGGAATATTAAATAAGCATTATTATTTAATCATATTTTCGCGCGGTTATTTAAATAACACTCTATTTTTGCAGAGTTGATAAAGTAGATTTTGAAACAAAATAAAAAACAATTAAATTGAAAATATGAGGTTAAAAATACAAGTCGTCATTATTTTTAATAAAATGGATTAAATCTCTTTAAAAATCTGTAAAATGTTTATATTTTATAATTATTGCATCAATAAATGTTATTTAATATATATTTTAGACCATATATTATATTTGGAATAATAATATTAGCAAAAACGTCTTTGTCCCAACAGTTGGGGCAAAGCCGCTAGTTTGAATCTTTTTAAAAAACAACAAATAATGTAATTGTGATTATGATAAATGTAACAACGACTATTAAAATCTGTTATTGGTTAGTTTCAGCAGTGTAACAAACAAAAATTACTCCAATTGAACGTATAGTTAAAATTTTGTGCATCAATAAATATAAACCTGGCGGTTTTGCCCCACTCTCCCCTAACATTAAATTAATTAAAAATAAAATAACAAATCATTTTGTTTACTATATTATTCACTACATATCATTAGGAATATAAAAATGAATTTACATATTATTATTATTATTTAACATTAATTATTTTAATTATTAAATTTCTTTACATACGTAATCATTACTAATTTTGATTATAATAAGAATAATGGTATGAAATAAATTTTTTAAATTAAACTTTGATTGAAAATTCTAAAAATTAATATTCCTATATCCTAAATTGAACAATTGAAATTTCACTGATTCAGTTGCCTGAAGTTACTGCCTACGTCAAGTTTGATTTTGATGCAACCCCACCTGTAATAAAACATTATTATACATTAATAAAATCAATAACAAATTTTGTTAGATTATTTATTATAATTATTGTATGAATTATCATTCGCTTTCTCTTATCTGTCTTTGTTTCACACACAACACAACCAGATATTACAAACTTATGCCAGTACTGAGTAATGGCGTACTACTGCGCCAGCGAAACTGAGGAGACTTGGGTACCCGGTTGAACGGTTTTTCAAAATTCAAAATTTAAATCATTTTCGTTTACATATTTATGTGCACGAACATGTTGATGTTCATATACATGAACTTGTATGGAATTATTGACTTAATGTATCTGCAAAGGTACTAATTGTAAGTTGTCAGTAGCATGTACTGGCACAGTACTGCATTTTTTACAAATTTGTTCAAATTTCAAAATATTAAAATTCTATTGCAGATGTTAGAATGATAAATATTTCTATTTTGAAAAATTATTAATTTATATTTACTTATTTGTATATTTAAATTATTAAAATGATTAAAATAATTACTGAAATATATAATATAAGAAATATGAAATATAAATTTTACCTAGCATATATTACTACTACTATTGCATAATCTATTAATATACATTTTAATCATTAATGAACCACCCAATCGGAAATTGAAACAGGCACAGTACTGTGCCAGTACTGCTAATTACTGGCGAAATACTGACATGCACCAGTTCTGATATATGGTTGGGATCATAACGCTTTTCAATACTACTTTGACATCATAGATCCAGTATTAATTTTAATTACAACCATTACTGGTTCAGAACTAACGTACCAGTACAAGGGCAATATTGCCCTGGTCAGCTTAGTTGTCAATACTGACGATTGTTAAAAATTTCTGCTTGGACAGTAGTCAATTTCTGGTTACACAGACTGTGTACGAAACAAAAACAGAAAAACGTAAGAATTGAAATAATCCATACAATATTTATTTGAAAACAAGGTTAATTATTACTTACTTCTTTGTCTCAAGCATCTCCAAAATCTACAGATACTGAAACATCTTCTTCGATATCAGAACATTCTTCGATCTCACTATCGCTATCTTCCCCCACATTAATTACTAGCGGGCTTATAAATCTGTCTACATCACAGTGCTGTCCACGATATTTATCTTCAATTTGTTGTGCATGCCTAACACAATTTGGCCACGATGTCGGCGGAATTTCTGTCATATATTGTCTACAAAGTTCCAAAACATCTTTTATTTTAAATGTTTTGTTATTCACTGCTACTATTTTTTAACATGCGCCCAGATAAGCTCAATCGGATTTAGCTCACAATGAGCTACTGGCAACCACATTAATTTTACTTCATCACCTCTCAATTCCTTTGTTAGCGTGTCAAGCAGATAAACTTTAGAAAAACGATGTTTCTGTGATAGTTGCAACAGATCAATTCTTTTCATTTTAGTGAAGGATTCTTTATCATCTGGAACAGGAACCTCTCGTTTAATTAACCAATCGATTATATTTTTTTTATTCCATGCTGTCGTTACATTTCGAAAATTCGGATCGAGCATTGTGTGATACGGGGCTTGGTCAAGCACCACAACGGAATCTTTCGGAAGCAGGGTTAAAACATGCCGAAACCATTCTTCAAAATGTTTAGCATTCATCTCTTGATGATAATCAGCTGATCCTTTTTCTCCTATAAAACATTTCATACAACTATCAACGAAACCATTCTCATTGCCAATGTGCAAGATTATCACTCTGTTTCCTGCTCCGCACAGGGTCACAAAACCACCTCGGTAACCATCAATCTGTTGCACCCCTGATCGATAAAAATCAAAATTATCTCGACGATCTTCCACCACGTGTTCCATCCAACCTGTTTGAAGAGTGTGATTAGCACCACACCAAGTCTCATCTAAGAAATAAATGGACCAGCTTGAGTCCCTATAAAATTTAATCGATCTTAAATATTCTCTTCGAGCGTTTGCCACTGTCGAACTTTCCATTAGCACTGGCTTTCTTTTTAGTTTACCGTTGTAATGATAGGACTTTTTCTTAGTTTAAAAAAGTTGCTCCGGAATACGCTCGTCGGATGGGGCCAACGTACATAACCTCCATTTCGATGGAATTTTCAACCCAACGATGAATCGAACTTAAATTCTAGCTGAAACTTAAAAGAAAAACAAAAGCAAAACAAATCTTAGCCTGCTGGCTGACATTTATTTTTAAGAATATTAATTACTAGGAGGTAGGGTGAAGTCAATGATGACACCGAGAATTAAAAAATAAAAATAACAATAGTGTATTCTAATGATTAAAAAATTGAAATGTTACAAGAAATAAATTAACAAAATCTTAACTGTTGCAGAGTAAACTAGATAATAAACAATTCTAGACTTTTCTTAGATTTCGAGTTTTACAATATTTCCTTTCTCTACAAGCTAGCTAGTCAAAAACAGTGAACCAACGAATGGTCTAACATAGACTGAATCCTTAATAATTTTTGACTGACGTCACTCCCCACCCCTGTGCAATAATCCCCTCCAAGGGAAAGATTGCGCCTATTTTTTGGGTAGAGAGAAAGCAAACAGGAGCACCTATATTTTTCTCTCTCTAGCCAAGAAATTGAGAACCTAGAAGAACACGTATTCCAATGTCACGGGGGCACCCATAGGCATTGCAATCCTCCATTTCCGTTCGCCAATCTGAAGAGGAGCACCTCTATCAATTTGGTGAACGCCTAGGACATCCTTCACCTCAAAGGTTCCGGATGATACGTGTGAGTTTTGAGAGAGGAGCACCTCTACTCAATCCTCGCACGTTCTCGGCAGTCATTCTGACCTACTAGGTACCCAGGGTCAAGGGTGAAATGCGGCGGGAGCACCCACACGCAAATCTGCCTCTTACCTGAGTGTCCTAGCATGAGACCGAGGAGCACCTCGAGTCTCGACAGCCAGAAGACTAACTCAATTGGCGAGCGCAACTGAATATATGTACGCCGTCAGTCGCCACTGCGAAGAAGGGGAAGAGAGAGACGAGCGAGAAGTGGGAAACCCCACTTTCTTCGAGAGCCTTGCCGGCTTCTATAGTAATGTATGAGTTCGCTACACAATTATAACTCATATCATAACACCGTATACAAAGTTGATTTTCTTCAAAATCCTCCATAATGTTGTTCTCGAAATATTACATTCTGGTAAATCCTGTTTCAAAGTTGCGAGCAAATTGTCAAGAGTAGGGAAAGTTTTATTCATGTAAAAGTCAAAAATTTTTCTTCGTATCACTCCAAGACTAAAACTATCAACTACAATGCAAGGTCTTCCACTTTTTAAATGCGGTTTTTGTAAATCTCCGATTGCTGCTTCGCGTGCAATACGCTTGATAGTACCTACTGAAATTTCAAAACATTCCGCCGTTTTTTTAATAATATTATCCTTGTTTTCCACACCCAAGGTTTTAGCATTTTTTTTTTGAATTTGAAAATACGTTTTCACTTGTAAAACCATTTTTTTTTCTTCAATTGTCAAAACACGACTTTTGTTAAGTACACTTCGTGAATCTCGGAATCTTTTGACAATTGCTAAATTATCTTCAGCACTAATTTCTGAAATATTTTCACTTATAGTTTGATTTTCTTGGTCCATTATGTCGTTGTTGTCTGTTATTATTCTTTTTTCTTCACCAGTAGAAGACATTTTCTTCAAAAATATGCACGATTCTAACTGAGTATCAGAAGTTGGTATCAATAGTTGGAAATGACCTTTTAAGTTTTCACTTCCAGTGAATAAAAGCCACATTATTGAAACATTTTCTTGGCATTGGAAATTTTGCAAATAAAAATAAGAATTGAACATTCGAACAATATTAACATTTATTTGAAACAGTTCTGAAAGTGCACGACATTCAAGATATGTGCCATATTCTCCGGATCTTCCTAGTTTTAATTTATATTCAGAACTCGATTTAATTTTAAAATTATACTCGGCCCAATATCTGTATCGAGGCCAATTTTGATTAGATGTTATGTGCTCAACAAGATTTCTACGCAGAATAAGATGATCCGAAATTTGTAAAGCACAAGCCATTGATGAAAATAAGCAATCACCATTTCCACCTGTTTCTTTCACGTAAAACTTTTTATCAATATCAAATAAATAAAGCATTTCTCCATTTTTCGGCGTTTGGGCATTCATTTTGTAGCAGTAACACAAAAATAATCACAAAAGTAGCACGATTTCTCGAAAATTAATAGCTTAACAGTTCATTCTGTGTTGACGAGAATCAGAAAACTGAACTTGAAGATTGAAATAGTGGTCGAAAGGGTTCCATTTAGAAGAAATTAGGATAATGAACTTTGCCAAAAACTAATAGTTCAGTGGAAAAAAATTAAATTAAGAAGAGTGTCTTTAAATTAAGCTTAGCTGCAATTTTTGAACAATGCTTGATGAACCTTGCATCATTAAAAATCACTTTGCAATAAGCATAGATAAATATGCTCATAATAAATTAAATGCAGCTAATCTGCTCCATCGAATCTTTACTTCTAAACAAGGGGAAGGCTTTTTAAAGGCTATTAATCAATTAATACAAAAAATTAGACTATTTTTAACAATTATCATTAAGGAAATTTATACCATCTAAATAATTAATGTGCTTTTATTCTAAAAATAACATTTTTTCCAAGAGCTGGGGGTCCATTATGTAATTTGATTTGATTCCGAAATGATTTGATTTCGCCTGACTTCACTCTTTTTTGACTTTTATTGACTTTTGTTATCGAAAGTTTTGGCAGTTAAAAGTGAAAAAAAGTGAATTCAGGGAAATCAAATCAAATTACATAATCTACCCACTGGAGTTGCAAGTTCAATTTGCAAATTAATTATAAAAAATGTTCTAAATCAATTGTCAAAAACGCATTGTACAGCCATCTAAAGTTGTCTCACTAATTATCAGATTTTTATAAAAAAAAGTTCGTAACGACTTCCGTTTTCGATGAAATACAATGATTTTTGACCCAACAAACGAGTTTTCAAAATTACAAAAATTCATATTCAACCCGGTTGCTGCATCATTTTTAATACTTAAATTTAAAATCCACATAAGGTATTAATTAATAGTTTTATTACATTGGTAAAAATAAATCTTGTAATACTCGAAGTAGTATTTGGCATCAATATTATTAAACTTTAATTAATTTTATCCAATTAAATCATCACTGATCGACTATAGGTACTGATCGAGTATACACGGAAAAAAAGTACAACTGCATCAGTGAAACTTTTCTCTATAATAGCTAAACATTTAGCCAAAAACGAACGAACGATATTGCCAATATCACTGTTTTGGCGAAATTGAAAATCGTCGCTCAATTTTTCTATATTAGGAAAAGTGTATTATTAATTTATATATTTGTCACTTTAAAAGAAAGATATTGAAATTCTTTAATTTAAATATTCAAAATGTATAGCTAGAAATTTGATTTTAATGAATAGTTAGAAAAAGCAGATGAATATATATTTTGACAGTTTCAACTTCAAATACTTTTGTGGTTAGGTGTTATTTATTTTTATTTTATCACATAATAAGTATTAACATTTTTACTAAGACCTTAATTATAATTAATATAAGTGTTTTAATTATCTTCAGTAAAATGTAGTGACGTATTTAGCTTTAAATATTTTATTATTAATGTTATTTTTTAATATTAAATCATATGATTTATTGTTTATAGAAGTAATAACACTTTTATGATTGTAAACAAAAATTAAAGGTTATTTTAATAATTTTTAAAATAAAAAAAGCCATTTATTACCGTAAAACAGGCTAACTTCGCTCATGTAGTGTAATTTCGCTCAGTGGAAACTTTTTTTTTCAAAAATTATTTATTGTTATTTCTAGGAAGAAAAATATAAAATTTGCAATTGCTAATGTTAAGAAAAGTATCAAACTATGTCTCAAGGGTATTTTAAAGTAGAATTATAGTCAAGTTTTAATAAAAATAATATTTATTTAAAGATGTCTATTTTGCTCATTGAACACTGAAAAAAATTTTTGTTAATTTAACATATGATTTGGGTGAAAATTTCATTGCAGCAAAAAGTCAACCATATGTGTAAATTTAACATCAAAATAAAGAGACATTTAACAATGATCTAAGAGTTAATCTTAAGAATTCCATTCACCCGAAAATCACATGCAGCAAAAATCACAGATAGTTTTTTCTGTGAACAAGTAGTGTGTAAAAGTCGCTTGTGAAACCTATATTTAAAATATTTTATGTTAAAATCATCTAATAATCTTATTTCCTATATCCCTGACATGATTTAGAAAAAATAAAATTACTGAAAAGTTGAATAGATTTTGAAAAAAGTCAATTTAAAAAAAATATTTCATATTTGTTGGGTAATTTCGTTCATGAATACAATGTATCATTCAATTGTTTATCAAGTATCTAAGGTTATTTCTCATGACAAAATTCAAAAATTTTACGAAATTATAAAACACAAAACGTGGTTAAATATTTATTCTGATGACTGTAAATATTAATTAAATAACATTATTTTATTTATAATGATTTTATAAAGTGATTATAGCTTGTAAACTAACATATTTTTGTTGTTAAAAATTAAAGTCATTATTGTTGAGCGAAATTACCCCACATTCAGGTGTAATTTCGCTCACAATAAAAAGGTATATTAAATAGGTTTACGCAATATATAGTAATTTTTTTATTTTGTGAAATTAAAGAGAAAGAGTCAGAGATTATATATTTTCAGTACCAAAATTTATTATTAACTTTTTCCTATACTTTTAAAAAAAAACATGAAAATTTGAGCGAAATTACCCTGTTTTACGGTACATTATACAAAATTATATTAATTTGCATTTTAATTAATAGTTAATAGTAACTGATAAAACCAAATAAACTTGTAAATGTATTTATTGTTTTGAAAATATAAATATAAATACATAATTATAATATTTTATTAACTCATTTCTTCTTCTTTATATTTCTTTTTCTTTCTTCT
Source organism: Ganaspis brasiliensis (assembly GCA_037103525.1). NCBI lineage: Eukaryota > Metazoa > Arthropoda > Insecta > Hymenoptera > Figitidae > Ganaspis > Ganaspis brasiliensis. The sequence continues at coordinate 1,491,656 of JAZKLR010000018.1, forward strand.
TTTGACCTTAATAATTTTCACTAATTTGGCTCAAGATCATCATATTAATATTTTTATTTAATTAATTGTTAAATAAAATTAAAAAATTTTATTATTATCAGGTTAAATAAATAAAACCACGTGAAAGTTAGGACTGAAGCTGTCAGTTTTTGACTGTTTATTTGTTTCGAAAATTTTCACTATCGCTAAATCACTAAAATTCGTATCAACAAATTGACTATGCTATAGCTGACCTAAAGGTGCATTTCACTCTTATATTTAAAAAGTTTTATTATTTTGGTTATTTAAGAAGAATACATAATTTACTAAAATACGAAATTTCGAATTTTAACAATAACAAAAGAAATATCAATTTATTAAAACAGTTTACTGAAAATAGCAGAAACATTTATATAAATTAACTGTACCTTTTCTTATTATAGCTTTATTTCTAAATTCAGTGGTTCGACACGCTAGATTTTTTTCCGTGTAGGTACCGTTACCTTACTTACATTGTTTTTATATGCATTTGGTATTATGTTTCGAGTTTTATTTGGTAAAATAGCTTGAAGGAAATATGGTTTAAAGATTTTTTTTTAGATTAAAATATGGCATTTCCATAGTATTTTAAAATTACATTAAAGACGTTGATTTTTATAAAAATTAAAAAAAATATATTTATCTTAAAATAATTTGAATATTTAGATTCATTGTTAAGCATACAATATTGTAGTATATTATTAAATATATTCCTTCATTAATAATAAATAGTTTATGCAATATTTTATGATTATTTAATTACTTATGCTTAGCTACAATATTTTTTATTAGTATTTTTTATTTAGTAAATATTTAATGTTTTAAGAATTTAAGAATACAGTATTTTGCCAGTACTGACTTCGTATTAGTTTGACAATACTGATAACACGATTCTTTTCTAATATAGAAACAATGTTGTTATTGTTCTGTCACTTTTGGTAAGGTAAAAATTTTCATTTACTTGAAATAAGTTGTAATACTACTAAAGTACATAACTTTAAAAAAAAACAACAGGTTGTATATTAAATGTTTAAAAGACAGCAAATCATGATTGATGTTTAAAGAGTTAGACTCACAAAATTTTAAAAGTATGGAAAATTCAGAATTTCAAAAAAACAAAGTTCTGCGACTATGCCCTTTTTCCTGGTTTCAGGTACAAAACCAATAAACCATCCACTCTGGCCAGCAATCCTTTCCAGATGCTCAAGGCTGTTCGCAAGGTGGATACTGATACTTATTGCCTCCTTTGTATTCAAAGGAAAAAAAAATTCCTAAAAAAAGAATTGTTGATAAAAAAGAAATATACACTTCTAGAATCAAATTTTTTTAAAATTTTAAATCTAGAATTTTTTTGTGAGAGATCCTATTTTGAGGCAAGCTCCTATCACAATTAGAAACGGAGATAAAATTTTTCTGTAAAATTGAATTTGTAACCAATTGTTTAAATTTCTTTTAAAATCAATTGAAGAATTGTGTTAATAAGATATTGAAGTATATTCATGATTTTTTTCAAATTTTTCACACCATTTTTTATATGAAATTTTACAAGTCAAAGTTGACTCTCGTGAAACTGACGTGAAAAACCCTGTTTTTTACCCATTTTTTACTCCTAACTTTATTATAACATTTTTTAGTCATGTGTCATGAATGGGAAGTATACGCAGGTTTAAATAATCTTTCGAGTGCATTTTGTCTCGTTTTATAGCGATTTTTTTCTATGGAGTTATTACACTTTTTCTCCAGGGTCAAACATTTTTGGAATACATAGTAGTGCTGCAAAATGGCCGCAGTGCGAACGATTGGGGCTTTGTGTTAACACACAATTATTTGATAATTTTGAAGTCTTCGTGCTTTTTCATTACAATCTAGTAATTTTATTGTATTCTGCATTAAATTTTGAATACATATATCATTATATGTATTTTATTATACTATTTTTTCTATATTAATTTAATTCTTGAAGTCAAAATTTGGCTAAAGGTTCCAACGACTGGGTCAGTTACCCTATTAGAATTTATATATTAAGAGAATTCTATCAAATTTGAAAGAATTACCCACCGTTTTGTAAATACATATTTTTGATATTAAATTATTAAAATAATAAACCTATCATAAACCAAAAAATATTGCTATAAACAATATATCGAACTCATTTTGTTTCTTCGTATAATAAAAATACGAAGGAAAGGCCGTGTGACTGGAAATTCCACTGTACCACCCAACTTCAAATCTTCATAACTTAAGGAAGTTCTACCGTAAATCGAATAATCAAACAAATTTTGATAAAACTTGGTGTACCTGATAGATAAAGTTTCTAAAATTTGGTAGTTAAATTTTTGAGACCTGTATGTTCTTGGGAAAAAAGTTATGATCGATATATTTTTTCACTGTTTAACCTGTTTAACATTGATTCTTATGAGAATTCATTACTCTGTCACATATATTTTCGTACTAAAAATTATTAAATGACCAGATAGTGATCAAAGTTTGTGTAGATAAACACAGATATCTAATGAGCCGATATTGTATTTAAAAAAGGACAATGGGTTCTTGTGAGAGTTGCAATAAATTAATTTGTAAAAATATTTCACGTTTTACACGATACAGTTCAGACGTTCTGACATTTTAAAATGTTAATTTTGATCGCACATGAAAAATAGTCATATTTAAAAAGTAAATAAAGTTAAAAAAGTTAATAAATACAATTATTTGATTATATATTAGTAAAATTAAATTTAAACCTAGCCTCAAAATAATGGTCTCTGTTTTGACTAGTATTGTCATACGATAGAACTTCCTTAAGTCCAAAAATCAAATCAAAAAATGTTTCTGACTTTTTTCAAATTTCGTTTTGAGTACGTATAAAAGAAAACTATAAATTTAATAATAACTTGAATAAAGGATCAGCTACGATTTAGGTCTTCACGTTTTTTAAAGATCTAAATAAAGAGGAATAAAATGCCATTACTTGATTTTTTCACAATTGTTTCAAAACCTAATTCTACTTAAAGCGAGGCAAGCCACAGTGGTCTGAATCTGTAATTTACTGTTCACAAATATCTACAGCCTCTAATAACCAACAGAATTAAAAGTTCTTTTTTTTTTTTAATTTAAAGATCAATAAATTCCTAACAACTCTGTGGTCGCTGATTTTTTTAAAAAAATTTGTTTAACTGTTATTAACACGGCCTCAACATACTGTTGTTTATTAATTGAACTTAAAATCTATTGTATAAGTATCAATTTGTAGAGTCTATATACTTTTAAAGTAGAAATTTTAAAGAATCTATCCTTGGATATTCGATACTGAATCGATTCAAGAATCGATATTTTCTCTAGTATCGAACATCTCTGTCCAGGAATGAAATCATAATATATTTAATGTGGTCGATCCAACCGGCTTCTCGGTTATTAGGCGCTAGCGTCCTACCACTACCATTACAATACAACTGTAACTTGTCGACCATAGCTTTTTAGTACTCGAAATGATAAAAGTCGGGCAAGTGCGAGTTACACTCGTACTAAAACTGAGGATTCTGTACACGAAACAAAATAATTTTTAATATATTTGATACTATCAAATATATAATATATTATAGGGGAGACTGGGGCTAAACCGGACAAGTCAAATATTTCTAAATCTGCGGAGTGCTTCACACCATTTAAACACTCCATCAACGTGTTGATATGTGAAGTATATATACACTGAGAAAAAAGGTTTAGTTTTACCAACAATATTTTTTAGTTGACCATTGTTGGTTGTAACAACAATATTTTGATTGGTATAACAAAACGATTTGGTTGGCGTAACACATCAAGTTGTTTGGGACAACCATATTATTTTGTTGCTCTTATTTGGTTGAACCAAACATAATTTAGTTGTGACAACCAAACATAATTTGGTTGTCACAACCAAACAATTATTAAAAAAAATTGGTGATTAGTTTGTAAGTAAGCTGCCGATAATAATATAAATAAAATCTAAATAAAAACCAATACCAGACGGTCGGCCGAACCTGGGTCTGATAGTTAACCATATTGGTTATTCATATCTCTCATGGGCTGGTGGTTAGTCTACTGGACTGGCAGCTGGAAAACCCGAGTTCGAATCTTCATGACTAATGAAATTTTTCTGTTTCAGGTTTTCATTAATATGAAATTTCTACATTCTCATCTGATTATATTTGTGTAATTAAATTAATAACATGTGAATTATGTAATTATATGTGTTGGCTGACCGAAAATTCGCACCTGGGTTAGTTAGCTCCCAAATAAAAATTTTTTTTATGACAACCAAAATTTTTGTTATCCCGAATAAAAAAATATAGTTGTGGCAACCAAAAATTTTTGTTATGCCAACAAACAACACTGAACCAAATAATTTAGTTGTCTCAACCAAATAGTTTGGTTGAATAAATACCAACCAAATAATTTGGTTGGCTCAACCAAATTTTCGTTGCTATGACTAAACATTTTTCTCAGTGATACGTCATTAGGTTTTAATGACATTTTATTACTTTAATAGAAGTAGTGGCCGTCTAAGTGTGATAACGAATAAAAAACTAAACTAGTACACTCTGACAATTTTGAAATTTTTGAAATGTTTTAATTATTCAATAAAACAGTATATTGTAGATGCATATTCTGAAATTAACTTACAAATCTCATTACTTCTGCTTAATATTTTTATCGGCATAATAATTCACACCCCATTTAATAGCCGTACTTGTGAAAAAATGAATGAATTTTAAAACTCCAGTTGTCAGATAATTAATGTCAACAGCTTGTTTTTTAGAACTTAAAAGAGCTTCGAAATGTTTTAAAATAGCTGATTCAAATCCAAATGATTTTGCTCGGTGAGTACGTACCCTATTGACGACGTTCAATTTTTATCAAACCTTTTTTTCCGACAATTAAATGAAGGGGAAGTTTCTTGGCTGATTATGCTTTAAAAAATGTTTTCGTAATAAACCAGTTAGACAAAATTTATTATAAATAAGTTATAAATAATAAATGTCCTTTGAAAAGCCGCGTACTTTTTAATTTGACAGAAAAATTACTTTCCTACAACTAAAGTAAAGCTGAATCTATTTGTACCAAAAAAGTGACATTTGTATACTTTGATAACTATTTTACATGTTCAACTGGCTTGTTCACTTGATGAAAATTGACCTGAAAGTAATTGGCGTCGTGAGAAAAGACCGCGTAAAAGAAAAAATTATTTTAGAAGTAAATGCTACTAGGACAACATTTAAAGTGAAATACATAAAGAATATTGTCATAAATTCCATTCCTTCTCAATCCTTCTCAATTCGAAAGGAAACCTTACTTTCAACATGTGCTGGAGTATATTCAAAACGATACCCGAAGGAGAAACAAAGCGAAGAAGTTATCGCAATGGCCAATGTGTTTTCTAATTATAATAAATACGCTATTTCGAATTTTGAAAGATGACTTACTCAAAAAAATCTCTGAGTAACAAGTTTTAAGCAAATTGGAACATTTTTTAAAAAATTTTCCGCCATATTGAATCCACTATTTTGAATTTTAGAAATTCGACTGTAGATTCGCAATTAGCGACCCCAAAAACCTTTAAGTAACAAGGTTCAAGCCAATATGATAATTTACAATAAAATCGTCCGCCATATTGGGTCCGCCATTTTGAATTTTGAAAAATCGATAATAGATTCATAATCAGCGACCTTAAAAACCCTGAGTAACAAGTTTCAAGCCAATATGATGATTTAAAAAAAAATAGTCCGCCATATTGGATCCGCCATTTTGAATTTTAAAAATTGATATCAGATTCATAATCAACAACCCCAAAAATCCCTGAGTAACAAGTTTCAAGCCAATATGATCATTTAAAAAAACAGTCCGCCATATTGGATCCGCCATTTTGAATTTTGAAAAATTAATATCAGATTCATAATCAGCGACCCCAAAAACCCCTGAGTAACAACTTTCAAGCCAATTAAATCATTTTAAAAAAAATCGTCCGCCATATTGGATCCGCCATTTTGAATTTTTGAAATTCCACTTCAAATTTGTTATCGGCAACCTCGAAAACCCTTATATAGTCAATGTTATGAAAAGCCTTAACGATTCCAGGATATCGTACAACCTACCATGAATTCGTAAAGAAAAATCTAATTCAGTCGCCATTTTGGGTCAGCCATCTTGAAATTTAAATTCGTCAATACCCCTATCATATAGCTTGAACATTTTTGTCACGATATATGTAGCACTTAAAGATCTTGCTCTACGATAAAGGATAAAAAAAATTCATAATTAAAGAAAAAAACACAAAAAATCGTGTTTTTTATTGAAAAACTGCCTGTCATTTGTTTATTTATAATTATATGTTAATTTTTAATACGGATTTTGAAAGAACGGTTCTTAAACTATAAAAAATTACTATTGCCAAATTTTTCTCTCTATCTTTTATCTTCTTCATGGACAAATTTTGTACATTGGTCCTTAATAGGTTAAGAAAATAATATATTTTGTATTAAATGATGTAAATATGTATCAGTAAAGACTCTTATTGGATTTTTTAATTAAAAAAATGCATATTTGTAGTTCAACCTTGGCTAAATTTGAAGTGTCCGACTTAGCCCCATAGGGTGTCCGGTAGGGTGGTCCAAAAATACATGGGAATGCAAAAAAGTCGTTTCTTTAATGTCTCACCCCCTAGGATTTTTCTATATCGCAAAAAAAATACCCCTATTTTTTTTTTTTTTAATATTTAGGGGTGCCTTAACAGGGTTGAAGTTTCCCATGTAAAATGCATGGGGAAAAAAGACTTTTTCGGAGAATTGGTATAGAATTAATGAAAATGAATATTTTTCAATCGGCCAACTATGTTTCTCTTCAGGAGACTTCAAAGAATGGTGCTACATTGTTTATTTAACAATTTTTTAATATAACTATTTTTTATAGGGTCCCCAAAAAACCCCATAAATCACAAAATTACGAAAAAATCGTTAAAAAATATTTTTTATTACTTTTATCAAAGTTTTTCTAATGATTTTGAATAAATATCATAAATAATGATTTTTAATCATTATTCCATGTAAATCACAATTTGTTTAAACAAATTACATTGTTTATAAGTTGTTTATTCTCAAGATTTGCAAAAATTGAGCTACAGAGATGCAACTTTTTCATAATTTTACAACTTTTTCAGGCCATTGGAGCTAAACACGAACAAAAAAGTTAAAATAATTATTTTAACAATTGTTTAAACAAATTATATTGTTTATTATCAACTTTTTATTAAATAAAGCTACAGAGTTGCGACTTTTTCTCAATATTGCAACTTCTCAAGCCCAGTGAAGCCATGTACTAACAACAAACTAAAAATAATTATTTTAACAATTGTTTAAACAAATTATATTGTTTATTATCAACTTTTTATTAAATAAAGATACAGAGTTGCGACTTTTTCTCAATTTTGCAACTTCTCGAGCCCAGTGAAGCCATGTACTAACAACAAACTAAAAATAATAATTTTAGCAATTGTTTAAACAAATTATATTGTTTACTATCAATTTTTTATTAAATGGAGCTACAGAGTTGCAACTTTTCCTCAATTTTGCAATTTGTTTTGTTGTTACCTGCCCTCCTAGGGTCTCACGTTTTGTACAGATATATTGAACGAGCTCATTTCGGATTCAGTTTTTGTGGCATAAGGACGTAGCTTCTTAAAAATTTTTAATTTGCACAGAAAAATAATGAAAAAAGTTGAAACTACCACAGCAGGAAATTCAAAAATTTCAACTTTTTCATTATTTTTCTGTGCAAATTAAAAATTTTTAAGAAGCTACGTCCTTATGCCACAAAAACTGAATCCGAATTGAGCTCGTTCAATATATCTGTACAAAACGTGAGACCCTAGGAGGGCAGGTAACAACAAAACAAATTGCAAAATTGAGGAAAAGTTGCAACTCTGTAGCTGTATTTAATAAAAAATTGATAGTAAACAATATAATTTGTTTAAACAATTGCTAAAATTATTATTTTTAGTTTGTTGTTAGTACATGGCTTCACTGGGCTCGAGAAGTTGCAAAATTGAGAAAAAGTCGCAACTCTGTAGCTTTATTTAATAAAAAGTTGATAATAAACAATATAATTTGTTTAAACAATTGTTAAAATAATTATTTTAACTTTTTTGTTCGTGTTTAGCTCCAATGGCCTAAAAAAGTTGTAAAATTAAGAAAAAGTTGCATCTCTGTAGCTCAATTTTTGCAAATCTTGAGAATAAACAACTTATAAACAATGTAATTTGTTTAAACAAATTGTGATTTACATGGAATAATGATTAAAAATCATTATTTATGTTATTTATTCAAAATCATTAGAAAAACTTTGATAAAGGTAATAAAAAATATTTTTTAACGATTTTTTCGTAATTTTGTGATTTATGGGGTTTTTTGGGGACCCTATAAAAAATAGTTATATTAAAAAATTGTTAAATAAACAATGTAGCACCATTCTTTGAAGTCTCCTGAAGAGAAACATAGTTGGCCGATTGAAAAATATTCATTTTCATTAATTCTATACCAATTCTCCGAAAAAGTCTTTTTTCCCCATGCATTTTACATGGGAAACTTCAACCCTGTTAAGGCACCCCTAAATATTACAAAAAAATAAAATAAAAAAATAGGGGTATTTTTTTTTGCGATATAGAAAAATCCTAGGGGGTAAGAGCATTAAAAAAACGACTTTTTTGTTTTGGACCACCCTAGTGTCCGGTTTAACCCCACCATTTTTGGGATTTTCGTTTTCGAGGTGGTCATATACAAAGCGACTTACCAACAAAACTATCTATTATTTTTTAAATGGAACAACTGTATTTTTTAGTTGAATAAACAAGCTTTAAAATGGTGTATTACACTTTGGCAAAAAATATGTCTTTATATGTTTTTGTTTTTGTTGCAAAGACCAAATCCGTCAGGTTTAGTCCCAGTCTCCCCTACATATTGTATATTATATATATATGGGGCATTCTTTCTAAACGGAAGACCCCTATCCCCCCAAAATTGGTTTTGACCTAGAGATTTGTAATAAAGCTTAAAATTTAACTCATTAAGTCTACTTTTTAATGCAAAGTGAACAAAAAAAATTCAAGATGGCCGATTTAATATGGCCGAAAATGTATTAAAAACTCCTTAAATTCATTTTAATTTTCAATGCAAAAAAAAAATTCAGAAGCTTGTTATTCAATAGTTTCTGTGGTAGCTTGACGCGAATCTGATATTAGGAGTTATAAATATGCAATAACCGCTTGCGACCAACCCCCCAAAACTCACACTTGATTAATATTTTCATCCCTTATCACCTTTATAGACTTTTTAAAAACTTAACAATTTTTTAAGCCTGATTAGCAGCTAAATATTATTGGTTGGACAACTAGTAATGATATTACCCGATAACCAAATATGATCAACTCTTAAATCTCAACCTTGATTGATATTATCATCCCTTATCACCTTTACTGACATTTTGAACTTGCAGATTTATATTAAGTCTGATTAGTAGCTCAATAATAATTGTTTGACAACTCGTAATGATATTACTCTATAACCGAACATGATAAACCCTTAAAACTCACCCTTGTTTAATTTTATCATTAGGGTGGTCCAAACAAAAAATTTTTTTTTAATGCTCTCATCCCCTAGGATTGTTCTATATCGAAAAAAATACCCCTATTTTTTTATTCTTTATTTTTTTAATATTTAGATGGGGCTCAAAGCGCTCAAAGTTTTCCATGCAAAATGCATGGGAAAAAAAGACTTTTTCGTAGAAATGGTATAAAACCCTTGAAAAAATCAGTCAACCCAAGTACTAACTACGAACTAAAAATAATAATTTTTACAATTGTTTAAACAAATTATATTGTTTATTGTCAACTTTTTATGAAATAGAGCTAGAGAGTTGCAACTTTTTTTAAATTTTGCAACTTTTCAAAGTCAGTGAAGCCATGTATTAACAACAAACTAAAAGTAATATTTTTTACAAATGTTTTAAAATAAATTAATGTTTTTTTTCAACTTTTTATTAAATAGAAATCCTATCTCTCTTTTGTTAAGAGATAGGAATGACTGTAAGACGTAATAATCAAGTACAAAACTTTAGAATATTTATTTTTTTTATATGATAAATATATATGTTGGTTAACACAACATTTTTTCGGATAAGGTTTTTTGTTACAGTTCGGAGACTGTTTTCGGTAGTTTGCAATAACTTTAATTAACTACTGCTTCACATCTTTTTATAAATTGATTGACACTTTTTGATCTTTCTAGCTTTATTCAATGAAAAGTTAGAAATAAACATTTTTAAATTGTTTAAACAATTGTTAAAATTTATTTTCATATTTTGTTGCTCATATCTCTCTATATAGGCCTTCAAAAATGGCAAAATTTAAAAAAAGTTGTAACTCTCTAGCTCTATTTCATAAAAAGTTGATAATAAACAATATAATTTGTTTAAATAATTGTACAAATTATTATTTTTAAATTGATGTTAGTACATGGGTTGACTGACCTCGAAAAGTTTAAAATTTGAGAAAAAGTTGCATTTCTATAGCTCTATTTAATAAAAAGTTGATAATCTATCTATCTATATTAATAAAATCAGAGTTTTGTCTGTACATTGCTTAGAACTTTAAATTTCATGCATAATTTTTTGTTTTAAGCATCAAGGAATTCAAATATACCCATAAAAAATTTCATGTCTGTATGTATGTATGTATGTATGTAAGTATGTATGTATGTATGTATGTATGTATGTATGTCACAGAACTTTTGTTCGCGCATCACTTAGAAACAGCTGAACCGTTTGAAACCAAATTTGGCAGAGTGTTAGGTCTTCACCCAAGTTAGGTTTATAAACTTATAGACTTAAAAAATATTGATAAGAAAGTAAGATATACATTTTTTTCAAAAAATTCAAAAAATCGAAAATTTTTAAATTATGCATTTTTTTATGAACTGCTGATAAACTTTCTATAATTGAGTATTACCTGTTATTTCGTCATATTTTAGAATAATTTGACAAAAAATATCGTATAACTGAGATATATAAGTATAAAATTGGTTTCTGGATCAAAAAAATTGAAACATCTACATTTTTTTTTATATTACTGACTTTGTGTTAGATGGCTTTTAATCTTTTTGCATTAATTTTGTTATGTTCCTTACAACACATTTTGCAATAAATTTAAAGAAATACGTTAATAAAAATAATTTTAGATGACACAATGCAAAACAAATTTTGAATCTGAATTTTTTGGGGTAAAAAAAATAAAAATCGGAAAATCTAATAGATTAAATTTAAATTTTATTTAACCTAAATCCCATTTAACCTAAAAAGCATTCTGCCTAAAACTCATTAAACATAATAAATATTATTTAACTTAAATTACATTTTACCAAAAACCCATTTAAGCTAAAATGCATTCAGTCTAAAACACATTAAACCTAAAACTTATATAACCTAAATCCCGTTTAACCTAAAAAGCATTCTGCCTAAAACCCATTAAACATAATAAATCTTATTTAACCTAATTTTCATTTAGCCTAAATCCCATTAAACCCAAAATGCATTAAGCCTAAATCCCATTTAACCTAAATCTCATTCAACCTAAAATGCATTTAGACTACGACCCATTAAATCCAAAAAGGCATTCAGCCTAAAACTATTTGTCCTAAATCCCGTTTAGCCTTAATTTTACATTATAAATTTCGTTCAATGGGATTTAGGACAAATTCTTTTAAGCTATATGCATTTTAGGTAAAAAAGAATTTAGGCTGATTGCATTTTAGGTTAAATTGGATTTAGGCGGAATACATTTTTGGTGAAATAGGATTTAGGCTGAATGCATTTTAGGTTAAATGGGATGTAGGTTGAATGCATTTAAGGTTAAATGGGATTTAAGTTTAATGGGATTAAGGTTAAATGGGATTTAGGATGAATGCATTTGATATTAAATAGAATTTGGGCTAAATGCATTTTAGGTTAAAAGGGTTTTAGAATAAAAGCATTTTTGTTTAGATGGGATTTAGGGTGATTGCATTTTAGGTTAAATAGGTTTTATGATGGTTCCATGTTAGGTTAAATGAGATTGAGGATGAATGCATATGAGGTTAAAAAGGATTTAGGTTGAATACAATTGAAGTTAAATAGGAATTAGTTTAAATAAGAGTTAGGTTAAATGGTATTCAGGTTAAATAAGATTTAGGTTAAATGGGATTTATAGTGAATCCATTTTAGGTGTGAATGAGATGTAGGGTAAATGTTTTTGGGGATAAATGGGATTTAAGCTAAATGCATTTTAGGATAAATGGGTTTTAATCTGTGAATGCATTTTAGGTTAAATGGGATTTAGGATGTATGCATTTTAGGTTTAATGGGATTAAAGTTAAATGGGTTTTAGGCTGAATGCATTTTAGTTTAAGTGGGATTTAGGCTGAATGCATTTTAGGTTAAATGGGTTTCTTGCTAAATGCATTTTAGGTTAAAGGGTGTTTAGGCTTAATACAATTTAGGGTAAATGGGATTAGGCTGAATGAATTTTTGGCAAGATGGTTTTAGGCTGAATGGGATTTATCTAATTTGGTTCTAGGTTTTTCTCAAAAAATATTTATTTTGATGAAAAAAAATTTTACAACATGACATGCGTATTTTTATCAGATCAACAACTTGGCAAGGTTGAGGCAAAGTAAAAATGCCTTGCCTCAACCTTGCCAATATTGCTGGAACATCCGGTGCTGTTTGGGTATGTGCTAATAAGAAGTAGGTATATCTAATAAAATATATTAGAATTTAATAATTTTTGGAAGAGAATTATGTTGCTTTTAGAAAATTCTTTTTTAAATAATTTCTGTCAGAAAATACTTATAGGCAAAAAATACTTTCTGTCAGAAAATCATTTTTGTCAAAAAATACTATCTGTAAGAAAATACTTTTTAACAAAAAATTCTTTCTGTCAGAAAATACTTTTTGTAATAAAAATACTGTTGATGACACGCCACTAGATTTCGTGCCCGCCAAAGGCGGGCTCGAAAGCTAGTAAACAATATAATTTGTTTAAACAGTTTAAAAATTATTATTTTTAGTTGGTTGTTAGTATATGGCTTCACTGACCTCAAAAATTTGCAAAATTAAGAAAAAGTTGCATCTCTATAGCTCTAATTAAAAAAAAGTTTATAACAAACAATATAATTTGTTTGAACAATTGTGAAAATTATTGTTTTTAGTTTGTTGTTAAAACACGGCTTAACTGACCTCGAAAAGTTGAAAATTTGAGAAAAAGTTGCATATATGTAGCTCTATTTAATAAAAAGTTGATAATAAACAATATAATTTGTTTAAACAATTACGAAAGTTATTATTTTTAGTTTGTTGTTAGTACATGGCTTCATTGACCTGGAATAGTTGCATAATTAAGAAAAAGTTGCAACTCTGTAGCTTAATTTGTTCAAATCTTGAAAATAAAAAAAATAATTTGTTTAAACAATTGTTAAAATTATTATTTTAATTTTTTTGTTCGTGTTTGACTCCAGTGGCCTAGATATGTTGCAAAATTAAGAAAAAGTTGCAACTTTCTAGCTTAATTTGATAAAAAATTGTAAATAAACAATAATAATTTGTTTAAAAAAATTAGCAATTACATGGAATAATGATTAAAATTACCTATTTATGTTATTTGTTCAAAATCTAGGGAAAAAGTTTAAGAAAAATAGTAAAAAATATTTTGTAACGATTTTTTAGTAATTTTGTAATTTATGGGTTTTTTTGGGGTCCTATAAAAAATAGTTAATATTAAGAAATGGTTAAATAAACAATTTAGCATTATTGTTTGAAGGCTTTTGAAGAGAAACAGAGTTGGGCGATTTAAAAATATTGATTTTCAAGGGTTCTATAGGGGAGAGCGGGACAATCCGAACCGGCGGGTAATTCGGCTCATTAGCGATTTCATGCCTTAATTAGAATCTAGGAGGGAAAGGTCGCTATAGAATATAGGTCTCAACATTTTAGTTAGGTAAACGAAATTTAGTGTAATTCTATTGATTCAGCCTCGTGTCAGGTAGAGTATTATGTTTTTATGCGTCGCGCGTACACTTTTTACTTACAAACTTTTACGTTTTTAGTACATTAATTTACGAGCCTAATTTTTTTGGGTAAGTTTTTTTTATGCTCTCAGGTGTGCTCTTTCGATACACCTATGCTATTTTATTTATATGTATCAAATGTGACTTGTATTTGTTTTAAAGTGCCAAAAGTCAGGGTGGGGTAAATGGGCTCACGCGACGGTTAATCATCTTATCCAAAAATACTTTGTCTTGATCCGCCCCTGCTTAATTATGATAAGAATATGACTACTTTTAATAATTACCAATAATGAGTGTACTAACTTTTTTATTTTTTATAAAAAAATAAAAAAAAGTAAGGTCTAATGAATTTTCTTTAATTTTAGGGGCCCCAGTCCCCCCCAAAAAATTTTGACCTTGATCCATCACTGCATAATTATAATAAGAATATAGGTACTTTTCATATTTACAAAATAAAGGTTATTGAACTTTTTTATTTTTCGTAAAAAATAAAAGTCGCCGAATTGCCCCATAGGGTGAGCCGATTTACCTGCCAAATTTGCTGTTTGAGAATTTGGTATATCTGCATTCAAAATTATCTAGAGCTAAAACTATAAAAGATAAATCAAAAAGTCCTTGCAAATTTGAAAGTGCAAATGATAGGCTACTAAATGATATATTCATGTTTGGATTTAAAAAATAATTTCCTAACTTTTTTTCTGTCTGACCAAAAGTGAGCCGAATAGCCCCGGTCTCCCCTACCATTTCTACGAAAAGTCTTTTTTCCAAAGAATTTTGCATGGAAAACTTTAAGAACTTTGAGCCTCATCTAAATATTAAAAAAATAAAAAAATAGAGCTAATTTTATTTCGATATAAAACAATCTTAGGGGGTGAAAGCATAAAAAAAAAATTTTCCCATGCATTTTTGAACTACCCTAATTATCATCCCTTAGCACCTTTACTGTCTTTTTGAACATGCAGAATTTTTTCTTCAGTCTTATTAGTATCTAAATATTATTTATTGGACAACTTGTAATGATATTACTCTAGAACCGAACATGATGAACCATTAAAAATCACCCTTGATTGATATTATCATCTGTTATGACCCTTCTGTTTATTTCATTTAAATACCAATTTAAATTAAATATAAATCTTTATTTTGTTTTATAAACAATAAAATTAAACTTTTATAATAATATGCGAAAATTTCACGGACACTCGTCCCTGTCTCGATGCCCACATTCACTCCTTTATTCAATTGTTAATTATTTATTGTTTTAATTAAATTATAAGTATGAAATGACAAAAATATAAATATGAAATTATAACAGTCGGACATCCTTTAAGTAGTTTGTCCTCAAACTTATACAAAATTTAATCACAAAATGAAATTTACATAATTTGACATAATTCACAATGATTTTATAATAAATTATAATACGATAAATAACAATTTTTTACTTTCTTTTGCTCGTGCACTTCTGGTCATTACTCCAAGCGTTGGTGATTTTTTGGAGTTGATGATTTTTTCAACTTTTTTATCATTTTTAGTTTTTACACTCTTTTTTGATTTTACGGACTTATTACACAGCGCAACATTTTTAAGGTTATCGATTATGAACCGATTTTCGAGAATCGCTGCTGAAAGTACTTGCAATAACTAGAAATTCTCCATCACTACTTTTGCCAAATTGGTTCGGGTTTGGATTTTATGCTATCATCCATTTTTTTTGCTCAAACTGGATTTTGACAACTTTTTCGATATTTTGATACAGCTATATCTCGAAAACTGAGAACAAAATTTTTTTTGTGCCTTCAGCAAAGTTGTATGTATTGAATTGGAGAAGAAAAATGCAAAACAAACTTACCCGAAAAAATTGCATCTGGTGCCTCAAAATCGCAAAAATGACCATTTTCTAACCATTTTTTACAATTTTCTACCATTTTTGGTCAATAGCTCGACCACACATCCACAAATATGTCGTTTTTTTGCTTTAATTCGAATGAAACATATGTTTTTCAATTCATCGTATGGCTATTATTACATAGAAAATATGAGTTTATGGTTGTATGAAAAAAATGTTGAGAAAATTTATCAACAGATGGCGTTAGTACAAATGTGTTTGTGACAACTTGAGTTAGGGATGGGCGATCTCGATTCGATCTTCTGAGAATCGATCTTTTCGTTCCGATAAATCGATTTTTTCCGTATTTTTTTTATACTTTCGATTAATCGATTTAATCGATTCATTTTCAACGATCTCGCGAACAATCTTCGAAAAAAGAGTGAGACAACAGACAACTGTAAGAATATATATAATATATATTCTAATAATTCTTTGTAACGAAGTGTTTCGTTACTTAGTAATTGCAGTATTATTTTGAATAAGTTAAATAAGGGAAAATTATTAGTTAAACATCTGCGCCAGGGTTCGATTTTCCTTGAGACGAGCCTGACTGACGTTTTTCCGCTAATAAGTGGTTTCCCTCGTAAATTTTGGTTAATTTCTTGGTCGTTGAATATTCTGAATTCAGCAGTCACCTCGCCCCTTTCCCATCTGCGCCAGTCGTCAGTTTTCGCGTTACAGGTTCAAATCCGCGAGCAGCGTGACAACCAATCCTAGACGAAGGACGGACAAGAGGGCGGAGGGTAAATAGGAAGTCGAAGGAGAGGAACCAATTTTCGGCGGGCAACGCAGAGCGGGACGAGAGGGAAGTCGCCACGTGCTACCTCACTTTTAATCGGGCTGTGATTGAAGATAGTTGTGTTGAAAGAAGAGGACTTTGTAATCGTCGGTAAAATGTATCACACGTGTTTTGAGTGTTGAGAATTGACGTAGTTAGAATTGAAGTTTTGGTTGTAGTGCGTAATAGAGATTATTAACTTTATTAAATATATTAGTTTGTGAAACGAACATTATTCTTTAATTGTGTGTGTTGTTGGAGAAACCCTTTCATTTTTCCTTTTGACGAGGAATTCAGAGCATCGTCTGGGAGCCCAGGTTGTTCATAGCATCTCGTCGGTTGGTGTATTTGGTCATCGTTGGTGAGTTGGAAAGTGTCAGGTTTTCTGTTGTCTTGGTGTCAATTTTGCGTGGATCGTCGCATCTTCGTGGCCAACGAGGGTGGAATCTCCGCGGAATCTCCCCTGAGGTTCGAAATTGGTTGTGTCGTTGTTGTGTGTCGTTCGTCCGATTCAAAATTTTCATAATGGGGTAATTTGGCCAATTATTAAAGTTTAAATTAACTTATAAAATTTAAATAATAATAACCTCGTTACATCTTCTTCACATTGTTTATAATTTTAGAAAATAAAATTTTTTTGCCTGTGAATGTGGGTTGCATTTTTTTTATTTATCAATTTTTCAAATGACTATCTTAAATAACATATATATATATATAGATAACATATATAGAATATATATTTAACAGTTTTTTTTACCTTAATTGAATTTAAAAAAAAAAGTTATTTACATGTTAAATTAAAAATTACAAGAATAAATTTAAAATAATGGACAAAAATAGTAATTAAAGAGCATGGCATGACAAATCTCGAAATTAATTTATGCAAAATCGCAATTTCATTGGTCTTGAAAAAGCTCGAAAAAACTTAAATGGAAATTACAGCATTGAGAATAGAAAATTTTAATAGAAGGCATACTCGAATGCAACGTCGACGGAGGCGTTAGTGTTACAAAAAATAGTAATTATATATATTTTTAATTTTTTAAATTTTTTTTTATCAGAACCAGGAGCATCGACTTCAATGGATGTCAACAATTAATATATTTTTATCTCTATTTCATACATACATAACAACCATAAACTCATATTTTCTATGTTATAATAGCCATAAGATAAATTGAAAAATATTTGTTTCATTCGAAATAAAGCAAAAAAAAACGACATATTTGTAAATGTTTGGTCGAGCTATTGACCAAAAATGGTAGAAAATTGTAGAAAAATGGTTAAAAAATGTTCATTTTTGCGATTTTGAGGCATCAGATGCAATTTTTTCGGGTAAGTTTGTTCTGCATTTGTTTTCTCCAATTCGATACCTACAATTTTGCTGAAGACACAAAATAAATATTTCCGTCGGTTTACGACATATAGCCGTATCAAAATATCGAAAAAGTTGTCAAAATCCAGTTTGAGAAAAAAAAATGGATGATAGCATAAAATCCAAACCCGAATCAAGTTGGCAAAAGTAAAGATGCAGAATTTCCAGTTTTTGCAAGTACTTTCAGCGGAAATTCTCAAAAATCGATTTAGAATTCTGATTATCACTATCTAATTCATAATCTGAAATGTCACTATCGCAATTTTCTTAATTTTTCGCATTTCATAATTTTAATTGGCTAACGTGCGCGGTAGTTGTTGATCTTTTCACGCCTTAATGTCGAAGACTTGTTACAATATAGGTATCATTATCAAGATCTATATAAATATAATCAACATTTTGTCTGTACATTGCACCAAACTCAAAAATTTTTACATACTTTTTCGTTTTGAGTGATAAGGATCGCGAAAATGCAAAAAAAAATTCTGTCCGTCTGTCCTCGATTTTTTGTCCGGGCATAACTTTAAAACGGCTCACAGTGGGCGAAAATGACAACAAAGGCGTCAAAATTGTTTCTCCGGCGCAATTTTTATTGCATTTCAATGACCTTGCGCTTAAAATACAGCTTCAGCATAGGGCTATGAGATATAGGTGCGATCTTTTTTATTTAACCTACATAATCTTTTTCACATCGCCTTAAACTGGGGTAAAAAATGATTGAATTTTGAGAAATGCTGAATAACTTTAACAATTTTGAACTAATTTGATTACCCTTTTCCTTTTAAGTTCTTTGGGGGTCCTGGATTAAAAATTTGGCATAACATTTTCAAAATTCAAAATGGCAGATCCAATATGGCAACCAATTTTTTTAAAAGTCGTTGAATTCGCTTGAAACTTGTATCTTGAGGGTTTTTATGATCGCTGATTACGAATTTGGCATTAGTTTTTCAAAATTCAAAATGGCGGATCCAATATGGCGGCCAATTTTTTTTAAATTAATTGAATTCGCTTGAAACTTGTATCTTGAGGGTTTTTATGATCGCTGATTACGAATTTGGCTTTAGTTTTTCAAAATTCAAAATGGCGGATCCAATATGGCAACCAATTTTTTAAAAATTCATCGAATTCGCTTGAAACTTATCTTTAGGGGGCTTTTATGATCGCTGATTATGTTTTTCGCACTGGATTTTGCTAATGCTGCCTCTGGAAAATATAGAACTACTAACAAATAATGTTTTATACGAGTTTAGATCTGAAATTGCAAATTTATTAATGCAACAATCTTCTTTATGGGTATTGTCACCTATGTAAATGTAAGGAAAATTTTGAATATATGTGAATTTGTTTATTTTTTATTTATAGCTCACTTCATCTGTTATCATAAGAAAATTTGATGTTTGTTAATGAAAACTTGAAAGAGTTTATGTAAAAAATTTTAATAAATTTGAATGAACCGTGTCTTACTTAGATACATTTAAAAAAGGAATAATTTCTTTGATTTAATAGTGAATTTAAAAATAGGATCCAATTGTATTTAGTATCAGGTAAGAATATTGTTGTGCAGAACATTTTTAGTAACCTCTTTAAAACTCATGATTTGCAAGTAACTCTATTTTTTCAGATATTTCAGTAATAGGTATTCAAGCGAATTCAATGAAGTTTGAAAAAATTGGTTGCCATATTGGATTTGCCATTTTGAATTTTGAAAAATTAATGCCAAATTCGTAATTAGCGATCATAAAAACCCTCAAGATACAAGTTTCAAGCGAATTCAATTAATTTAAAAAAAATTGGTTGCCATATTGGATCCGCCATTTTGAATTTTAAAAAACTAATGCCACATTCGTAATCAGCGATCATAAAAACCCTCAAATGACAAGTTTCAAGCGAATTCAACGACTTTTGAAAAAATTGGTTGCCATATTGGATCCGCCATTTTGAATTTTGAAAAACTAATGCCAAATTCGTAATCAGCGATCATAAAAACCCTCAAGATACAAGTTTCAAGCGAATTCAATTAATTTAAAAAAAATTGGCCGCCATATTGGATCCGCCATTTTGAATTTTGAAAAACAAATGCCAAATTCGTAATCAGCGATCATAAAACCCCCCTAGAGATAAGTTTCAAGCGAATTCAATTAATTTAAAAAAATTGGCCGCCATATTGGATCCGCTATTTTGAATTTTGAAAAACTAATGCCAAATTCGTAATCAGCGATCATAAAAACCCTCAAGATACAAGTTTCAAGCGAATTCAATTAATTTAAAAAAAATCGGCCGCCATATTGGATCCGCCATTTTGAATTTTGAAAAACTAATGCCAAATTCGTAATCAGCGATCATAAAAACCCTCAAGATACAAGTTTCAAGCGAATTCAATTAATTTAAAAAAATTGGCCGCCATATTGGATCCGCCATTTTGAATTTTGAAAAACTAATGCCAAATTTTTAATCCAGGACCCCCAAAGAACTTAAGAGGAAAAGGGTAATCAAATTAGTTCAAAATTGTTAAAGTTATTCAGCATTTCTCAAAATTCAATCATTTTTTACCCCAGTTTAAGGCGATGTAAAAAAGACTATGTAGGTTAAATAGCCCTATGCTGAAGCTGTATTTTAAGCGCAAGGTCCTTGAAATACAATAAAAATTGCGCCGGAGAAACAATTTTGACGCCTTTTTTGTCATTTTCGCCCACTGTGCGGCTTAGCCGATTCATGTGAAATTTGTAGGGTATTAGAGACTTACTCAACTTAGATTTATAAAAAAAAAATTCAGAAAAAATTATTAGAAGCTGAGATGTACAACTAAGTCACATTTTCACATACACGTACACACATACACATTAACACCCATATATACATATACACACATTTATACACATACACATTCTCACATACTCATATACTCGGATACACACACACACATATAACTTTACATCAAAGTAAAAAAATAATCTTTATACCGCATGTACACTAGGGTGGTCCAAAAAAACTGACTTTTTGAAATTTTAATTTATCTCTTCAGTTTCATATTCTTTGCAGTGAAATACATTACCTCTCTTTTTTTAAATTTTTTAAATTAATATTTAGAGGTGGTGCATCGTTGTTAAAGTTTTCGACAAATATAAGGATTTTTTTTTTAAATTTCACTTCACGCTTATAAATCTAATCCGTCCTTGTAAGGGGTTTGTGGTTCGTACTAACTATAACACATTATGAGTTCGTAAACTCTTTTATTAGGATTGACAATTCAACTTAAAAAAAAGGTCCTTCTACCCGAAAAATGTATTTTTCTTTTCAAATCAGTAGTCGGATGGAGGCAAGGATCACTTTCATTTTTATGATGGTCATAAAAGCATATATTTTTTCCCCAAACCGAGAAAACCCGCGAAAACTGAAGTTTTCTTTTCAATTTTTCTACTACTCAGTATTTTCCAATTATTTTTCGTTTTATTCTATTTGTTCAGCAAAAGATAAATTTTTGTTTGATATAAATTTGACATAAGAATAGGTATATGTAGTAGGAGAAAAAAGCCTTAAAAGTATGCAAAAATCGTGGTTTTCAATATGAAATAGTAATTACATTTTCAAATTTTTAAAAGTTTTTTTGGTTGTAAAATACTTTTATCAGCTATCTTAAGACCTCTTTAAATGGATGTTACAGTTGGATGTTAATAAGTGTGCAAAACTAAGAGATGAAAATTGAGCACTTATTTTCAATGATAAATCCCATAACAGAGAAAATCGCAATGCGACACTTCTAAATATTAATTTAGAAATTTGAAAAAAAAAGAAGATAATACAATTCACTATTAAGAATATAGAACTGAAGAGATAATGTCAAATTTCAAAAAATCAGTTTTTTTGGACCACCCTAATGTACACACATACATATATATGTGACCGTCCATGAGAAAACATGCATTAGCTCCCAAACGTCAACTTTACAGGATGAGCGTTTAAAGTTGCAGCAATGCATTGAAACCAATGTAACGTGCCTACGTTTCTTGTTTAATAACACCGAAATTTCTTTAATGTAACAATTTTTTATTTTTGAAAATGAAAGAGCAAATAAAAATCTGTCGGTTGTTATTAAAAAATTAAAATTTATTTTCTGGAGCTAAGGCACGTTTTGTCATAGACAGTCACATATATATATATGTATATTATGTATATATCACAAACCTTTATACGCCAATCACATTTAAATGACTGGACCGATTTAAACAAAAATTTTTGGAATATTAGCTATTGACCCGAATTAGGTTTGTGAACATAGAAAATTAAAAAATTTTAATTAGAACGAAAAAGATAAAAATTTTACAAAAAAATTAAAAACCTCAAATTTTTTTAGATTACTGACTTTTTGTTAGATAACTTCTAATATTTTTGCATTAATTTTTTTATGTTCCTAACAACATATTTGTCTATAAATTTTAAAAAATAAATATCAATTTTAAATGAAACAATAGAAAATATCAATTTTTAAATCTGAATTTTTTTTAGATAAAAAAGGAAAAATCAGTTATTCAAAAAAATTGCATTTAAACTTGGTATAGGTGTATATTATACACGGAAAGAAATATATTGGTTTTGTACCATTAGATTACTCTAAAGTATATTTCTATTTGCGTTTTCTGACCTAAAAAAGCAACAATATACAGTTTTGCAGTATTAGGTATCGCCATAGGAAATACCTATCATAGACTTACTTTTATAGTAAGAACATAATAGTCTAAACGCAAAGACGTTATAGGCCAAAAGCAAGAAACATCGTATAGTGCAATAGCAAAGAGTTTAACAGGATTAGACTGTTATTCCAGTGCAACGAGGTATTAGGCCCACGTCTACTTACCCTCTCCAATCGTCTGACGTATATGGCTGTTTTTATTTCAAATTATTACAGGCCGAATATGTTCAAAATTCAAAATTTTTGTTTAAAAAAAATGATATTTTTCAATTTTGTTTTCTGATTTTACTAATGTTTTAGGTGCTCTTCCTTAGCAATTTTGAAAATTTGAAAAGTTTTGAAAATTAACAAAATAGCGGCCAGTTTTTGAACAATCAAAAAACTCAAATTTCTCAAAAACGTATTTTTTTAAAAATTTTTTTTTATAGTTAGGGTAATGTCACTTTGAGTGGACTGCCACCATGAGTGGACCACCTAAAAGTTTTTAGTGATCTGACAGTGAAAACGTTAAATAAATAGTTCGAACAGCAGCGCCAAACCCGGAAACCAACAGAAATTATGTTTTGCGGTGAACAAATTAGTTACTGTTTGACAAAACGAATTTTTTAAAAAACAAACTGTTAAAAAAGTCGCTGTTACAATTAATAAAGTGATTCTGAAGTGTAAAAATAGTGTTGAACTCGAGTTCTAAAGTCTAATTTATTTTTTTGCTGTTAGTTTGGACATTGAACTTGATTGTCTAAGTTTAATTAAGTGATAATTTTGCCGCGAAAAAAAAATGTTTGTGGCTCCCTTAAAAAGTCACATGTCACCTTGAGAGGACCATTGTTTATAATCTTGAGTGAACCGTTTAATTTTTTTAATTTTTAATGTTATTTTACCATTCTTATGGATATAAATTGAAGATAAACTTGTTTTTAACTATATTTTATGTTCTTCATTAATATTTTTTGTGATTTATAAATAGTCATTGTCGAAAACAGTATAGAATAACAGGGAGTCAAAACTAGATAATTTACTGAAAGAAATTAAAAATTTTAAAAAACTTTTGCAATTTCTTGAGTTTTTATTGATTTTATGACCTTTTCTTGCAATTATTCAAGAGTGGTCCACTCGAGGTTACATTTTTTTCATTCCTCAAAAAAACGCAAATATTTTACGCCAATTATATTTTTTCTAAATAACAAAATCAAAGCTCTCGTGACATAAACTCTTATTTAGGGATCTAAACTAAAGCTTGGAATAGAGAAGTACAATTAATTTACTTTCATAAAGAATTTATTCGAAAAAAAGCTTAAGCGGTCCACTCATGATGACATTACCCTACTATATAACAAAAATAATTTTTTCCAATAGGTTTGATGTGCGCTAAAACACTGTGAAAGGCGCAAAAATTTTTTTTGTGAAAATTATCAAATTCATTATTTTGACTAATACAGCGCCATATACTATTAATATATTTGGGTGATTCTCCCGAAATAATAATAATTTATGACAATTTCTCTCTATACGTCAATAGTTTACCACTTTTTCTAAAAATCCTGCAAAAGAATTTATTTATTTTATAACTTTAAAGTACTTTTTTTTGTAATTTTAACTACTAAAAGTGAGCCTTTTAACCTGTCCTTTGTCAATTTTTCATTCTTTCAAAACGTA
The DNA here is from genome assembly GCA_037103525.1 of Ganaspis brasiliensis. NCBI lineage: Eukaryota > Metazoa > Arthropoda > Insecta > Hymenoptera > Figitidae > Ganaspis > Ganaspis brasiliensis. The sequence continues at coordinate 1,516,181 of JAZKLR010000018.1, forward strand.
AAACAACTATTTAATATTTGAAAAACAATACCTTACAGGTATTTTCTATAAGCTAAGGGATTGTAGAATATTTGTCCAAAGTATAAATAAAATAGATCTTATAGATTTTCCACAAATGGAAAATGAATTTTGTCCTCTGGTTTTGCATCATTCCTCTGGCTTGTTGTATATTATTCAATATTTTTTATGTTAGTTGAGTTATTTATTTATTTATTTATTTGTTTTCAAACTTATTAAATACATTGACATCCCTAATAAAAATTGCTTAATTTTAAATAAAATGTAAAAAATGTTGAAATCATCATTCCTCTGGCTCATATTAAAAATTAATATGAATATCAATTGTTTTTGAACTGTCAACGAAAAATAAACCTTCAAATCTTGACAAATAATTATTGGTGGTCAAAAGATTTCATATTTTGGTAAGTGTTTTAAAATCTACAATTTTTTAAAATTATAATTAATAATAAATAATATTAAATAGCTTTCTGGCTAGAAAAAATATTGTTTAAAATAAATTTAAATGACATGAAGTTGTTGTTTACTTTAAAAAAAACACCTGCTCTACATTTTAACCTTTAGATTTATCTATAAATTTTAATATTAAAAATCTTTTTTAAATGATACAAATTAGCATGATCAAGTTATGAAGGTGTTAAATCTTTAATTGCTTAACATGTTTATAAATTTTAGAGGTCCTAAAATGTATTTAATAAATTTTCATTTCCGATGCACATAAAGGAGTATTTCTGGAGAATCACCCATTTATTCTGTTTCTTGATTTTAGTAGGGTTTTAGATGCTTCTCCTATGCAAATTTAGACATTTAAATTTTTTTTTAAATTTTCAAAATGTTGGTTAAATGCTTCCTTTCCCATTCAGAAATGGTATTCAAAAGCGTTTATGTATGAAAAATTTTTTTAAATGGTCCAAAAAGTCGATTTTTGTTGTGAAGTCATTATGCCAATTTGCATGTAATTTGAGAATATGCTCAATTACTCGGTATATCAATTTTTAGTTTTTTTCGCAGCTTAACAAATGTTGTCGGCAGTTAAAACTTGTTGACCTTTTAGTTTTTTATTGAATAAAAGTCTCGAGTACTCGAACTTTTATGATAGAAAAATACAATTTTGGAATATTTCAGTACTTGAAACTTTGAAAGCGTTTTTCTCAAAACTATATTTTTCAAGTCGGGCGACACATTAGCGCCAACAATTTTTAACCGATCTTGCTTAAATTTTAACTGTAGCTTCATAATGACATTTTCAAGTGAACTACGTAGGATTTTTTCAAAAAATTAAAATTTGCCAATTCTGTGGTTTTTCTGTGGTTTTATAAAAGCAATTTTTCTATCAAAATTCGTATTTTTTCTTAATATTGACGCCATTTTTTTTTAAATCGATATTTCTTAAAAATCCTACGTAGTTCAGTAGCTTTTAGCATCTTGTTTTAAAATAATTTTGGGTTTTTGTTCTAGATTAAAAATTACGACCTGTAGTATGTCGCCCGTGCAAGGTCCTCGAAGATAAGGGGTTTAAACTAATCAGCCACTGTGCCGCCATTTTTATTTTAAAAAAATGTTTTAATGTATTTTTACATACTTTAAGCTATGTTTTTTTATATGTAAAAACCCAGACCTTAATAAATTTTATAGCTTTGTTACAAAAAATTCAGAAAAATGACTATACTTTTACTGCGCGCAAGGTAGTATTACCCCTTAAATAATATGTTTGACATGCTTTTCCTTTACAAATTAAGGAATTTTAAAAATGTCTAAAATGTCCATTTTTAAAAAATAAAAAAGCTGAATTTTCGAAAAAACAATATTTTTTATTTCTTTAAAATTTTTTTCTATTTGATATAGGGGAGTGGGACCCAAGATGGACAGGGCCCCAAGATGGACATTTCTTATAAAATTTTTGTTCAAGGTGACAGCGCTTATGCTTTCTGTCATTTTTGTTGTTTGTATAGACGAACATTTTGATGCACATTGAATTAGTAAAATCATTTTAGAATATTATTATACGATAAATAAAGAATATTATAACGTTAAGTGCTCATTCTAAATCATAAATTTAAATAACTTTATCAACTTGAGAAAAAACTGTTACAAAACTCTTTTAGACACAATATTACGTGGTATGTGTAGAAGAAAAACCAACTGGTTTCTTTTCTTCAAATGTGCATCAAAATCTTCGTCTATACAAACAACAAAAATGACAGAAAGCATAAGGCACTGTCACCTTAAACAAAAATTTTATACGAAATGTCCATCTTGGGGCCCTGTCCATTTTAGGGCCTACTCCCCTGTATTAAATAGAAATACATTTTAAAGAAATAAAAAATATTATTTTTGAGAAAATTCAGCTTTTTTATTTTTTAAAAATGGACATTTTAGAAATTTTTAAAATTCCTTAATTTGTAAAGGAAAAGCATGTCAAACATATTATTTAAATAAAAAAAATGGAATAATTTATTGCGCTGGATTAGCCAAAGTAATGACTTTTAGTAATGGAAAAAAAATCTTGCGCCTTTCACAGTGTTTAGCGCACATTAAACCTATTTTCTTTTTGTTATCTAGTTACTACAAAGAAAAAGTTTTAAAAAAAATTACGTTTTTGAGAAATTTGACTTTTTTGATTTTTCAAAAAATGACCAACGTTTTGAAAATGTAAAAAAAAATTTAAATTTCTAAATTTGCATAGGAGAAGCATCTAAAACCCTACTAAAATCAAGAAACAGAATAAATATATTAATAATATATGGCGCTGTATTAGTCAAAATAATGAATTTGATAATTTTCACAAAAAAAATTTTTGCGCCTTTCACAGTGTTTTAGCGCACATCAAACCTATTGGAAAAAATTATTTTTGTTATATAGTAACTTTAAAAAAAATTAAAAAAAAAAATTACGTTTTTGAGAAATTTGAGTTGTTTGATTATTCAAAAACTGGCCGACATTTTGTTAATTTTCAAAATTTTTCAAATTTTCAAAATTGCTAAGGAAGAGCACCTAAAACATTAGTAAAATCAGAAAACAAAATTAAAAAATATTAATTTTTGAAAAAACTAGAGTGATTTTAAAAAAAATTTGTTAGCGTTTTCGTTCAAAAATCACTCTTTGTCCTAAAACTTTCAAATGTTCGTAATCTGCGAAAAACATTTTTTTTCAAAACAAAAACATACGTGTCTTATTATATTCCCTAAAAAACAATAAAAATCATGTTAAACATGATTTTGAATTTTGAACATATTTGGCCTGTAATAATTTGAAATGGAAACAGCCATATACGTCAGACGATCTGCGCCAGTCGTCAGTATACTCGTTACAGTTTCAAATTCACGGTCAGCTTGATGACCAATCATAGACGATGGATGGATAGGAAGTCGAAGGAGAGGAAGAAATTTTCGGCGGGCAAGGGACCGGCGGGACGAGAGGAACGTCGACATGTGCTACTTCACTTTTAATCGGGCTATTGTCGAATATAGTCGTGTGTTGGAAAGAGACTTGTAATCGAGCGGTTATACGTGTAAGACGTATTGTTGAGTTGTGGCAAGTATTTCTTTGTATTGAAGGAACTGTGAATTACTGTGTGTGAGGAACATTGTGTTAGAGAGAGAGGTTGCGTTAAAGGTCCTGGTGTCAACAATCGTTTTGCGTGAATTGCCGGTAACATCTTCGTGGCCATCGAGGGTGTGATTCTCGTGGAATCTCCCCTGAGGTTGTTTCTCGTGAGATTTGTTGTTGTTCGTTCGGTAAAGTAAATTTTATAATAGAGTAATTTGGCCAATTATTGGGCCTTAATTCAATTTAACGGTTAATTAATAATTACCAACATTACAATGGCGCCCAAAACGTGGGGCTGTTTCGCGGGAAAATAAACGAAGAAAGTGCGCGGAAAATTATCATCTGCGCCTTCACGTAAAAGTTTACAAAAACGCGAAATTGTGTTGAGAAAAATTGAGGATATATTTTTCTGGTAAAATTTTGAGAAAGTCGCTGGAATAAAAGTCGTTTTTAAGTGTTTGTCCGAAATTTTTAAAGTGTTGAGTGATTGGGAAAATCGTTTTTCAAAAATGTAAAAATTCGGTCGGATTAAAATTTTAAAAGTGTTAAAATTAAAAGTCGGTTTTGTCGGTACATTTTTTCGTTTGTTAGATTGGAGGAAAAAGTCGTAGGTTTTGGATTTTAAAGAAAATTTTTATTTAATGTGGAAAATATTTTAAACCAATCATCGGGGCCAAGAAATTGATGTTTCAATTTTTGACGCGGGAAATTTTGATTTTGTTCGTTTTCGCGAGAACGTGGTCGGTGACCGGTAACCGGAAGCGCCGAGCACGTGGTGAGGAAAATTTAATTAAGTAAAAAATAGTTTTCCGAGATATTGAACAAAAATAAATGTTCACAATATTTAAGTGATTGTGGTGGTTTTTTGATTTTTATTATTTGATCAGGTAGATCAAATAATTTTGAGAAGTGTGAGAGATTTTTAAAAATTTAGTTCAATCCCCAATTTCACCGGAAGTTGAGAAAATTTTACACGTGCAAAATTAACTTCGTGAAATTTTCGCGAAATCGTATAAAGTGTATAAATTTGGAAAATTAGCAAATCAATTTGTTAAATTAAAGTGATTGTTTTAAATGAGTGTAATTTATCTAAATTAGAGAAAATTCTGTTTTTGATTTTATTCAACGAGTAGAATTTCGCATACCATCTGCGCTTGCGCGTCAATTATTTGGAAAATCTTTGAATTAATTTTCCGTGGAATATTCGTTAAACACCTCGTGTTCGCACATGGTGTAACTCGAATGCCATCTTTCCAATAAATTTATCGGAAGTAGCCATTGGAAAATTTATGGCTAACAATAAGTAGAAACTAATAATTTTTTTATTTGTGTCTGATTTTTTATTTGCGCCTGGAATTCTTTAATTTAAAATTATTCTGATTATTTTTATTATTGTGATTATTTCTAGTTTTAATGAATGTTGAAGAATTTTTGAAAATTAATTTTTGATTATAAGTTAAATTTTTTTTTTATTTGCAAATAAATAATAGTTTCAAATTGTGGGATGTTAGTAAGTGGTAATTTTGATTAAATTAATTGAAGTTAAGTGATATTATGTAAAATTTTAATTAATGTGGATTTTTTGATAACAGTTTTGATAGTAATAAAATTAAAATTGTTAGTGAATCTTCTGCGTCAAAAATTCAGTTTGTGAATTTTATTTAAAAATCTTTTTTTTTTTGGATACCGAGTGTCTTTTTGACTGGGGTTAAGTAAGAAAATTGGAGATTTTTTGGTGTTAACAAACTGTTAACACTGTGATTTACTAATTATTTTTTTTTGTTTTTGAAAATTAAGTTAATTTATTTAAATTAATTAATTTTTTTAAATTAATTAATTTTTTTCTGTTTAGTAATGTGATTATTTTATTTTATCCTGATTTTACTTTTTTTTAATTCAGTTATTGATCATTTATTATCATTTGCGCGCTTGTTAACAAAGTGTTAACACGACAATTTATTTCTCTTTTAATTTATTTTAATTATTATTTATTATTCTTGATAATTTATTTATTGTTGGTGGTGGTTTTTATCAATTTTTATGTTTTTTCTAATGTGTTAACAAACTGTTAACATTCTTTTTATTGATTTTTCAAAAGTTATTGATTTTGTTTATTGATATTTTCGGATTTTAATTTCATTTATGGTTTTTTATTGTGCTCTTCTGTGCCTAGGTTAACAATTTTGTTGTTAACTTTAAATTCATTTTCTTTGTTAATTCCCTGCATCTCCGCCTGTCATCCGACCAAACCAGTCTTAGATCCCGGTAACAAAAATTAAAGGAGTAGTTAAAGTGTTAACGCGATCGGTCTTCAGCGTAGAGGAACATCAGCCAGTAACCCGGACACCTGAGTAATAACAGAAGTGGGGGAAGATCGGTTCGCGTGTTTTCGATTATTTTTGGGAATTTTGAAAGTTTAAGAGTGGGATTATTTGTGATTTTTGGGAAAGTGATTATTATTATTAATTATTATTATTATTTTTCTCGCGGAAGCATTGGTGGAGGCAGAAGAGGAGTAACCAAGCAACTTGGAAAATGGCGTAGAGAACGTAGCTGGAACATATAGTAATACTAAACGAGTAGAAGTTCCGACTTGTAGAGTACCGGCTACTTCCACTGCAGCTCCAGCCCCTTTATTGAGCCCCTTCAGTAATGACAACTACTTTGGGAGCTGGAAGTGGTGCTCTAACTTACTCGACCTGGGCCGGGTCACACGTAGGGATTCCATCTGCGACCATGAGCCCTAACCTCTTGGGGTACAGTGAGTGGACCGCGCGTGCGCAATTGTGTCCTTAACTGAGAGAGTTTTTCAGTACAAATAAGGCTGCACAGACGAATTGGTCGTCCATTTTTAGTAGGACTGAGACCAACATACAGGGTTCATTTATTCCACCAATGGGAGCTTCTGGAACTGGGCCCAACTTACCCCCACCACCAGAGACTTTTCGAAGAGTTATAAGTTCCGTGGGAGGGGAAGAGTGGACGAGACAAAGCGCTGGAATACCAAGCCCATTGCGAGAGCAGGACAACCGAGACAATAGAAATTTCAATAATAAACGGCCCAATGGCGGAAGTAGACCGGAAGCCGCAGAAGTTCCAAGTTTCGGTAGGCGAGGACCAGACTTCGCAAGACAAGGACCGAGTTTCAGAAGAAACATAACGTTCGGAATGAATGACGGACCATCTTTTGATGCACAGGCACCGAAGTTTACGCGCGGTCATCCAAGTTTTGAGAGGATTAGGGAAAATTTTAATGATAAAAAACCGACTTTTAAAGGGAATAGAGGTAGTGGAGACCGAAGAAATCGCCATCGAAAAGATAGGCGGTCAACTGGAGGTTCGAGTCACACTTTGCCATTTTTATCAAGTGACTTGGAACCTGAGGAAGAGTTTGAGCGGGATGGGGCCGAAAATGGGTGCTGGCAGGGACGCGATCGTTTTATTAGTAATCGGGTAGTTAAACTGTTAAAGGAGTGGGATATTAAATTTTCAGGTGGTGAAAAAGAAGACCCAGAGGACTTTTTGGAAAGAGCGGAAGAGTGTAGGAAATGCAACTCTATCTGCGACCAAGACATGTTAGAAGCAATTCCAAGTGTCTTGAAATTATCCGCAAGCCGTTGGTTTCGAGTCGTAAGGTTGGAGATTAATTCTTGGAGAGCTTTTTAAAAGTCAGTTGAGGAAGACGATGTGTTGGATGAGTTGAGAAGCCGAACTCAGGCAAAAGGAGAGAAGATTTCTTCGTAACTTCTCAATTAGAAACTCATCATGGGACAATTGAAGCGCCCTCTGATGTAGGAACAATTTTTGAAGATCGTTCATAAAGGATTAACTCCGGAATACCGACGACAGCTCACTTATTCCGGTTTTGAAGATATCGAGGATCTGGAGACGATACTTCGCCGTCACGAGCGAGTGAAAGACCTGGACAAACGTTATGTCCCATTCCCCACCAAGGACAAGATGAGGATTCCATCTGCGGCGCCAAGAGGAACGAGACGAAGTTCAAAGGTGGATGCGTTAATAGAGGAATCCATATTAACGTATTGAATCTGACAGTGCAATACCGAAGAAGAAAGGGAAACGAACAGCGAATAAGAAAAGCAAGCCAAAGCAAAATTCGAATATTGGGAAAAAGGAGGAAAGCTTCGATGTGAATGCAATTAGGTCCTTGAGTGGAACTCAATCAAAAAAATCCACGGCTACGGCGAACACGATGCCATCTCCTGCTGTCCCACAGACGTCATATGTTCAGGTAGCTGCACCTTCTACGAGTTTTGGTGTTGTCCCAAGAACTGTCCCATCAGTCAGACCGATAAGAGTTCAACGTACGGCTTCACCATTTGCGCCAAGTAGTCCGAGACAATTTTTTGAAGTGTGTTTTCGCTGTCAAGTGGTGGGACATCGAGCTTCAGAGTGCCCACAACGCACGTGTTATAGATGTCGTGCACCGGGACACGTCGCAACCGAATGTTCTAACAAGCCTGCCCCTACCACTTACCGTGTTTGTCAAGTGTGTGGTACTAAAGGCAATACATTTAGATATTGTCCGAATTGTGAGTGGATTCGACAGATGATGGGAAACGGCCAAGGAGCCGTTTCGGACGGCAAGGGACCGGCGGGACGAGAGGAACGTCGACACGTGCTACTTCACTTTTAATCGGGCACTTGTCGAATATAGTTGTGTGTTGGAAAGAGACTTGTAATCGAGCGGTTATACGTGTAAGACGTATTGTTGAGTTCTCGCCAGTATTTCTTATTTTCTTTGCATTGAAGGAACTGTGAATTACTGTGTGTGAGGAACATTGTGTTAGAGAGAGAAACTTGTAGTGGTTGATTAAAGATTTAAATTTAGTGAAATCGTGTATTTTTATTTGTGGTGTGAAGGAACCCCTGGGCGATTTCCCTTCGAAGATCTTTGAGGAAGTTGTCGTTTTGGAAGTCCAGACTTAGCGCATGAAATGCGTATTTTTATCAGATCTACAATTTTTGTTTAAAATATTTTTTAAAATTAAGAATATTTTATCAGATAACAGCAAAAAACTGTGAATTATGGTAGATTTTTGTTTTTTTTCATAATAATTAAATGAGTGCCAATTTTCATTATGATATTCGTAATCAGCACATCAAAATACGTAAGTAACCAATTTTCAAAGAAATCGAAAATATGTGCTAATCGGAAGTATATCCAATAAAGGATTTTAGAATTTAATAATTTATGGAAGAGAATTATGTTGCTTAGGAAACTTTGTTTCAAACACTTTTTGCATGAGAATAATTTTTGTCAAAAATTACTTTCTGTCGGAAAATACTTTTGGTCAAAAAATACTGTTGATGGAACGCCAGTAGATTTAAAGATAGTTTTTAATAATAACTAATGGCCCTTTAAATTTTGATTGCAGTTTTGTCGACTCACCTGTCGCTACAGGGTTTGTTTTTATAAAGATAATATCACCCATATTATAAGTTACATTTTATAAGCGTTGAGCATCGTATCTCTGTTTATAATTTTGTTGTTCGAGTTCGATACGATTTCTAATTTCTGTTTGAAGTTCCCAAGGAACACGATACGATTCGTTGCACACAGTTACATGACGGACCGCTCCGTCAGAATATCGCGGAATATATCTATACAAAGCCTCGAAGGGCATACGTTCAGTCGATTTAGAGATAGATGTATTTAAATCACGTTAGAGACTTGGCAGGATCGTGTCCCAAGTACGAGCTTCTAAAGTTCCCAAATTTGCACGTATCTTGGGTAATATTGTTTCATCCAATATGTGTTTAATTTCATTCTTAGTAACAAACTTATCAAATAAATGAGACGTAAAGCAAGTCTTTCCTGGAAGAATCGGATGTAGTTCTCCTGCTTGTTTTCCAGTCTTTTTTTTTAGCGAAAATGCAATTCATACACGATTTAACATGAATTTTAACACAATTTTTTATTTTAGGAAAGTAGAAAAATTCTTTTATTCTGGCTAGCGTCGGATCGACTCCACCATGGCCACGCAAATCGTGATTTCTAATAACAATTGTTTTTCTCATAGCTCGCGATACTACATATAGTTTACGTTTACTAGATCCTTGCAATACTGATTTATAAAGAATTTCATCTTGTAAAATAAAATCTTTTATCTCGCTATTTTCTATTTCAGTTCGATTTTTAACATCCTTTTGCAAGAGTTCAATTTTTTGAGCAATTTCAGGATCTGATCGTTGAAAGATGAGTAACTCATCTACACGAGTTAGCACGGTATGAATTTGATTGTCAATTAAATGATCGGGTTAAGGTGGATCTCCTACAGGTGCTCGAGATAAGGCGCACAGTGGTCTGAGAGTCGAATCTAGCTGGCCAAAAGTAAAAAAATTGATGTCTTCAAATAAATTTTTCTTTAATGATTTTATGATCTATTATATCTATTGTGTTTGATTCAGAATATTTCAGCCATTAAACATTTTTTTATTGGTGTATCATGGTCTTAACCGCGTCAACTTCGCTTATAGTTGATTTTGCCGTAAAACTCATATCTTCAATTATTTGCAGCTAGTTACCATTTAAATTAACATATTTAAATAATGTATATATTAATTTAGCAGTACGTTTACTGTTTGTAAGATATTTTAAGAAATATTCCTCTAGTTTTAAACCTATTATTTAAAAAAAAGCAATGAAGGTAACTATTTACTGTATTTGTACACTACAAAATTCAAGATACTATAAGTTAGAGCTGTCGACAACTGCCGAAAAATTATTTATTGAGAAATGTTCATTAAGACGTTAACTTTCGTTGAACATAAAAGATTCTTGCCACTTTTGGAAATATTTGTCTTCAAATCGGGTGGTACGCGACGTTGTAGTGCGCGAACGGACATGCCTAGACGCGGCGCACAGTGGTCTGAAACCCGATTCTAAACTATTTACTAAAAACCGCGTTGATAAAATTTCGAACCACTTTGTTTCTAGCAGTTTTTGTGGTCGCTGCTTACGAATCTAAAGTCGGATTTCAAAAATACAAAATGGCGCATCCAACATGGCGGGCGAAGATGCAAAATTTTTGACGAAATTTATAAAACTTAGTACACAGGGGTTTTCGGGGTCGCTGATTCCGAATCCGTGCACAAAAAGCCTTAAATCCTAATTTTTATTCAAATACACTAGTTTTTTCAAATTAATGTCCGCCATATTGGATCCGCCATTTTTAATTTTGAAAAATTATGTATAGATTCGTAATCTGCGACCCAAAAAACCCCTATATACCATGTTTCAAAAAATTTATGCATAAATTTCTAATTTTCGTCCGCCATATTGGATCCGCCATTTTGGATTTTGGAAAATTGTGAACGGATTCGGAATCAGTGACCCCGAAAACCCCTATGTACAGTAATCCCTCAATAGTCGTGACACTGGATAGTCGTGACACTCGATAGTCGTGACCCTCGATAGTCGTACGCTTTGTAGGCGGGCACCTACCGCGATAGACGTACGCTTTCCAGCGTGCGCGCATCACTAGTCAAATTAAAAGGTACATTAAGGTATTTATAACTCAGAAAATGAAATTAAATAAATTTAAGTGAACTTTAAAAGGAACTTTACGATTTACAAATTTACTCTGAGCAACCAAAAAGTATTATTTATTGAATTCAGATATTTAGTAACATGTTTGAATTTTAAAAACAAATTTTATTTAATTGAATCAGAGTTCAAACTATTCGAATTTAAATTGATCCACAGTTTTTATTAAATCTAAATTTTTAAACTCTTTAAAATTTTCTTAATTTTAATTGCATTCAAATTTTATACACAGAAACTTTAATTTACTCAAATGTGTATATCTATTTAATAATTATATTAATTATTATTATTAATACTATAATATCAATTCTTAAAAAATAATTCTATAATTGTCGTCTGTCTCCGGGAGAAATTTATGAAGCATACGTTCCTGAAACCGTCAAAGAGGCGTGACTTCTGCGGCGTACCTCTATCGAGGTTGAAAGGTGGGAAAATTTCATAGGTTGTCACGACTATCGAGGGCTTATTGTACTAAGTTTAATAAATTTCGGCAAAAATTTTGCATTTTCATCAGCCATATTGGATCTGCCATTTTGAATTTTTGAAATCTGACTTTAGATTCGTAATCAGCGATCACAAAAACTGCTGGAAACAAAGTGGTTTGAAATTTCATCATCGCATTTTTGAGTAAATAGTTTTGTCCGGCTAGAATTGGGCTTCAGACCACTGTAAGGCGTCCGCATGAGCCATTTGTTTGCCTGCTTTATGCTTGATAACAAAATCGTATTCAGCAATAACTCCGAGCCATCTTACTATTTAAGGATTTTTAGTTTTTTGAGTGTTCATATTTATTAACGCTTGACAATCAGTTACAATTGTAAATTTAACACTTATCAAAAATTGTCTCAAGCGTACAATTGACCATACGATCGACATTAGCTTAAGTTTACTTGAATGGTAGGTAGCTTCCACTTCTGAAGTTCTACGGCTGACTGCGTATACTAGTTGTAACTCTTTCGAGTTTCTTAGGAGTAACAGAGCTCCAATTCCGCGAGATGATGCGTCCGTGTGAAGCTCTGTGATTTCAGCTCGAGGATTAAAAATCATTAAAACAGGCTGACATGTCAATTTTTCTTTTAACTTCTCGAAACTATCGTTATAGTTTTTATGCCCATGTATGGAACCTAATACCTTTCTAATCAGTTTTGCAAAAAAGAAGGGAGCATTTGTTAACCCGAAGTTGACCCTTTCGAATTGTCCCGTTTGTCATTCAGTAATAAAAGCGGTAATAGCTTGTGCCTCCTCTTTTAGTGGAACCTGCAAAAATCCGCTTGCCAAATCGAGAGTCGTAAATTAAATTGCCCCGGATAAAAATTCTAATGCATCATCAAAATTCGGTATTGGATAATTAATTTTGATTGTTTTGGCATTTAATGCACGATAATCTACTACCATCCTTGACGTTCCATCTTTTTTTGAACAAGAAAAGCTGGACTTGCGTGTGGCGATGTTGTCTCGGTGACGATTCCGACCCTTTTGTATTTCGTTACAACATTATCTAAATCTTCTGTATCTTTTGAACACATTCGGTAGGGTTTAGACGTTACTGGTTCCGAACCGGATTTTTATACTATATCCATCTAAATTTTATTCGTTCGACCTAATTCATCTAGCTTCTGCGCAAAAAACCTCTGTAATCATTTAAAATATTAATTAAATCTTGTTTTTGATCACTAGTAATATTCTCACCTACTATTATATCTTCGATTTTGATCAGCTCGACACGACCATCAATTTTATCCAAATCCTCGATGGCTAAAATCTTTTCACCAATTCGATTTCCTTTTTTAAAAATTTTAAGAACTGTCTCGTAATTGATAAAGGATACTGTCACATGTTTATAGCGTAGAATGACATCAACGAAATTAACAGAACTTTGTTCAACAAGAGTAGTATTAACTACTTCAGCTCTGTTCGCCTGTAGTTCCAATTCTGTGAACATACCAAATGGAAATTTTTCGACGTCACGAAATTTCAGAATTTTTCCAACTTTTACATGAATTCAATCTGGTAACACCGTATAATTCCGACCAATTAAAATATTAAATATTTGGACGTTGTCAGGTACCACCCTTAATTGAATTTCGCGAGGCTTAACTTTATCTACCGTTATATTACCTATTATTGTTCCGGGTGACTCAACTAAATTTTCACTTGCTCCAAATCCTTTTAATTCAATTTTGCCGGCACATATAAAAAATTCGGAATCAATTGCTGCACTCAACTTTATTGTACTCACAGAGATTCCCGCGTCTACAAAAGCTAAAAATGATTTTTCGTTTATTTTTACAGATTTAATAAATTTTTCAATTGAATTATTCGTTGTTTTTTTTATTTACCGTATTAATTTCGTCATTTTCACTTTTTGATTTTACCGGTTTATTGCATCGATTAGCTTTGTGACCTACACAATTACGTATATAACATCTTACCTGTTTTGCAGGTTCAGTACACGATTTACTTATGTGCCCAAATTTACCGCAATTGTAGCACTTGACAGATGAAGTTCCAGTCGAAGGTGTTGTCACCGCTGAAGTCTCATTTACTGCACAATCTTCCGCTGAAACTGACTGACTTCTTACCTATGTTGTTGTTCGCTGTTTACCTGGAGATGTTGTTCCATTTTCTTTCATCGTAGAAGAATTAGAAAAACCTCGTCGTTGTCCAAATAATCATGTTCTTTCCAAATCGTCTTTTTCGTATTCTTCGATAAATCGATAAACATGATTTATATCGTAAAATGATTTGACACGAATGTAATCACTCAAGTATCGAGATCGAAATCCTTTAAACAATTCTTTCTTGATTTCACTTTCATCAAGATCCAAACTTTTACAAATTCGGTATTGACGATGAAAATAGGCTGTAACAGGTTCGTTTATTCCTTGCACTCATTGAGTCAATTCCATTAACAAATGAACATTTGTCCTGCTGAACACAAATGTTCCTCTGAATGCAGTTTGTAAAGTACGGCAATCTATGACAGTAGCAACAAGACCCTCGTATCAATCTCGTGCTACTCCCTTCAAATGGATTCTCGCAGTTTTATACGCCTTTGCTAGTGTCCAGTTATGCAAACGTATATATGAATCAAATTTTTCTATTCATGTTTTAGCCTTTTCAGGTCCTTCAGTCCCATGAAAATCTTCGATACTACGGTGTAAATCAGGCATCACGTTAAAACGTTGAGGTGGATTTTGAAGACTGTGTTGCAAAGACATCATGGCAGTTTGGTTTTGCTGAATGATAGTCATCATGGCCGTCATCATTTGTTGGAATTGGAATGGAGTTTCAGAAGCAGCTACTCCAGAATTAGAATGGAAAGAACTTCCATTTGGTATTTCTCTTTGCTCTTGTTTATTTTGATTAGGAGGATGTTACTGACTCTGACTTGATAGTCCAGAATGCTGCTGGTCATGGTTTGACATTTCGGTATCCAAGTGTTATTGAAATCGATCGAAAACGTTCACAGACACCATAATTTATTTTTTACATATATAATACACAACACTGGCAAATAGAAACATCTTGCATTAACACTTTCCGATATTTTACTGGTTTATCCCACTTCTGAACTGTTATGACCCTTTTGTTTATTTCATTAAAATACAAAATTTAAATTAAATATAATTCTTTATGTTGTTTTATAAACAATAATATTAAACTTTTATAATAATATGCGACAATTATACGGACACTCGTCCCTTCGTGCACTCGCACCCTTTTTTTAAGCAAAGATTATAATATTTTTAGCTGCTTCGTGTGTCACTCTCTACGTAACGTATTTATTCTTTTTTTTACAATTTTTCCTGGCAACTGTCTCGATGCCTACATTCACACTTCCATTCAATTGTTTAGTATTTATTGTTTTAATTAAATTATAAGTATAAAATTACAACAATATAAATATGAAATTATAACAATCCTTTAGCACCTTTACTGTCTTTTTGATCTTGCAGAATTTTATTAAGTCTGATTAGTAGCTGAATATTATATGTTGGACAACTAATAATAATATTACTCTATCACCGAACATGATCAACCCTTAAAACTCACTATTAATTGATTTCATCATCCCTTAGCACCTTTACTGTCTTTTGAACTGGCAGAATTTTGTTTAGTCTGATTATTAGCTAAATATGATTTATTGGACAACTATAGTAATGGTATTACCAAATAACCGAACATAATCAAATCCTAAAACCAATCTTGATTAATAGTATCGTCCCTTAGCAAATTCACTGCATCTTAAACTTACATATTTTTATTTAGTCAGATAAGGTGCTAAGGGATAATGATATTAATGAAGGATAAGTATTAAGTGTTCATCATTTTTCGATATCGAGTAATATCATTACTAGTTGTTGAACAAAAAATATTTAACTGCTAATCAGACTCAAAAAAATCGCCAAGTTTAAAAAATTCAATAAAGCTAATAACGGATGAGAATATTAATCAAGGTCAAGTTTTAAGAGTTGATCATGTTCGGTTATACAGTAATATCATTACTAGTTGTCCAACAAATAATATTTAGCTGCTAATCAGGCTTAAAAAATCTTTAAGTTTTTAAAAAGTCTGTAAAGGTGATAAGGGATGAAAATATTAATCAAGTGTAAGTTTTGGGGGGTTGGTCGCCAACGGTTATTGCATATTTATAATTCCTGATATCAGATTCGTGTCAAGTTACCACAAAACAATTGAGTAACAAGCTTCTAGTAAATTTGAGCAGTTTTGAAAAACCGACCGTCATTTTGGAGTCGTTATATTGGATTATCAAATTTTTTACTTTGCATTTTATAGTAGACATGATTAGCTAACTTTTAAGACCTTGTACAACTCGTTCTGTCAAACTGAATTTTGTTTACATTGGAAATTGAAATGAATTTAAGAAGTTTTTAATACATTTTCGGCCATATTAAATCGGCCATCTCCCGTTTAGTAAGAATGCACCATATATATAGGGGAGAGAGGGGCAATCTAAACCGGCGGGTAATTCGGCTTATTAGCGATTTAACACTTTAATTAGAATCTAAGAAGAAAAGGTCGCTATAGAATATAGGTCTCAACATTTTAGTTAGGTAAGGTGTGGCACAGTGTGGCCAAATGCACTATTTTGGGACAAAAATCAGTCGACAACTCAAAAATAAACCGAATTTAAATTTTTTTTAAAACACTCATAAATGTTTGCACTATAACGCTTAACTGCTACAAAATCAAGATTTTTTTATTAACTAAAATAAATGTTAATAACTTTTAAAAAGTAAAAAATTGATTTTTGAGAAAGTGATTTTAAGATACTTTGATGCAAGAAACTATAGAAACTTATATATTTTAGACACAAAACTAGTCTACAATATTTTTAAATGGTTCCAGTTATGACACACAAATTTTTAATTTCTTTAAACAACATTAGTTAACAAATAAATAACTTCCAAACTTTTCCTACCATAGATTTCGTTTCTTTTGTAAAACTAATTAATTATTATTGGCCTAGAGTTCTAATACAGTTGCGGACGATTAGTAACAATTTTTAAATTGTTTAAACAATCTTAGTTAACAAATAAATTACTTTTAAAGTTTTCGTTATTTAGATTTCGTTTTTTTTTTGTGCAACTATTTAATAACTATTGGCCTAGAGTTCCAATACAGTTGGAGATGATAACTAACAATTTTTAAATTGTTTAAACAATCTTAGTTAACAGATGTATTATATTGAAAGTTTTCTTTACTTAGATTTCGTTTCTTTAGTAAAACTAATTAATTATTATTGGCCTAGAGTTCTACTACAGTTGCGGACGATTACTAACAATTTTTAAATTGTTTAAACATTCTTAGTTAACAAATAAATTACTTTTAAAGTTTTCGTTATTTAGATTTCGTTTTTTATGTGCAACTATTTAATTACTATTGGCCTAGAGTTCTAATCCAGTTGGAGATGATAACTAACAATTTTTAAATTGTTTAAACAATCTTAGTTAACAAATGAATTATATTAAAAGTTTTCTTTACTTAGATTTCGTTTCTTTTGTAAAACTAATTAATTACTATTGGCCTAGAGTTCTAATACAGTTGGGGATGATTACTAACAATTTTTAAATTCTTTAAACAATTTTAGTTAACAAATAAATTACTTTTAAAGTTTTCTTTATTTAGATGTCGTTTTTTTTGTAAAACTAATTAATTACTATTGGCCCAGAGTTCTAAGACAGTAGGCTATGATAACTAACAATTTTTAAATTGTTTAAACAATCTTAGTTAACAAATAAATGACTTGTAAATATTCTTTATTTAGATTTCGTTTTTTTGCAAATGTAACTGATAACTATTGGCCTAGATTTATAATAGAGTTTAAGATGTTTAGTAATAATTATTATATTGTTTAAACAATATCTGAGTTAACAAATAAATTGCTTTGGAAGTTTTCCTTACTGAGATTTCGATTCTTTTGCAGAAATTGATAACTATTGGCCTAGATTGATAATGCAGTTTAAGATGTTTACTAATAATTATTAGATTGTTTAAACAATATCTTAGTTAACAAATAAATTAGTTACAAACTTTTTCTACCTTATATTTAGTTTCTTGTGTAAAACCAATTAATTATATTATTGTTATAGAGTTCTGATACAGTTGTGGATGTCTACTTACAATTTTTAAATTGTTTAAACAATATCTTAGTTAACAAATAAATTACTTTGAAAGTTTTCCTTACTTAGATTTCGATTCTTTTGCGAATTTAAATGATAACTATTGTCCTAGATTTATAATACAGTTTAAGATGTTTACTAATAATTATTAGACTTTTTAAACAATATCTTAGTAAACAAATTAATTACTTCCCAACTTTTCCTACCTTAGATTTCGTTTCTTTTGTAAAACTAATTATTTACTATTCGCCTAGAGTTCTAATACAGTTGGGAATGATTAGTAACAATTTTAGTTAACAAAAAATTTACTTTAAAGGTTTTCTTTATTTAGATTTCGTTTTTATTTTTGGGAAATTAATTAATGACTATTGGTCAAAAGTTATAATACAGTTTAGGATGTTTACTTATAATTATCATATTGTTCAAACAATATCTTAGTTAACAAATAAATTACTTTGACAGTTTTTCTTACTCAGATTTTGTTTCTTTTGTTAAGTTAATTAAATATACCTACACTTGGCCTAGAGTGATACTTCATATTTAAAAATTACACAGGTCTACAGTTTTTCTTACTCAGATTTTGTTTCTTTTGTTAAGTTAATTAAATATACCTACACTTGGCCTAGAGTGATACTTCATATTTAAAAATTACACAGGTCTACAAGCTTTTTTTTTATTAGATATTGGAGTGGTTTCCGATGTATTTTTGTGCGCTGAACACGATGCCGGGTTTCAAAATTGCGCATCACGTCATGATTTTGAGAAAAGTGGGGGTAAAGACCCCCGAAAACGTGTTTTTGGGGTTTTTCAACATTTTCTTCCTCTCTAACCTGACGTGTTAGAAACTTCAATAAGGTCTTAAATTAAAGCTTGAAATGTGCACTTTAAGATCCATATTTGAAAGACTAAAAAAAATAGAGGCTTTAGAGAAAAGTGGGAGTAAAGGCCTCAAAAAACTCGTTTTTGGGGTTTTCCAATATTTTTTTTCTCTTTAACCTGACGTGCTAGAGACTTTAATAAGGTCTTAAATGAAAGCTTAAAAGGTGCACTTTAGGACTTCAACACCTAAGATTAAGGAAAAAAAATATTGGAAAATCCCAAACAGACGTTTTTTGAGATATTTACCCCCACTTTTCTCTAAAGCCTCTATTTTTTTTTGGTCTTTCAAATATGGATCTTAAAGTGCACATTTTAAGCTTTCATTTAAGACCGTATTAAAGTCTCTAGCACGTCAGGTTAAAGAGAAAAAAAATATTGAAAAACCGCAAAAACGAGTTTTTTGAGGTCTTTACCCCCTCTTTTCTCCAAAGCCTCTATTTTTGTTTAGTCTTTCAAATATGGATCTTAAAGTGCACAATTCAAGCTTTCATTTAAGACCTTATTGAAGTTTCTAGCACGTCAGGTTAAAGAGGAAAAAAATGTTGAAAACCCCCAAAAACACATTTTCGGGGGTCTTTACCCCCACTTTTCTCAAAATCATGACGTGATGCGCTATTTTGGAACCCGGGATCGTGTTCAGCGTACAAAAATACATCGGAAACCACTCCGATATCTAATAAAAAAAAAAGTCTGATTTTGTAGACCTGTGTTATTTAAGAACTGTTTATATTTAAAAACCATTTGTAAATTGTTATATAACTTTAGTTGACTATTGGCATTGATTTATAAAGTAGTTTTAAATAATTACCAATTGGTTTTAATTAGCTTACTTTTCGCTTTTGTAAATTGTATAATAAAATTTACCCTAGAGCCTTTCAAGTAGTTACGAAAGAAGTGAAATCTAAGGAAGGAAAACTTCCAAAGTATTTTATTTGTTAACTACGATTATATTTAAACAATATTATAATTATTAGTAAACATCGAAAACTGTATTATAAATATAGGCCGAAAGTTATCATTTAAATTTGAAAAAGAAACGAAATCTAAGTTAGATTAGTAACAACATATAATTATATGTTGACAATAAAAAAGTATGCAGAACAAATTTTTTTTTTAAAGATAATTTTATAATTTAATGCATTTTTTCAGATTAATTAGCTTGATAATGACAGCCGACTAAGCTAAGATTAACGTCATTAAGATAATATAAACATTAAAAGTTTTTATTATTTGCTTCCTAAATCAAACAAAGTTTCCAAAAAAAATTGTTTTTAATTTGCCTTAAACGAAAAATATTTTTTTTTGCTTTAAAACTTGTTTTCATTTGTTTTAAATATAGCGTGTATTTAAATTTAAATTAGGAATAATTATGTAAATATTTATTCGTTTTTTTTTTTTTTTTGTTTTGCGTAGGATGTGAAAACCTGCCTTCAGGTACCCTGTAGCCCGTACTACAGGGTTATGCGGGGGTGGCGATGTTCTGCCGACCCGCTAAAAACACACCCTTATTTGGGGATCTTAGGACCACTCCCGGCTAGCACTTTTCGCGCGTATCGCCATCGGGAGTAGTCTTATATCCCCTTCTCTGTCGCCAAAACGACTTTCTCCCTTATTCTACGGGACCTCTATTCTTTGGCGAACATCGAGGTCTTTGACCCCCATAACGTAATGTATGAAGGTCTCGATGGTTCGCCAATCCTCGGGAGAGCGAGTCATAAGCGAGATCATGTTCTCCGGTGTAACCTTGCGATTAACACCGGTAAACATAACCTGCCTCTCCGCGTCCCAACGCTTACAGCTGAAGAGTGTGTGCTCTGGGTCGTCCACTGGGAACTTGCAGTACACACACTCCGAGCTAACGACTTTTTTAAATCGCTCCAGATAGGAGCCGAAACACCCATGCCCTGTGAGAGCTTGGGTTAAATAGTAGGAAACCACTCCGTGCTTCCTACTTATCCAGGTGGCGAGTGTAGGTATCAGCCGATACGTCCATCGGCCTGTCTCCTCCCCGCTCCATCGTTCTTGCCATCTGTCGACGAGTCTGCTTCTCGCATCTCGGCGAATTTGGTCCTTGCTGGGTCTATTATCTTCCGTATATGCGGAAGAATTTCTCTTCTTGAAAAGGAGGAAAACTTCCTCCCTTTCTTGTGCCAAAAGACTTGCCGGCGGGACGCTGGCAAGGACCTGAGCAGCACACGTCGGTACTGTCCAATAGGCCGAAATAATACGTTTCGTAATAGTTCTCTGCGCGGACAGCACCCTTCTACAGATGGTCTTGCTTCTGTCGTTTCGCAGGGTCGGAGCCCATACAGGTGCTGCGTATAGCAGCTTTGAAAGGGCAACACTCGCCACCAGTCTCCTCTTTGCTTCAGAAGGCCCACCAATGTTCGGCATTAGACGAGCTAAACTTGCCGAACACTGTTCGGCCTTCTGACATGCTACGGTTATATGGTGTTTCAAATTCAAAAATTTGTCGAGTTCGACACTTAAATATTTAATATGATTCCTCCATTGGACCTCGCATCCGTCTATCTGAATACCAGGGGCCGTATAACCACGTCTGTCTGTGACTAGCAGCGCTTCGGTCTTTTCCAGAGCCATTTGCAGGCCTCTGGCCTCCAGCCAGCGCTTTGCCCGTCTCAGACATTCGTTCACCAATACGCCTAGGGCTTCTACAGTTTCGGCAGTGCATACGATCAACGCGTCGTCCGCGAAGCCGATGATCACCGCGCCTTTAGGTAGACCCATTCGCAAGAAGTCATCATAAGAGACGTTCCATACGAATGGTCCTATCCTCGAGCCTTGAGGGGCACCTCTTAGCATCTCTTCCTTCAGAGTGCAAGTGTCACCCTCGTATATAACCCACCTGTCGCTAAGATAATTATCCATTATCCGCAACAGGTAGGGCGGTATTCCTTTGTTTCTCATCGACTCGATGAGATCTTTCCATCGCGCGGTATTAAACGCGTTACGTATGTCAATGGCTACCAACGCGCAGAAGCCCTTTTTCTTCCCTGGTCCCAATTTGGCTTTTCCTTCCCTGGCTAGGTCCACCGCCTTCTGGATGGCGTCTACTGTGGACAGGCCTTTACGGAAACCAAATTGGTTGTCAGACAGACTATTCTCTCCGGTCAAGTGAGATTGCATTCTTTGCAGAACCATGTCCTCTAGAAGCTTACCCATCGTATCTAACAGGCATATAGGCCTGTAGGATGAGACTTTATCTAGAGGTTTGTCTCCTTTCCTTAGAAGGACCAGCCTCTGTCTTTTCCAGTCGCAGAAAAACTCTCCTCTCTTTAGGCAGTTGTTATAGCAGTCTAGTAGAATCTGGGGTGTAGCAACGATCACTTCTTTAAGGATCTCGTTGCTTATCCCATCAAATCCCGGCGCTTTGCCTGGCTTTAACCTACTGCCTGCTTTTTGTAATTCTGTAAGAGTGAAGAGTTCTTCCTCACCGACATGACAGCTACTCCAGTCCATCCTAGGCCATGGTTCTGCTGGAGGAAACAAAGCCTTTATGATTTGCCGGACCCAATCGGGATTGTCTAGACCGGGGGTCTTTTGCCTCGATAACAATTTCTTGTTAACGATTTTATAAGCCAGACCCCATGGGTCGTTTTCAACGTCACCGATTAGGTTCTTCCAGCTCTTTCTTTTTGCAGCGCGTATCTCCTTCCTGAGGATTCTCTTGGCCTCTGTATATGCCTCCTTCAGCAGAGGATCTCCGTTTGAACGGTCATATCTCCTTCTTGCTTTGAGGCATGCCTTTCGCAAAGAGGCCAATTCCTCTGACCACCAGTATACATTTCTTCTTCTTGGGGTTGTGCTTCTACAACGCGGCATAGACGCGTCGCATGCGGTGACAATCATATTTTTCACCGTCCGCACCTCCCCTTCAAGGTTATTCGGCCTCTTCACCCATCCCAAATCCTCTATGAGGCGGGATTCTTCCAGGGACCGGCCGAACTTCTCCTTGTCGATTTTCTTAATGTTCCACTTTGGGCCATTTTCGCGGAGAATTCCGTGGTTCCTGGCCCGCAGCGTGTCTCCCCTTGAGACTGAAAACTCGATATACTGGTGGTCACTATGGGTATAATCCTCCAGGACGCGCCAATCTTTAATACGTTTATTTAGGAGGGCCGTTGTGATCGACAAGTCAATTATCGATCCCTGACCGTTTCTCCTAAAAGTCCAAGACCTCCCACGGTTCGCAACCATTAGGTTGTTCCTGGAGATCATTTCTCCGACCAAGATTCCTCGATTGTCGAGCCTTTTCTCGCCCCATTCTGGTGACTTAGCATTAAAGTCACCTGTAATGAGGGTATCCAACCTGGATTCTCTAAGGCTCATTTCGAGGTCGTATATCTGATCTTCGAAGGTTGACAATTGATCGTTGGGTGAAAAATAACAGCTATACATACGTATGCCTGACATTTCCACCCACAAGAATCCACTGTTCGTCTCCAGGAACTTATCTGCCCGCAACTCAGAATTGCAGATCTGAATGGCTGCTCTTCCCGATTTATCCTGATACCAGGGAGTGAGATCGTTCTTTCTGTTCTGTTCTGTGCAGAACAAGACATCGAGCTTCTTCTCTCCGGCTGTTTGCATTAGGAGGTCTTGGGCCTCCACGCACTTATGCAGATTGACCTGCAGAAACTTTAGGCCTTTGCCTTTTTAAGTTTCTGCAGTGCGTTCTTGTATATTGGGCAGGCGTTACTGCCGGCCCAGTGTTTGAGGTCCTGTTTACCCAAATCACTGCATGTAATGCAGCTAGGGTCAGTGACCTCACAACTTTTCGCCATATGACCCGCCTTGCCGCATCTCCGACAGTTTTTTATTCTGTCGGGGCCTTTGCATAGGCGAGTTGCGTGCCCAAAACCAAAGCACCTTTGGCACCTGGGAACCTCTAAGTGTTCTCGGATGGGTGCATTTATCCATCCAATCCGGATCTTTCCTGCCTTGATTAGAGTAAAATACTCTGTTTCTGGCAGGCGTACCAGCGCTAACTTCGTTCCTCGAAAACGGGGAACGACGCTGACCGTTCTCTCCGGATTGGATGACCCGAGCTTTTCATTCAGAGCCTCGATGACGTCTTCTTTCGATGCGGTTTCATCGAGGTCTCTGATTTCAAGAACTCTTTTGTTTACGAGAGCTGTAACGTTAGCCCTATCTTTTAAGGCAGCTGTTAAAGCTCCCGCAAACTTGGAGGTGTCACCCCCTTTTTTCACGACAAGGAGAACTTCATTGTTTAAAGTTCTCCTCGTCCTGATTACCTCCGTGCCCGAATCTTCGGGCTTCAAGGACTTTTGGAGGCCCTTCAGGATTTCGCTGTACGAATTCGGGTCCGTTGCCGAAATCCTGACTGCCTCGGTGCTTCTTGGCTTCCTCGTTGGCGCTTTTTCTTTTTTCTTCGCCTTCTCCGCCTCCTTCGCCACCTTTGCGGCCTTTTGCCGCCTTTGAGCTTCTCTCCTTCTACTTCGGACAAGCTCGAAGTCACCGTCATTTTTGCCTACAGGGGCGGCGATTTGTGATGGACCGGCAGCGCTTGTACCGCTAGCCACGATCTCTGCCATCGTCTTTGCAGACTAATGGCTTTTTGGTTTTTCTGGTCTCGGAGTTTGCCGTTTTTGCTGCACTGGCGACTCCGAGCTCTTCCCTTTTTTCAGGACTTTTTCAGGAGGCGTTTCGGCAGCGCGCCTTTTCTCCGTCTTCCTTGTGGGATTTTCCTGGCTAGTCGCCGGGCTACCCACTTCGTTCTCTTTTTCTCTGCTTTGGGTTTTCGACCCTTTTGGTTCTAAGTACCGCACGTTTGTGCGGATGACTTCAAAGGCCGCCTCCAATACGCAGAGACCGTCCTGAACGTCAACGCTGATGTTTTTTTGCCTCGAACAGGCAGTGCGCATGACGCTCAAGATTTTTGGGACCAATGCCAGTTGCAAGGCGACGTTTGCCTCGAATTGGTCCTTTGCAACCCTCTTGTGAGTCCGAAGGACTCCCTTAACGGCATCCCTGGTATTTCTACCAAGAGGTCTTGTCAAGTTTGAAAAAACTTGCCCGACTCTATCGTCCAGGTCAAGATCCTCTGGAGGGGTGGCCGTTTTGACCACTGCGGTTTCGGTTGTAGACGACTCTGACTCGATAGGGCAGAGCTCTACTTCCATTTCTAAGTTCTTAAAGAATTGTCCAATTGTATTCTCCATGCTTTTAAGTTTACCAGCGCCTCGTGCGTAAAGTGGCGGGCCGCCTTGATTGGGAACGGGTACACCCTCGGATACTGCGATCCTACCCCAGATCCCTGAGGCCCAATCAGCTGCTTAGCCGTTCCCGGAATACACGGACGGAACGGACTCGCCAGTAACAATGCAGGTTCCGATCCCTTACATCCATTACGCACTCGCCGATCAATCCCGAAGGGGCTGGCTCCTGACACCCTACCGCAGGTCCACCTCGGCAGAGCTACGCTCACATCAGACTCGTACATGTCACGGTTGGAAACGCCGTGACAGGACTTATCACTCCCAGTGTACTGCCTGTAGGGTGCCGATCGGCTAGTGTCGTTGGTCAGACCGAACAGACAACCGGTCCATCGGGCGCCAACCCTGGATCGAGGCTACTCCACACCAACTTAGAAAAACCAAGAAGGCAGGAGTGTCCTATTCCTCCCAGAACCCATGTCGTCCACAGCTGACGAGGATGGTTAGCCCCCATTTGGAATCCGAATTAACATCATCCGCACAGGATAGATAGTGCACAGGTTCGAAAAACGGCGGCTACCCGAATTAACGGGGTCCCGTTCATTCCCCTGTGCCCAAACTCGCCAGACATCGGGAGTCGATGAGTTCTGGGAAGAGCTGAACAGCTCGTCCAGTGATGGCGTCCGAAGGACAAGCGCCTGGCCGGTCCTAAGCCCCCTCACCACGACAAGGTGACACTACGAGGGGGATGCAACTAAAGATGCAAGACTGCAGTTAAAAAAGTTTTCCTTGGACACTAAATGTGATTACTTCCCAAAAGATAAAAAGCGTACTAGACTTGCCAAATAGATTATAACTCAGATATTAAAAAGTCCAGGAGTTTTAATACATGCAAGTATAAATATAATTTTTATTTTTTCGATCAAGTTTATTTATTTTTCGGAATAATTTTATATCAAACATTTCTCAATTTTTTCAAATTTTTTTTTTTTTTTTTCAAAATTTTTTAGTAAACGTAATGCAGGCATTCCAGTAATGACAATCTCAACCCTGTAAATCCAGAGAGCGTTCAAATATAACTTTCAGTCTATTACAATTTTGTTACTAAACAATAAAAATTTACCACTTTGGTACATTTTTAGGGATCAAAAAAATTTTTCTTGTAAAAAACAATATGACCAATCAAAAGAGCGTGAAAAAATCTATCGAAACTGGTATTACAAGATTTTTTTTATTTTAAATTGTAAGAACAAAAATTATTAAAGTAAACAGTTTCCTTAAAAAAGTCAAAAATTTCATCCCCTTCCCTACGCTAAATATTTCTTCTATAGTCAAGATTATTTTTGTATTCATTACTATTCAATAGGACAACATTTCGTCTAAGTTTCAGCCCGATAGAATAAACTTGCTTTTCTAATAATATTGTAATTTTCAAGATAAAAGGCTTTACTATAGCTTAAAATTTTTGTAAAAACATCAATTTTTTGAGTTCGTATGGTGTTTTATTTCCAGCTAAGGGTAAAAAAATATCACGCATAAACGCTTAAAACCTTTAAAAAATATAAAAATTGTGCGAAAAATAAACGAAAAACTAAAAATTATTAGTCCAAATAACTACGAGATTTACATAAAATATTTAATTGCATTAAAAAGAAATCAAACCTTAACAAGCATTATAATAATAAACAACCCTTGAAAATCATCCCCTAAACATGAATTTAAAAAAATTGACAAATATTCTTAAACAAGTAGACAAAAACATTTTTTACAGAATTCACAAACTTTAAATATCACTAAGAATAAGAGTTCTATGAAACTTGGCTCTTCAGCATCGAAAACCACCCTTAAAAATCTTCTCTTAATCTTTAATCCAAAAAACGAACAATTTTTTATTAAAAGAATAAACTAAAAAAAAGTTGAGAGAATTCCCGGCTTTAAAAATTGCTCAGAATGTATTCCTATGTAAAGTAGAAAGGAATAAATTCTGAGCGTTTTTTTTTTTGTCAATTTCTTTATTTCATATTAAGGAATGATTTTCAAGGGTGTTTTTCGATGCTGAAGGGGATAAAGTAGATAAGAAGACATTCAAAGCAAGGTTTTAAGTAATTAAGGGATGATTTTAAAGGGTGGTTTTTGATGCTAATAGGGGTAGATTTCATAAGTATTTATTCTTATTGAATTTTAAAGTTTGTGAATCCTCTAAAGATGGTTTTTTGTTTTCTTGTTTAAGAATATTTGTCATTTTTTAATTCGTGTTTAGGGGATGATTTTAAAGGGTTGTTCCTTATTATAATGCTTGCTAAGGTTTGATTATTTATTTGAATGCGATTAAGTATTTTATTTTAATCTCGTAGTTATTTAGACTATAATTTTTAGTTTTTCGTTTATTTTTCGCATAATTTTTATACTTTTTGGTTTTTTTTTGGAGTTTATGCATGATATTTTTCAACCCTTAGGTGGAAATAAAAAACACCATACGACATAAAAAAGTTGATGTTTTGGCAAAAATTTTATGCTATAATGAAGTCTTCTATCTTGGAAATTAAAATGCACAGAGTGAAATGGTATTCAATGGTTAAGAAACCATTTCAAAATATTTTTTAAAAATAAAACAGTAAATAGTAATGGAAATAAGAATATAAATTAAATAGAAAAATTGAACATAAAAAAATGTTGGGGTCTGTTGGGATCGAGCTCTGGACGTTTGGGTTGGTGGTCCGGTGGCTTGGGCGTCCTGATACACAGGATGTTGAAATAGAAAGGGAAAATTGAAATGAAGAATTACTACTTAGATTTTCAAAAATTCAGTTGTAATCATTCATTTTGATAATAAAAGTTATTAGATTATTATTATAAATAATTATAAGAAATTAAATGAGAAATATATTTAGGAACATGTTTTGATAGAAGATTTATTAATTCAGAATAAAAATCGAAACAGAAAGTTAAAAGTTGAATATTGTTAAATAAATAACTGAATATTGAAGATATGAGTAGTAGTTAATTGTAAAATATTAGAATAAGCAATAAAAAAATAATTTGAATATAAAATAAGCAGAAATTATTAATAATTAGTGATATTTATGAAGTAACATGAATAACTGCAATTTTTGTAATAATTATAAATAATTGTGGATAAAATTAGTTAATAGGAAAACAAAAGTGAATTGTTCAATTAGTAAAATATTGTTTAGTATTTAAAGAATATGTTAGAGTTCGCCTCTTTCCCCGGTTTCCTGTTTTTCGAGTATTTTTTAAAATACTCGAGAAACAAGAAACCCTAAGAAAAATCGGCTTTAAAGATTGCCACTGTGTCTTGCTCCGGGTTCCTTATACACTTTAATTGTTAATTGATTTTATTAACTTTTATTATCATTACTTTGAATTTATTTTATATCCGTTTATTATTAGGGTCATTATTATTTTCTTTTATTGTTAATTAACTTTAATATTATCATTTATTTTTTTACGCCAGAAACAACGCGCACGACCATTTGGGCGGCCACTGGTTTTTAACACTAGAACATGCCAGTGCACGTATTCCACTGCATACACAAGTATTTTCCGCGGCGTGTGGGATGAAGAGAGAAAACAAGTCCCGGCGTCGACCAATCCGCTGCCTTCGTTTTCCGCTTGCTCTCTCTATCCTATGCTCAACGGCACGGCCTACCACCTCCACGTTGCTCCCCACTTTCGCCGCTTATGCTCGTAACCGTTGATTTTCGCCCTTTTATTAAAATTTTCCGTTAGGATAGGCCGATTTTAATAAGAATTATATGTATTTTCTCAGTTTTGAACGCGCTTTACGGTTATTAAGTTTAAATATTATTTTTTCTTAAATTATTAAAATTAAATCAATGTAGTTCCTGGCTTACCGCCAGGTTCGCAGATCGCCGCGCTACACAGTAGAGTCAACGTCTAGCGTAGATATAAGGTCGAGCGTGCAATGATTCTGTACCACTCACCGGTCTGTACATTGCTTCGTACGGACCGCGATCCAAGCTACGCGTTGTTCACAGGCGTCAGCTTATTTTGAAAGAAATAAAGACCTTGAAATTAGAAAATTCTGGGAAAAAATATCGGACATTTAGCTCCGCTGGGATTCAAACTCGAGTCTTTCGAGATGCACGATTTGTGTACAAGCCTACTCATGATTGTCAAATATAGTTCAGCACCAAAAATTCTGAGAAAATTTGAATTACTAAAATTTAAGTTTATAAAATATATATGGGACGTTCCACGTCAAAAGGACCAGAGCTCTGTCCAAAATTCTAATTAACGAAAATGAACTTATTATAGCTCAAAATACTCGTAAGCTAATCTTCTTTCAATTAAAAAGTGGCAAATTTGAAAATACAAAATGGCGTCATTCCTGGGCAACGTAATAGACGCTGAAATCGGAAATACGCAAATATATTTATTAATTTCTTTCTACAAAGGATGCAGAAATGTTGGACAACGACATATTTTAATGTTTTCGGACTCGCTGATTACGAATCTGAAGTGCGAATTTCAAAATTCAAAATGGTGGATCCAATATGGCAGACAATATTTTAAAAGCCATTAAAAACTCTTAAAACTCGTTATTCGTGGATTTTAGAAAGGTACCTATTAATACAAAAATTCAGAGAGCACACTAGTTTTTTAATGTAACAAGTTTGAAGCAAATATAATGAGTTATAAAATAAGTGTCCGCTATATTGGATCCCCCATTTTGAATTTTAAAAATCAGACTTCAGATTCGTAATCAGCGACCCCGAAAACCTCCGAGTCACAAGTTTCAAGCAAATTCAATAAATTTAAAAATAACCGTCCGCCATACTGGATCCGCCATCTTAAATTTTGAAAATAAGACTTCAGATTCTTAATCAGCGACCCCGGAAACCCGAGAGTAACAAATTTCAAGCGGATTTAATGAATTTTAAAATAACCGCCCACCATACTGGATCCGCCATCTTGAATTTTGAAAATCAGACTTCAGATTCTTAATCAGCGACCCCGAAAACCCCCGAGTAACAAGTTTTAAGCATTTTTAATTATTTTTTTTTAATTCCGTCCGCCATATTGGAACCGCCATTTTGTATTTTGAAAAACTAACATCAAATTCGTAATCAGCGACCCCAAAAACCCCCGAGTAACAAGTTTCAAGCGAATTCGACGAATTTTGTCAAATTCGTCGGCCATATTGGATCCACCATTTTGAATTTTGAAATTCGGATTTCAGATTCGTAATCAGCGAGTCCGAAAACATTAAAATATGTCATTACCCAACATTTCTGCATCGTTTGTAGAAAGAAATTAATAAATATATTTGCGTATTTTCGTTTGACGTGGAACGTCCCATATTTTCCTTTTAAATTTAAAATTTATGGGTTTAAATGCCCATATTTTGGACTACTTTCTATCTCACTCTAAATTCTTACGTTAATAATAAGCATATAAATCATTTTCTTATATAACACTAAATATTTTGAATCCCCGGAAAAAATAGAGATAGAAGGTATGCTTCAAGAGGGGTGGCCGAATTGAGAAAGAATGTCCCATATATGAAAAAATTAATAATATAAAACGGCCTTCTAATGTATACATACGAGGAATTTGCAATAAACAGTCTGTGAACTTATTGTTTATATGCCTTCAGTATTTTAAGTGAGGAAGCGTTGTGATCGTTAAGATTTTCGATTTTCCAAAAATAGTGTAAATCGACTCAGTTTCATCTGAAAAGTTCAAATTTTCATTCCTGAGAAAATGTCCGGATGTGTGTGTGTGTGTGTGTATGTGTGTGTGTATGTGGTAAATTTTTTGTCGCCAGGATATCTCGAGAACGCTTCAACGGATTTTAATAAAATTTGGATGACATATGAAGCTCACAAATATCTAAATTTGGACAAAGGGATTTTTTAAAATACCCAATCAAATTTTTTTGAGCACCTTTTTTCATCGAAAAATATCGTTTTTTGGCAAAAAATTTTTTCATGATAAAAATTCAGACAAATGAATGAAAAAATCATATTCCTTGTTTCAAAACGAATCGATTAACCTATATAAAGTATATAATTGACCAAAAACTCACGTAATAATTCATGATTTTTCAGTTTTTTTCATCAAAAAATCTCGTTTTTGAAAATTTAAAAAAAAAAAAATTTTTCATGCTAAAAATTCAACCAAACGAATTACAAAATCATATTCCTTGTCTCAAAACAAATCGAGTGACCTATATAACTTTTATATTTGACTAAAAACTCACGTATTAATTCATAACTATTAATTTTTTTTTTTTTTGAAAAATCTCGTGTTTTGCCAAAAAAAATTTCTTGCTAAAAATTCAAACAAATGAATTAAAAAAGAATCATATTCCTTGTCTCAAAACGAATTGACTAAAAATAATTGACTAAAAACCCACGTAATAATTCATGATTTTTAGGGTTATTAGGGTTAAAAAAAATTTTAACCCTAATAGCTAATTTAGTAATTCTTTTAAAATTAATTTATTTCATATATACTTAATACTTAATTCATTTTTCAAAAACAGAAAACAGGTTATGTATTTTCAATACCGCACAGACTTAGACGTTAAAAGAGATTATGTAATCAGAATTAATTTTAATAAGATTAGTTAAAAAAAAATTTTTTTTATATTAATTATTCTATATATTACATAAATTTGGTTGTAATAAATAAATAAAGTTTTGGAAGATAGAAAAAAAATATATATATTGATTTATTATTATTTTCTTATTATTACTTATTTGCATAAAAATAAATAATAATTAATTTAAAATTAAATTATTATTTTTTATATTATAAATAAATTTATTGCTTCCTCTATGAGGAGGAATATCTTACTTCCTTGGAAGCGAAGTGTCCATGAAATGGACAGAATTCACACCTAGTTTATAATTGTTCAAAGTCACGTGTTAATCAAGGAGGTGTGGGTTCGCAGAAAACATCATGATTGCTCACGCGGGAGGGTGAAAGGTCTAAAATTGGCATAAAACCTATCACGTGATTTATGTTCGACCCATAATTATGAGATAAAAGAGTCCACGGAAAAGTATTTAAATAAAATAATAAAATTTTTACATAACAAAAAGAGCAGACTATTATCGGAAATACACAGGTTAAAATTTCGCGGAAATATGAGCAATGAGAATTCGAAAGTCCTAAAGGATCTCTTGAACACTACGAAAAAATAATAAAAGAAAGCTTTCGATAGTTCAGTAAATGATTATTGGTCAAACACCTTAAAAAAATATAAAACCGCATGGACATGATAACATGTTTCCAAAATAAAAATCTATTTTTTAGAGTTATGTTAATACCTTTCCATCCTCATTAGAGATTCCGAAGGAGAAAATAAATCAGTTCGCTCATATGGGATTAATTCTTGACAAGTATTGCGCAAAATCTGACAGCACATTAATATCTCAACCGGGAAACGTGGTAAACATATTCGCTAAATACTTTTCGGACGTTAACAACACGCCTAGAGTCGTGTCAATTTTTTTAAATTCATGTTTAGGGGATGATTTTCAAGGGTTGTTCCTTATTATAATGCTTGTTAAGGTTTGATTTCTTTTTAATGCAATTAAATATTTTATGTAAATCTCGTAGTTATTTGGACTAATAATTTTTAGTTTTTCGTTTATTTTTCGCACATTTTTTATATTTTTTAGAGGTTTTAAGCGTTTATGCGTGATATTTTTTACCCTTAGCTGGAAATAAAAACACCATATGAACTCAAAAAATTGATGTTTTGACGAAAATTTTAAGCTATAGTAAAGCCTTTTATCTTGAAAATTAAAATATTATTAAATTTTATTAATTAATGTTAAGAATTAAATATTTGAATTTAAACAAGTGAATTAAGTTAGCAAAATAACATTTATATTCAGATCAAATAGACTTGTTTGTTTACTAAAATGTCAGTCTCATATTCTCCATATCTCGAACATGTTTATTGATTAATAAATCTTATTATTATTATCATGAATTCTCTGGTGTTTATTTTAATATGATTAACAGGTTATGGGCCCAGAGAACGCGAGTACAATAATTATATAAAAAAAAAGTATCATAAGTGATTGTTTGTAAACTGTGAAATTATACAAAATGAGCGGTACAAGTTTAACTAAGATTTAACTTTTAAATAAAAATAATTATGATACTTGGAAGTTGCAAATCCAAGCTGTTCTTACGAAAGCAGAGTTGTGGGAATACGTAAATGGAAATATTGTAAAACTTGAAAGAGAAGAAGGAGCTGCAAATGCAGCTAGGATACAATCCTGGATCAAATATAACTTATAAGCCAGATCTGACATAATTTTGTCTATATCTGCGAGCGAACTTAAGCAGATGAAAAATTGCGAAACGTCAAGGGAAATATGGTTGAGGCTTCAAGAAATATATCAATTCCAAGGATCGGCAAGAAAGGCTACATTGCTGAAAAGGTTGACGTTGCTGAAAATGACAGAAGGAAACGACATTCGAAAACATTTAAATGGATTCTTCGATACGGTTGACAAACTTGGAGATATGGAGATTTAAATTAATCAAGAATTATTAACAATAATGTTGTTATACAGTTTGCTATCTACTTTCGAAAATTTTAGATGCGCAATTGAGTCAAGAGATAATTTACCAACTCCGGAATATTTCCTTACGAAAATAATTGAAGAAAGTGACGCCAGGAAAAGCAGTTCACAAGATGTTAATTCGGAAGCTATGTTTACGAAGAAAAATTATAATCGTGTTGTTAATAAACAGAAACCGGAAATGAAATAGAATTTCAATTTTAAACAATTTTCCAATAATCAATTTCGGTGTTATTTGTGTAACAAATTCGGACATAAAAAATCGGAGTGTAGATTTAATGAAAGTTTAAGACAAAGTGCAAGATGCGCAAAAGACGTGTGTCTTAAAATAAAGGAAAATTCAGTAATAGAATTGGCTCGCAATTGGTGTCTAGATAGCGGAGAAACCACACATTTATGCAATGATTCGAACATTTTTCTCGAAATTAATGATTCTTGTAAGGGAATCCTAAATCTTGCAAATAGTTCCACATTAAAACTTTTAGGCAAGGGTACTGTCAAATTTATGACTAAAGTAAAAGAATATTTAAAAGATGTAACACTCGAAAATACATCACACGCGCCGGATTTGAGAACGATTCTGTTATCAGTTTCGAAAATTACAGATCGGGGTTACAGTGTTCTTTTTACTAAAAAGCAGGCAGAAGTTTTTGATACGAAAGGAAACATTGAACTTCATGCAAACAGGATCGGAGATTTATACTACGTTCAAGAAATTCGAGAAAGTGCATGTACAACGACAGAACTTAAAGTGTGTAAAATATCACTTGAACTTTTGCATAAACGGCTTTGGGCATGCTAATGGAAAGGATATAAAAGAAGCAGTGTGGAATTGTGTGGTAAAAGGTATCCAAGTTTCAGATGTTTCTACAAAAATTGATTGCGAGTTATGTATTAAAGGAAAAATGTGTAGAACACCTTTCCCAAAGGAATCAAACCGGAAATCAGAAATGCTTCAAATTATACACACAGATGTGTGGGGCCCAATTCAGACAACTTCGATAGGAGGAGCAAACTATTACATCGAATTTATAGATGATTTTTCAAAATGGTGCGAAGTAAGATTTTTAAAATCTAAAGCAGAAGCATTTAATTCAACGAAGGAATACGTTGCTTATGTAGAAAAACAAACCGGAAAAAGTGTAAAAGTAATTCAATCCGATAATGGACGAGAATACACGAGCAACGAACTTAACGCATTCCTGAAACAACGAGGGATAGGACGAAGATTAACAGTACTACATAACCGTCAACAAAATGGGACGGCTAAACGAAAGAACCGGACACTTTTGGAAACAGCTGGATGTCTTCTGGTAGAGGCTAATTTACCAGATTCATTTTGTGCGGAAGCAGTGAATACTGCTAACTATATCAGAAATCGTCTACCTACCGCAAGTTTAGAAGGAAAAACACCACACGAATTATAAAAAGGGAATATACCAGACTATTCTAATCTAAGAATTATTGGAAGCAAAGTTTACTATTTAGACAGGGATCCTGGAAGAGGAAAATTGGAACAACGAGGTGAAGAAGGAATTTTTTTAGGATATTCAGAAGAATCAAAAGCTTTTAGGATTTGGTCGCATAAGAAAAGGAAAGTGATCATCAGTCGAGATGTAAAATTCATGGAAAATCAAATAATAAAAGAAGAAAATAATAACAAATTTTCATCGAATGGAAATAAACCGGAAGAGGACAAAAATTTCATCGAAATCGAACACACGAGACCTCAACAAGAAATGAAAGTTAATAGCGACGATGAAGAAGACTTTCGTGGATTCGAAAACTAATGTATTACAGAAATTCAAGAAAACAAAAGAGACAACTTGCAACAAACTAATAAAATAATAAATCCAGAACCAAAAAGAAGACCAAGACGACCAAAGGGAAGTACAACAAAATCATTACAGCAGGAAAACACTGCACAAAGAACGGGCACCCGAACTAGATTACGAAGCTCAACATTAAAAACTCAGAAAATTCAAAATCAAGACGAGAAAGATGAATACGTTGAAAGCATCTTTTTATCCGAAGTTCCGATAAAGGAGGCGATGTCAGGATCTGATGTCGATGAATGGCGCCAAGCAATAACAACTGAAATCAAATCAATAATTAATAATTAAACTTGGACTTTGGTAGATCGTAAAAAAAAAAGAAATAATCGGTAGTCTTGCGACGTGATAAACTGAACTCAGAAAGACAAATTGAAAAGAGGAAATCGTATAGGATATTATTATTTATTATTTTATTATATTGTCAAAAGCGCAAGTAGTACCTAATTTTGTGAATTTCATCGATTGATTATTGTATCTATGTGAAAACATTAATAGAAAGAGTCATGTAATCTAGGATTTGTTAGCCTTTAGTTTAAAAATCAAAATCCTTAACTTGGAAAATAATAAACAAATGTAAGTGAATTGTAATACGGCTGTAAGGTTGTTGCCTTTTATATGTTTATATTTATTAAAATGGTAGGCACAAGTCGATCAGTTAGCCCCCTGCCTACTAAAATGACCGTTAACGACAAAAATCGACAATTCGGACGCCTGGTGGGGAATACAGGAAACTCGTTGGATAGTGAAAGAGAGGGGAGAAGTAATCGTAGGCAGAAGGTTAATAGATCACAAAGGGATTTAAGGATAAGGGGGGATGCACAGTGGGGAAAACTGAAAAAACGGGGCTCAAAATAGCCTAGAGCCTTCAATTTTCATCGAATTAAAACTTTTTTTTTTAAAGTACTCTGCATTAAATTCCAAAAAAGTCTGTCGAGGCCGATTTTTTAATTTTTGGTTATTGTTTATAAAAAATTAATGTAAACCATATAAACAAATGCTTTTTTATTTGTTTTTGCAGAATATATTACCAAAAATAGCTTTAATATATTAGAAATCGCTTAACCTAAAGATCCTAGAACACAAACAGTAAAAGTATATTGTTTAAATAATGCTGGTTAATTCTTATAAACAAATTAAGTAAACAAATTCACCTTTTTTATCCCCTTCAAATGAAAAAATTTTCTTACCACAAATTAACTTAAACTTTAGCTACAATGCTACAAAGCTATAATGCTTGTTTAATTGTTATAAACAAATTATGTAAACAAATTAACATTTTTGATCACCTTCAACTCAAAAACCTTTCTTACTACAAATTAACTAAAACTTACGTTACAAAATATACCTCATTACAAAGTGTCAGTACATGTATATAATTGTAAATGTTATAAACAATTAGTATAAACAAATATAAAATACAGTATCTAAGGAACAAAAAGAACTGGTAATTTTCGAGTCGTGTTTTATTTCATAAATCTATTAACCTGAAGATCCTGGAACACAAATAATGAAAATACATTTTTTAAATAATGTTCGGTAATTGTGATAAACAAATCATGTTAACTACCCTTAAAAGACACCAAAAAAAAAAAAAAGATAATCGAAAATAAATACGAAAAAAAACATTTTTCACAAAAAATTTTCGCCCAAGTTCTAAAACGATAAAATGCGTGGAAGGATTTAGCCTAGGTACTCAAGATGATAACAATGGTTAACTACCCTTAAATGTCACACCTATGAGAAATAATAGAAAGAAATTCAGAAAGAAATAACAGTTTAAAACAAAAAATTGTTGTTCAGTTCTAAAATCATGGAACTGACGTGAAAGGATATTTCCTTGTTATCCAATATGATGCCAAGGGTTAACTACCCTTAGAAGTCACCCCTAAGAAGAGTAATCAAAATTAATTCTGAAAAATATTATCATTTTCAACAAAATGGTTATGATCAAGTTCTAAGAACATGGAGGATGCGTGAGAAGATATTCTCTAGTTATGTATGATGATAAAAAAGTTAACTACTTTTAAAAGTCACCCCTAAGAAAAATAATCGAAGATAATTTGAAAAAAATTACCACTTTCCACAAAAAATTAATATGCAGTTCTAACACCATGTGACTCACGTAGGAGGGTATTCCTTAGTTATCTCAGTTGATAACAAGGGTTAGCTATCCCTAAAAGTTGACCCTAAGAAGAATAATCCAAAATAATTCTGAAAAAATATCATGTGGAACATGATCATAACACTTTTGTTGAAAATGGTATTATTCAGAATTATTTTGGATTACTCTTATTAGGGGTGACTTTTAGGGGCAGTTTACCCTTGTTATCAAGTGTGTTAACTAGGAAATATCCTCCCACGTCAGTTCCATGTTTAAAACTAAACAAAAAATTTTTGTGGAAAATGGTAATTTTTTTTCTAATAATTTTCGATTATTTTTGTTAGGAGTGGCTTTTAAGGGTGGTTTAGAATTGCTATCGTTTTAAATATCTAGGGAATATCCTCCCATGATAGTTACATGGTTTTAGAACTGCACATAAATTCTTTGTGGAAAATAATAATATCTTTCAGAATTATTTTTTATTACTCTTCTTCGGGGTGACTTCTAAGGGTATAACCCTTGGTATTATGTTGGATAACAAGGGAATATCCTTTCACATCAGTTCCATGTTTTTAGAACTGAACTACAATTTTTTGTGGCAAACTTTTATTTCTTTCTGAATTATTTTCTATTATTTCTCTTAGGGGTAACATTTAAGAGTAGTTAACTATTGTTATCATCTTGAGTACCTAGGGAACATCCTCCTACTTTTTTTATCGTTTTAGAACTTGAGCAAAAATTTTTGGGAAAAATTTTTTTTTTTCGTATTTATTTTCGATTATTTTTTTAGGGGTGACTTTTAAGGGTAGTTAACATAATTTGTTTATAACAATTAATTTGCATTATTTAAACAATGTACTTTCACTCTTTGTGTTCCAGGATCTTCAGGTTAATCGATTTATGAAATAAAACACGACTTGAAAATTAACAGTTCTTTTTATTCCTTAGATACTGTATTTTATATTTGTTTATACTAATTGTTTATAACATTTACAATTATATACATGTACTCACACTTTGTAATGAGGTATATTTTGTAAAGTAAAGTTTTAGTTAATTTATAGTAAGAAAGGTTTTTGAAACAATACATTTTGAAACAATACATATTTACTATTTGTGTTCCACGAACTTCATGGTAATCGATTACTAAAATAAAACACGACTTAAAAAAAACACAATATTTGTTGAACCTTAGGTGCTGTATTTTATATTTGTTTATACTATTTGTTTATAACATTTACAAATACATACAAATACTAACACTTTTTAACGAGGTATATTTTGAGCTTAAGTTTTAGTTAATTTGTGGTAAGAAAAGTTTTTCATTTGAAGGTGATAAAAAATGTGAATTTGTTTACTTAATTTGTTTACAACAATTAACCAGCATTATTTAAACAATATGTTTTTACTGTTTGTGTTCTAGAATCTTTAGGTTAAGCGATTTCTAATATATTAAAGCTATTTTTGGTAATATATTCTACAGAAACAAAAAAAAAAGCATTTGTTTATATGGTTTACATTAATTTTTTATAAACAATAACCAAAAATTAAAAAATCGGCCTCGACAGACTTTTTTGGAATTTAATGCAGAGTATTTTAAAAAAAAGTTTAAATCCGATGAAAATTGAAGGCTCTAGGCTATTTTGAGCCCCGTTTTTTCAGTTTTCCCCATTGTGGGATAGTACGTAGATTTCTCTTTGTCGGGGTGCTTAAGAGTAGCTTTAGCATATAAGGTTCCCGCACGAGTTTTTGGTGCTTTTAGCAATTTTTCTCGGCGAACATGATCGATGGTGAGTGTTCAGTGGATATTGCACAGTTGATGTGCTGTCGTTTGGATGGATCAGGACGCTGTTTAAATTACTCAAAAATTCTTGTCGACGAGTTGGCCAATAGTTGACCCGTTACTGACTACGAAAATTACATTTAATCTTGTTATTGCGTAAATTTTTCTTGATTTGTTACGCTCATTCATATATGTATATCATTGTTGGCATTAAAATAAATAAAAAAAAAGTATAGCATAGTGGTTAAAGCGTTGGGCTTTAAGCCCAGAGGTCGCGCGTTCGAGACCTCTCAAAGTCAAATATTTTAATTTATAAGTTGCGCGTTAGATTTGAAATGTATATGTTATATGTATATAAATAATCTAAAAAATGTTATAAAATATTATAATGTTAAATGTTATAAAATAGTATAAATAATATATACGAAAATTCCGTACAACTGATAGGATGATACTCATTAAAGAGAATTAATATTTATTTTGATTCATTATTTTTATTTCCCAAAAGTAAGATGTTATTGCTTCAAAGGCATATATTAAGGCCAATTAAGGCCATATATCAAAGGCATATTCAAAAGCTTATATTAATGATAGCACCATGCTATCAAATTGAAAGTATCTGTATGTAATGTAATAAACTGCTACTTTAGAATTAACATTATATACTATTTTTCTGTAAGAATAACTTATTGATATAATAAAATTTATTTTAGATCTATGTAGTGGTACTACTCACGGACAGGAGCAACTAATCAGTAGTAGTACCCAGAGTAGTGAAGGTGGGGGGGGCTGGCTACCCACGAGTTTGACACACTGATTACAGGAAAATTATAGAGATCATGATGATGATAGCGCAGTGAAGGAAATGGCAAGAGTTTTCAGCCAAAGAGCATCAAAATTGCTCAAAAATCTTGTTATTTCCTGGACAACGCTATGATCAACCCCTAGAATCATGTTCTCTATAATTTTCCTTTAATCTACACGTGAAAATACATATGTGACTGTCCACGAGAAAAGGTGCCTTAGCTCCAAAAAATAAATTTTGATTTTTTAATGCCAACTGACAGATTTTGAGTTGCTTTTTCATTTCCAAAAATAAAAAATTGTTATTTTAAAGAACTTTTTGTGATATTAAATAAGAAGCGTAGGTATATTACATTGATTTCAATGCATTGTTGCAACTTTACACACTAACCCTGTAAAATAGACGTTTGGGAGCTAAAGCACCTTTTCTCGTGGACAGTCACATATGTGTGTCAAATTTTAATTTTTTAAGTCAAATAGTTTGGCGGCTAAAAAGAATTGGAGCGCTAAGTCACGTAAACAAACTCCTGTTACATAGTACTCATTGAACTTAATTCGCTACCTAATTTTAATGAGATTAAAAACTATATATATGTAATAAAATTCAAATAAAAAGCTTAAAGTTGTTTGTACTGATTAACTTAGAGTGCATTTATAATATTTACATAACTACAGGGACTGACACGAAAATCGAATTCTGTTTCTGTTTTGAATTGTTGTGACGAAACAAAAATGTACAATCAATATTGTTTTGTATTGAGCCTGAAACGAAAAGGCTCTGAATTATGTTTTCGTCTCATGCCCGAAACGAAAATCAACTCCGAATTTCGTTTCAGTCTCATGCCCGAAACGAAAAGACTCTGAATTTCGTTTTCGTCTCCTGCAAGAAAAAAATTGTGTTTAAAATTGTTTTTGTGAAATTTAGAGCATTTTTTATGAGAAACGAAAACGGAATTCGGAGCGGATTTTCGTTTCGGGCATGAAACGAAAACAAAATTCGAAGCCTTTTCGTTTCGGGCATGAGACGAAAACGTAATTCAGAGCCTTTTCGTTTCAAGTTCAACACAAAACAAAATTAAATTGATATTTTGTTTCAGTTTTTCAAAACCGAAACGAAACAAAAATAAAATATATTTTGTTTCGGTTTTCGTGTCAGTCCCTGCATAACTATTATAGAACAATTTTTTGAAAATGGTGTCACAAACGTGTCAAATTTTACTGTTACGTAATCATTCTAGGATAATTAATTATTCTATAAATTCTTTAATAGTTATTTAAATATTAGGAGTGCAAACTGTTAATCGATGCTAAAAGAAAACAATCTATTATTAATTATTATGAAACATATATATATATATATATATATAGGAAAGTTTAATAAATGTCTAATAATATAAAAAATGTTTGCAGTGTCCACACAATTGTGCAGCACCGTAGCAGACGAGCTGACACGTACTGCTGATAATGTTGTTCAGCTTTATAAACGACTTACCCTGAATGAGAGTGGTGATTCTTCAGGTACTACTATTGACAGAGACACCATGCTACGTGACTTGGAAACTTCTGTTAATGAAGCCATGCGAACGCTACGACTAGTAGTAACCGCTTCTAATGAAAATAATACTTCCGAGAATATTAGCGTTAATGAGGCAGCAGTCAAATTCCAAGAGTTGCTTGCAGGTCAAGATCAGAGTAAAGTTGTTAATATAATGCAGCAATACTCTGACATGTTACTCACAATGATGCAAGAGAGAATGAGAGGACCTCAAAGTCATCAGTCTTAAAAATTGATCTATTCAGCAATCAATTGAGGCTTATATTTTCTAAAATATTTTATTTTATTTTCTTAGTGGCAAGACTAAATTTTTACTTTAAATATGTCTTACAGATGAACTTTAAGTCTACTTTTTACGCTCTTTGAGTTTTTAATTCAATTAAATACTTTTATTTATCCAAATAATTAGATTAATAAATTGCTCTGCTGCACTGAACCATAAGTTTCAGGAAAACTAATTACTAAAGATGCGTACAGTACATTAATGGTAACAAGTTAGCTCTCATTAAAACGTGTTTTATAACAATATAAATATTATTAGCGATTTTGTTACATGACCAAAGGTTAAATGATGATATGGTATATGCAAATACTTTCTTCTGGACTTGCGAATTGATTATCATTTATTAAAACTAGATGTCTGTAAATCTTACTAATAAAATAAAAGAAGACACTTTTTTTGAGTTTTTGAATATGAAGACATGAAACAACTATTTTAAAAGGCTATTGTTTCTTTTCATTACATTTTATTTAGAAGCTCTTACCCTCATAACAAAAGGATATCCGATGGATTTTGGACGATTTGGTAGGATATTCTGGAAACGTCCTCAAAATGTCCTTGGACATCCTTAGGATATTCAATGAATATTGAATTTCCGCTTTCACGGAAAATATCCGGGATATTTCCATACATTTTCATACATTTTCAGGATATTTGAAATTCGAAATTAATATCCTGAACATATCCTGAGAAAGTCTGGTGGGTATCTTGAGGATATCCATCTCAACATCATCATAAAGACTTCCTCTGGATATCCTAAGGATGTTTTAAAGATATCCTTAGGGTATTCCTAAGATATTCTCAGGATATCCAGCGTATGTTATTTCTGGATACTAACAGGATATCCTCTACATCTCCTTGCATATCCATACGATATTCAATGGATATCAAAATTAACGCTCCCTCAGGTATTCTGAAAATATCCATCAGATATCCTTAGGATATACTATGGATATTGAGGAATATATTCTGGATATCCGATGCTATTTGGGTAGTTTGTTAATAATACAAGAAGAGAACAAAAACATCATTTTAGTAATAAATTGCATTGAGAAATTGTAATAACATTTTATAAACGTTAAAGGTCAACATTACACCTACGAAAAATAAACCAAAAACATTATTTATATTTTAATAAATAAACAAAAAAAGCTAGATTCTTAAAGTCATTTTAGAAAGATTTTAGGGCACTTCATCTCAAACCGTCACGTCGCATGATCAAAAGACAAAGGATTTTTTAAATAAATTAAACTAATTAAAACTAATTAAGTAAAAAAAAATTTAATGGCATGTCCCAGAAATCAGAATTCTCAATGGAAATTTACATTAGAAAATTTTACTTCTGGGACATGCCATTAAGTGTCTTTGAAAGAGAATTGTCCGAGCTGTGAAATAAACGGTAAGCTTTTCTAAAAATATTTTTATGATGTCTAGTATTTTGTGTTTAACAACATGATTCCTATTATCTTAAAATATAACGCCTTAGATTTTATTAAAAGATGTATAAAAAAATTTCGGTCATGTGTGAGCTACATTTGCAAATCTAAGGTTCCGTTCTAATTATTTTTTTCTTACATATGATTATATTTTTCTTTTGTAGGTTTCTTTATTTCATAGTATATTATGCTACACGCTAAAAAAGGAGGCCACTCAAAACAAAAATACTAATTCAAAACATTCAAAATGAAAATAACAAAATTCGAGTCGGAAAATACCTAGTTCTCTATCATTATTATTTACAATGAAAGGAAGGAGCATATAGACAAATACTAGATTATACACTGACTACCACGTGAGGCAAAATTCCTTCAGTTTCACAGGTCCAAAAATGAAGGTTCTTGTATATCGTTAAAGATCTTCAGGATTTGTTACCTTCTTGGTTAGCACTGTAACGAGGTAAAAATTTACCTCGGACAATGTTTTTCAATTAATTTAAAAATATAAATTACACACCAGTCTAGGATCATTTTCAGGCTATTCTTCAGCCGAATGAAGGTTAGACCGGGGTAAATCCGGTCACTTTTGGTTAGATAGGTGAAAATCTAGAAAATTATTCTCTAAATCCAAGTTAATTTATATCATTTAAAATCTTATCATTTCTACTTTCAAAATAAAAAAGAGTTTTTGATTTATCAAATAATGTAAATTTTATTAAAGAATGTAAAAAGTGAATTGTGGTTACTATTTTGGATCTAACAAGTTATAAATTTTATTATGGTAAAATGTAATACGTGAAATGTGATTAACTTTACTCCGACGTCACGTGACCGACTTTATCCCGAATGAATTTCTCATATTTTAGAATAAATTAAATTAAATCTTTATGAAACCAAACAAAACTATATATGTACTTCGAAAAAGAACATCCAAAAGTTTCTAATTCCTGAAACTAAATAAAAGTTCGTTAACAAAAGTTGAATATTAAGTACTATTAACAGTACCAATATCTTCTTCTTAAGTTGAGTTTATAGCGTCAAATCGCTAGTAACAGCTAGTGACCCTAAGCTCAGCGATTTGTGCCTTTTATTATTATGCGTTTACATTCTGAAATTCTAAAATTTATTTTAATTTGATTTAAGCTTACTTTAA
This sequence comes from Ganaspis brasiliensis, assembly GCA_037103525.1. Lineage (NCBI taxonomy): Eukaryota > Metazoa > Arthropoda > Insecta > Hymenoptera > Figitidae > Ganaspis > Ganaspis brasiliensis. Next base: position 1,560,582 of record JAZKLR010000018.1, read on the forward strand.
GATTTTGTTAATGAAATGTTTGTTTTATTTTGACATATTAAATTTAACATTGTATTTATTTGATTTAATTGTTTAATATTTATTATTAAAACTGAGACGCAGAAATGCTCCTTAAAGTTGATTGTCTATAATTTTAGATATGTAGAATTTTAAAAGGCGGCTTCCATAATTGATGTCACACTATAAGGGGGAGGGGGGTCTGTGAATCTGTGACAGTCTATGTAAATTTTCTATTTTGACCATGTACATAATGTGACATAGGGGGGAAGGGGTTTGAAAATTCTCGAAAAAAGCGTGACATCATTTTTGGAAGAGATTTTTCTCCGAATTAGTGTTTTTAAAAACGCGATGTAGATGAAATGTCTTAGAATCGAATGATCGATTATTAAAATATTCGTTAACATTAATTTGTAAATAATAGAAACTGTAATTAACTTAATTTTTAAATGTATGAATTTTAATTTAATGGGCATTTTCATTTGAATAAATTTTTGTTAAATAGATTAACCGTTTAAGGTAAAAGTCCCGGTTATGGAACAGATTTCGGATAGGGTTAGTTATTTTTAGGGAATTCTACTCCTGAAAGGCATATTACTACTCAAAATCTTTTCATACTTTATCGTCTATACTTTCTCATGAGAATAAAGTTTTTAAAACTGCATTTTGTTTATAATAATTAAATAAAACTGTAAAAAATCATAGAGATCAGAATGGACGTATTGTGGAACAGTTTCTACACCTTATGTACCAGTTGTTCCGTCCTTATTGTGGAACACTTAATTACCCTTTGGTTATTCAGAGTTAAATAAATAATATTTATTTCATTCATTACAGTTTGATGTCTTTCATAAAAGCAACATTTATTAGTTTAAAAAAAGGATAAATTTTTCTAAATAATCTGATAATTAAAAGTCTCATTTATACACCCTCCTGTTTCATGATAAGCACATAGGTGTAAAAAGCTGTACCAATTTCGAAACAGTTTGATGTCGTTGTTTCATAATACGGACAAACGGATACATAACCCAATGTACCAAATATGAAACATCAATTTGAATTAAAAAACATGTTTAATGTTGACTAAATATATGAAAATGAATTTAGCAACTGGCTTTAAATTCTTCAATGTTGATAATTTATCATTTTATTTTACTTAATTACAAAAAATGATCTATGTCAAAATTCTGAATTCTGTAGCAAAGCGTTTCATATCAGGACATCGTTCCACAACTGAGACTTTTACCTTAAGGGGAGGTTACCGTTCTCAATAGTGAAAAATGCATGAAATTCGGGAATTTTTTTTTTTCACAGACGGAAATTTTTTTGGAATTGCAGTTTTTTTTATTTAAATAGTTCATAATTATATAAACTTTTTACATATTTATATTAAAAAAAAAAAAAATTAAAAATAGCGGCTGTAGCTTAATTTGTAGAAGACCCTGCGCACCGTGTTTTTTTTATGCACCGTACGTTCCACAGCCTCGCCAGGTTATTAGAAACAAAAATTTCAGATAGATTAAGAAACTAGTATAAATTTAGGGGACCTTATCGTTTTCCTTTTTCTTTAAAAAAAAATTTTTTACAATTTTTTTTTACCCATAAAGTAAAAATAAAAAATCTTAAAAAATGAGTTTTCTCTTTAAATAGCCACCATTTTGCTAAAAAAACGTTTTTCAAAAAAAGAAAAAAGATAAGGCCCTCTAAATTTATCCTGGTTTAATAATTTAGCAGGAATTTTTGTTTCTGATAACCTGTCGAGGCTGTGAAACGTACGGAACATAAAAAAATACGGCGCGCAGGGTCTTCTATAAGTTAAGCTACAGCCGCCATTTTGAATTTTTTTTTAATATAAATATGTAAAAAGTTTATATAATTATTTTAAGGAAATTTCCCGGAATTTTTAACTTCGAACAATTGCCAACTACAAGTACGCCCTTCACATTCTGTGAAACAGAAACCTACTTGCTCGACGCGTTCAAAAAATTCCAGGATACGGTATTTGAACCCAGAAGTCTCTATGAATATTTTAAAATTGAAAAACTGAAAAAATATGAACCTTAACTGCGCTGGGGATCGATCCCAGATCTTTCAATTGCCGGTCGAGTGCTCTAGCATTGCGCTACGCAGGGTCATTGGTCATACGTTCTTACAGCCTTTTTGGCCTTTCCGTCTATAAAAAAAAATTCTCAAACTTCATGCATTTTTCACCATTGAGAACGGTAACCTTCCCTTTATACAAATGTCAGATAGCTTAACTTTCATGTGCCAGAATTTTTATAAAAACTATTTTAATATCTTATAATTTTTATTCCAATGATTTAAAATTTGAGAGATTCTATACACCACAGCAATCACTTTTAACAGTCCCATAGCCCGGAACACTGTTCATGTCGCGGATTTGAAAGAAACTTTGTTAGCACATTTGCTGTCATATTTCCTGAGCTTACGTGTTGCAGTTTAACTTGTCCAGATTCAACAACTTCGAGGATAGAGTGGTACCAGACGTCTATGTGTTTCGTCCTAGAATGGTGGACAGGATTGACAGCCAATTTTTGCGCGCTCATATTGTCCACGTGTAATTTGATGGAATCTGCCTCAGATGTACCCAATTTCAAAAGAAAACGTCGTAAGTGAATGATCTCCTTAACTGCTTCGGTTACAGCCATATATTCGGCCTCAGTAGTGAATAGGGCAACTGTTCGATGTTTTCTAGAGTCCCAGACGATAGCACCTCCGTCAAGAAGAAAACCAGCAAGGTATTTGTTACCATACTCGTAGAGAATTTCGCAATCTGCAGTACCTTTTAAATATCTCAGCACTCGTTTTGCCACGTTCCAGTGAACTTTACTAAAACAGTCATTAAATTGGCTGAGAACGCAAGCCGCATGAGATAAGTCCGGGCGTGTGGACACCGATAGGTAGAGAAGGCAGCCAACTAGCTCTCGATAGAGAGGTTTTTCCCTATCTGATTCTTTCCATGGTACATCTGTAGTCAGACGTGTTCCTGCATCCAGAGAAGTTGAGACTGAGTTACAGTCAATCATACCGAAGCGTTGAAGGATACTAGTGATGTAAGTTTCGTGGTTCATGAAAATCCCTTTATCGTTGTTAATGAAATCCATACCCAAGCAACGTCTCACTCCCCCCCCCCTCCCGTCCTTCATATCAAACACATTTGACAATTCGCGACCAAAACTCAAAATTTAACCAGTATCGCGGCACATAATGAGTAAATCGTCCACGTAAATTAGAATAATCATTAACTTTTCACCTTCGTTTTTCAAATAAACATAGTGGTCAGAGTTCGTTAGTGGTCAAGCTCCTGAATTTCGAAATTCTTTATCGAGATGTTTGTGCCAAACTTGAGCTGCTTGCTTAAGGCTGTATAGGGGTTTTTTCATATGACACATTACATCCCGAGACTTTGAATCACTTAAAATTTTCTCGGCTTTAACAATCAAGTCGCTTCCTCCTTTTCCTTTCTTTTATGATGAAGGTGAGTACGTCTTTAAAACACTTCGGGACCTCCATGAAAACTTCTTCCTCGAGTTCCCCGTTAAGATAGGCTGTTATTGTAACGTCGTACTGCCTTATATTCAATTTATTGCGAGCTGCGATGACGATTACTGTCCGAATAGAACTTAGCCTCGCAACCGGGGCATAAGTTTTCTATTTTCACATTCTCGATTAATTTCCGTGAAAGAATTCAAGTCGCCACACATGTGTCGTGTGGACCCACTGTCGAAGCAACATTTCAGTTCACCCGCACTACCTTCGGTCTTGAACGACTTGCCAACTGACCCTTCCGAATTTGTAAAATAACATATATCTTCAGTTGCACTCGCGGTTTGATTCACTGAATTTTCGTTCTTCGCACGATGTCCAAAAAACCCGCACTTAAAATATTTCATTTTCAAGTCTCATCTCTTCCCGTTGTCCTTTCTAGATTCTCCGTGTTGATCACCATGTCGATTTTTATTTTCTGATTTTGCAGCAATCATTGCATTCTGTGATGATCTTCGACTCGACTCCTTTCACGCTTCCGATTCTTCGATAACTTTAAATCGAAGAGTTTCCAGAGACGGCAGCTCGTCGCGTGACGACATAGCACATCGGAAGTTTTCGTAGTTTTCCGGTAAGCTTCGTAAAAACATAATAGCCAACAGATCTTTGTTAATCACGACCTCCAGTTCTACCAACTTATCCACGAAATCTAGGAAGGATTGAGAATGTTTTCGAATGACAAATGCTTAACTGTCATGGCGGAATAAACACAAGTGTTTCTCTACCCGCTCCTTCTTTTTAAAGTTTCTTTTACAATTTATTATACGGTTCTTTGTTAAACGTGGTGCTAAGTGAAACTTGTACTGTGACTTATCCTTAATGAACGCTTGACATCGTTTTACTGGTTTTTATGGACTTTTTTTAACAGTTTATTGTGTCAGTGTCTCTATCATGGCTGCATGTTCGGAATGTAAAGAGCAGGTTTTAAGAGGTCTGGACTCATTGGCCTGTAAAAAATGTGGAGCACTTGCACGCTTACAATGCATCAATTTCAATATTTCCAAAAGTGATTTTGATAAAATTAAAAGGGGGAAAACTGATTATTTATGCTCCAAATTTAAGGTTAAAACCGCTAGCGACACCTATGTGGATGATACTTCTACTTTAAGTGTCGATAAAGGTGCTGGTTCAAGTGGTAAAGCGGTTTCGTCTTCTACACAGCCTGCTACTACTTCTCACCAACATGAAGCCCTTTCCCCAGCACTCACTGAAGTAATCAGGGTTGCAGTGTCGGAGGGGCAAAGAACAGTCTGCTCTGAATTGAAAGATCACTTGACGATTTTGTTTACGAACTTCACTGAATCTCAAAATAAAGTTAATGCAGAAATTAGTGATGCAATTAACAATCTGAAGTCTGATGTTGCTGAAAATACTAAAAGAATTCAGTCCTTGGAAAATAACTCAGAAAGTCATGCTGAGTTGTTGGGTCAAGCAAAGCAGGAAAATAAAGATCTGCAAACCAAGGTTGATTCTCTAGAACGCAATCTTAACCATCTAGAACAAGTATCATTGCAAACTACGCTTGAGATCCATGGGCTGCCTTTTAAACCTAATGAAATGCTTCCTATAATTATTAACGATTTAACCAAGGCCTTGCACTGTCCTGTTGAGACTAGCGATATTTCCAATATGTACAGAATTTTTCGCAGTGATAATTTTGTGAACTCATCATATCCTCCTGCAATATTGGTAAAATTCACCAAACAGGACACGAGAGATAAATTGCTTAAACAACGTAAATTGAAGCCTGATTTTTCGACAACTGATTTGGGTTGTCCAGTGAAGGAGAAACATCTAATTTTTCTTCGTGAGCCACTTACACCACTTAACCGGAGGATATACTCTGCTGCTCGTCTACTGAGGGAAAATAATAAGATTAAATACCTCTGGATCTCAGGTGGGAAGATCTTCTGCCGACGGGAAGACGGTGCTCTCAGACTCCAGCTTACTTCACTTCAAGGTGTTCAGAGAATGAAATAGCAATTAGGTCTTATCTGTTCCACAAGCTGTTTCCGGTATCAACTTGGATTGTTATTTTTTGTTCTAATTTGTTCAAATTTTTTTACATGTAAATTTTATTTCTGTTTTTATACTGAAAAAATTGTTTATTTCAATTATTCTTTCCACAGTATTATAATTAAGGAGAATTGGAAATTAATACCTTTGTTAAATAATTTTCTCATATTTCTTATATACAGCCACATTCTATCTATCGACGATGCTACGGAATTTCCTACCTCTGACACTGTTTCCACAAATAATCGTGATAACTTCTTATTATTATTTTTATGCAGAATGTTCAGGTCTCTCACTGTGTGCTCCAGCTATTTTTTGGCTAGCTTTATTTTTTTTGTTTTATCCATGGAAACCTTGACTTTGTGCCACGTGAATGCTCAGTCTCTTTTGGCCCATTATTTAGATTTTTACAATTTTTTTTAAAAAAAACTTTTATCATATTATAGCTGTCTCGGAGACGTGGTTGACGCCTAATGACCCTTCTGACTCAATCAGACTTGATGGCTACCTGCTTTTTAGGAGAGATAGGGAGGACCGTAGAGGAAGGGAGGTATGTATTTATGTTCATTGCAGTCTGCGAGCTGCGATCATTGAGGCAAGTCCAGACAGTCAACGCTCCACTGACGAATTTATATTTATTGAGGTAGAGTCTCTTTCTGATAGAGCTCTGCTGGGGGTAATATATAATCCACCTAATGCTTCGTTTGGTGACGATTTGGAATCTTGTCTTTCAAACCTTGTTTTTAGTTTCAATAACATTATAATAAGGGGATTTTAACACCAACCTAAATGAATATAATACTAAAACTAAATACCTTACATCCCTTTTTCATTATTCTGCATTATCTATTGTTCCTCCCATCACACTTCTACAACAAGTACAAGACAAGTAGCTGCTTGGCTACTCTCATCATCCAGTAACTTTTCTCTCTGCTCATGACCTGATTTATATTAAATATAGTTTCCCGGGTATACAAACTCAGTCATGCCCAATTAAACCAATTCGGAACTTCAACAATATCGATGAGGCAAGTTTTCTAAATTATCAATCAGAGCAGGATTGGCTAAACCTCTTACTAACACAAACATCGATTTTAAAGTGAATAAATTACTTTCATTTTTAACCTCTGCTCTTGATATCTTTGCGCCACTGCATGTTCCTAAAAATAGGAAAAGATGCTTGCCTTGGATGACTGATGAAATAAGAAATATTTTAAAGCAGCGAAATAGACTATATCGTTTATCCAAACGTACTAAAAATGTGCAGATTCACTCTGACTTTTGTAAAGTTCGGAACTTAGCAAAACCAAACTTGGCTCAATACTAATGTCACCTCGAATTTTATTAATCTTAATAATTATAGTTTATATCGTAATGACAGAGAGGGGCGCAGGGGTGGTGGTGTCTGTTTATATATACACAATTCCTTAAATTGCTCTATTGTTACTCGAAGCTCTGAGGGATCGGTTCCCGCAGCGGAATTTTTATTTGTTAAGGTGCAATCCCAGTCTGACTGTGGATTGATTGGAGTAGTTTATAGGCCGCCTAATGCTTCATTCGGTCGGGAATTTGAAAATCAATTATTTACTATTATACCATTTTTTAACAACATCATTATCATGGGTGACTTTAATTGTAACTTAAATATATCTAATCCTTTAATTGACTATTTTACTTCGTTAATTTATTCTACCGGTATGGCACTGGTCTCCCATGGTAATACTCATCATTTGTGCAATTCTAGTACACGAATTGATGCAATGTTTGTTGACGACCTTGACAAAGTCCATTCTTATGGTCAACATTCGGTGTCATTTCTATCAAATCATGATTTGATAAGTGTTGAGTTGGAGTTTGAGGGAAATCGGTCTCATATTACTAATCACTCTCTATTTGTACGTAATCTAAATAAAATACCTTGTTTTGCACCGTATCATTTAACGGGTAAAGGGAAGCGATCGTCGCCGTGGATGTCAGATGAAATTCGATCGCTTATTAAAGATAGAAATAAATTACGTAGGATTTTAAAAGAACGGGTAGCGCAAATGTTCATGATGAATATAAAAAAATTCGTAATTTAGTGCAAACTAAAATTAGAGACGCACATAACAAATACAATTTTAATTTGATTAAAAATAAAGGTAAAGCCGAAAATGTTTGGTATATCCTAAGAAAACTTAATTTAATTGCTAATAAGAAAGGTGCGGTGGATAATAACTTTCATGCTCATGAATTTCTGGATGTATTTACGCACACTCCAGTACTTGCCCCAACTTCTGCGCCTTTGTCTGTCAATTTGGATGCTTTTGATGAGAATAAATTTTTTTTTTTTTGATATTTCTCACGAAGTTTTACTTGGTTTACTGTCTGCTATAAAGACGAATGCAACCGGACCGGATTTCATTTCCATTAAAATGATAAAATTGGCCCTTCCATTATATTTCCGGTTATATTACATATATATAATTTTTCACTTCAGAACGGGAAGTACCCGGATATATGGAAATTGAGTAATGTTCGTTCTCTTCCTAAAGTTCGCAATCCGTCATGTCCAACTGATTACATGCCGATTTCTATCGTTTGTGCGATGTCTAAAACCTTGGAACGAATTGTATGTAAACAATTGACCACATTTATAACTAATAATAAATTACTTGATCCTCTGCAATCTGGATTTCGTGCTAAACATAGCACGTGTACTGCCTCCTTAAAGTTTACTACTGATATCAAACTTGCTATGGATTCCAAACTAATTACTATTGCAATATATTTTGATTTTTGAAAGGCTTTTGACCTTGTTGATCACGGATTATTAATTCGCAAGTTGAGACTATCCAGATTATCTAAGTCGGCGTGTGATTGGTTTGAGTCTTATCTTGAGGCAAGATATCAGAGGGTAGTAGATGTTAATGGAAATTTCTCAGATTGGGGCAGAGTTAGGTGTGGCGTCCCTCAAGGAACTTCACTTGCTCCATTACTATTTAATTTGTTTGTTTCTGATCTTGGCAATAATTTTAAATATTGTAAATATCACAAATATGCTGATGATTTCAAGCTTTATCTTTCTGGTCTGTTATCTGATATAATTAGTCTGCTACAAATGATTCAGGTGGATATAAATGCTGTCGCAGATTGGGCATTGAATAATGGTCTTCTTTTGAATACTGGCAAGACTCAGGCAATTGTATTTGGAATGACTAACAGCCCGACTATGAACTCATTGCGAGCTTTACCTCCTTTACTTCTATATCGAAATCCAATTTCTTTTTCTGAAGAAGTTAAAGATCTTGGATTAGTGGTGGATAGATCATTGACATGGAAACATCAAGTGTTGCAGATTTCCCGTAAGACTTTCATGACTCTACAGCAGCTAAATAGAAGTAGGAACTCCCTTCCAATCTCCACTAGGCTCCTTCTTGTTAAATCCCTTATATTACCATATTTTGATTATTGTTATCCTGTATATGATGATATTACTGATGAAATGAATTCTAAACTTGAAAGAGCTTTAAATGCCTGCATTCGTTTTATATATGACTTACCAAAGGGGGAACATATCTCACGACATAGAATTAAATCTGGATTTTTAAATGTGGCTACTAGAAGACAATTTTTTTTAGGAAATTTACTCCATTCTATTTTTCTCTCTGAAACTCCGAATTATCTTTATAATTATTTTGAGTTCAAAGATAATGATACTTCCATTTATTACAGGCTTCGTGTAAGAAAACCTATTTTAAAAATACCTAATCATAGAACTTGTAAACTCCAAAGATCTTTTATTGTTAGAGGGTCTAGACTTTGGAATAAATTGCCAAACAATATTATTGATTCGACAAACCGAATAACATTTAAGAAACTATTCTTTGATTTCTTATTCAATACTTGCAACTCTGCGTTTGATATAACATACTGGTAACTGTTGTTATGTTTGCGAATATATTTTAACTATATATTATATTTTCATATTATAATTTGTTTTAAATTTAAATGCAATATCTTTTTGTTTTCTTTTGATGAATTCTCCTTTTTCTTACTAGCTTAAAAATGTATTACTATTAATTTATCAAAGCACGTCTTTTTGCGTAAATTTAATAATTATCCTCATTATTATGTCAATGATGGCGGACATTTATGTAATGATCTTAATTTTACGCTTAAACATTTAGTAATTCTTTAACTTTATACTGTCGATTGACGATTTCTAATTGTATTTGTTCCTTGGAGGGCTATTTAGCCCTGGGAACTTTATTGAATAAATAAAAATAGATACAACTACCAGAAAATCAAAAATGCAAATAACTGTACTAATATTTGGAGTACCCTTAAAAAAACTCAAGCTTATACCTACAAGTGATCCCGCCTTTGATCTACCTTTTCCGCCTGACGATTTTCTTAAAAAAATTTCAATTTCCCCCTTATTACCACCTAATCTATCTACCCCATCAGTGGGTACTGATACTTTTGATGAACATAAATTTTTTTCTGATGATATATCCCCTGACACCCTTGCTACTACCATCTCTGAAATTAAATCAAATTCAGTGGGATCAGATGGTATAACCATAAAGATTATAAAACTGGCTTTACCAGTTATCTTCCCTGCTCTTCTCCATATCTATAACTTCTCACTTTAGTCAGCTATTTTTCCTAAACTCTGGAAGCAGGCAATAATCCGGCCTATTCCTGAAGTTACTAAACCTAACTCAGTTGCAGACTTTAGAGCCATCTCGATTCTCAATGCATTATCTAAACCCCTTGAGCGTATTGTTCATAAACAACTTACCAAATACTTGAATACAAACTGCCAAATGGATCCGATGCAATCGGGATTTCGTGTAGGGCACAGTACTACGGCAGCTTCTCTTAAATTCACAATGGACGTCAAATATGATATGGACACAAAAGAGGTCACGCTGGCAGTCTTTTTTGACTTTTCTAAGGCCTTCGACCGGTCGAATGTGGAGTTCCTCAAGGCTCCTCGTTAGCCCCCTTACTTTTTAACATATACGTCAGGAAGCTTGGGAATCAACTTCTATACTGTAAATATCACAAGTTTGCGGATGATTTTAAGTTATACCTCTCGGGTCCTTTATCCTCATTACGGCAGATGTTTGCCATGATGCAGACTGATATCGACCTTGTGGCTGAGTGGGTTGGAAGCAGTGGTCTTGTTTTTAAGGGTTTCTAAGACCAAGACCATTGTTTTCAGCTCTTCCAGCGTCCCTTCTGCGGAGACTCTAAATAAGCATCAACCTTTACATATTGGAAATTTAAATATACAGTTTGAAGTGACTGTCAGGGATCTAGGTTTGGTGCTTGATAGATCTTTGACCTGGAGGGATCACGTGGCGGGAATCTGTAGAAGAACCTACATGACTCTTAGGCAGCTATACAGAAATAGAAAGTCACTGCCTACTTCTATTAGACTTCTGTTAGTTAAGAGTCTAATACTCCCACATTTTGATTTTGGTTGCACTGTATACGATGTCTCACTGACAAATTAAATAATAAATTAGAGAAATCCCTTAACGCGTGCATAAGATTTGTATTTGGCCTGAGAAAGAGTGACCATTTACTTCAATACAGAATCAAGGCAGGGATGCTTGTGGTTGCCAAAAGGAGACAATTTTTCACGGGTACTTTTCTTTTTTCTCTCCTGCAATCTGGGACACCTGAATATCTTTTCAACTTTTTTACCCTGAGAACAAACGAAAGGGATAGTGGACGTCAGCTCAGAGATAGGAGCTCTGTACTCATAATTCCATCACATCGTACCTCAAAGTTTCAACTATCTTTTATAGTTCGGGGCTCAAGGCTGTGGAATAAACTTCCTAAACATATTAGGGATTCTTGTTCTTTTTTCATTCTTTTCATTCTTTTTTCTTTTTTCTTTTTATTCTGCCATGTACACTTTAGACTTACTGCCCTATAGGCTATATCATGTTCTTCGATGGGCTCATTAGCTCTATGAACTTTGTATTTTAATAAATAAATAAATAAATAAATAAATAAATGTCGCCGTTATTTTCTATTTTTAGAGACATTAATTGGTTGAGAAATGCTGCTTTTCTCGTGGGTCCCTTAGATTTATAAGTCTTCTCCAATTTGACCCATATCCCTCGAGTTGTTGTACATTCTTTAATTAGCTTAATTCCCGATGAACTTATTGCTAAAACGATATCAGACTGCGCTTTCAGGTCAGCCTTCGTCCATTTATTCGCGGCTTCTGTTGTCGCTGGATTAATGACGATTGTCGCTCGGCCCTTTTCGGTAATTGCCGACGACAATCGTCCTTTCTTCCCTAACTATTTATAACCCACCGTTAACCCCCTCCCCCCCCTCCCCATTTGGGGCGAGGTTTGCCACCCTGACAATTCGTCAAAATCTGTATCCAAAATCAAAAATTCACTCTTACTCAATCCATCATTCTCGCTACTATTCTCTCTTATAAAAAAAAATTTCTATCGACAATTGTTTTCTTCCAGATTTCGCAAAATGTTTTCCTTCCTCTGTGACGAATTGTCTAGTTTAAATCTTAGTCCGTCTCTGCTTTGTTGATAAAAATTTTAATTTTCCTTGAACTCTTCTTTCCTCGAAAAATCCATCATAATAAATATAATTGTTTGATCACATCTTTTCCCTAAAAACGACATTTCCACGAAACTATTCTTTCCATCATCTGAAACCAAAAAATCAAAAACGCAAATCCAAAAAAAATTAAATAAAAATAAAATAAAATTTCCGTCATTTTGTCGTCCACAAAATAAACGTAATCCCAATTCTAGATTCATTTGACCTATTCCATTGTTTCTTCATTTTCCATCCTCAGACTCCATATTCTTATTTCCTTCTTCATTTTATTCTTCCATTTCGTTTTCATCACATTCTTTTCTTTATTGTTCTATTTGCCGGAAACAACTTAAAACCTCTTAATTTGTTTTCTTTTATACATCAAAATAATTTACAAACAAACGAAATTTCTACTTCATTGTCGAACACTACTTTCCATAATATTTTCGCAAATCGTTTATATTCCAATTTTCTACCGATTTTCCTCTTATTTTCCCCAGTTCATACACTGTCGAAGAAATCTTTTTTATAATCTTATATGGACCTTCGTAATCTTTGCTTAATTTCTGCGCGATTCCTGAAGCTTTATTCCATAATGTTCTGTCTTTTTTCAACACTAAATCACAAACATTATATTCAATTTTTCGCCGATTTCCATCATATCTTTCAGCCTGTTTTTCATTCGCTACATTTAAATTTTTCTGAACTTGTTCCTTTATAATCTGCAGTTTTCGCAGACGATCTGTCCATTTATCCACTTCTTGAAATTCAATTTCGTCTTCTCCTTCTGTCTCTCTTCTCAGAGTCTGTAAGGACGGAAGCTCTCTTCCTAAATTCAGAAAAGCTAGTGTGAATTTCGTTGTTGCATTGATACTCGTATTCAAAGCAAATTGAAGATCTTCGATGTTAATATCTCACAAATTATGCTCTTTGTCGAGATACGCTTTTATCGCAGTTTTGATCGATCTGTTATATCTTTCCGTCGGGTTTGCCTGTGGATAATATTTCGGCGTTGTCATATGCCGAATGCCAAACTTTTGAGCCAATTCTCTTATCGACTTATTGACAAATTCCGTCCCATTATCTGATAAGAGAATTCGAGGTGTTCCCCACCTGGAAATCACTTTCTTGTGAAATTCGCTCTCAATTGTTTTCCTGTCGGCTTTTTTAATGGGAACTATTTCCACCCATTTCGTGAACAGATCTACAAATACCAAGATGTACCTGTTGCGATTTTTGGATTGTGGTAACGATCCCATTATATCTGTGTCAACCATCGTCCATGGTTCCTCAATAATGCGTTTTCCCAACAACCCGATCTTTGGTTAGTTATTTGCCTTTATCCTCAGGCAAATTTCACACATTTTCACGTGTTTTATGACATCTAAATACATACCAGGCCAGAAATAATTCTCTGCTATTCTGTGGTAGGTCTTTTCTCTACCCATGTGTTCTGCCTGTATGTTATCATGGTTTTCCAGCATCACTTGCTTTCTTAAACTTTCTGGAATTACTAATTTCCAAGGATTAGTTTCTGGTAGCAAGTCCGATTTCAATGGATCCAGTCTGTCTAAATACAACTGTCCATCTCAAATTCTCCAATTTTCATTCTCAAATGGCTTGTTTTTCACTGCTTTCATCTTTGCTTCATACCAACTATCCTCTTGGTCCATTTTTACAATTTCTTCCAACATTTGTTCTCAATTTTCCTGGTCATTAATCCTTGACAAGGCATCTGGAACCACATGAGATATTCCTTTTCTGTTCACCATCTCATAATTAAATTCCAACAATCCCAATGCCCACCTCGCCAATCTACCTGTTGGGTTTTTCAAATTGTGAAGCCACAGAAGCGCTCGATGATCTGTTACTACAGTGAAATTGTAGCCTTCCAGATACGGTCTAAACTTTTTGATAGCCCAAACTACAGCTAAGCATTCCTTCTCCGAAACTGTATACCTTCTTTCAGCTTCACTCATATTCTTACTCGCATAAGCAATTACAACAGTTTTTCCATCAATAATCTGGCTCAAAACTGCACCTAAACCTGAATTGCTTGCGTCAGTTTCCAGCTGAAATTTTTCTTCAAAATTCGGCGCACTTAAGATATGAGCTGTAGTCAATAACGTAACTATCTTTTTCATCGCCTCATCTTGTTCATTTCCCCACTTCCAAGAATTCTTTTTTCTCAAAAGCTTCTGAAGTGGTCCAATAATTTCGGAAAAATGTGGTATAAATTTCCTATACCATGATGCTAATCCTATAAATCTTTGTAGCTGTTTGACCGTTTTTGGTGGCGGAAATTCTTTTATGGGTTTTATTTTGTCGTTGTCTATCTGCAGACCTTTCTCATTCACGACAAAACCTAAATACTTAATTTCAGCACAGCCAAATTCGCACTTTTCCACGTTGATTTCCAAACTTGCCTGTTTCAGTCTTTCTAATACCAGCTCGATATAATACATATGTTCGTCGAACGTCTTCGACACTATGACTATACCGTCTAGATAACAGAAAAAATGTTGTTTCAACTCTGGGGTAATAATCCTGTCCATCAGCCTTTGGAAAGTTGCAGGGGCATTGCACAATCCAAAAGGCATCTTCTTAAATTGGTACATGCCTTTTCCGGGAACAATAAAGGCTGTTATAGGTTTGGAATTTTTACATAATGGAATTTGGTTATATGCTGCTTTTAAATCAATTTTGGATATGTATTTGGCTGCTCTAAGCATATCCGAAATTTCAGCCATCAGGGGAACTGGATATAGGTCTTTTTTCGTAATATTATTCACCTTACGAAAATCGAAACAAAACCTATACGATCCATTTGGTTTCTTTATCATGACAATTGGATTGGACCAATCGCTGCTGCTTGACTCGATGATATCTTCATCCAGCATGCGATCTATTTCTTTGCAGATTTCTTCTTTAATCTTGGGGGAAAGATGGTAGTATCTTTGCTTTACAGATTCATGACCTTGAACATCTGTCACATGTTCTGTCATCGTAGTTCCAGGGTGCTTTCCATTAATAACAAGTCTTTTTTCTTTTATTAATTTATCTAATCTAACCTGTTGACTTTCCGTGAGCTCAACAATTCCATCCAATGATTCAAAATTTTCTTCAATTTTATTTTCATTCAATATTTTTCCAGTCATATTGTTATTCAAAATCGCTCGATTTTTAAAATTAATCTAATTTATATTCAAAGGCTTTTTAAATTTAAATTCTTTTCTGGCTTCTTAATTCACAGTATTCGATAATTTCTCATTTCTCGATTTATTTTTATTTTCCTGTACATTATTCTGTCTTTCTTTTATTTTCTTCTTATCTCTGTTTCGTTCTACTGACCTACTAACCGAGTCGTTAGATGAGTCAATCGAGTCCCGATCTGATTCATCACACCCATTTATCGTATTCAGTATTTCGAATCTATTGTTAAATTTAATTTCCATTAATTTCGGAATTTCCTTTTTCTTTTCATTTAATATAATTTTTTTTTTCTAAATTATCTTTTAATTTTTCTTCTTTTGATTTTCTATTTCCAAAATCTTCGAATTTTTTAAACAGTAGATTTTTATTTATAAACTTTTCTGGATAATTTAATTTCTCATTTTTTCTCTGTGTTCTTGACCATCCCGTTTGAGTTGCTATTTCTTTAAATCTTATTTCTTCCATTTTTGTTGTTTCTCGATTTCCAAACTCTCCAAAGTTCATCGTATACCGAACTTGTGGTAACTCTTTTAACCACCATTTCTCTATTGCATAATCGAAACCCATTCTTAATTTTTTTAACATATCGTCTCCTATATATGCTCTTTTTCCTAAACCTGGAACAATTCGAAATGTTAGGTTTTTCTTCAAATTACCAATAGTAATTGGTATTTCTATTTTTCCTAACATATCCATTAAATCTTCATTCGCAACTTTCACTTTTTTGACATTCATCGGAATAGTTTGTACACTATAAGATTTTAACATTTCTATAAATTTTCCACCCAAATACGAATGTGTTGCTCCAGAATCTATTAAAATTGTAAATTCATTATCCTCAAAATCTACTTTTACAAAATACTTATTTGTGTTACAAGTGTGCATAAAAAGGGGAATCGAGACTCGTGTGAAGTTTGCCAATGTGTGGCAATCACACGAGTCGAGATTTCCCTAGATGCGCACGTGTAGCACACACTATTTTCTGCAACAGTTTGTGTCCAAAAAGAGACCCGAACTTGATATTATGTCACTTTAAACCACTTCAAAACAAAAACCACTGACAAGCCGACGGATTAGCTTTTGGTGCCGTGGGAGGGTTGGGGGGGGGGGTTACCCCCCCACCGATGGGGTCTAGGGGTGAAACCCCGGTGGGGGGTTTCGGGGGGCGGAGCCCCCCGCAACAAAAAAACAAAATCTAAAGCTATTTATAATATAAATTTAAATAGTTGACATTTTGAGGTTAGGTTAATTGTATTAAATGTCAACATTTTCGATAACTTAGGTGGTCCCGAGTTACACTAAATTAAAAGCTAGTGACACCGCGAACTCAAAATTAATCTATGAATAGGCCCTTTTCAGGGTCAAAACTATTCCAAAAAAGGATACACACTGGAATATACATTTTTTAGTTAATAACTATCATAAAGCATTTTACAGAATTTTAAAAAGAGCTTGTTGAAACTGAATTCTAAATATCGAGGCGAAAAATATATTTTAGAGGTACAATGTTAATCAATTGCAAGATTTTTGCAGTTAATTTATTAAATTTTATTATCAAAAGACACTAAAGTATTCATAATACATCATTAAACATCAACGAGTAACATTTATTCTAATACTTTGGTATTTCAAATGCAGTTTTTATTTAAAGACAATGAACACTATTGAGTGTTTATAATATATTTTTAAACAATAAAGCAAATTATGTTAACTATAATATTTTGGCAATAAAAATGGAGTCTTTAGATGAAGACAGTTTTAATATTAAGATCTTAATCATTTAAATCAAAAAACACAGTCTTTCAATAAAATAGAAAACATTAGCGTTAAAGATTTTTTAAATTATAAAAGTATAAAGTTCGCGATCAACTGAGAACTTTAAAACGTAATCACTGTAAATAAAAAAATAAAAAAAATAATTGAAATTTTAAAACATAAACTCAGCGTATGGTTTTTATTTTTTGCCGTCATTAAATATGTTTATTGTGACGTTTTGGCACTTTGTAATGTGGAGAAGATCTTTGGCGGATAACTCCATGCTTGAGCATGATTTTTCTCTATTTTCAATTGTCAAGCAACTATTCGATGAGTGAGCTTCCTCGATAGAATTATTTGCGGCAGAAGTTTTCATGATGGATGTAGAAATTAATTTACTGATTTTTCTTTTCCCTTCCGATGAATCTTCAATGTAGTTCTTCGCCACTTGGTTGGATTTCCATCCACCGTGACGTTTTAATGTGACAATGTCGGCTCCAGCGTCTGCTAGAAGTGTCGCGGAGGTTCTCCGGAAAGAGTGAGCAGTATATAATTCGGTTTCAGGTAGATTTAAAAATTGAGCGATTTGAAGTGGCATACTGACAAATTTATTTATGCTGATAACTTGCCGGGTACATTTTCCACTCTGCCAGTTTAAGAAAAACTTGTTCGTTTCCACACTTTGTGTTCGATATGATGCATAACTTTGGATTATCTTATACAAGCACCTTCAACTCCAATTATGAGAGCAACCTATAAATAATGTAGATATATTAGCAATATAGGATTTATAAGTATTTTTATTTATATTTAATTTTTTATATTTTATTTATTTCTATTCAATTTATTTTATATATTTTTTTAATTTTATGTACCTATTTATTTCATCTATTTAAAAATTATTTATTATATTTTTGATATGAGTATTTTTAAAAATAATAATAATAATATCAATGTTACAGAAGTTGTATGATAAATGCAAACTTTATATACATATTTACCTTGGTTGCCAAGTATTTTTTGTCCGGAGCTTCGCTCAAAAATTTATCGATTTCCTCAGCAGTTAAGACTTTAGATTTTTTCGTTCGTGATCCCTTTGCTTTTATTTTAAGAAGATCGATTAAATGCATATATTTACTTATATCAACGTCATTGTTTTGTCTAATGGTTTTTTTTAACATGGAATATATAGACCATAGGGTCGAAGGCGCTTTTGTCTGAGAGATTTCTTCAAAATAAGCCATTAGAGATTTCTCAGAGATTAAGGAACAATTTTTGCTTTTCTGCCATGTAATAAAGTTCTCATAAGTGTTCAAGTAGATTTGTTTGGATTTTCCGGAATAAGTTTTTCTTTTGCGCGCGCAAACAATTCATCTATTGAATTTTCACTTTCAATAACAACAACATCTTGTGCTTTGGAAGCCATATTTCAAAACGTTTGTTGAAAAAATTTTTACGTTTTAATGAAACAACGTAAAACGACACGAATATCAACTAGACGCTACAGGTTACAGAGGTTAGAAATGCTCGACTACAAAATGGCGACGTGACTGCGAGACAGCTGTTGTTTCATAGTGATTATCGCATAAGTTAAGTTGGTACGAGTGTTTGACAAGCATTACTGGAGGGAGAAACTATGCGTAAAATATTTTTTTAGACACAAGTGCATAAAAAACAGCAGTTTAGTCGAGTTTTGGACACAAACTGTTGTAGAAAATCTATTATCTCCATTTTCTAAAGTGTCTATTTCTGGTAAAAAACTTTCTCTTGGGGATACTTGCGTCTCAAGCACCCCCTTTAGTCGTTTCCCTGATTCAACAATGGACATTCTCTTTTACAATGACCTACCTCATTACATGAATAACATTTAATTTGTGATCTTTCGAAACTTTTTACTTTCATTGCTAATTTCGGACACTCTTGTTTAAAATGTCCTATTTGCTTACACAAATAACATTTTCCATTTTTCTGATTCGTCAAATCAGAATTTGGATTCTCTGCATCCCGTGCACCTGAATGCCTACTCTCCATTTTCTGCTTGTCTTCAGATATTTTTTCATTTCTATTTGAACTCATTTCAATCGCTTTTTGCCTCGATTGTACTGTTCCATTATTAGAAAAATTTTCTTCCGGAAATGTTATTTTCGGCCTGTTATTCTGATAGTCATTTCTAAAGTTTAAAAATCTATTAAAATTTTGGAAATTCGGAAAGTTAGTAAAAACTTTTCTTCCTCTTCCAAAACTTTTAAAATTTTCATTTCCTCTTCTCTGTTAAATTCCTACATTTTGTTGTCTTTTCTCTAATTTTCGTTTTTTATCCGTTGACACATCTAAAATTTGTCCTCTTATTCTAGATTTCGCTATTTCGGTTTCAAATTCTTTTCCTAAGCTTTCTAGCTCTTCAAAAGTTTCAAAGTCTCTTCTTTTAATTATTAATCTTGTTGGAAATTTCTTCGAAATACCTTTCATCCAGAAATACACTGATGAATTTTTCACTTAAATCTTCCAACGATCTCCAGCCATATTTGGAAATTTTATACCATTCCAAAGCTTCCTCTGCAAAAACTGCATCCAAATTCTCAAGCTTATCACAATTTGATATGTGATATCCTCTCTTGAATCTAAATAAGTCTTCCAGAAATTGTGCTGGACTGTCTACCTTGCTGTTACAAAATCGAACCAGCCAATTTGAGATGATTTGAAACGGTGTCTGTATCATGCCAAAAGGAAACATTGTACCAGAAATATTCGTCAAAATATTTCTATTTTCGTGATTTCCTTCTGTTCCTTCAAAAACAGGATATCACTGCCTACTTTCCCTACTATTCCTATTCTCATTTGAATTTTTTCCTATATTTCCATACAAGTTATCTTTCTGAAATTTATTTCCAAAATTTTCACTTTCTTTTTCATGATTTGACCTATACTTTGGAGCTTGATTCGATTCGTCATATCGAAAATCACCTCCTTCTTTATTTCTATTATCTTCTTTCGGCCAATCGTAATTAAAACCAAAATTTTGTTTTCCAAAATTTTTTTGATTTCCTCTTGAAACTTTTTCCGCTCGAAATTAACTTCCTTAATTTTCTTCTAACTTTTCCTTTTCGTATAATCTATCTGCCTTTAAAGAATTATTTTTTACCGGTTTATATTTTTCTTTTACCTTGTGCCTATGTTCTTCTTCTAATAACTTATTTTCCTTTCTAACTTTCTTTCTAACTTCGAACCTTCATTATCTTTCCGACTCTCTTTATCACTACAAAATTTTCCTGATACCGAAAATTTTCTAAACTGGTTTTTTCCCGTGTCCGATTCCTGAGGAGCCGTTTCATTCAACTTTAATTCCCTCAATTCACTTTGCGGAATAATTTTCATTAATTCCCGAATTAAACGATTTTTTCTTTCTACACTTTCTTTCAAAAATTTCATTTGTTCTACATTTTCCTTTTCTTTTCTACTGCTTTCAAAATCTATATTTTCAAGCCTAAAATTATTTGCCATTTCAGACAAATCCGAAAATCCACCCGTTTCCGAACTATTACTTTCGTCGCTTAAGTTTTCATTTTTATTTTCTACATTTTCATTTCCTATTTTATTTTTAGGAAATTCCGCGTTTTGTTCCTCGCGCCTATTTTCTAAATTTTCTCCACTTTGTAATTTTTCACTATTTTGGTGACTTTCTTCATTTCCTTTTTGTTTTCTTATTTTACGCGGTCTTAATTGACGTTTACCGGTCATTTTGCTTTGATATTTCTAAACGCAATTTGAACTAAAATAAATTTTCCACAATTTGTCGAATTAAAAGAAAATTAATTTATTTTACTAAATTTCACTTTTTCTTTGTGTTTTAAAATTTTAAAAATTCTTTCAATTTTCAAAATTTTAATTTTTCCATTAAAATCAATTTTCCGAAACAAGCGATAACTTCCTTTATTTTTAAATCAATTATTTCTCTCTTCGTATTAAAATATGTCACTTTTATTTCAAACGAATTTTTCTTAATCCTTTTCTCGAAATAAAATAAAATCTAATTCTTTAATATTTTCTTAAATTTCAAATTTTAATTTAAAACTTTTTCACTATTCTCGATTTTAGAAAATTTTTCCACTTAATTTAATTACTTACTTTTATTTTATAATTTTCAACTATCTCTTTTTTCACAAATTAAAATTTTCTTAGTTTTAGTTAAAAATTTCACTTTCTAACATCTACTTTAATTCATTTTCCACATCTTTATTTTATTATTATTTCACTAAATTTATTTTCAAAATTTTTCTAATACCTTTACTTTTAAAACTATTTGCATTTCGAATTAAAATTTTCTTAGACAAAAAAGAAAAGTATATTATGCATCAAGGGAGGGAAGGCCGTGTTTTTTTGTCAAGCACAAATGTTCGAAGAACGAGTGTAGCACGAGCGTAGCGAGTGCGAAACGAGTTCGGAGAACTGTGAGTGCTGCGGGTCAGCACTCGCAGTTTTCAGGTTAGTGACGTTAGAGATAAAAAAACTGCCGAACAGTGGACAGCGCATTGCGGCGCGCCGCAATGCGCCTGCGCGATGAGAGTTTTTTTCACTGTTCGGAAGTTTTTTTACCTCTAACGTTCACTGACCTAAAAACTGTGAGTTCTGCCCCGCTTAAGGTGAACGAAAACACGAGGTTTTCGTGCATGTGTGGTAGAAAAAATTTTAATTTCTCAAATCTAAATTTTTACTCTTTTAATTTTCTTACTTTTTAATCTTTAATTTAAAAAAAAAAATATTTTTAGGGGAGTGGGCCCTAAGATGGACAGGGCCCCAAGAAGGACATTTCGTATAAAATTTTTGTTTAAGGTGACAGCGCCTTATGCTTTCTGTCATTTTTGTTGTTTGTATAGACGAACATTTTGATGCACATTTGAGGAAAAAAACCCAGTTGGTTTTTCTTCTACACATACCACGTAATTTTATGTCTAAAAAAGTTTTATTACAGTTTTTTCTCAAGTTGGTAAAGTTATTTAAATTTATGATTTAGAATGAGTACTGAACGTTATAATATTCTTTATTTATCGTATAATAACATTCTAAAATGATTTTACTAATTCAATATTCATATATATATTTTTACTGGGGATTAAAAAATGGTGTCATGTACCCTAAGATGGACAGGCCTAAAATCTCAATGTATTTTTTTGCATATTTTCGATTTTATACTTTTTTCAATAATTTTTTGAGCCAATTAAAGAAGTTCTACCGTATGACAATACTAGTCAAAACAGAAACCATTATTTTGTGGCTAGGTTTAAATTTAATTTTACTAATATATAATTAAATAATTGTATTTATTAACTTTTTTAACTTTATTTACTTTTTAAATATGACTATTTTTCATGTGCGATCAAAATCAACATTTTAAAATGTCAGAACGTCTGAACTGTATCGTGTAAAACACGAAATATTTTTACAAATTAATTTATTGCAACTCTCACAAGAACCCATTGTCCTTTCTTAAATACAATATCGGCTTATTAGATATCTGTGTTTAACTATACAAACTTTGATCACTATCTAGTCATTTAATAATTTTTAATACGAAAATATATGTGACAGAGTAATGAATTCTCATAAGAATCAATGTTAAACAGGTTAAACAGTGAAAAAATATATCGATCATAACTTTTTTCCCAAGAACCTACAGGTCTCAAAAATTTAACTACAAAATTTTAGAAACTTTATCTATCAGTAAACCAAGTTTTATCAAAATATGTTTGATTATTCGATTTACGGTAGAACCTCCTTAATTAAAATTTTTTATTTTCCACCATAAAATGTGATTTTATAGTTAGAGAATTTATTTTATTGATATTTTTCGATATTTTATTACTTTTTACTGTTAAGCTATTAAATTGAAGTTTTTAGAAATTTTATTTCTTGATAAATTCCGTAAAATGATTAAAACTTAGTTCAAGAATTGTTACACGATGTTAATTTTTTATTTACTACCATTTTCAGAGACTTTTAAGAAGGTGTCCATCTTGGGGACACTTTTTTTTAGACCGAAAATTTTAACAATTAGAAAAAATGCTTTAAAAAATGTTTATGTTCAAAATAAAATTTTATCTCTGTGGCCATAAGTTACCTTATAAATTGTACTTTCATCCGGTATAAAAAATTTTAATATGTAATATTTTATTCGGTTTGGATTCTACAGCAATAAATCGATAGGGTGTCCAACTTGGGGCCCTCTCCCCTACACTTATTTTATTAAAGGCTTTTCTAAAATTTATTTTATTTCACTTTATCCGTATTTATTTTTCAATTTTTTCGATTTTATTGACTTTTAAACTTTTCTGTTATTTCTTGTTAATTTAATTAAAAATCATTCCAATTTTACTTTTACTTTTTCAATTTCAATTCCATATTTTATTTCATTTTACAAAATTAGTTCAATTTTTTTTCCTTCCTCTCAGAATTTCTTTCTATTTTCGTTCAGCTGATCGTTATCAGATCAACCGGCACTTCTTATAAACACACTCGACCTTCGCAAATTTCGTTAAATTTTAATTTCTACGCGACCACGTTTTCTCGAATTTTTTCTCAAATCACTTTTTTCTATTTAATTTTTCGTTATTTTACTTATTTTCTTTCTTTTTCTTTCTTTTTCCGCACTTTATTTCACTTTTTTACACTTTATACCGGCTTTTTCTTTAATTTTTCGAAACGTTTATTTCTTTAACTTTCTTTCATTTTTAGGGTTCCGTACACAAAGTGTACAAACGGAACCCTTATGACGAGATTCGTGCGTCCGTAGACAAAAATCGTATCCCCCCCCCCCTTGACACCAAACTATTTGACTTAGAAAGCTCAAATTTGGCACACATATGTATTTTCACGTGTAGATTACAGGAAAATTATAGAGAACGTGATTGGAAGGATTGGTCATAGTGTTGTCAAGGAAATAACAAGATTTTTGAGCGTTTTTAAAGTACTTGTGCTGAAATCTCTTGCTATATCCTTGATACCACTATGGCCACTACCTTCTCTATAATTTTCCTGTAATCTACACATAACAAGACATTTGTGTACCAAATTTGAGCCCTCTAAGTCAAATAGTTTGGAAGATCAGGGGGGGGGGAATGGTCCATTTTTTATCAAAAATGCAATAAAAGCTGATGTTTCTTCCACTCTATCTGACAAACTATTGTATTTAGAGTGCTGAAATTTGGTACACACATGTAGTTTGACGTGTAGATTACAGAAAGCCTAAAGAGAACTTTGTTACAGGCTGTTATCATAGTGGTTTTAGCAAAAAATCACGACTTTTTTTAAAAAATGATGAAAATATGACCATAGCCCCACCCACTTAACTTCCAACCTATTTGTCTTAGAAAGTTTAAATTTGGTATACAAATGTGTTTTCACGTGTAGATTACAGAAAAATTATAGAGAACATGATTATAGGGCTTGGTCATAGCGTTGTCAAGGAATTAAAAAGATTTTTGGGCATTTCTTATGCATATTGGCCTCTATCTATCGTTATTACTTTGACAGCACTATGACCATCACCTTCTCTATAATTTTTATATAATCTACACCTGAAAATACATGTGCATACCAAATTTTAGCTCTCTAAGCCAAATAGTTAGGCAGATAAGGTTACAGATACCGTCATTTTTTAGTTAAAATGCATTTAAAATGCCATTTCTTGGCGCTTATCAACAAAATTATTTGACATAGCGTGTTATAATTTGGTATGAACATGTAGTTTTATTTGTAGATTACAGAACAAAGGTTAATAACTTTGTTGCAGGCTGTTATCATATTGTTTTCGAGCAAATAACCACGACTAAAAAAATGGTTAAAAATGATCATATCTCCCATCCCTCTTATCTGTCAAAATATTAGAATTAGAGAATTTAAATTTGCAAAAATGCATAAATAAAATCGGGCAAGTACGAATTACAGCCGTACTAAAACCAAGGGTTCCGTACAATTATTATTAAATATTGTTAAATATTGTTGAAACAAAAAGTGTATAAAATTTTTTAAAATACTAATTGTAATTTTCAATTATTTCAAAAAGAAATTTGATAATTTTTACCATTTTGTGGAATAAAATATGTATTTGTGTACGCTGCACAAAAATGTGTTACTAATATAAATAATAGTTCAAATATAATAAGTAAATATTCTTATTTACCTTTTATCCCACTTTCCAATTTGGATACAGAGGTTTTTTAATTTTGTCCAATAAGGTCGTTAAATTGATATTTAATAATTAAACAATTGTATTTTGATAAACTACGAACTATGTAGTCAGATTAATTTATGTAATATTATATTCGGCAGCGTACAAAAATACATATTTTTTCTACAAAATGATAAAAATTATAAAATTTCTTTCTGAAATAATTGAAAATTACAATTAGTATTTTAAAAAATTGTATATACTTTTTGTTTTAACAATATTCATAATAATAAAGTGCTTGCACTTTTTAGGCATGAAACACTATATTTGGGTGGGAAATACAAGGTTGTTTTTGGTTCCCAAGGTTTTCCAGGAGTAATTTTTGGCGCTGAACACGAATCTAAAGTCAAAATGACGATTGAACTTCATGTAAATTGTCAAACCACCTGT
Source organism: Ganaspis brasiliensis (assembly GCA_037103525.1). Classification (NCBI taxonomy): domain Eukaryota; kingdom Metazoa; phylum Arthropoda; class Insecta; order Hymenoptera; family Figitidae; genus Ganaspis; species Ganaspis brasiliensis. The sequence goes on from JAZKLR010000018.1 coordinate 1,586,317, forward strand.
TCTGGTCGGATTATTATGTCAATTTGTCTGTCCGCACTGCGTATCTTCTTGGTTTTATGCCGCATTTGGGGGTATAATGCAAGAATATATTTGGTTCTCAAGGTTTTCTTGAAGTATTTTTTGTCGCTGATCACGAATATAAAGTTAATTTGACGATAAGACTTAATGGAAATTGACAAACCAGCAGTTGTCACACGATTATGAAAATTCACTTTTGTCTGTCCGCGCTGTTTTTCTCTGCAACTTCTATGCCGCATTTTGAGTGCATAATACAAGAATATATTTGGTTCTCCAGGTCTTCTTAAAGTATTTTTTGTCGCTGATCATGAATCTGAAATTCATTTAACGATTGGACTTAATGGAAACTGACAAATCGTCCTGTCATAGGACGATTATTAAATTCATTTTGTCTGTCCGCACTGCTTATCTGTGTGGTTTTATGCCGCATCTTGTGTCATTGTTGTGAATGTAGAGTGGTTTTAAGAGTATTTTCTATCGCTAAACATAAACTATGAATGAAATTGAAGATTTGGCTAAATGGAAATTGCTAAAATGGCTGTTATTTGAGCAATATTATGAAAATGCAGTTTGTTTGTCCGCACTGTTTATCTGTATGGCTTTATGTCGCATCTTAAGTCATTATCGTGAATGTAGAGTGGTTTTAAGAGTATTTTCTATCGCTAAACATAAACTGTAAATGAAATTGATGATTTGATTAAATAAAAATTGCTAAACTGGCTTTTATTGGAGCAATATTATAAAAATTCAGTTTGTCTATCCGCACTTCCTATCTGTGTGGTATTCCCTTACGAAAGTTTATGACATAAAATGTATGTCATACGCGCTTGACGTAAATTACATGACGTTTTTTCGCGACGTCAAGTAAATCACGTCAGAAAAATTACGTCAAAAAAAAATGCCACAAATCGCTAAAATAAATGATTTTTTAAGAAATAAACGATTCTAAACAGCAAAATACAAAAAACAATGAACAGCTTGGGTTGTAAACTACACATAAAGGTTATGTGTAGCTTAAAATTAATAAAAGTTATATTTCAGTTAATAAATACAATTTTTAAATTTAATAAATTAAAAAAGAATTTTAAAAATACAAACTACTATAAAAGTGAACGAATTAAGATTAATTGTTGCTACAATTAACTGCGAGAACCTCACATAATGAGGATATTTTTTAAAAACAAATTTGGGGGGACAGGGAATCGAACCCGGGTTCGCCGCACGCAACTAACTAAAACCTAACGCCTAACCAACTGAGCTATCTCGATTAACTTCTATACAAACAACAAATCTTTTTCTTAAACTGCAAGTCCATATTATGTGTTTTACTGGAAAATATGTAAAAAAGCAAAAATCTAAATTCCTAAACGACTTATTATGATAAAACTTATTGTTTTAAAGAAGCCAGACAATATACAAAGAAATAAATAGTTAATTTCTAAAAGAAAACATAAAGAACTGAATTCCGTCAACCCAAAGCAAAACAACAATATAAAATGAGTTCAAAATTATTGCAAATGATTAATGGATGCCTCCTCAATCAGATTGCACTTGCACAATCTTTAAAAATTGGCAAATTAATAATAAAAATAGCGAAAATAAGTAAGTTGTTTAAGCCAACTAATCTGCACAGATTGACCACCAATCAGAGGAGGTCACGTGCTTTTCCGCACGAAAATCAAATCACTCTTGTTGACTTAAAGAATATATCAGTACAAAAATCAAAAGTTTAAACAAAAATAATTGATTAATCAATTCTGATCATTATTGAAAGCATAATTATTTCATTTCTTAAGAACAAAATGTTACAATTAATAAAATTAAATTTAAAAGTAAACTAATTAAATCCAAATAAAAATAAAATATTTATCTACCACAAAATTAACAATTAAAAAAATAAAACTTTAATTACACAAAAAAAAAAATTGAGATATTAAGATAACAAAAATTAAAATGTACGACAGGTAGTAGCAGAAAGGGGCACAACAATCAATTTGCACAAAAAAATCTAATCAAAATCTAAAATGGTTGATCATACTCAAAAATATACAATTTAATTATTTGAATTAATAAAAAAAATGATCAACCCATGAAAACCACCCTAAAGGATGATATTCTGACAAAATTATTAAAAAAATAAAAATTCGTTCAAAAAAAAATCTAATCACAATCTGAAAGAGTAAAACATACTCAGAAATATACACCCTAACTTTGTAAATTAATAACAAAAAATATCAACACCTGAAAACCACCCCTAATAAAAACATTCGGATAAAATTAAAAAGGAAAATATCAATTAACGCAAAAAAATTGTAAAAAAAATTTGAAATGCTAAAACATTACCTATATCTGAAACAATAATTTTGTCCGTTTATTATACATATGGGAACATTCCTTCATAATTATGCCTTGTCAGAAATTATTGGCAAAATACACTAAAAAAATTCCAGTCAAATATCAATTATTTTCCACATTTCTAGATGTAATTTCAAACTTTTTCATCTCTAAACAAACAAAATTAAACATAAATTGAGCTACTGCGCATTGATTTCAACTTGTGAAAAAATAAAAATTCAATGCATTTTTGCCTTGCCAGAAATATTTGCCAAAATACTCTAAAAAATTTTCAGCCAAATATCATTTATTCTCCGTACTTCTAGATCTAATTTTTAACTTTTTCATATATTAACGAACAAAGTTGAACAAAAATTAACCCAATGCGCGTTACATTCAAATTGTCAAGAAGTGAAAATTTAATCAATTTTTGCCTTGCCAGAAAAATTTGGCAAAATACACTAAAAAATTTTCAGCCAAATATCAATTATTTTCCGTGTTTCTAGATCTAATTTCAAACTTTTTCATATATTAACGAACAAAATTGTACAAAAATTAAGCGACTACGCGTTACATTCAAATTGTCAAAAAATGAAAATTTAGTCAATTTTCGCCTCACCAGAAAATTTTAGCAAAATACACTAAAAAATTTTCAGTCAAATATCAGTTATTTTCCGTGTTTCTAGATCAAATTTCAAACTTTTTCATATATTACCAAACAAAATTGTACAAAAATTAATCGACTGCGCATTAGTTTAAACTTGACAAAAAATTAAAATTCCATCAATTTTCGCCTCGCCAGAAAATTTTAGCAAAATACACTAAAAATATTTCAGTCAAATATCAGTTATTTTCCGTGTTTCTAGATCAAATTTCAAACTTTTTCATATATTACCAAACAAAATTGTAAAAAATTAATCGACTGCGCATTAGTTTAAACTTGACAAAAAATGAAAATTCAATCAATTTTCGCCTCACCAGAAAATTTTAGCAAAATACACTAAAAAATTTTTAGTCAAATATCAGTTATTTTCCGTGTTTTTAGATCAAATTTCAAACTTTTTTATATATTAACGAACAAAATTGTACAAAAATTAAGCGACTGCGCGTTACATTCAAATTGTCAAAACATGAATATTTAGTCAATTTTTGCCTTGCCAGAAAAATTTGGCAAAATACACTAAAAAATTTTCTGCCAAATATCAATTATTTTTCGTGTTTCTAGATCTAATTTCAAACTTTTTCATATATTACCAAACAAAATTGTACAAAAATTAATCGACTGCGTATTAGTTTAAACTTGACAAAAAATTTAAATTCCATCAATTTTCGCCTCGCCAGAAAAAATTTGCAAAAAACACTAAAAAATTTTTAGCCAAATATCAATTATTTTCCGTGTTTCTAGATCTAATTTCAAACTTTTTCATATATTAACGAACAAAATTGTACAAAAATTAACCCAGTGCGCATTAGTTTCAACTTGTCAAAAAATGAAAAATCAATCAATTTTCGCCTCACCAGAAAATTTTAGCAAAATACACTAAAAAATTTTCAGTCAAATATCAGTTATTTTCCGTGTTTCTAGATCAAATTTCAAACTTTTTTATATATTAACGAACAAAATTGTACAAAAATTAAGCGACTGCGCGTTACATTCAAATTATCAAAAAATTAAAATTTAGTCAATTTTTGCCTTGCCAGAAAAATTTGGCAAAATACAGTAAAAAATTTTCAGCCAAATATGAATTATTTTCCGTGTTTCTAGATCTAATTTCAAACTTTTTCATATATTACCAAACAAAATTGTACAAAAATTAAGCGACTGCGCGTTACATTCAAATTATCAAAAAATTAAAATTTAGTCAATTTTTGCCTTGCCAGAAAAATTTGGCAAAATACAGTAAAAAATTTTCAGCCAAATATGAATTATTTTCCGTGTTTCTAGATCTAATTTCAAACTTTTTCATATATTACCAAACAAAATTGTACAAAAATTAATCGACTGCGCATTAGTTTAAACTTGACAAAAAATTAAAATTCAATCAATTTTCGCCTCACCAGAAAATTTTAGCAAAATACACTAAAAAATTTTTAGCCAAATATCAATTATTTTCCGTGTTTCTATATCTAATTTCAAACTTTTATATTTATTAACAAACAAAATTGTACAAAAATTAACCCAGTGCGCATTAGTTTCAACTTGTCAAAAAATGAAAATTCAATCAATTTTCGCCTCACCAGAAACTTTTAGCAAAATACACTAAAAAATTTTCAGTCAAATATCAGTTATTTTCCGTGTTTCTAGATCAAATTTCAAACTTTTTTATATATTAACGAAAAAAATAGTACATAAATTAAGCGACTGCGCGTTACATTCAACTTGTCAAAAAATAAAAATTCAATCAATTTTCGCCTCACCAGAAAATTTTAGCAAAATACACTAAAAATTTTTAGTCAAATATCAGTTATTTGCCGTGTTTCTAGATCAAATTTCAAACTTTTTTATATATTAACGAACAAAATTGTACAAAAATTAAGCGACTGCGCGTTACATTCAAATTGTCAAAAAATTAAAATTTAGTCAATTTTTGCCTTGCACGAAAAATTTGGCAAAATACAGTAAAAAATTTTCAGCCAAATATGAATTATTTTCCGTGTTTCTAGATCTAATTTCAAACTTTTTCATATATTACCAAACAAAATTGTACAAAAATTAATCGACTGCGCATTAGTTTAAACTTGACAAAAAATTAAAATTCAATCAATTTTCGCCTCACCAGAAAATTTTAGCAAAATACACTAAAAAATTTTTAGCCAAATATCAATTATTTTCCGTGTTTCTATATCTAATTTCAAACTTTTATATTTATTAACAAACAAAATTGTACAAAAATTAACCCAGTGCGCATTAGTTTCAACTTGTCAAAAAATGAAAATTTAGTCAATTTTTGCCTTGCCAGAAAAATTTGGCAAAATACACTAAAAAATTTTCAGCCAAATATCAATTATTTTCCGTGTTTCTAGATCTAATTTCAAACTTTTTCATATATTAACGAACAAAATAGTACAAAAATTAAGCGACTGCGCGTTACATTCAAATTGTCAAAAAATGAATATTTAGTCAATTTTTAACTTACCAGAAAAATTTGGCAAAATACAGTAAAAAATTTTCAGTCAAATATCAATTATTTTCCGTGTTTCTAGATCTAATTTCAAACTTTTTCATATATTAACGAACAAAATTGTACAAAAATTAAGCGACTGCGCGTTACATTCAAATTGTCAAAAAATGAAAATTTAGTCAATTTTTGCCTTGCCAGAAAAATTTCGCAAAATACAGTAAAAAATTTTCAGCCAAATATGAATTATTTTCCGTGTTTCTAGATCTAATTTCAAACTTTTTCATATATTACCAAACAAAATTGTACAAAAATTAATCGACTGCGCATTAGTTTAAACTTGACAAAAAATTAAAATTCCATCAATTTTCGCCTCGCCAGAAAATTTTAGCAAAATACACTAAAAATATTTCAGTCAAATATCAGTTATTTTCCGTGTTTCTAGATCAAATTTCAAACTTTTTCATATATTACCAAACAAAATAGTAAAAAATTAATCGACTGCGCATTAGTTTAAACTTGACAAAAAATGAAAATTCAATCAATTTTCGCCTCACCAGAAAATTTTAGCAAAATACACTAAAAAATTTTTAGGCAAATATCAGTTATTTTCCGTGTTTTTAGATCAAATTTCAAACTTTTTTATATATTAACGAACAAAATTGTACAAAAATTAAGCGACTGCGCGTTACATTCAAATTGTCAAAACATGAATATTTAGTCAATTTTTGCCTTGCCAGAAAAATTTGGCAAAATACACTAAAAAATTTTCAGCCAAATATCAATTCTTTTCCGTGTTTCTAGATCTAATTTCAAACTTTTTCATATATTACCAAACAAAATTGTACAAAAATTAATCGACTGCGTATTAGTTTAAACTTGACAAAAAATTTAAATTCCATCAATTTTCGCCTCGCCAGAAAAAATTTGCAAAAAACACTAAAAAATTTTTAGCCAAATATCAATTATTTTCCGTGTTTCTAGATCTAATTTCAAACTTTTTCATATATTAACGAACAAAATTGTACAAAAATTAACCCAGTGCGCATTAGTTTCAACTTGTCAAAAAATGAAAAATCAATCAATTTTCGCCTCACCAGAAAATTTTAGCAAAATACACTAAAAAATTTTCAGTCAAATATCAGTTATTTTCCGTGTTTCTAGATCAAATTTCAAACTTTTTTATATATTAACGAACAAAATTGTACAAAAATTAAGCGACTGCGCGTTACATTCAAATTATCAAAAAATTAAAATTTAGTCAATTTTTGCCTTGCCAGAAAAATTTGGCAAAATACAGTAAAAAATTTTCAGCCAAATATGAATTATTTTCCGTGTTTCTAGATCTAATTTCAAACTTTTTCATATATTACCAAACAAAATTGTACAAAAATTAAGCGACTGCGCGTTACATTCAAATTATCAAAAAATTAAAATTTAGTCAATTTTTGCCTTGCCAGAAAAATTTGGCAAAATACAGTAAAAAATTTTCAGCCAAATATGAATTATTTTCCGTGTTTCTAGATCTAATTTCAAACTTTTTCATATATTACCAAACAAAATTGTACAAAAATTAATCGACTGCGCATTAGTTTAAACTTGACAAAAAATTAAAATTCAATCAATTTTCGCCTCACCAGAAAATTTTAGCAAAATACACTAAAAAATTTTTAGCCAAATATCAATTATTTTCCGTGTTTCTATATCTAATTTCAAACTTTTATATTTATTAACAAACAAAATTGTACAAAAATTAACCCAGTGCGCATTAGTTTCAACTTGTCAAAAAATGAAAATTCAATCAATTTTCGCCTCACCAGAAACTTTTAGCAAAATACACTAAAAAATTTTCAGTCAAATATCAGTTATTTTCCGTGTTTCTAGATCAAATTTCAAACTTTTTTATATATTAACGAAAAAAATAGTACATAAATTAAGCGACTGCGCGTTACATTCAACTTGTCAAAAAATAAAAATTCAATCAATTTTCGCCTCACCAGAAAATTTTAGCAAAATACACTAAAAATTTTTAGTCAAATATCAGTTATTTGCCGTGTTTCTAGATCAAATTTCAAACTTTTTTATATATTAACGAACAAAATTGTACAAAAATTAAGCGACTGCGCGTTACATTCAAATTGTCAAAAAATTAAAATTTAGTCAATTTTTGCCTTGCACGAAAAATTTGGCAAAATACAGTAAAAAATTTTCAGCCAAATATGAATTATTTTCCGTGTTTCTAGATCTAATTTCAAACTTTTTCATATATTACCAAACAAAATTGTACAAAAATTAATCGACTGCGCATTAGTTTAAACTTGACAAAAAATTAAAATTCAATCAATTTTCGCCTCACCAGAAAATTTTAGCAAAATACACTAAAAAATTTTTAGCCAAATATCAATTATTTTCCGTGTTTCTATATCTAATTTCAAACTTTTATATTTATTAACAAACAAAATTGTACAAAAATTAACCCAGTGCGCATTAGTTTCAACTTGTCAAAAAATGAAAATTCAATCAATTTTCGCCTCACCAGAAACTTTTAGCAAAATACACTAAAAAATTTTCAGTCAAATATCAGTTATTTTCCGTGTTTCTAGATCAAATTTCAAACTTTTTTATATATTAACGAAAAAAATAGTACATAAATTAAGCGACTGCGCGTTACATTCAACTTGTCAAAAAATAAAAATTCAATCAATTTTCGCCTCACCAGAAAATTTTAGCAAAATACACTAAAAATTTTTAGTCAAATATCAGTTATTTGCCGTGTTTCTAGATCAAATTTCAAACTTTTTTATATATTAACGAACAAAATTGTACAAAAATTAAGCGACTGCGCGTTACATTCAAATTGTCAAAAAATTAAAATTTAGTCAATTTTTGCCTTGCACGAAAAATTTGGCAAAATACAGTAAAAAATTTTCAGCCAAATATGAATTATTTTCCGTGTTTCTAGATCTAATTTCAAACTTTTTCATATATTACCAAACAAAATTGTACAAAAATTAATCGACTGCGCATTAGTTTAAACTTGACAAAAAATTAAAATTCCATCAATTTTCGCCTCGCCAGAAAATTTTAGCAAAATACACTAAAAATATTTCAGTCAAATATCAGTTATTTTCCGTGTTTCTAGATCAAATTTCAAACTTTTTCATATATTACCAAACAAAATAGTAAAAAATTAATCGACTGCGCATTAGTTTAAACTTGACAAAAAATGAAAATTCAATCAATTTTCGCCTCACCAGAAAATTTTAGCAAAATACACTAAAAAATTTTTAGTCAAATATCAATTATTTTCCGTGTTTCTAGATCTAATTTCAAACTTTTTCATATATTAACGAACAAAATAGTACAAAAATTAAGCGACTGCGCGTTACATTCAAATTGTCAAAAAATGAATATTTAGTCAATTTTTAACTTGCCAGAAAAATTTGGCAAAAAACAGTGAAAAATTTTCAGCCAAATATCAATTATTTTCTGTGTTTCTAGATCTAATTTCAAACTTTTTCATATATTAACGAACAAAATTGTACAAAAATTAAGCGACTGCGCGTTACATTCAAATTGTCAAAAAATGAAAATTTAGTCAATTTTTGCCTTGCCAGAAAAATTTGGCAAAATACACTAAAAAATTTTCAGCCAAATATCAATTATTTTCCGTGTTTCTAGATCTAATTTCAAACTTTTTCATATATTAACGAACAAAATAGTACAAAAATTAAGCGACTGCGCGTTACATTCAAATTGTCAAAAAATGAATATTTAGTCAATTTTTAACTTACCAGAAAAATTTGGCAAAATACAGTAAAAAATTTTCAGTCAAATATCAATTATTTTCCGTGTTTCTAGATCTAATTTCAAACTTTTTCATATATTAACGAACAAAATTGTACAAAAATTAAGCGACTGCGCGTTACATTCAAATTGTCAAAAAATGAAAATTTAGTCAATTTTTGCCTTGCCAGAAAAATTTCGCAAAATACAGTAAAAAATTTTCAGCCAAATATGAATTATTTTCCGTGTTTCTAGATCTAATTTCAAACTTTTTCATATATTACCAAACAAAATTGTACAAAAATTAATCGACTGCGCATTAGTTTAAACTTGACAAAAAATTAAAATTCCATCAATTTTCGCCTCGCCAGAAAATTTTAGCAAAATACACTAAAAATATTTCAGTCAAATATCAGTTATTTTCCGTGTTTCTAGATCAAATTTCAAACTTTTTCATATATTACCAAACAAAATAGTAAAAAATTAATCGACTGCGCATTAGTTTAAACTTGACAAAAAATGAAAATTCAATCAATTTTCGCCTCACCAGAAAATTTTAGCAAAATACACTAAAAAATTTTTAGGCAAATATCAGTTATTTTCCGTGTTTTTAGATCAAATTTCAAACTTTTTTATATATTAACGAACAAAATTGTACAAAAATTAAGCGACTGCGCGTTACATTCAAATTGTCAAAACATGAATATTTAGTCAATTTTTGCCTTGCCAGAAAAATTTGGCAAAATACACTAAAAAATTTTCAGCCAAATATCAATTCTTTTCCGTGTTTCTAGATCTAATTTCAAACTTTTTCATATATTACCAAACAAAATTGTACAAAAATTAATCGACTGCGTATTAGTTTAAACTTGACAAAAAATTAAAATTCCATCAATTTTCGCCTCGCCAGAAAAAATTTGCAAAAAACACTAAAAAATTTTTAGCTAAATATCAATTATTTTCCGTGTTTCTAGATCTAATTTCAAACTTTTTCATATATTAACGAACAAAATAGTACAAAAATTAAGCGACTGCGCGTTACATTCAACTTGTCAAAAAATGAAAATTCAATCAATTTTCGCCTCGCCAGAAAATTTTAGCAAAATACACTTAAAAATTTTCAGTCAAATATCAGTTATTTTCCGTGTTTCTAGATCAAATTTCAAACTTTTTTATATATTAACAAACAAAATTGTACAAAAATTAGGCGACTGCGCGTTACATTCAAATTATCAAAAAATTAAAATTTAGTCAATTTTTGCCTTGCCAGAAAAATTTGGCAAAATACAGTAAAAAATTTTCAGCCAAATATGAATTATTTTCCGTGTTTCTAGATCTAATTTCAAATTTTTTCATATATTACCAAACAAAATTGTACAAAAATTAATCGACTGCGCATTAGTTTAAACTTGACAAAAAATTAAAATTCAATCAATTTTCGCCTCACCAGAAACTTTTAGCAAAATACACTAAAAAATTTTTAGCCAAATATCAATTATTTTCCGTGTTTCTATATCTAATTTCAAACTTTTTCATTTATTAACAAACAAAATTGTACAAAAATTAATCGACTGCGCATTAGTTTAAACTTGACAAAAAATTAAAATTCAATCAATTTTCGCCTCACCAGAAACTTTTAGCAAAATACACTAAAAAATTTTTAGCCAAATATCAATTATTTTCCGTGTTTCTAGATCTAATTTCAAACTTTTTTATATATTAACGAACAAAATTGTACAAAAATTAAGCGACTGCGCGTTACATTCAAATTGTCAAAACATAAATATTTAGTCAATTTTTGCCTTGCCAGAAAAATTTGGCAAAATACACTAAAAAATTTTCAGCCAAATATCAATTCTTTTCCGTGTTTCTAGATCTAATTTCAAACTTTTTCATATATTACCAAACAAAATTGTACAAAAATTAATCGACTGCGTATTAGTTTAAACTTGACAAAAAATTAAAATTCCATCAATTTTCGCCTCGCCAGAAAAAATTTGCAAAAAACACTAAAAAATTTTTAGCCAAATATCAATTATTTTCCGTGTTTCTAGATCTAATTTCAAACTTTTTCATATATTAACGAACAAAATAGTACAAAAATTAAGCGACTGCGCGTTACATTCAACTTGTCAAAAAATGAAAATTCAATCAATTTTCGCCTCGCCAGAAAATTTTAGCAAAATACACTTAAAAATTTTCAGCCAAATATGAATTATTTTCCGTGTTTCTAGATCTAATTTCAAACTTTTTCATATATTACCAAACAAAATTGTACAAAAATTAATCGACTGCGCATTAGTTTAAACTTGACAAAAAATTAAAATTCCATCAATTTTCGCCTCGCCAGAAAATTTTAGCAAAATACACTAAAAATATTTCAGTCAAATATCAGTTATTTTCCGTGTTTCTAGATCAAATTTCAAACTTTTTCATATATTACCAAACAAAATAGTAAAAAATTAATCGACTGCGCATTAGTTTAAACTTGACAAAAAATGAAAATTCAATCAATTTTCGCCTCACCAGAAAATTTTAGCAAAATACACTGAAAAATTTTTAGTCAAATATCAATTATTTTCCGTGTTTCTAGATCTAATTTCAAACTTTTTCATATATTAACGAACAAAATAGTACAAAAATTAAGCGACTGCGCGTTACATTCAACTTGTCAAAAAATGAAAATTCAATCAATTTTCGCCTCGCCAGAAAATTTTAGCAAAATACACTTAAAAATTTTCAGCCAAATATGAATTATTTTCCGTGTTTCTAGATCTAATTTCAAACTTTTTCATATATTACCAAACAAAATTGTACAAAAATTAATCGACTGCGCATTAGTTTAAACTTGACAAAAAATTAAAATTCAATCAATTTTCGCCTCACCAGAAAATTTTAGCAAAATACACTAAAAAATTTTTAGCCAAATATCAATTATTTTCCGTGTTTCTATATCTAATTTCAAACTTTTATATTTATTAACAAACAAAATTGTACAAAAATTAACCCAGTGCGCATTAGTTTCAACTTGTCAAAAAATGAAAATTCAATCAATTTTCGCCTCACCAGAAACTTTTAGCAAAATACACTAAAAAATTTTCAGTCAAATATCAGTTATTTTCCGTGTTTCTAGATCAAATTTCAAACTTTTTTATATATTAACGAAAAAAATAGTACATAAATTAAGCGACTGCGCGTTACATTCAACTTGTCAAAAAATAAAAATTCAATCAATTTTCGCCTCACCAGAAAATTTTAGCAAAATACACTAAAAAATTTTTAGTCAAATATCAGTTATTTGCCGTGTTTCTAGATCAAATTTCAAACTTTTTTATATATTAACGAACAAAATTGTACAAAAATTAAGCGACTGCGCGTTACATTCAAATTGTCAAAAAATGAAAATTTAGTCAATTTTTGCCTTGCACGAAAAATTTGGCAAAATACAGTAAAAAATTTTCAGCCAAATATGAATTATTTTCCGTGTTTCTAGATCTAATTTCAAACTTTTTCATATATTACCAAACAAAATTGTACAAAAATTAATCGACTGCGCATTAGTTTAAACTTGACAAAAAATTAAAATTCCATCAATTTTCGCCTCGCCAGAAAATTTTAGCAAAATACACTAAAAATATTTCAGTCAAATATCAGTTATTTTCCGTGTTTCTAGATCAAATTTCAAACTTTTTCATATATTACCAAACAAAATAGTAAAAAATTAATCGACTGCGCATTAGTTTAAACTTGACAAAAAATGAAATTTCAATCAATTTTCGCCTCACCAGAAAATTTTAGCAAAATACACTAAAAAATTTTTAGTCAAATATCAGTTATTTTCCGTGTTTTTAGATCAAATTTCAAACTTTTTTATATATTAACGAACAAAATTGTACAAAAATTAAGCGACTGCGCGTTACATTCAAATTGTCAAAACATGAATATTTAGTCAATTTTTGCCTTGCCAGAAAAATTTGGCAAAATACACTAAAAAATTTTCAGCCAAATATCAATTCTTTTCCGTGTTTCTAGATCTAATTTCAAACTTTTTCATATATTACCAAACAAAATTGTACAAAAATTAATCGACTGCGTATTAGTTTAAACTTGACAAAAAATTAAAATTCCATCAATTTTCGCCTCGCCAGAAAAAATTTGCAAAAAACACTAAAAAATTTTTAGCCAAATATCAATTATTTTCCGTGTTTCTAGATCTAATTTCAAACTTTTTCATATATTAACGAACAAAATAGTACAAAAATTAAGCGACTGCGCGTTACATTCAACTTGTCAAAAAATGAAAATTCAATCAATTTTCGCCTCGCCAGAAAATTTTAGCAAAATACACTTAAAAATTTTCAGTCAAATATCAGTTATTTTCCGTGTTTCTAGATCAAATTTCAAACTTTTTTATATATTATCAAACAAAATTGTACAAAAATTAGGCGACTGCGCGTTACATTCAAATTATCAAAAAATTAAAATTTAGTCAATTTTTGCCTTGCCAGAAAAATTTGGCAAAATACAGTAAAAAATTTTCAGCCAAATATGAATTATTTTCCGTGTTTCTAGATCTAATTTCAAATTTTTTTATATATTACCAAACAAAATTGTACAAAAATTAATCGACTGCGCATTAGTTTAAACTTGACAAAAAATTAAAATTCAATCAATTTTCGCCTCACCAGAAACTTTTAGCAAAATACACTAAAAAATTTTTAGCCAAATATCAATTATTTTCCGTGTTTCTATATCTAATTTCAAACTTTTTCATTTATTAACAAACAAAATTGTACAAAAATTAATCGACTGCGCATTAGTTTAAACTTGACAAAAAATTAAAATTCAATCAATTTTCGCCTCACCAGAAACTTTTAGCAAAATACACTAAAAAATTTTTAGCCAAATATCAATTATTTTCCGTGTTTCTAGATCTAATTTCAAACTTTTTTATATATTAACGAACAAAATTGTACAAAAATTAAGCGACTGCGCGTTACATTCAAATTGTCAAAACATAAATATTTAGTCAATTTTTGCCTTGCCAGAAAAATTTGGCAAAATACACTAAAAAATTTTCAGCCAAATATCAATTCTTTTCCGTGTTTCTAGATCTAATTTCAAACTTTTTCATATATTACCAAACAAAATTGTACAAAAATTAATCGACTGCGTATTAGTTTAAACTTGACAAAAAATTAAAATTCCATCAATTTTCGCCTCGCCAGAAAAAATTTGCAAAAAACACTAAAAAATTTTTAGCCAAATATCAATTATTTTCCGTGTTTCTAGATCTAATTTTAAACTTTTTCATATATTAACGAACAAAATTGTACAAAAATTAACCCACTGCGCATTAGTTTCAACTTGTCAAAAAATGAAAAATCAATCAATTTTCGCCTCACCAGAAAATTTTAGCAAAATACACTAAAAAATTTTCAGTCAAATATCAGTTATTTTCCGTGTTTCTAGATCAAATTTCAAACTTTTTTATATATTAACGAACAAAATTGTACAAAAATTAAGGGACTGCGCGTTACATTCAAATTATCAAAAAATTAAAATTTAGTCAATTTTTGCCTTGCCAGAAAAATTTGGCAAAATACAGTAAAAAATTTTCAGCCAAATATGAATTATTTTCCGTGTTTCTAGATCTAATTTCAAATTTTTTCATATATTACTAAACAAAATTGTACAAAAATTAATCGACTGCGCATTAGTTTAAACTTGACAAAAAATTAAAATTCAATCAATTTTCGCCTCACCAGAAACTTTTAGCAAAATACACTAAAAAATCGTTAGCCAAATATCAATTATTTTCCGTGTTTCTATATCTAATTTTAAACTTTTTCATTTATTAACAAATAAAATTGTACAAAAATTAACCCAGTGCGCATTAGTTTCAACTTGTCAAAAAATGAAAATTCATTCAATTTTCGCCTCACCAGAAACTTTTAGCAAAATACAGTAAAAAATTTTCAGTCAAATATCAATTATTTGCCGTGTTTCTAGATCAAATTTCAAACTTTTTTATATATTAACGAACAAAATTGTACAAAAATTAAGCGACTGCGCGTTACATTCAAATTGTCAAAAAATGAAAATTTAGTCAATTTTTGCCTTGCTAGAAAAATTTGGCAAAATACAGTAAAAAATTTTCAGCCAAATATGAATTATTTTCCGTGTTTCTAGATCTAATTTCAAACTTTTTCATATATTACCAAACAAAATTGTACAAAAATTAGGCGACTGCGCATTAGTTTAAACTTGACAAAAAATTAAAATTCCATCAATTTTCGCCTCGCCAGAAAAAATTTGCAAAAAACACTAAAAAATTTTTAGCCAAATATCAATTATTTTCCGTGTTTCTAGATCTAATTTCAAACTTTTTTATATATTAACGAACAAAATTGAACATAAATTGAGCAACTTTAACAAGCTGAAACCAATGCGCAGTAGGTTAATTTTGGATCAATTTTGTTTGTTAATAGCTAAATAAGTTTAAAATTAGGTCTAGAATCACGGAAAAATAATTGATATTTGGCTGAAAAATTTTTACTGTATTTTGCCATATTTTTCTGGTAAGTTAAAAATTGACTAAATATTCATTTTTTGACAATTTGAATGTAACGCGCAGTCGCTTTATTTTTGTACAATTTTGTTCGTTAATATATAAAAAAGTTTGAAATTTGATCTAGAAACACGGCAAATAACTGATATTTGACTAAAAATTTTTTAGTGTATTTTGCTAAAATTTTCTGGTGAGGCGAAAATTGATTGAATTTTCATTTTTTGTCAAGTTGAATGTAACGCGCAGTCGCTTAATTTTTGTACTATTTTGTTCGTTAATATATAAAAAAGTTTGAAATTTGATCTAGAAACACGGAAAATAACTGATATTTGACTGAAAATTTTTTAGTGTATTTTGCTAAAATTTTCTGGTGAGGCGAAAATTGATTGAATTTTCATTTTTTGACAAGTTGAAACTAATGCGCACTGGGTTAATTTTTGTACAATTTTGTTCGTTAATATATGAAAAAGTTTAAAATTAGATCTAGAAACACGGAAAATAATTGATATTTGGCTAAAAATTTTTTAGTGTTTTTTGCAAATTTTTTCTGGCTAGGCGAAAATTGATGGAATTTTAATTTTTTGTCAAGTTTAAACTAATGCGCAGTCGATTATTTTTTGTACAATTTTGTTTGGTAATATATGAAAAAGTTTGAAATTAGATCTAGAAACACAGAAAATAATTGATATTTGGCTGAAAATTTTTTACTGTATTTTGCCAAATTTTTCTGGCAAGTTAAAAATTGACTAAATATTCATTTTTTGACAATTTGAATGTAACGCGCAGTCGCTTAATTTTTGTACAATTTTGTTCGTTAATATATAAAAAAGTTTAAAATTTGATCTAGAAACACGGAAAATAACTGATATTTGACTGAAAATTTTTTAGTGTATTTTGCTAAAATTTTCTGGTGAGGCGAAAATTGACTAAATATTCATTTTTTGACAACTTGAATGTAACGCGCAGTCGCTTAATTTTTGTACTCTTTTGTTCGTTAATATATAAAAAAGTTTGAAATTAGATCCAGAAACACGGAAAATACTTGATATTTGGCTGAAAATTTTTTAGTGTATTTTGCCAAATTTTTCTGGCAAGGCGAAAATTGATGGAATTTTAATTTTCTGACAAGTTGAAACTAATGCACACTGGGTTAATTTTTGTACCATTTTGTTTGTTAATATATAAAATAGTTTAAAATTTGATCTAGAAAAACGGAAAATAACTGATATTTGACTGAAAATTTTTTAGTGTATTTTGCTAAAATTTTCTGGTGAGTCGAAAATTGATTGAATCTTCATTTTTTGAGAAGTTGAAACTAATGCGCACTGGGTTAATTTTTGTACAATTTTGTTCGTTAATATATGAAAAAGTTTGAAATTAGATCTAGAAACACGGAAAATAATTGATATTTGGCTGAAAATTTTTTAGTGTATTTTGCCAAATTTTTCTGGCAAGGCAAAAATTGATTAAATTTTCACTTTTTGACAATTTGAATGTAACGCGCATTGGGTTAATTTTTGTTCAACTTTGTTCGTTAATATATGAAAAAGTTAGAAATTAGATCTAGAAGTACGGAAAATAAAAGATATTTGGCTGAAAATTTTTTAGAGTATTTTGGCTAATATTTCTGGCAAGGCTAAAATGCATTGAATTTTCATTTTTTCACAAGTTGAAATCAATGCGCAGTAGCTCAATTTATGTTTAATTTTGTTTGTTTAGAGATGAAAAAGTTTGAAATTAGATCTAGAAATGTGGAAAATAATTGATATTTGACTGAAATTTTTTTAGTGTATTTTGCGAATAATTTCTGGCAAGGCATAATTATGAAGGAATGTTCCCATATGTATAATAAACGGACAAAATTATTGTTTCAGATATAGGTAATGTTTTAGCATTTCAAATTTTTTTTACAATTTTTTTGCGTAAATTGATATTTTCCTTTTTAATTTTATCCGAATGTTTTTATTAGGGGTGGTTTTCAGGTGTTGATATTTTTTGTTATTAATTTACAAAGTTAGGGTGTATATTTCTGAGTATGTTTTACTCTTTCAGATTTTGATTAGATTTTTTTTTGAACAAATTTTTATTTTTTTAATAATTTTGTCAGAATATCATCCTTTAGGGTGGTTTTCATGGGTTGATCATTTTTTTTATTAATTCAAATAATTAAATTGTATATTTTTGAGTATGATCAACCATTTTAGATTTTGATTAGATTTTTTTGTGCAAATTGATTGTTGTGCCCCTTTCTGCTACTACCTGTCGTACATTTTAATTTTTGTTATCTTAATATCTCAATTTTTTTTTTGTGTAATTAAAGTTTTATTTTTTTAATTGTTAATTTTGTGGTAGATAAATATTTTATTTTTATTTGGATTTAATTAGTTTACTTTTAAATTTAATTTTATTAATTGTAACATTTTGTTCTTAAGAAATGAAAAAATTATGCTTTCAATAATGATCAGAATTGATTAATCAATTATTTTTGTTTAAACTTTTGATTTTTGTACTGATATATTCTTTAAGTCAACAAGAGTGATTTGATTTTCGTGCGGAAAAGCACGTGACCTCCTCTGATTGGTGGTCAATCTGTGCAGATTAGTTGGCTTAAACAACTTACTTATTTTCGCTATTTTTATTATTAATTTGCCAATTTTTAAAGATTGTGCAAGTGCAATCTGATTGAGGAGGCATCCATTAATCATTTGCAATAATTTTGAACTCATTTTATATTGTTGTTTTGCTTTGGGTTGACGGAATTCAGTTCTTTATGTTTTCTTTTAGAAATTAACTATTTATTTCTTTGTATATTGTCTGGCTTCTTTAAAACAATAAGTTTTATCATAATAAGTCGTTTAGGAATTTAGATTTTTGCTTTTTTACATATTTTCCAGCAAAACACATAATATGGACTTGCAGTTTAAGAAAAAGATTTGTTGTTTGTATAGAAGTTAATCGAGATTGCTCAGTTGGTTAGGCGTTAGGTTTTAGTTAGTTGCGTGCAGCGAACCCGGGTTCGATTCCCTGTCCCCCCAAATTTGTTTTTAAAAAATATCCTCATTATGTGAGGTTCTCGCAGTTAATTGTAGCAACAATTAATCTTAATTCGTTCACTTTTATAGTATGTAACGAATGCAATTATTGAATTATTTTTGGAAACATTATTTCCGTCAAATATTACCCGTTACATATAATATATTAAATTCATGCAACTCAAACTTCCAAACTCGCCGACCAAAAAGGGAGGTTCCGCCGAGAAGACCAAGAATTCGCCGACCGAGCAACCCACGTGGAAATTATACTTACTATCTAACTCGTTCTACGTTCTCGTCAGCCACGTGCTCCTGCCGTTCGACACGATGTTGGACCAACGCGCAATCCGGGCACTCCTGGACAATTCTCTCCAATAAGACACGAAAAATTCACTTAATGTAAAGTCTATTTTATTTATTAACACCTAAGCGTCAGTCACCACTCTACAATCCTCACAATTATTCACATACTGAAAATTCACAGATGCTACTCCGCGCACGTGCTCCTGCCGCAAGATCCTTGAACGAACTGTCGCTACCGCCGGCACCTCGCGCGCGCTCATCGTTTAGGGGTGGTGGCCCCGCCCATCGTCTCCAATCTCCGCGCTCCGTCTCTCGCGTACGTCGAGCCGTCCGTCCTCGTCTCTCTCATCGTCTTCTACCTGAAATAAAGAAAAGAGGTCGCCTCGGTGAACGCGGGAAAATGCGGAAAATCGCGCGAAGCACATTTTCCACCAATCTGGCGTCGGACCACCCCTCACAATCTCCAAACGGAATTATTCGAGGGAACTGCGACGAAGCGGAAATAAAGCGCCAGTCAGGGCCGTAATTAATTAACGGAAAAAGGCACCTGTGCAGCTTATTCTTTCCACAACTCCAAAATAACATTTAAAACTTAACAATTAATTTCGTCAGTGACGAAACGCTTCGTCACAATCCCCTCCCCTAGGCCAATACTCCTCCGAGTATTGCCTAACTCAAACAACCAAAACAAAAGAAAATAATTCACTATTTTTAATACAAAATAAAAACTTAATATTCTCTCCAAAAAAAAAACTAAAACCAACAATACTCCTATTCATGGTTACTCTGGCCACTTTGGTGAACAATGTACTCCCGAAAATAAATCAAAATTTCTAAAGTATCATTACTCACCCCTCATAACAAAAGAACAATGCTCTTCACTCTTCCCTCAGGACTCGTCACCTATTGAGGTGGCCAGCCATGCTCGCCTTCACGACGCCGACGATCCTCCAGGAGTTGAGCGATCGCCTCGTCCCGAATGTGCTGAGGGGAATTCCTCAGCATCCAATTGAGCTGTTCGATCTCCCCCAACAGCCCTGGCTGCCGTTCTGGTGGATCCTCCCCTACTGGAGGCGACTCCACCGCCGACGCCTCTTCTCTCCCCTCTGATACTCTTCCTTGTGGTTCTCTTCCCTCAAAATTTTGGGCCCTTCCGCCCCCTCTCACACTGCGGCACTCCTCCTCCTCCTCTCGAGACGAACTCGATCGGTGCCCCCGACGCTCCACATCACGCTCATACTGATACCGCATATAAGCTATCTCACATCGGGGGCACCGATTAACCCGTACTCTCCTCCGCCCGCAGTTCATACAAAAATCCCCCCACTGGGGGCTCGGACAGCGGATTCTTAAGTGCCCGCGTCTCCAGCAATTGAAGCATACCCCAGGGGGAGGATCAATTGACGGGTCCGTTGGTATGGGAGTGAGGTTCCCAAATAATACCCCTTTGGTTTTAATCTTCAGGGGCGGCCTTCCTGAGCTCGTCCTACCTACGGATGATGACGGCACTGCTGCCCCCTCCGGGCTTAGCGCTGCCGCTTGGGAGCACCCCTTCAGCACCAACGTTTCAGACGTTTTGGGAATTGCCCCTACTGATGGATGCGCAGCTACTGGTTCCCTGCGTTCAGGCGGCCCCGGGGGGGTTATTGGCCGCGGAGGGGGGGATACATCTCTGGGGCTTACGAAGTCCTCCTTATGAATGACGCTCCGGCAGATCTTCATAATCTCCTCTTCCTGCTTCTGCCGGAGTGTCTTCAACGTCTCCTGACTTCTCCTCTCCTCCTCGGCCAAGTGTTCGTCCAGTTCACGGACCGCCTGTTGGCATTCTTCCTCGAACTCATCGATCGGAAGGTCAGCCGAAGGAACATGGGAGATCGTTGTGTTGGAGTCAGACTCCCACATTGACACTCCCATGCTCGGGACCTCCCGATCTTGGTCCTCCTCAGTCCACTCCTCCACATTCCCGATGCTCCCACTCCTCTGCTCTTCCCCCCCTGACACTCTCTCCAACTCACTCCCCTCAAGAATTTCTGGGCATGGTTGCCCTCCTTCCCCTGGTTCCGCCAGGGAGACCACTCCTGGTCGAGGTTGTGGCACAGGGGGTTGTCCTGTTATGGCGCCTCTCCCAAACACCAAATACCGCCCCTCCTCTCTAACTCCGCCACTGCTCTCCCCTCCAGACACGGGCGATTGCACCACCACTGCACCCGGCCGTGGTTGCGGAGTAATTCCGGGTGAATCCGGCCTCCCCCGTCCTCGGCCTCCCTTCTCTCTTAGCCAAACTGGCATCTCTCTTCACAACCTGAAATTGAAAGAACGAATCAGAAAACATGAATACTCTATTTCTGGTAATAATACCCCCACACTCGTACCACATTCACACCCTATCTCCTCGGAGGGACAAAACGTTTCAAATCCGAGATATGCACTTTAGTGATGCGTCTCGTATCGTCACTTTTGAGCAAATAAACGGTTGGGGATAATTTCTGGGTTATCTCACACGGCCCTTCGTACTTAGGAGCTAGTTTGGCCGAAAACTTTTTACTCGCATCAGAAAGCTTATGCGTTTTCCACAAAACACGATCCCCCACAAAAAATTCGACTCCCCTTTTGTTCCGATTATAGTATGCCGTTTGTCTCTCTCTTTCTTTATTAATAAACCTCGCGACCAAATCTCTCAACGCATCTAACCTTTTCAACCGATCGTTCCATACTTGCGGGTCAATTCTTTCCACGACCTTCCGCCCCTCCACTTCTCTGCGCAGACTCTTTACCGGTTTTGGATTCCGTCCATAATTCAAAAACGCGGGCGAAAACTTTGTTGTCGACTGGACGGCCGTATTCATGGCATGTCTGAATTCGTGAATGTGTTTGTCCCAGTCTCGATGATCCTCCCCGATGAAAGTCGCGACCATTGTTTTAAAGATACGATTACTCCTCTCAACCGGATTTGCCTGTGGGTGATACGGCGGCGTTGTGAGATGCTGAACACCGTACTCGGCCAATACTGACTTAAGAAATTTATTATCAAATTCTTTCCCATTATCAGTAAGCAAAAACTCAGGAGTTTCCCACCGGAAAATAATCAACTCCTCCAACGCCCTCGCGATCGACTTTCCATCCGCCGACCTCAACGGTTTCACTTCCACCCACCGAGAAAACAAATCTTGAAAGACCACTAAGTAGCGACACTGACTTTTGCTAGGAGGAAATTCCATGCAATCCGCTGCCACTACCACCCAGGGTCTCTCCACGATTCTCTGTCCCATAAGGCCTTGAGGACCTTCCTGTGAGACCTTATGGTACTGACAGTCAGGACAAGATCTCACAAATTGTTGGACATCGTGCCACACACCCTGCCAATAATATTCTCTCGCTACTCGGTCATAAGTCTTCTCGATTCCTAAATGTCCGGCCGAGAACTCTGAGTGCGCACTTTTGAGCACTCTTTCGCGATATTCTAAAGGAACGACCAACTTCCACCCCTCTTCATCCCCTGTATACGGCAATAACAACGGATCCTCTCTAAATCGGTATAAACTCCCCCCTTGAACTTTCCAGCCTGGAAATCTGTTAGGAAACTTCACCACCAGATCAAGTCTTTTTAGGTACCACGGGTCTGAAATTATTTCAAACGCCGCTACTTCCTCGAACTCGTCCTCGTACATCCTGGATAACGCATCCGGAACATGGTGGTGAATTCCTCTACGGTGAACAATCTCAAAATCCCACTGCTGCATCTCTAGGGCCCAACGCGCCAATCTACCCGTCGGCTCTTTCAAATTTCGCAACCATTTTAAAGCACTATGGTCCGTAATGGCCGTGAATTTGTACCCCTCGATATATGGTCTCAATTTCTTGATCGACCACAACAGTGCTAAACACTCTTTCTCTGTTACACTATAATTCCTCTCGTGTACAGAGAGTGTTTTACTCACAAACACAATTGGATGTTCACCGTCTTCCCCCTCCTGAGTCAACACCGCTCCGATCGCATAACCACTCGCGTCGCATTGAATTGTAAATGGCTTCGAAAAATCTGGCCTTGCCAAGACTGGTGTCGAAGTCAGTTTATTTTTCAATGCTTGGAACGCCTCTTGTTGCTCTTCTCCCCACTCCCAAGCTCGGCCTTTTTGCAATAATCTCAAAAGTGGTATTTTTAATTCGCTATCATGTTCTATGAAGCGCGCATACCACCCCACCATACCTAAAAACCGACGGAGCTGTTTTATGTTGGTTGGTGCCGGATACTCAACCACTGGTGCGATTTTCTCTGGGTCCGGTCTCAATCCGTGACTATCGAGTACATAACCTAAATATGAAACTCTCGAACACCCAAATTCGCACTTTTCCGGATTTACCACCAACCCAGCCTCCGCCAATTTTCTCAACACAATTTCTAACCACTCAAGATGTTTCTCATAATCATCAGTAACGATGATTATGTCATCTAGATACCCAAACACATAAGGCTCGAACTCAGGTCCAAATAGCGAATCGATTAATCGCTGGAATGTCATCGGGGCATTTGTGAGTCCAAATGGCATTCTTTTGAACTGCCACAAACCAGAACCAGGAATAGCAAACGCTGTATATTTTCGGCTCTCAGGGGACATCGGCACTTGATGGTACGCCTGCTTGAGGTCGATTTTGGAAATATACCGTGCTTTCCGTAGTTTGTCCAAAATCGAGTCAATGGAGGGGATGGGATATGCGTCTCGTACAGTTACTTTATTCAAGTCTCTGTAATCAATGCAGAAACGCAATGAACCATCTCCCTTTTTCACGATAACTGGAGCACTGCTCCACTCACTGGCCGATCTTTCAATTACTCCCCTCTCTAACATCTTTTGCACTTCCTGATTAGCCCATTCTAAAATCATAGGCGACATTCTTCGAGAACGATGTTTAATTGGTGTTGGATCAGTGACTCGTATGCTATGTTCAGTCAAAGAAGTCATACCATGCTCCACCTCCTGTGGTAAAATCAGCTGATCCACCAATTTTTGAATTTTCGATCTCTGCCCCTCTGATAACTCACAAATCCCCGCACATTCCGCAAAAATATCCCCCTCTACGCTATTTCCTAAACCACTTCTCCCCCCTGGACTCAACTCTCCATACTCCAAAAATTTGTGCCAATCCCCCCCTTGAACTCTCCACAACCCCTTTCCTAACTTCGCATCCAAGTCCGCCGCTCGATGAAAATCCTGGCCCAAAAGCATGTCATGGGACAGGTTATCTACTACTCGAAGGTTAAATGGTTGAGAAAAACCATCCACCGTTAACCATAACCTTAATTTCCCCAATGCTGCTGTTGATCCGTCAAGCGCGCTCCCAATCGCCGTATTCGCCTTTGTCAATCTATCCCGAAATTTTTCTGCTAATTCCGGCCCAACCAGCGAAACTGTTGCGCCCGGATCGAACAGCGCTATGTACGGCTTGTCTGCGATCACTACCTTAAGAAAATATCGATTCTCCATCGATGAAGCATCTATTCTCTCCTCTAAAACTCCAGGAGCAACTGTATTCACTACAGCCTCACCCCTCCCCTGGACTGGACATGCTGATGGGACATCAGTGGGTTCAGTCCCAACACTAGCTTGTAAACACCCCTCATTCATAGATTGCGTCCCCTGTACTGAGAGTTCCGTCCCGGATTGCTTTCAGTGGGTTGCGTCCCAGAGTTCACAACTTCCGTCCGGACTTCCATGAACTGGCCTGTGGACTCGCATAATTGCGTCCTAGAACCCGTAGGCTGTGTCCCAACGTCACAAAGTTGCGTCCCAACTAGTTCCGTCCCCTCACTACTGGATTGCGTCCCAGCTTCATTACTAATTGCTGGATCCAGCAAGGGTTGAACCCCCTCTTGAGGCACAGGCACCACTTGAATGGGTGTCCCATTTTCTCCCCCCACTACTGTCCACTGTTGTGAATTTTGGGACACTGGGACAGTTTCTTCCACCACAACATCCTCAATTTGCTGAACTTCCTCCTGAAATTCCTGTTCCCCCTGGTTTTGTCCCACTAGTGTCCCAACTGTCCCACTCAATACCCCTTGTCCCATTTCCTCTATTTTCTCTTCCAACTCTACTCTCTCCCCTCCGAAATACTCGTCCGCGCGAACTAAGGTGAGGAAGCTATCCGGATTTACCTCTTCTTCCTCTATTGTCCCACCGACGAAGGTCCTGGGGGGGAAGGGTTGATCAGTTCCCCCCCTGCCCCGTTTCCCCACATCGTTCTCAACTCTGCACAATTGGGACAGTTTCTGAACGTTGTCCCATTTGTCCCACACACCTGGCAGAACAACCGGTTGCCAGTGGGACGTGGCAAGGGACACTCATTAGCATAATGTCCCTGCTGTTGGCATCGGAAGCAAATCCTCAACTTGCACTCCGATGCTCGGTGTCCCACTGACTGACACTGATAGCAGGCACCGGTAAATCCCCTAGGGACACTAGACCTAAACGCCGGTGGTTGTCCTCCACCAAAAGTACGGTTGGGAATTTGTCCCCTTCCATAAGGACGATTCTGACTTTGTCCCACTCCAAAGGGACGATTCTGGTACTGTTGTCCCAAATTGCGTACACCACTTGTTGATGGGACAGGAGGGTTAGAGGCCACCATCTGGGCATAAGTCACCGGTGTTTGTTGTACCGGGACCTGTTGCACAGCCGCTATTGGTGCTGTCCCAATTGTCCCTCCAGTCACTTTCCCCTCTATTGTTCCCCTCTCAACTCTAGGTGTCCCAGGGTGTCCTGAATTCCCCTTACTCTTTTTATTTTTCCCCTTTTTCGCTGGGACATTACGGACTGTCCCACTTTCTTCCCCACTGGATTCAGAACCTGACACTCCCAGCAACGCATCCACTTTCGCCCCTTTTAAATTTCCCCTCGGAGCTGCGGACGGAATTCTCATTTTGTCCCTGGACGGAGGTGGGACATACCTCTTATCGAGATCCTTGATCCTCTCATAACGTCTCAGGATCTTTTCTAACCCTTCAATATTGTCAAACTCCGAGTTTGACAATTGACGTCTATACTCCGGCGTCAGTCCTTTAAACACGATCCTCAAGAACGATTCACGTGAAATGGGACGCCTCAGATGTCCCACAATTACTCGCATACTCATTATGAAGTCGGAGATTTTCTCTCCTTTCGCCTGAGTCCTGCTGCGAGCCTCGTCTAACACGTCATCATCTACTAGCACACATGAGAATTCCCGTTTAAATAATTTTTTAAAAACATTCCACGAGTTCAAGTCTTTCCGTACCAACCTGAACCAACGACTCGCCGTTTTTCGCAACACACTCGGAAGCGCTGTCAGCATCTCTGAATCGCTGATTAGATTGCACCCCTTGCAATCCTCTAAACGTTCTAAAAATTCCTCCCAGTCCTCCTTCTCCCCTCCAGAAAATTTTATATCCCAATCCTTTAGGATTTTGACAATTTTATTTCCCCCCCCTAAATTTTGATACCCGCGACCCCTTCGTCGGCTCCTATCACTGCAAGAGTCGGTTTCAATTTCCGACTCACTGGAGGACAACACCACGCGACTACGCCTCTTGCGTCGATTCGTACCGGAACTTCCACTTCCGGTATGTCGATCCTTTCTCCCCTCTTCCCCACGGAAAAATCCTGGAGGATGAGGGGGTAAAGGGGGTGTAGATTTACCGTTTTGCTCGGCATTTCCTAAATCACCCCCCCTTTGTCCCCATTCTCGACCCTGCTCAAGGTCTATCGGGATGGTTCGCCTCGGACCTTTTGCCCCCCCCACATTACGTGGGACTTGCCTTTGTTGGGCATTATTTGCACTAATGTGCAATTGCTCAATCAGGAATGCATTTTGCGCGCGCAACTGCTCCAACTCACGCAGTTGCTGTTGTGCATAAATTGCACGTTGGTCCGGGCTCAACCCCCACGCCCCCACCCACTGCCTCATACTCCATAACTCTGGAGACTCTCCGGGGGCTGGGATGCTCCCAGTTCCCCCCACCCACGTTACAAAGGTTGGTATCCCCCTTCCGGCCCCCGATGAGGTTGTAGTTAGCGTCGTGGCGAACGCTGTCCCACTGGTAACCCGGGGGGTCTCACATATCGCGGTGGTTGGTGCACAGGTAGTGGTTGGCGTCCCACTCACCCCCTCCACCCGATCTCCGTTTTCCCCACTGGTGCCCGGCATTTCCGGATTTACCGTGGGTGAAGTCGCCCCTTCACCTGTCACTTCCGGCTCACTTCCAGGGTCGGGCAATAACCTGGACCTCCTCCTCCTCGGAACAAAAGGACTTGGTCCGGCTCCCCCCTCTCTTTGCTCTATTAGAGCCTCATATTTAAATTCTCCCTCTGACCCCTCAAGATCGAAGGTCTCAAACCACGGAACCACTACGGTTGCCGGGAAGATAAATTTTACCTCCGATCGGAGGAGCCTCTCGCGGAGTACCTGCAGGGTGCCCGTTACGCTGCACTCTTGCTGAGTCAACGTCTCCATCACCTGCTCCTGGGACATTCCCTTAATGTGCCGCCATGCCTCCGCGATCTGCGGAATCTCTAGGATCCGCCACATTTGTTCACGGTATCCCTCCATCATTATAAATTTATTAATAAGAAGCGATACGCGACAGTAAATAATAATACTAACAAAAACAAGAACTCAAAAACTCAGTTGAATTCAAAATAATCAAAATATTCTACCAAGCCGGCTTCGAATAATCTGAACACGCTCCTATTTCCCACACTCCACGACATCGAATTTCGAAATTTTAAATTTTTCTCGAAACCGCCATTTTAAGTTTCTACTTCCGGTTCCGGTATCACTCCCACTTGATCCATGAAATGAATCGAGAGAAAAATAAATAATTTTCCGAAACCCGAAATTCACGGAAAAAAGAAAAAAAAACGAAAAATGCACCACTTCACTCTCCTCTCTCCTCTCCCCTCAAAAGCAATTCATGAAAATACATTTCAAAACAAAAAAAAAAAAATCAATAAAACCATACAACAAAATAATAATTCAGCTGAAAGAAAAAGAAATCATAAATTAGACAATAACAAATTTTTCAAAAAATCAAAAAAAAAAATTCAATCTCCTTCCGCAGTGTGGCTTCCCCAAAATTATTCAGGAAAATTTCGCCGGGTCAAATCCGCTGAGTGGCTCTCCCAAAAAAATTTTATTTTCAGGAAAATCAAATTCTCGCCGGGACAATATCCGCTGAGTGGCTCTCCCAAAATTTTTACTTTCAGGAAAATCTCAGAAAATTGACTATTTAATTTTATCGCACTCGCGAGGACAACATAACTCAATTACGCTAAAAAAAAAATTCTTTTTCATTTTAAATTAAAAGAAAAAAAAAACAAAACTTCAAATCAGAAATTTCTCAGTACGCTACGACGAATTTATTACGGAAAACAAAGAGAGAGAGTCTAATACTCAATGAAAGAACCGACACTTGATTCACTTTAAAATTTTTCTCATTTCCGGTTTCACCACGTGGTGAAAAACGACCCGTGATAATTTGCGTTTTTGATAATATTCACTTAATAATTTTAACACAAAAAAGAAAACTGAATTATCACGCGCTTTCCGACTTATTTTCCAAAAACCAGTGTCCGCTCTCTCCCCTCAAAACTTCTAAAAAATTTTCTTCGTAATTACCCCAACTTCCGAGAAACTGACACGCGCCATTTTCCAAATTCGTTTCGACTAAAAAAAAAATGGCACACATTAACTACTCTGTAATTTTACTTCAATTTTCTCGCGGCCAAGAACACTATTTATTTAAATTTTTCGCCCGCACTGACTCGAAAACGACAATTTTCATGATTACCGGCACTCTTACTCCCCTCAAAATTATCTCCTCTCAACCATTTTTATTCTCTTTCACTCCACAAAACACACAATAATTTTCCTCGGTCAACTTTGGTCTCTCGGCTACAACACACAAGGGATGCCAATTGTAACGAATGCAATTATTGAATTATTTTTGGAAACATTATTTCCGTCAAATATTACCCGTTACATATAATATATTAAATTCATGCAACTCAAACTTCCAAACTCGCCGACCAAAAAGGGAGGTTCCGCCGAGAAGACCAAGAATTCGCCGACCGAGCAACCCACGTGGAAATTATACTTACTATCTAACTCGTTCTACGTTCTCGTCAGCCACGTGCTCCTGCCGTTCGACACGATGTTGGACCAACGCGCAATCCGGGCACTCCTGGACAATTCTCTCCAATAAGACACGAAAAATTCACTTAATGTAAAGTCTATTTTATTTATTAACACCTAAGCGTCAGTCACCACTCTACAATCCTCACAATTATTCACATACTGAAAATTCACAGATGCTACTCCGCGCACGTGCTCCTGCCGCAAGATCCTTGAACGAACTGTCGCTACCGCCGGCACCTCGCGCGCGCTCATCGTTTAGGGGTGGTGGCCCCGCCCATCGTCTCCAATCTCCGCGCTCCGTCTCTCGCGTACGTCGAGCCGTCCGTCCTCGTCTCTCTCATCGTCTTCTACCTGAAATAAAGAAAAGAGGTCGCCTCGGTGAACGCGGGAAAATGCGGAAAATCGCGCGAAGCACATTTTCCACCAATCTGGCGTCGGACCACCCCTCACAATCTCCAAACGGAATTATTCGAGGGAACTGCGACGAAGCGGAAATAAAGCGCCAGTCAGGGCCGTAATTAATTAACGGAAAAAGGCACCTGTGCAGCTTATTCTTTCCACAACTCCAAAATAACATTTAAAACTTAACAATTAATTTCGTCAGTGACGAAACGCTTCGTCACAAGTAATTTGTATTTTTAAAATTCTTTTTTAATTTATTAAATTTAAAAATTGTATTTATTAACTGAAATATAACTTTTATTAATTTTAAGCTACACATAACCTTTATGTGTAGTTTACAACCCAAGCTGTTCATTGTTCTTTGTATTTTGCTGTTTAGAATCGTTTATTTCTTAAAAAATCATTTATTTTAGCGATTTGTGGCATTTTTTTTTTGACGTAATTTTTCTGACGTGATTTACTTGACGTCGCGAAAAAACGTCATGTAATTTACGTCAAGCGCGTATGACATACATTTTATGTCATAAACTTTCGTAAGGGTTTTGCCGCATCTTATGTCATTCTCGTGAATGTAGAGTGGTTTGAAGAGTGTATTTTTGATCGCTAAACATAAATTTTGAATGAAATTGATGATTTAACCAAATGAAAATTGCTAAACTGGCAATTCAAGCAATATCATGAAAATTTAGTTTGTCTTTCCGCACTATTTTAAAGTGTGGTCTTATATGCAGCATCTTATGTTATTGTTGTAATATATACAGCGGTTTAAAGAATATTTTTTTACAGTAAAAGACAAATTTTCATTTAAATTAATGAAATTGATGATTTGACTAAATGGGAATTGATAAACTGGCTGTTATTGGAGCAACATTATAAAAATTCAGTTTGCCTGTTCGCACTATTTTGAAGTGTGGTTTTAAGCAGCATCTTATGTTATTGTTGTAATAATGTACATCGGTTTTGAGTATATTTTCAACAGCAAAAGACAATTTTAAATTAAATTAATGAAATTTATTATTTAACTAGCTGTTATTGGAGTAATATTGTGAAATTCTTTTTTTTTTGCATAAATTTTTTGTATAAATTTTGACTTAATTTAGTTAATTTAAGTTTTTAAAAAATCACCTGATTTTTGGAAAATTCAAAAATTTATTTTTATGGCAAAATTTAAACAAAATTAAGTCTGAGAGATCTTCTTGGTGATATTTTAAATAATTCCACAAAGTTTAGTGTCAAAATATTTATTATTTTAAAAGAAAGTTTGCGGACAAATTTTACTTATACCAGTGACGTCATTCTCCATCATATGCGTTTAAAAAAAGATATTTTAATTTTAAAAAAATTACTTAAATAGGAGCCAAGAATATTCCCCACTTAAATTAATTAAAATTTAAGCTTACCCTTAAAATTTAAAGAATTCTTATGTACTTTGTAGAATTTAACTATCCACTAATTTATATTGATGTATTTAACATAAAATTATATTAATATTATTAATATTTAATAATGTATAACCAATAATTAATGTATAGGTATTAATAATACGTAATAATAATTGAAGAGAATATCTTCTGTTTAAAGCCAATAATTTTATTATAGAAAAACAAAACAACAATTTTGTATTTTCGTTTTTGGCCTAATTGCGGTCGTTTGTTGAAAAAAGGTAAGGCAAGTATTGAATGAAAATAATTAACATTTTTATTTTGAGTACAAATTTTTTTTTTTTTTACTTTGTTACTGATTGATGAGCATTTAATATATCTTTAAAAGACATTATCTCATTCGATATTTTAATAATTTTTTCGTACTCGGTTACGATGAACACCAAACCATTTTCTGAAAAGTAAATTTGTTTTATTTGTTAGATTATGTCAATACAAATTTACTCACAAATTTATCACAAATTTACGTATTTACTCACGGACAGTTGTATGTTGCGTTGTCTAGAGTAAAATCAAAAAAGTATCTGAAGATACATGCTTTAAACTCTGCATTATTTAACAATCCAAAAGATTTAAAAAGCTCTTACATAAAAAATATTGTGTATCATGAAATATTGTAACTAGGCATTTTTACATTTTCAATTAAATAAAAATCATTAGATTAGAGATGTTTAATGGTTATTACACACAGTAGCGGCTTTAGGGGGGGGGGCGAACCCGGGCGATCGCCCGGGGCGCAGAGCTCAAGGGGGCGCATCCAGGGATGTAGACGTAATATAGAAGAAAATTTTTGAACTGTCCAGGTCAAAAGATAACATTTTTTAAATTTATTTTAAACTTTGCTAGAGTGTTTTCACTGTTAGTGAAAGTGTAAACACTAAATTTTTTCAAATTTCATAAAATAGTTTTTTAGTTACACAGTTTTAAAATTTTGATTTTTTTTTAAATTTATTATATGTCTAACCAGATTGCATATTATAGGGGGGGGGGGGGGGGCGACAAAATTGAACTTCGCCCGGGGCGCAGAAAGTGCTAAAGCCGGCTCTGATTACACAGGGATTTTAATGCTCTTTTATAAGTTAAAATGTAGCGGAAGGTAAATAAAAATAATAATAAAAGAAAAGAAAATTATAAAAATGACAAAAAATTTAATATAATATAAATATATATGAAATTGAATGGCAATTATAACAAAAACAATGAGAAAAATATCATTGAAATTAAATAACCTATTATTTTAATGTTATTAATTAAAAGTTTATTTCATTTAAATCTAAAGTAATATATTTATTTGTATGAAATAAATATTAAATTCATAATGTTAAATTAATCGATTTTTTGTTCGATGAAACAAGAACAAATGGAAATTATAATAAACTCTATTGTAGTAGCTTCAATGATATAATTATTTTAAATGTATCATAAATTGATTAATAAACTGATGATTTAAAAAAAGACTTAAGTATATACGTTTTTTAATTTTAGAATAACCTGATATAAATATTAATTTATTATCAAATTAATTGTAATCCTTAAATACATTTCAAAGTAAACAGACTCACTAAAAGAACAGTCTGGTTAGAATAACCAGAATTCTGGTAAGGGTATATTTAACATTGTGTTTCTGGTTCAATCAACCAGAGTTCACGTTATAACGTGTGAAAAAATTTCTAGTCAAACTAGGTGGAATATAGTAGCATTACAGTTAACGGAACGTTTAACTTGTCACGTACAGCTGTGTAAATACTGTCTCGAATTTGCACAGTATCACTAGATTTCAATACAGTAACTTTACAGTTAATGTAACGTTTCACTTGTCACGTATGACTGTGTCAATACTGTCTTGAATTTATATAATACCACTGTATCTTTTCATATATACATGATATAGCAATCTTGACAACTCTGTCTAGAATATTGATAGATCAACTAAAATGAACATATACACAGAAAGCAGACAGAACCTATACAGTTTTACTATTCTGAATATTTTATCATTATATTTTACTGTTTCATATACAATAAATAGTACACACGACAGTTTATGTAAAAGGAGAAACCAAAGAAAACATGTTCCTGTTACATAAAAAGTTTTGCATGTTCAAAATTTTTTCTTAGGACCTTATTTACTAAAATTTCGGAAATTATGGGATTTTAATAAATAAGGAATTATTTTAAATGAAAAAAGATTCTTTACATCTGCGTATTTGTTTTCAAATTCGAAATTGTAGAAATGTGAAGAATTTTTATAACAATAAAATAAACTTCTACAAAAAATTAAAATGATATAATTTTCAAAAATTTTATAAATAACGTTATAAAAAAACTTTTTATTATATTTGAAAGCGCTTTAATAAACATTTTTTGTTGGTTTGTTATTTTGAATTTTGTTTAAAAGTCAAAGAAATAGCTTTTTTTTAGTACCTAATTTTTTTTGACCAAGAAATAGTACAGTACATTGATGCATAATAATCGAATAATTAGATCTTGATCTAATATTGAACTTAATTAATAATCAAATAATAATAACAATCATTTTTTAAAATATTAAATATAAATATTTATTTACAAATATCTAATTGAATATTTACAATTCCTGTATAAAATATGAATTTACTTATTTTTTTAATTTAATTTATAATTTATTTTAAAAAGGAACAAATAAAAAGTGAAAATAACAATCAGATAAATAAACCAAAAATTATATATAAATTACTATTTAACTAAACAAATGCTGTAACATATGTTTAAATATTTAATTATTTTTATAATTTGATAAATAACAATGAATATTTAAATATTTGGTAATACAAAAATTAAAACCATTTTTAAAAAATAATGTTTTAAACGTCATTTGAATTTTATTAAATGAAAATAAAACATTTTAATTTTTCTGTATAATAATATTTTTAGTAATAAAGCAATTAAAAATTCTAAACATTAGAAGTTAATTGTTAAAAACTTTACAATATAAATATTTAAAGTATTTATTACTTTTTTGGTATTATATTATATAACTTTTAATTTTAGAAACAATTGTTAAATATGCAAATAATATCCATATTTAATGATTTCTGAATTCCTGTTTATAAAAACTTTAATGTGGTAGCAAACTTATTACAAATAAGAAAATAATTTGTCCCAGGTAGGTCTGACACTTAAAAATGAGATTTTTGGTTTACTGTCCCAAGGTTGCGTGGTGTAGTGAATCATTAAAAATAGAAACTATAATTAATCAAATAATAAATACCTTATTAAATATTTAAAAAAATGTTAAGAATTCAATGTAAAAAAATATCTGAATGATTTTTATTCTACTTTTAAAAAAAAATTTAATTTTGTAATTGTATATACTCATTATTATTATTATTTATTATTATTATTATTTATTATTATTATTGTTAAAATTATTATTTTTATTATGAAGTTACTATTACTGTGATTATTGTTATTGTTATTTTTATAATTTTATACATTCAACATTAAAAGCCGATTATTTAACCAATTAAAGAAGTCATGGATTTACGAACTAGTTTTTAAGCAGTACTCTTATGTAGTTGATCTAGACAGAAACTAGTCGATCTGAGCGTTACATTTGAGCATAGTTTCTTTACAGTTAATCTGTACAGTTACTGTATAGTGCCTAGTAACACTATTCAGCAACGTTATAAAACCGGGAATATTTTCTACACGGGTATAAAATCAATCAAAATTGTGGTTAAGTTAACTAGAACTTCGGTTAAAATACCCAGAATAAAATTTTAAGTACAAACTAACCATAATTTTTTTTCAGTTTTGATAATTTAATCAGTGAAATTTGAAAGATTTTCAGTGGATTTTAATTAATTTAAATTTTAATTAATTTTAATCAATTTAGATAATTTAAACAAAATCAAAGTATTCACTATATATGAGAAGAATTATATTGATTTTATTTTCATAGTACGAAAGAGATGAAATTAGAAAGAAAGTATGGATGTAGAGTGGAGGTCTTCCTCATGTCATATAATTTTTAATTTTAATATATTTTGTTAATATACTTTGTATTATGTTGAAATATATGTATTATGTTTTTATGTAAACTTTTTATTTTATTGTAAAATAAACTATATAAAATGCAATGTTTCTCGCGCGCATACTTTGCTAGTTTAACAATATTTAACAATAATTGTACGGAACCCTTGGTTTTAGTACGGGTGTAACTCGTACTTGCCCGATTTTTCATATCTTCCTTAGTAAATTCGTTTAAAAATCATAAATTTTCCTTCTACTTATAAAATAAAATTAATTTCCATTCATACTTTCCACATTTTTTCAAAATTTTCACAGCTATTTTCTGGGACGAGGATTTTGGACAGAATTTTGAACTTTTATTACTGGAATTTGGGAATGAAAAAACTAATCAGTAGATTAATTCATATTTTTTCATGTTGTGTGCCAGGTATAACCCTTTTGCCCGAAAAACAAGGATTATATTATCAGGAAAGGGATTGTGAAGGAGATTGAGGAAACACATTTAAAACAAAAATAATAAATTTATTCTAAAATGTCTTAAAACTTACAACGAAGGATGATCAATGATATACCACTCTCACGCTTTCCAATACAACATCTATGGGGCAAAATTCCTGAACTGTCCAAGTCAAAAAATAAAATTTATTCAAACTTTGCTAAAGTGTTTCCATTGTTAGTGTAAGTGTAAATACCAAATATTTTGAAATTCCATGAAATAGTTTTTGAGTTACATAGTTTTAAAATTTTAAATTTTTTTAAAATGTAGTTTTTTAAATTTATTATATTTCTAAGTAGATTGCATAAAAGTTAACATATATATAGTAAAATGGTATTTTATGGTTAAGAAACCATTTCAAAATACTGTTAAAAATAAAATAGGGGCGAAATTTCTGTACCGATCCAACTAAAAAAAAAATTTCCTTCGATTGGGCTAAAACTTGCCCTAAGTTTAGGTCTATGCATGAGTACATTAGCCACCAAGTATTACTAAATTTCATCATTAACTGTGTAGTGGGGAGGGGGGTCAAGTTTTTGATGAATGGTGGGTGGACTAGTTTTTCATCACTCGTAACTTTTATACGGTCAATCGCACAAATTTTTGACCTATATACTTTTGAAAGGGTTTTTTCTGCTCTTTCAAACGGTAAAAAGAATTTTTTCGAAAATTAAAAATTTGACCCTTTTTTTTAAAAATCAAAAATATTTTTGACTTTTTTTTCAAAATCGACATTTTTTTTCATTTTTTATTTTTTGAAAATAAAGTTTAAAATGTGTACTTTGAGTACACCAAGTATGAAAAGGTCCTTTTTTTTTGTTTTCGAGATATTAAATAATGAATTTTTAAAAATTAAATAAAAAAAAGTAATAATTCTTTAAAAAAGTAAATTTAGAATTAATATGAATTTTTATTCTAAAGACAATAAAAATTTACATCCAACAAAACCCAAATATATAACATTTTGCATAAAAAGTATTAAATAAAAAAAATTTAAATAATTATTAATAAAAAGTTAATTATGACATTCTTAGCGTCCAAATAAAAAAAATCATAAGGTCAATTCTCTTTTTATTGTATGACTTATTTATTTGTTTATTTATTTATGTGGATGTTTTTTTATTTATATGTTTAAGAAAAATATCAAACAGTACCTACCTATATTTTTACAATCGCTAGTAAAAAGAAATTAAGGAAAATAGCTATCCGTGTACTTTAAGTAGGATCACAGTTTATATCCCCTTTGTCCACAAAATTGTTTTCGTTTTTTTTTTGTCTTTAAGAATATAGTAAAATATTGTAGTACAGCTATCTGCATTTTACAGGGTTTAGACTGTCATGTGAGTTATTTCAATGCCTGCATTACAGCTGTGTAATATGTAAATGTGTTAATATGTTAATTTTAACTTTTGTTAAAAATATGATTCGTATTTTGTGTTGTAACTGTGTAATGAGTTGTATGATAATATTTTCCATATGTGTAATTAGATTTAAATGATTGAGATTGTTTTACTTAGTTTTTTTATTGGTTTTGTTTGATTTCGTTGTTTTTGAAACCTTTGTATTAGATTTGACTGCTTTTGGATTTTTCCTTTTTTTTCTTGGAGTTTTGTTCAACGTTTTCGGAAAAAAGTCACTTTCCATTGCAGATGAGAATTTTTTTAGTTGAATTCTACCATCTTCTTGTGGTATATAGGAATGGTATTGAGAACTACCAGTTATTGTTACTGCACTATCGAATCTGCATTTCAACATTTGGGTAGTTGAAGCAAGAGTCTCTTTACTTTTAAAAAAAATGTGAGTTTCTTTGCAGTTTTTCTTTGCCCAGTTAAATAGATTTTCTGCATTAAGAATGTGTTCTTTTGAAGAGGCTTGGAGACTTGCACGAGCAGCTCCTCTTTTTATATTAGCTCCTACGCCATCACAAGCACCTTTACCATAGGCAGTGGCATGATAATGCCATTCTGCAGGAACTCCAAAATCTTGTGCATGAGCTAGAAGATTAGCAAAAGAATATTTATTCTTAAAATGCTGCTTTGCTCCGTCTGTAAAGTAAAAAACTTTTTTTACTTTAAAATTTTCTTTCAAATAGTTCATGATGACAGTCTGATATTCATATACACTCGCAGTGTCATGTGACAAATTGTCCGAAATAATAGCCATGCTTTTATGTAACAAATTATCTTCTACTTTATAGTATATGACTACTGTAAAGATGGTAGCTTGATTGTTGTTCCAGTGAAAAGGTTGGGCAGCGTTTTGAACAATAAAGGCATAATTTTCAGCGAAATCACATGAAATGACAAACTCACCTGGCACTAATTTTTCCTTTAGATTTTTTTAAAAAGATGCTTGCTCTCTGGCAATAAAATCATGTACTTTCAACTTATTTAAGCGTTCACATAAATCTTCTGTAAATTCATCAACATTTAGTACGAGTGTTTTTAAACTGTATCTGTCGGTCTGCATCCAAATTTCACATTTTACCTCTTCAACACAATCTTTATCAAAAGCTTTAATTAAAATCTCTCTTAAAACATTTGTACCTGGACATAGTCCACAATCTCCTAAGTAACAAGAAGTACTCGGAATAGGACAAATTATAGCTTTTATGCAATTATGATAATCAGCTAATTGTAATTGATGGTCTTTAGTTAAATGTTCAATATCAATTTCATTTAGCATTAATTTCACATTTTCGTGATACGTGCAAACACAAACAGTGTGTGTTCCACTACTTCCAGCCAACACACAATGGGTAGGCCTAAGTTGGGAAAATTTTGATAAACTTATTTGGACGTTCTTATGTTCTGATTTAAATTGCTCATACAGTTCATTTAAATTGCATAATAAAAGCCTTTTTTGTACATGTTGACGAGTTCCATCTGCATTTTTGACAGATATGAAGTCCTTCATGCCAGGCATCATGCGACTGATATCATCACGATTGTAAAAATCTTTAACTAAATTCACTGTTTCAGTCGATATTGGATTTCCTTTTTTTGGTTTTGGAAAAGCCAAAATACCATATTTAGCTACTTCATCTTTTACATTTCTTGCATGTCTATCGGAAACGTTAAATTCTGTCATTATCTTATTACGACTCTAAGATTTTGGTAAAAGTGTAAGAAGCTGAAATTTTTCTGCTGAATTGTCTGAGTTCTCAAATTTTTCCTTAATTTGATCAAAGATTTCTACACACGATTTGTGATGTTCATAATCGTCATCAGAACATTTAGACTTAGTTATTTTATTTGGAGTTAAAACAAAGTCATTATCATTTGTCCGATCATCATTTTCTTCAATAAATCCACCAGGTTTTTCAAGATCTATTTCACTTACTTCATTTTCCTGTGCTTCAATATATGAGCTTGAAGGTTTTTCAACTGTTGTTGAAGTCTTCATCTCTTCTTTTAAATCAAAATTGCATTTCAAGCAAATTTTTGCTCCTGGTAGAAAAGAGTATCTACTTTGTACACTCCCAGCTACGGGACGTAATGCTCTAT
Source organism: Ganaspis brasiliensis (assembly GCA_037103525.1). Taxonomy (NCBI): domain Eukaryota; kingdom Metazoa; phylum Arthropoda; class Insecta; order Hymenoptera; family Figitidae; genus Ganaspis; species Ganaspis brasiliensis. Next base: position 1,625,510 of record JAZKLR010000018.1, read on the forward strand.
TTGGATGGCTTTTTCTTTCAAAGGGATTAAGGCATCTATTATAACAAACTTTTAATGGCTTACTAGAAGCCATGTTTGATTAAAATACCAATAAACAAATGAAAACTATTTTATTAAATAAAACGATTGTTAGAAAATATTAAATTTACTTACACTATATGTTAGCAAACGATATAAAAAGAGAGATTTACAAACCTGCGTTTAATGTATTTAAAACTCGAATTTAAAAGATCTAATATCTGACAGAAAACTTATTCCAACAATACAAAAATATTATTAGTTTTTTAAAAGTATATAATACGAAAAAGAAACCAAGATAATTTGTACAAACCTTAAAACGTATCCTTATAGAATAAAAAACTTGAATATTAAGCTCTTATATAAAATATAATACGCATCTGTACTGTGGGAAATAGAAAAGTTGGCCACCCTGTGGCAACTTTTGATACTACTTTAAATAGGCGCCAAAATTTGAACTACTCTAAGCAAAGGATACATTATTAGACAAAACAAGATTATTTTATTACAACAGAAAAAGTATTTTAATACTTCTATAATTGAAATAAAAAAAGAAGACAGCAGTACTACAATATTTTACTATATTCTTAAAGACAAAAAAAAAACGAAAACAATTTTGTGGACAAAGGGGATATAAACTGTGATCCTACTTAAAGTACACGGATAGCTATTTTCCTTAATTTCTTTTTACTAGCGATTGTAAAAATATAGGTAGGTACTGTTTGATATTTTTCTTAAACATATAAATAAAAAAACATCCACATAAATAAATAAACAAATAAATAAGTCATACAATAAAAAGAGAATTGACCTTATGATTTTTTTTATTTGGACGCTAAGAATGTCATAATTAACTTTTTATTAATAATTATTTAAATTTTTTTTATTTAATACTTTTTATGCAAAATGTTATATATTTGGGTTTTGTTGGATGTAAATTTTTATTGTCTTTAGAATAAAAATTCATATTAATTCTAAATTTACTTTTTTAAAGAATTATTACTTTTTTTTATTTAATTTTTAAAAATTCATTATTTAATATCTCGAAAACAAAAAAAAAGGACCTTTTCATACTTGGTGTACTCAAAGTACACATTTTAAACTTTATTTTCAAAAAATAAAAAATGAAAAAAAATGTCGATTTTGAAAAAAAAGTCAAAAATATTTTTGATTTTTAAAAAAAAGGGTCAAATTTTTAATTTTCGAAAAAATTCTTTTTACCGTTTGAAAGAGCAGAAAAAACCCTTTCAAAAGTATATAGGTCAAAAATTTGTGCCATTGACCGTATAAAAGTTACGAGTGATGAAAAACTAGTCCACCCACCATTCATCAAAAACTTGACCCCCCTCCCCACTACACAGTTAATGATGAAATTTAGTAATACTTGGTGGCTAATGTACTCATGCATAAACCTAAACTTAGGGCAAGTTTTAGCCTAATCGGAGGAAATTTTTTTTTTTAGTTGGATCGGTACAGAAATTTCGTCCCAATAGTAAATAGTCATAAAAATTAAAAGGGTGTAGTTCCGATTAGTACTTACCTCTGATTTTGATGAAACTTGGTATACTTATGTATTCCGATGCGCTGATTACGAAAATCATAGTGAAAATTGGCGCAAATTTTATTATCATGGTGAAAAATTTGTATAAAAAATCATAAAAATTTTGGTTTTTTTAATTTATCTCTTTAAATATTGCAAATTTAAAAAAACTTTTCATACAAAAGTTGTAACTCTCACAAAAATACATATTTTATGTTAATGCATTTTTTACGAAATCTAATTAGTTTACGAGAAAATTTCAAAAAATATAAATCATCATAAAAGCGACCAAATACGCACATTATATGAACATTAAATTACACTCAGTCTTAATTATGTAATTACATTGCGTAACTACGAAATATTTATTTATTTATTTATTTATTTATTTAGTGTACATTGCACGGGTAGAAGCACCCATTAAAGATAAAAAAAAAGATAATAATAAGAAAGTACATACAATACAATAGTCGAAAACTAAATAACAAGCAAGAATAAAATAATGAAAGATATAACAAACATATTAAAACTCTGGTGAGTATGGCCGCATTAATAAACAACATAGTGTAAGATTAATTAGTAATAAATAATAAATTAGCTGTGACTGTTGGTTGCAAATAGAATAATATTACGGAGAGTTTGAATAAAAAGATTAATTCTACCATCAAAAAAGTCTAGAGAGTCACTGTAATAGTTAGCTTCAATGCAAAGTCTGTTGAAAATAGAATTTTTACCGAAGTTAGTTTTGTGATAAGAGATGTAAAAAGGTAATAAGTGACGAAGTGATCTCTGAGGAGCAGAAAAATCAATTAGTGACAGAACCTGGGAACAATTGACAAATCCATTTATGGTTTTAAACATGAACACAAGATCGTTGTAAAGAAATCTAGATTTTAACTCTGGCACTCTTAATTGCGTTCGCAATAAAGAGTAGTCATGATTCTCCATGTCAAATCCAATGTGAAGTTGAAACGCGTGAAGTTGAAATATTACGTAATTACATTACGTAACTACGTAATATTACTTAATTACATTACGTAACTACGTAATAATACGCAATAACATTGCGTAACTTCGTAGAATTACGTAATTGTTGGACATATTCCACTGTCAGTGGGCACCCCAACCCCCTCCCTATAAACCCGCCCTATTAGTTGTTTATAAGTTTTGCAGTTTTTCTCGAAAACTATTCGTTTTAACGTAAAACTGCATACAACATAAAATGTTTGTTGAAATGAGATCTACAACTTTTGTTATAAGCTTTTTTCATAATTTTAATAATTTAACAAGATAATGCCAAAAAACTATGATTTTATAGTGTTTTTTATGATTTTTACCACGAAAATCAAATTTGCGCCAATTTTCACTATGCTATTCGTAATCAGCGCAAAAAATACGTAAGTATACGTAGTATCAAAAGAATCGGAGGTAAGTACTAATCGGAACTTTATCCAATTAGCATATAAGAAAGTTCACAAAAGTGAATAGTAGAATTAGTAAAATATTGTTAAGTATTTAAATAATAGTTTAAAAACGTTTAAAATTAAGTAATTTAGATGGAATTATTATTAATAATAAAAAAAATTGATAATACGAAATAAAAATTATTAAATATAGGTAAAGTTGAAAAAAATGACGGAAGTACGATTAGATTAATTATTAAATAATAAACAATAAATCAATTTTAAAAGTTCAAATAGAGTTTATTATAAGAAAGAATAAATATATAACAAATAAATTTATGGTAAAATATGGAGTAGAAAATATAGAATATTTCACAAGAAAGAAAAATTAAATTATCAATCTTTATAGGCGTTAAAATTAAAATAGAAAAACCGCAGAAATTGAAAATTTTGACAGTTGTAGCGGTTATCAAACTTTCTGGACGTTTTTGGGGGTAAATCAAGGGTATATAAGGAGCTCATTTGCATAGACTCGGCCTCTTGATTTTCATCAACAAAATTGGTACTTAGCGTCATAATATTTTAGTAGAATTGTGCTGATTGATGAATTCGTTAAAATATTTTATTTTGATGAATTTATTATTACTGGTACAGTTTTATTAATTATAAATTTAATAAGTACAAAGATCTATAGAGAGATAAAGCGTCATAAAAATTAATTATTTATTTATTTATTGAGGAGTACATAGTACAACCTCAATATTTATTTAAATAATTCGATTATTGCGAATAATAATTTGGAAACGGAGTTTTTCCAAATTATTGCTCAAAATAAATTTCTGTGTTCGTTGGGTGAGGCTTTTAAGCAATAATTATTAATTAATCGCGATTTAGTAATTATTTAATAACGAAAAAGTTAATCGATCTTTTGTTGGAGTACATAGTACAACCAACAATTGACTGGTTAATATTGTTTAAATTCCTCGCTTGGTTTACACTACTTTTTACAAAACTTGGTAAGTTGTGGTGCATTGTAGCATCATCACGACTTAATCATGAGATTGTAGAAAGGAGAATCTTCCAAAAATTATAAAATATTTATTTTATTTGCTTATTTTATAATAGAAACCAAGAAAAAAAATTAAAAGAAAGAATTTAATGTAGAATGAAGTATAATTTTAAAATTAAATTATTATTAGGTTATTAATGGAAAATTTGTATTGATTTTTGTTAATTTTATTTAATAGATAAATCAAATTCTTAAATTAAAGAAGAAAACTTAAGGAGGATATATTCGAAGCAAATAGCAAAATAGATCAGATCAAGTAGGTCAATGAACTTTGTTTTTGTTTATTTTCAAAATTTAAAGTAGAGGTTTCATCAGAAATGTATTTTTATTATTTGTAATTTATTTAATAATGCTAGATAAAAGTTTAACTGTGTTAATGTTAATTTTATTTTATTTTTATATTTTTTTTATTTTTGTTAATATCATAAAGTCAATAATGATCTCCCTAATTCTTGTTATATTATTTAACAAGTATTATAACTGAGATTATTAACATTAACAAAATAAAATTTTGATTTAATTTAATTTAAAAGTCAAGCAGAAATAGAATAGAAATTGTAAAGATAGTAATTAAAAGTCAATTTAAATTCAGTATGAATAATATTTCAAAAGATAGATAATTACTACAGGTGGCATACATATAAATATTTTCCTTTTAAATTTGAGATTTATGGGTTTAAATGCCCATAATTTGGACTACTTTCTATCTCACTCTAAATTCTTGCGATAATAGTAAGCATATGAATCACTTTCTTAGATAATATTAAATATTGTGAATCCCCGGAAGGAACAGAGATAGGAAGTATGCTTCAATAGTGATGTTTAAAAGTAGTACCATTTGTCAGAACGTTCATTTACAAAAATATATTTTTTACAGAATGTCTATGATATTGAACTTTCATTAGTTCTGATTTATAAAAACAAAACGTCTAGTTAGCAAAGTTTCTATTTGTTAGAGTTTTTATATTGCAGAATTAATGTTTATGCGATTTTCTGTTTATCTGAAACTTAAAATAGGAGAATATTAATTCGGCAGAACTTTAATTTATCGGAACTTTTAAATAACCGACTTTTCATGCAAGCAAATTAAAAAAAACTCTAACAAATGCAAACTCTGCTAAATTAAATTTTTGTTATTTAAAAAGTAGAACAAATGAAAGTTCGATAACATACACATTCTGTCAAAACTATATTTTAGTAAATAAACGTTCTGATAAATCGTACTACACTTCAATATTAATTCTGCCATACAAAAATTCGACTTAATAGACATTCTATTAATTTAAATTTCGCAAAATGAAATTCGATATTTTGAAAATTCTGTATAACGATCTTTAGGGAATATTCATGTGTCTAATATGGGTCAGAATTCCTGAAAAGTGCCACCCAGAACATAATTTTTTTTATGTCGTAATATGGTTTTTATTATAGAGTTTTATATAAAAAGTTATTATACCAAAGGATTTTGTGAAAACATTTTTTTTATTAGGTTATTAACTATTTAATTTTTTAAATATTTTTAATTAAAAAATTTTATTGATAATAATTATTGATATTGAAAAGTTATTCATCGATTTTAATGGTTCAAATGGCAATCTCATAGTCTTGAAATAAAGTTTAAGTGACATTTGTTTCAGAAAAAAATATTGCATTTTATTAAAATAAAAAATTATGTATTTATAAATAGTATATTCTGCTCCTAGGGACTACTGTCCCATGGCACACACGATATTTTTTTCCACAAAGGAATGAATTTTGCATACTTTTTTTTATAAAGAAAATAGTGTAAACATGTGGACATGTCACTTTAACAAAATCCTACAGAAGTAATAGAAAGCAGCAAAGGGAGGGTTTGGGGGGCGAACCCCTTCGTAACAAAAGAACCAACTGAAAAGATTAAAACATGTCAACAAAAGTATAGGTTAGAAATATGTGTCATAAGCGAGTTGTATTCCATTAGTGCGTTTTATTCGCAACGTTAAAAACATGAACTACTTCAGGAAAACCAAGTAAAACTCTCGTCGATCGGTAAAGAAAACGCATGTTTGTCTTTTTTTTGCCTATCCGCCATTACCCGACAGAAAATTTATGTAAGGGTCACATAAGGGCCTTATAAGGTTGCCCAATTTGAAAACGTCAGGCCCTGATGTTCGGGGTCACATAAGGTCCACGTAAGGGGCGTCACGCGCTTGTCACATAAGGCCCTGTTACGGCAACCTGATGGAGGCCTTACAGGGCAACCTGATGGAGTCTTTCTAAGGGAACCTGACGGGAATCTTAGAAGGCAACCTGATAAAAACTTTATGAGGCAACCTAATGGAGATCTTGTAAGGCGACCTGATGAAAACTTTATAAGGCAACCTAACGTATATTTATCCAACGTGAATATTATATATTCGTTTTTGTAAAAACTTGTCACCATATTTAGTGTATATAAAACATTACATATACTGTTGTAATAAAGAAATATGTTTATCCTGATAAAAAAAATCCCACTGTTTAATAAATAATTAAAATCAAATCCACATATAAAAATGAAGGAAATTTATATTTGAGAGAAGGGGATTTGGGTTTGTTTTTACATACATATTCAATTCAATTGTTGTCTTTTGCTGAAATTACATTTGATTATTTATTAACATTTTATTAATACCTTAAACGCAACGAAACGCATACATACGAAATTTTTGAAAAATCCTAGCGACGCTGAGATTCGAACGCACTAACCCTAACGCTAAACGCAAATACGCATATTACGAGACGATCGCCTAACCATTGAGCCATATTGGCTATGGAATTCTGTTTTTAAAGAACTTGGTGATCTCAAGTTTCGTTTGGTTCCCACGTGCAGATGAACCCCCGCAGTGGCAACGCCCATGGGCAACGCCAGTCAACAATAGAGTGTTATAAATCCAAGTTTTATGGTTGCATGTGTCCCTCAAACATATTTTCACCAAAAGGAGACATGGCAGTAAATTCCTTTGGAAATTTTCTTTCAACTCTTTAGATACATAAAAATATATTTTTTTAAAGAATTTTTTAGGTATCTTCATCAACTTTAAATTTTAAAATATATTATTGAAATTAAATAATATTTTTATGCTTAAAGACTTTTTTAATTTTTGTATAATGTTTATACAATTATGAAATATTAAGAGATAGAAAATATTTGTATTTTCTAATAGAAGCAAATTATCGTATGATTAAATTAGATTTAAGATCTCTTATTAAAAGTCATAGAATTTATTTTTTTGAATTTAATCCCAATTTAAAACAAAAATAAAAAATAAAATTTATCAATAAAATTAATACTGAGCAATTAATTAAGATAGTTCTTTTAGATCAGTGGTTTTCAACTCAAAATTTTGTTATTTTTTACTCATTTTGTGATGCTTAATGAATTACGTTAAGTTCAGAATATAGTCGCTCTCTTTTGGATTCGTTTAAATAAATTAAGAAAACTACGAAAAGTTGATTTCAAATTATTACTTTTTGGAAATTTAGTACCGCAGCCTGTATTTTTCAAATTTCCAGTCGGGAAGGCATATCAAAGGTTTACATGTATTGCCAACTTTATCTGGGCCTGATAAGGCTGCCTTATGATTGCCTTATAAAACAACCTTACACTGACCACGCACAGTGGATTGAAATCAGAAATTGATGTTCAAATCAACTTTTAGAGAGAACGGCTGCATGGATTTTCAATTTTTTTTTGTTGAAAAATTCATAAATAAATTCTGAGAGTAGATTTTTGTTTTATTTGTTTTTTAATGTTAATGCAAACAGCTGAAAAAATGTCAACTTTTTCGTTTTCTCTTTGTGTTTTCTACAAACAATTTTTTTAATGCCTGCCAATACCTTGGTTTCATAGAAGTAACGAAATAGAATAAACAAAAATTTTAAAAGCGCTAATTAAATTCTTTATTTACCCCCTATTACCCCCTAAGAGGGGGTAGGAATTTCAAATTTTACAAAAAGTTGAGTTCGGTGTCTACTCGTATATTTTTTGGGCCGCTGAAACCGAAAAAGACCCCCAAAAACAAATTCCCTTCTCCTTTACCCCCTATTTCCTCCTAAGAGGGGGTAGGAATTTCAAATTTTACGAAAAGTCGAGTTCGGTGTCTATTCCTATGTTTTTTGGAGCGCTGAAACCGAAAAAGACCACCAAAATCAAATTTCTCCCTGCCTTCACCCCCCAAAAACCACTGGGAGGGGGTGTTTGTCCCTATGTTTTTTGGGGCACTTAAACCGAAAAAAATAACTAAAAACAAATTCCTCTTTTCTTTACCATCTTTTACACCCTGGCAGGAAAATTGAATTTTTAATTTTCCAAGTAGAGTACAGTGTCTATTTTATTATGAAATTCGAAATTTCAACCCCCTCCCAGGGTATAATAGGTTGTGAAAGATGGGAGAAATTTACTTATGGGGGTCTTTCTCAATTTCAGGGGCCCAAAAAACATAGGAATAGACACCAAACTCAACTTTTATAAATTCGAAATTCCAACTACCTTTTAGGGGGTAATAATGGGTGAAGGAGGAGGTATTTGTTTTTGGTGGTCTTTCTGAGATTTAGCGCCCCAAAAACTATAGCAATAGACACCTTATTTAAATTTTTTTTAAAATTTGAAATATCAACCCCCTGTTAGGGGGTAATAGGGGGTAAGGAAGGGGAGAAATTTGTTTTTGGGGGTCTTTTTCGGTTTCAGCGGTCCAGAAAACATAGGAATAGACACCGAACTCGACTTTTCGTAAAATTTGAAATTCCTACCCCCTCTTAGGAGGAAATAGGGGGTGAAGGAGAGGGGAATTTGTTTTTGGTGGTCTTTCTCGAGCTATGGACCCCAAAAACCTTAGGAAAAAACACCCTATTCGATTTTTTTTCGTAATTTGAAATATTAACCCTCTGTTAGGGGGTAATAGGGGGTGAAGAAGGGGAGAAATGTGTTTTTGGGGGTCTTTTTCGGTTTCAGCGGCCCAAAAAATATAGGAGTAGACACCGAACTCAACTTTCTGTAAAATTTGAAATTCCTACCCCCTCTTAGGGGGTAATAGGGGGTTAATAACAATTAAATTAGGGCTTTCAAAATTTTTGTTTATTCTATTTCATTACTTCTATGAAATCAAGGTATTGGTAGACATTAAAAAATTTTTTTGTAGAAAATAAAAAAAGAAAACGAAAAAGTTGACATTTTTTCAGCTGTTTGCATTAACATTAAAAAACAAATAAAACAAAAAACAAAAATCTACTCTCACAGATCTCTTAAGAATTTATTTATGAATTTTTCAACAACAAAAAATTGAAAATCCATGCAGTCCTTCTCTCTAAAAGTTGATTTGAACATCAATTTCTGATTTCAAACCACTGTGCCAAGTCAGGCATCCTGCTAAGTGCTACATAAGGTTTTTGTAAGGCATTCATTAGGTTAACATATACGGCCAACAATATTTGAGCCTGATAAGGTTGCCTGATTATTGACTTATAAGACAACCTTAAACTGACCACGTAAGGCAACCTGATAAATTCTTTATAAGGGCTTGATAAGGTATTCATCAGGTTAACGTGTATGGCGAACCTTATCTGGGCCTGATAAAGTTGCCTTATGATTGCCTTATAAGGCAACCTGATAAATTCTTTATAAGGGCTTTTTAAGGTGTTCATCAGGTTAACATGTACGGCCAACCTTATCTGGGCCTGATAAGGTTGCGTTGTGACTGCCTTATGAGGCAACCTTATACTTGCCACGTAAGGCAACCTGATAAATTCTTTATAAGGGCCTAATAAGGTATTCATCAGGTTAACGTGTACGGCGAACCTTATCTGGGCCTGATAAAGTTGCCTTATGATTGCCTTATAAGGCAACCTTATACTTGCCACGTAAGGCAAACTGATAAATTCTTTATAAGGGCCTGATAAGGCATTCATCATGTTAACATGTACGGCCAACCTTATCTGGGCCTGATAAGGTTGCCTTATGATTGCCTTATAAGGCAACCTTATACTACCCACCTAAGGCAACCTGATAAGGTCCTTCGAAGGTCCTTAGAAGGTGAACCTTACGTCGGGCTACCTTGTAAGGACCTTATAAGTACCATATACAGTTACCTCCTAAGGTCGGCCTTACAGGTGCCAGATAAGGCCCAGGTATGACCGCTGGCTTGCCTGGTCAAATTTCCAGTCGGGTATATTTGATCCCTAGCGAATATTTACTTCCGCTACTTTCAGGTTTCTGCCCCGGCTTAGAGGCATTGAAAAGAGCAAAATTCATACCTGTGTGGTAAAAAAGATAATAAAAAAATGTGTTCTGGATGACGTTTTAAAACGAAAAAAAACAACATATTCTTCAAACATTCTTTAACATTTGTACCGCGGTGTGAGGCTCGACTTGTCTCTGACATACCATGGACATCAGTGGTTGAAAATGAGAATTTGCCATAATTATTCACAGCCTGTAAATCATAACCAATTTTCAATTCTTTTTTTAATATCTCAGTATAAAATAACTTAGAAAACTCTCATTTTCTATTTTCTATATTTCTGTTTATTTAATTCATAAATAAAAAAAGTACAGACAACAATGTCTATATCAGCTATGGAAATTTTTATCTCCAATAAAAATATAAAATTCAAATTAAAACCTGACCAATTATTGAAACAGCAATAATAGAAAAAAAATTAAATAGCCTTACGAAATATAATTTATAAACAATGATTAAAAACAAATTCTCGCCTGTGCTATTTAACCTAAATACATAGTACTCTTCTTTTGGTACTACAATTGTTAAAAGTTGTAGTCAGTGCCATAAATAAACCATAATTGATTCCAGAACGATATTTTCTATAAACAATAACTACACCGGAACACAAAAAAAATTGACGCTTTGAGCTCGAGATCAGACCATGACTACTTTATTTTTTTGGGGTCGCTGAACCGAATCTAAAGTCCACTTAACCCAATCACGTCAGGACTTTAACATAACCACAAGAAAACTCTCAAAATTGACACCAAAATTCTGATATCCATAAAAATTCTGATCTCTAAGTCTTACTATGACTGTTTTACGTTTTTAGGGTCGCAAAAGCCGAATATAAGGTCCGTTTTACCCCATCACGTCAAACTTTTCACATAACCTAAAAAATAACTTAAAATTTGAACTTACAATTTTAAAATCAAGAAAAAATCAAATTTATAAATCTTATTATGACTACTTGATGTTTTTTAAGTCGCTGAAGACAAATCTGAAGTCAATTAAACCCCATAACGCCATAATTTTGACAAACCCTAAAAAAAACTCAAAAATTGACCTTAATATTTTGAAATCTAGAAAAATTCAGATTTATAAGTCTTGCTTTAACTACTTGATGTTTTTTGGGTCGCTAAAGCCGAATCTAAAGTCAATTCACTCTCCTAACGTCATAATTTTAACAAACCTTAAAAAGTCAAACCTTAAAAAGTCAAACTTTTTACGTATCCTAAAAAATAACCTAAAATTTGACCTCAAAATTGAAATTTCAAGAAAAATTTAGATTTATAAGTCTTACTATGACTACTTAATGGTTTTCGGGTTGCTGAAATCGAATATGAAGTCCATTCAACCCTATCACGTCATACTTTTGAAATAACATAAAAAAAAACTTACAATTTGACCTCAAAATTTTGAAATCAAGAAAAATCCAGATTTATAAGTCTTACTATGACTACTTGATGTTTTTTGGGTCGCTAAAGCCGAATTTAAAGTCGATTCACTCTTCTAAAGTAAAACTTTTGACATAACCTAAAATATAACTTAATCTCTGACCTCAAAATTTTGAAAAAAGAAAAACCAGATTTATATGTCTTACTCTGACTACTTGATGGTTTTTGTGTTGCTAAAGCTGAATCTGAAGTCTATTTAACCCTATAACGTTAACCTTTTGAATTAACATAAAAAAAACTTACAATTTGAGCTCAAATTTTTGAAATCAAGAAAAATCCAGATTTATAAATCTTACTATGACTACTTGATGTTTTTTGGGTCGCTGAAGACAAATCTGAAGTCAATTCACCCCCAGTACGCCACAATTTTGACAAACCCTAAAAAAAACCCAAAAATTGACCTTAATATTTTGAAATCTAGAAAAAATCAGATTTATAAGTCTTGCTTTAACTACTTGGATGTTTTTTGGGTCGCTAAAGCCGAATCTAAAGTAAATTCACAAAATTAACAAACCTTAAAAAGTCAAACTTTTTACGTATCCTAAAAAATAACCTAAAATTTGACCTCAAAATTTAAATTTCAAGAAAAATTTAGACTTATAAGTCTTACAATGACTACTTGATGGTTTTTGGGCTGCTGAAATCGAATCTGAAGTCCATTCACCCCCATAACGTCATAATTGAGACAAACCCAAAAATAACCTAAAATTTTACCTTAAAATTTTAAAATCAAGAAAATTTGAGATTTATAAATCTTACAAGGACTGCTTGATAGTTTTTAAGTCTTACTTATAAGTCTTACTATGACTACTTGATGTTTTTTGGGTCGCTAAACCCGAATTTAAAGTCAATTAACTCTTCTAACGTAAAACTTTTGATATAACATAAAATATAAACTAAAATCTGATCTCAAAATTTTGAAAAAAAGAAAAACCAGATTTATATGTCTTACACTGACTACTTGATGCTTTTTGTGTTGCTAAAGCTGAATCTGAAGTCTATTTAACCCCATAACGTTAAACTTTTGACTTAACATAAAAAAAACTTACAATTGGTTTATTACTGGTTTCAACATTGACTTCTATGGCTTTTATAACATATTTTGTTAAAAAGAGCTGCACACTGAAAGAAAAGCAGTTTAAAGTTTACTTGAGTTTTAAGTATTATTTACTTTTTTACTCAAGCAATGCAAATAAATTAAAAATTGCTGTGTAACCAGGTAATTTTTACTTTGTTTTGTAAGGAGAGAAAAATGTTACTTTTTGAATCAAATTTGACGTTTTATATTTGAAACGAATATTTTAAGTAATTACAGAAAAATAAACAATAATGTATTACATAAATTACTTTTCTATTTACTTTTATTTATACTTCCATTATTAAATATTCCGAAATATAATTAAAATTTAACTACGAAAAGTTTGACACAAAACGTCAAATTTGCTTCAAAAGTGTCACTTGTTTATTTTTTTCCTTAGAAAAAAAATAAAATTTACCTGGATTCACAGCAATTTTTAATTTATTTGCATTGCTTGAGTAAAAAAGTAAATATTACTTAATACTCAAGTAAATTTTAAATTGTTTTTTTCCAGTGTGTAAAAGTAATGTTTTTTAATAACATTAATTATATGTCAACTAATTAATGAAAGGAAATAATTTTATAGAGATGTAATTATTTCTATCAATAAGAAAAAATTTGAGAAACAATAAAAATATTTTTTAAAAATTGAAGTTAGAAATTAGCGATTAATTTTATTCGCACTTTTTAAATGATTTTATTCAAAATAAAAATCTTGATCATATGTCAAATGATCATAAGAAAAACAGTAAATAATAAAAATTGTAATTTTTAAATCTATTTATAATTACTTGAAATTAATGTAAAGTTTATATTTTATTAACGCGAGTATCAATATTAGCCGGTAAGTCGAACTGAAAGTTGGTATTTGTTATTTAGAATAAATTAAGAATTAATATATAATAAATTAAAAAAATATATTTATTATTTATGTACATATATGCATACATGTATTTTTTAAAAAAGAGTAGTATGGATTTAGAGAATCAGTGTCCTTTTAAAATCAATTTGCATATAATTTTGCAGATTTTCTTCTCAGAGCACTTCTTTTCTTTACACTTGCAACCTCTTGCCTAATATATTCCCTTGTCCGAATTTGTAAATAAGTTATAACGATGTAACTTAATATTTCGCTTGCATCACTTGTGTGTTCCTTGCAGGGAAAGTATATAAAGTTTCACTTCTGATGATAAGAATTGCCTTAATATATTATCTATGCAATTTCGGCTTTCACGATGTTCTCGAAAAAAATGTTCAATTTCTAAGACTATATTCATCGTTCGGTTTGGATGTATGAGTTCTTCAGATGGGTTTATAAAACTCTCATAACTTTGTGGTAATTGGTTTGAGGAAAATAACAATTTGTCCTTTGCAAAGTTTGAAGACGACATAAAGGCACTTAAACAAACGGAACATTTTACTTTGCCTTTGACATATCAGCAAACTTTTTCCGTTGTGTAAAATAGTAAACAATCAACTACTTCTTGAGAATTATAATCGTGATCCACAGCAGACACAAAATCATTGAAATCAGAATCTTCATCCTCGATAACAACTTTTATTTTTTCTTTTATTTCATGAAGAGCACTTTTCTTATTGTTAGAGTTATAAAACTCTTTCAACTGGAAAATTGTTATTAACGGCTGAGGAGGATCTATAGTAAATTCTACACAACAGTTTCCTAATTTTGTCGGCTTTAAAACGCTGTGAACCGATAATATTTTATACAATTGTAAAAATGTAGGAGTACACGGATGATCATTCGTACCACCTGCGTTCCGAAGAGTACCAAAAAACCGCTAAACAAACAATAAAAAATGGAATTAATTTTAAAATTGTGTTACTATTTCATAAATTACAAAGTAATTTTGTAAATTAATTAAAATTTTTCAAAAAATATAAACATCATTATTAAATTCTTTGATATAAAATGTTCCATAAAAAGGAATTTTTACGTCCATTAATATTTTAATATATTAAATTAAATTATTTTAAATATTAAATATAAATAAGTAATATATTTATTTAATTAACAAGCCAATTTAAAATCAATTTCACACATGTATTTCTTATAACACAGAAGACATAAACAGACTATTAAAAGCGTATATAATTAAATAGACACAAAACATGTAATCAGACAAACACAAAAGCACAAAATATTATTATTGTCGGACGCGAAAACAAAATTTACATTCTCACACCTTACCCATGTTTCAATTATCCCAAAAAAACTACTTAAGCAAAAAAATTCAATTTCTGCTGAGCTGCCCAGTGCGTCCATGATTCCATTTTTGCTGAAAAATAAAAGTGAATAATAAATCGAAAATTGCAATATCTACTTGAATATACTATTCGTTGATAAAGTGATGTGACAGAGATGCTAAAACTAATTTTTAAAAATGTAGAAAATAGAATTTATCAATTAAGGTCCGCTGCCAGGTTGTCCTTGATCATTTTATGAAAGTATTATGTCCTCATTAAGATTTTTCCTGACCTGTTTATTTTTTTTAAAAAGGTGAAAAAGTCGACTACATTAAGTCATAAATAGATAATTTGTAGATCATTAATGCTCTATTTCAGTAGACCCGACAAATTTCTGTAAATTCATACCCAGGAACAAAAACCCGATAGTACTCGTTAAATCAATGTTAAACCCTTCTGAATGTCAATTTTCAAAAAATAGTAGTAAATTTTTGATTGAACATTTAAGAAGAAATGATATTTAACTATTTACTTTTTTTAATTACAAATCTGAAATAACTGACTTTTAGTATCTTAAAATATAATTTTAGTTCTAAAATTATTAATGTAGCAGATAAAATCTTTAAATTTCTCAATAAATTATAAAATTAAAATTTTTGGGAAACACGGAAAAGTAACTTTTAAGTTTTTGGTATGATTTAAACTTTCAATGATTAAATAAGTCAGCTTTTATTCAAACGGAACTTTATGATTCTAGGGTTTTAAATAGCTAGACAGAATGAGAAGTACGATTTCAATCTACAAAATTAATATCTCGTTGCGCTACTTTCAAATTTACGAAAAAAAATTCTAATCGGTTCTTATTTTCTGAGCACATACACAAAAATAATTTTTAAAGTAGTAAATTTTTGATTTCTTTCTCCATGAGGAAGCAATTTGTAGAAATTCGTTACAGAAATAATGAATTACCTGAAACAATATTAAGATTTAAATATTAAAAATAAAACAAAAGATCGCTTTACCCCTAATGGATCTTGATTAATGCGTCCTGTCAAGACGTATGGGAATCCATAAACTTCTAACAAAGTTTTTGATAACTCTATTGTCGAATGAATCGAAATTCTTAATCCAGTTGCACAATTCTCTGTCAAACATTCTCTTCTGTTTATCTGTTTATTATAAACCAGTCTTTCCCAATCGTCGAGCCAACTTAAAAATTGAACCAATTCCTATAAATAAGTTGTGTTATTCTCTTATAAATATATGTAATTATAGATTATTGAAAATATCTTTGTTAAAATTAGAAAAATATTTATATTATAAATTGTTAGAGTTCGCAGGTGATCTCAGACGTAAAACAAAAGTTATTAAACTGATAAAGAACACTTTATTAATACATAAGAACATTTAATTCATTACAACGATAGGCACAATAGAAAAACGCGTCACGCGCGAAACATACCAAGAGGTAATCTAACCTAGACTGACGAAATTTACTTAACGCCCTCTTAAGGCAGTAACATGAAACAAAGGGCGGGAATTGTTAAACCTCAACACTCTCCCTCAATTTTTGCCCGAGAAAAAGAAAATAATTTTGACTGTAGTCCAAGACCTTTTACAAATTTAGAATGTAAAACCTGAGGAAGTCCTTTAGTTAACACATCTGCTACCATTTCACTAGTTGGTAAGTATTTTAATTCTAAAAGTCCATCAGCCAACACTTGTCGAATAAAATGGTGACGAATGTCTATGTGTTTAGATCTTGAGTGGTGTATTGGATTTTCTGCTAGTCGTCCTGCACTCTGGTTGTCATTAAAGATGACAAGTTTAGCGATATTTTGAATTCTTAGTTCCTTGAGAAAATTTACCAGAAAAATACCCTCCTTCGCAGCATCAGACAGAGACATATATTCAGCCTCTGTGGAAGATAAAGCAACCGTCCGTTGCTTGCGAGATTGCCAAGAAATTGCACCTCCACCAAGTTTAAAGGTGCATCCAGTAAAAGAACGTCTATCAATGGAGCAATTTCCCCAATCCGCATCAGTAAATCCCTGCAATGGCAAATTGTCCTTGCGGAAAACCAGCTCATAATCCGATGTTCCCTGGAGGTATCGCAAAACCCTTTTTGCAGCTTGCCAATGTTGGTTGTCATAAGAAGAATTGAATTGAGCTAACACACTCACAGCATGCGCAATATCTGGGCGTGTTCCTTGAGCGATGTACATAAGAGCTCCAACGAGCTCGCGAAAAGGAAAATTAGGATCATCACTATTTGATTGTTGAGATAATTTGCAACCAGCAGCGAGCGGAGTAGACACTGGTTTACAACTTTCCATATTAAATCGTTTAAGAATTTCCTTGATGTATCCTTCTTGCGATATGCACACACAATTTTCTTCTTTTCGAATTTCTATGCCAAGACAAAATTTAGCTTCACCTAAATCTTTAACTTTGAAATTTTCGTTCAAAATTTTCTTGATTTCATCCTCTCTTTCTTGATCATTTGTGAAGATGAGGATGTCGTCGACATAAACTAACACAAAAGTTAATCCCTTTTTATCGACATAAACGCATGGATCTGCGTTGGTGGGAGTAAGACCAATCCTTCGAAGAACTCGATCCAATTCAGCATGCCATTGTCGACCCGCTTGACGAAGACCATATAGAGCCTTCTTAAGTTTGCAAACGGCGTTCGGATTTTCTAGATCATACATCAAGCTGCGTGCACGTTTTAGGATGTCGGAATCTTTTTCTTTATTTAACATTTTTGTCAACATTTCGCGTAGCAATGGTGGTTTCTCCAAATATATCTCTGTGTCTATCAAACCATTGAGATATGCAGTTTCAATGTCAAGTTGAATAATTTTTAAATCATGCTGAGCAGCCAATGCCATGAATAATCTTAATGATCCAAGACGTGCCACTGGGGCGAACGTTTCAAGAAAGTCGATGCCTTCTCGCTGAGAGAATCCCTTTGCGACAGTTCGAGCTTTTCTGCGGTTTATTTTTCCGTCAGAATCAAGTTTGTTACAAAGAACTGTACGGCACTTTATTACTTTGGCTTCTGCAGGCTTCGAGACGATGTCAAAAGTGTCGTTTTCGATAAGACTTTTTGTTTCCAAATAAATAGAATTTTCCCATTCGTCTTAATCGGGCCCTGTGATAGCATGATTGAATGGTACTTCGCTGGCAATCATTCCTGATTGTTCGTCCTCCCATCCGTAAAACTCCTCTTCGCTTGAACTGTTTTGTGATGAGGGTTCAGCTGGCCTCGATGATTCTCCTGCAGGCACAAGATTATATTTCTTGGCAGGGCGACCTGGAACACCTGTGAGTACCTTTGAAGGACGACCGGGTCCTCTTCGAAGTTGAACTCCCTCTAAAGCAATTTGGTTATCTTCTTGGCCATTTAAGCGGATGGGTTGATTCATTATTTCTGGAACATGACGTTCTTCAAGGTCAACTGGATCGTTGCAAGCATTTTCATGATTTGGAATCTCAAGAGAATTCTGAAAGTCAATCTCGACCCAATCGTTCACGCCTGTACTATCTGGGTTTGTTAAATGAGGAGTGTTATTCAAATTCTGATCAGTAGATTTGATGTTATCTTCATCGATGAACTTGACCTCTCGAGTTACATGAATTTTTCTTTCCGATGACACCCAAATCCTATAAGCCTTGGAAATCTCGGAATATCCCACGAACACACCTTCAATGCCTCTTGGAGCAAGTTTATCCTTTGATGGAGTTTTATCTAAAATAAAAACTTTTGATCCAAATTTCCTCAAGTAATGAACTCGTGGGCGTTTACCGTAGAAAACTTCGTGAGGAGTTTTTGCACCCAGAACACTTGTTACACATCGATTTCTAACGTGATTCACCGCAGCAACTGCTTCAGCCCAGAAAGATTTCGGAAGTTTAGATTCAGCTAATAAACATCGAACTGCGTCCAAAAGAGTTCGGTTCTTTCTTTCCGAAATTCCGTTCTGCTGCGGTGTATACGTCGTTGATAATCTACGTTTTATTCCCGATTTCTTCAGGACATCATCAAGTCCAGTGTTGCAAAATTCGGTGCCGTTATCACTTTGAAGACTTTTAATCTTTCGACCGGTTTGATTCTCAACAAAGTTCTTATATTCCAGAAACTTCGAACAAACTTCCGATTTCTTATTCAAGAAATAAATCATAGTCCACCGGCTATGATCATCAGTGAACGTTAGAAAATATCGAGCACCACCTAATGATGTTTCTCGCATAGGTCCACAGAGATCAGAATGAATAATCCCCAAAATATCTGGCGATCTTTCTAAGCGTTTTGGAAAAGAAAGTCTAGTTAACTTACCAATAGAGCAAATGTCGCAAGGGGGAAGCTTATCTCCAGCTTTGAAAGTTAATCCCTCGACTGCATTGTTATGCAACATGATGGACATATCTTTGTAATTTAAATGCCCTAAACGCTGATGCCAAATTACTGCATCGCTGGACGTTGAACTAGTCGAAATGCAAGCTGTAGAATTTCCCTCCCGAAGAAAAAACAAATCTCCTTGTCGATCAGCGATCATTTTTGTAGTTCCTTTTGAGTCTTTAACGTGAGCACTATTTTTGGAGAAAATTACTTGATGATCTCTATCTACAATTTTTGCGATTGACACTAGATTTGTTCGCAAATTTGGAACATGAAGTGTGTTTTGAAGAATTGTTGTGTTTTCACTTTCACCGTTTGAAGTAATAAGATTTATATCACCTTTGGCGATCACAGGAGCCGTCGCGTCACTTGCTAATCTCACACTTGAATTAATTTCACATGAATTCGTAAGTAGTTTAGAGTCATTGCATAAGTGCGAAGTGCAACCACTATCGAGGCACCACATTTGTTTAGTATTAACATTTAACACAAGATCCGGGGCAGAATTTGAAAAATCACCCATGAGATACACATTATTTGCATCGTTTGAACTGTTTGGGTTTTGATTTTGATTTTGTAATTTTCTACACTCTTTTGTAGGATGTCCTTTTTTTTTACAGTAACCGCACTTGACACTATTTTTGGTCACATGCGATTTTTCACTAGATACACTGTTTGACGATTTATTTTTTAAAAACTGGTATTTTGAGTACAAAGCACTATTATCGGGGTCACTTTTGTGTGCTTTGCTTTCGCTCTCTTCAATAATTTTTATCATTAAACTGTCAATATCTGGCAATTTGTCGCGTGACTTAATTGCGCAGCTGAAATTATCAAAACTATTGGAGAGACTATGAAGCATCATAATAGAAAGTAAGTCTCCATTAATGTCAATTTCCATACTGTTCAATTTGTCTACAGTGTCCATAAACTGGGATAAATGATCTCTGACGTCCGTGTCATCTTTCATTCTGAGAGACAAAAGTTTTTCGAGAAGGTTAGCTTTTCTCATTGGACCTTCCGATGCATAAACAGATTTTAATTTATCCCAAACCTCTTTTGAAGTGTTACAATTACGTATGTGACGAAGTTGTGACGGGCTAATAGCGAGAATCAAATCACTTTTTGCTTTGCGATCTTGCGAGTTCCATTGGTTAAGAGCATCTTGCGCTGCTGCTAATTGTTGTCCTTCTCCTTGTACGCTTGGTTGTGGCATTTCGCCGTTGACGTAAGACCAAGTATCGTTCCTTACCAGAAGAGCTTCGACCTGAATTCGCCAGGTATCGTAATTGTGCTTGGTTAAAAGCTCAATTCGTGCTGAACCAAAAACATTTGCACCAGCCATCGTGATTTTTAAGTCGTACGTGACCGTGCAGTTTTTGAAAATGGCGTCGGCAAATCAGGCACTTTTCGAGGATCACAAATTCACTTATTTTAGAGTATTTCGTGCTGGTCACATAACCTGTTAGAGTTCGCAGGTGATCTCAGACGTAAAACAAAAGTTATTAAACTGATAAAGAACACTTTATTAATACATAAGAACATTTAATTCATTACAACGATAGGCACAATAGAAAAACGCGTCACGCGCGGAACATACCAAGAGGTAATCTAACCTAGACTGACGAAACTTACTTAACGCCCTCTTAAGGCAGTAACATGAAACAAAGGGCGGGAATTGTTAAACCTCAACATAAATATAATAACTAAATGATAATTTTACCTCATATTCTTTCGAATCAGATCGAAGACCTCTCTCAGGATCCTTTACGTTTAGTATGTCAAATAGGTTATTAATTTTTAAACAAAATTGAGAAGTTGTTTCACATCCTTCAAAAATTTCTGGATAACATTTAGCGCCTTTCAAAAGGCCATCAGACATTCGTTTACTAAAAATCTGTAATATAAGGTATTAATAATGGAATACTAAATTGAAATATTACTTATATTTATCAATAAAAATAAATAACCACCTGTACTGCTAGAGACACTCTCATTTTAAGCATCTTATTTGGATCGATGTGATCTGCGGTTAGATCTGCATGCCATTTCCCTGTTGCATGGTGTTTATCTGCATTAAACAATTTTCGGAAATATTCCCATTCAATTACATGGTCACTTAGATTAACCTGAAAAAAAAAGTTTATACATACATATTTAAAAATAAAATTAAACTCAAATGAACGTGTAATTAAAATACCTTGAAGGTTCCATTATCATATAATCGATTCCGAATTAGTTTAATTACATGTACTATGTCAGCAAATACATAAACTCGACGTAATTCGATAGTGGGATGTGGAAACCAGCATTTTACTCCGTCAAGTTTACCACTAACTCCAAAAATGGACCAAAACTTTCGATTGGGTGCCGCTCCATCTGATACCACACCATGTACTTTTGCTCCTGCTCTTTCCAACAAGCTTATAGCTTGCATTATTAATTTAGCCAAAGTTGTACCAATTGCTGGTCCCTTGGATACAAAGACTGCAATTGGTTGACTGAAAGACTCCATTAAAGGATGGAACATTAAAACTAATCCATGATCAGCTTTGTCACTCATTTTTACTGACTCGTTAAGTTCTTCATCTCCAAAATCAGTAAGTGTTACGTTTATAACAAAAGACGTTATATACTTCGCGTGATCGATACAATTTAATATAAATTTCGGAGGTCGTTAGTAAATGTTCACACGAGGTGGTAAGTCTCGTGTATAATTTTATTTGTAGGATCGTTGTTGTTTTTCTATTCTATGGGAATAGTTATGATATTGTTTTATCGGAAATATAAATAAAAAGAGATTATCTAAAGAGAAATGGTTTATTTAGATGAAATAAGATATATAAGAATAAAAATACAAGAATATAAAGAATACAAGAGTATAGATGTTTTAACAGAGTAATATAGTAATAGTAGTATTAATAATATTAATAACAAATATTAATAACAAATATTAACAAATCAAATATCGTATTTTGACCAAAGCTTTACATCAATACCAAATGTCTCAATCTGAGTACTTTGGATCCGTTTGACTTTGTCTAAATTCGATATTTGTTACAATACTTATTAGACTTTTAAAAATCAGAACCCGGTTTCAGAAATTGATACAAAAGGCTTACACTGATGGGACAAATTAACTACTTGTAATGTATTTAACAAAACTAGAACTGAAGAACAGTGACGCTGCGGCATAGAGTTCCGGAGCTTTTATAGAGTTGTAAGATGATGCTATTGGTCATAGAAAATAGGGCGTTGACAGTTTTTCCAATTCCATGTAAATAGGTCATCTAGTAGCCAATCAGCATAATTTAGGTAGGCGGAGCTCATCTTATTCGATGCTTCGTGGGGGCTAATGATGTCATAATTTCATCTCAGGAGACTTGCATTGTCGATCAAAAATATTACATAATATTGCAAATTATAATATTATAATTATAAATAATACGCAGTATTATAATTGTAATTATATAATTATAATTATAATTAGGACTATAATTATTATTATATAATTACAAATTAATAATAAAAATTAATGCAAATTATAATGCATTCGATGCCATTTTCGATAAGTTTTACAATTAGATAATAATATAATATTAGTAATCTTTTAAAATCCAATTATACTTATATGCGTACAAATACACCTTTGTATACTCGCATACTTACATACATATATATGTATATATATATATGTATATTTACATAGGTATTTATAATGTAATAAAAATATTTATAGTTTTAATAATGTCTACATCTCAATGTGTCGAATTGTGATAATTTACAATTGATTATCAAATTTAAAAGACGTGTACTGTAATTAAGAGTTGTAGGCATTATCAGTATGTTTCATACGCATTCTCTTGTTCCTTTTATTTCTTTTACTCTCGATCGGTGTCATCTGGGTCAGCAATGCGCTTGACATTAGATTACCGAGCATAGATTTACAATCTTAATACAGTTTAAATCTATGTGTTTTTTCATAAAAATATAAATAATAATATATAGATGTGTGTATATTAATGTATTCATTAATAATATATACTCATAGAAAACATAAATTTTGATGCTTAATAATGGGTCGGAAGTTGAAAAACATAGAAAATTGCAATCGTCTTTATTTCCTTTTCTCCTTCGTCTTTGTGTTTTCTTTCTTTCTCTTTATTCGCGCAAAAGAGTCAAGCATGCGCAATTAGACGTAGCGAGATGCACGACATATGCTATAGCGTGTAAGCTATTCTTTCTTACTCTTTCTTTCTCCTTATTTCTCTCGCTCGCTCTCTCTCTTTCATTTCTTCTTTCTCAACTTGTACTGATTGTGAGTGCTTAGATTCAACGTGTATCAAATATGAAATAATGAAATATTGCGTTCAATAATTTTTATGCAATTCAATATGAATATTATAATTAACATTAATAAAGATAAATTATTATTCAATAATAATTGTCTTTAATGACAGTTTGCTCATTTTTGCTAATGTTTTTGACTGAAAGTTTTGCTTCCAAATTTTCTTCATTTAAAGCTGCCATTTCTTTTTTACTTTTTTCCAATTCATTTTTATAATGATGGCAAAGTCTCTTATAATTGGCTTTTTGCTTATTAGATTTATACATTTTCTTCCTCAAAAGATTTATTTTTTCTTTTTTCGAAGGACACATATTAATAACGACGCGACGATGTCCCTGCATTTTTTGTAAACGTAATTTCTTTTTTGCAAGAGTCTTTTTCCCTTTTGAGCAAATTTCGCAACTTTTACATTTACTTGTGGCATTTATAATCAAACAACATTTTAAATGCCTTAAATATCCAGATGCATCTCGTATTGCGAATGAATTTCAATATTTTCAAGCGGATTTGGAGATGCACATCCCAAACAAACTTTGACTTTATCAAATGTTTGGATTAATTCTTTTAATTCAGTTATAGAAGAAACGTATAAGTTACTTAAACCAATTTTTTCTAATGACAAGGGTATGCCTGACACCTCAGCTGAAATTCTCATGTCATTAAATAAAATTAGTCGTTTAGAAGTTAAAAAAACAATTTCTCCATTTAACATTCGAGAATCGCACTGGGTAAATTCAATGCAAGGAATCTCATTTCGAGTCTGGCGTCTATTCCATGAAATCGGCATCTTAATATTATTCAGGTCTCCAAATATTGAATTAAATACATCAGGTCGTTCATCTTTATCTCCATTTTTATGCTCAGAATCCTTTGAACTTTCTTCAATTAATTCTTTATCCAGATGAAAATTCTCATCAACATTCGGTTCCATACTTTCTTCAATTAATTCTTTATCCAGATTAAAATTCTCATCAACATTCGATTCCATATTTCCGGAATTGGTATTTTTATCTGGAAAAACAGGATTTTGCTCTACTGGGAGACTTTTGTCCAAATCTGCATTTAAAGATTTTTGTTTTTTAGATTTTGAAGAGACAAGTTCAGATGGACATGTTCTTTTCTTGGGAGACTTACGTTTTACTTTAATTTTTGATAAATACCTTGGACAATTAGGAAACTGTGAAGGTACTACACCTTTTTTGAGATGTGGTTTCTTTAACTCTTCCTGTTACAAACAATAAATATTTTTTATTTAAATATAGTACCTAAGTAATAATTTATCTTAGTATTCTTTATTATTAATTGAAACCAAATAGACGTTGATTATTGTTAATAGTTTTAATGATTTCTATTTTAAAATCTAATTTAAAAAATAATTTTTTTATTACATATTATTTATATAATTATTAAGTCTAAAAAATTAAGAACATTTAAAAAATATAATTTTTTATTTGTCTTTAAAGTAACATTATAATTATTTAAAAAGTAAGTACAATTTTTTTCTAGTTTTTTTTTGTTATAAGTAATTTTAATATTTATATAATTCAAATTTGCAATTTATATATAATTTCTGTTTAAATTTGTGGGATAAAAGCATTGTAAATTAAATGTTTATTAACGATGAAAAACAGCTACTGCTATGTAATTCGATTTGTCAATGAGATTTTTATACAAATTTATTTAAAATTAATTAATTACAAATAATTTTATTTATTTTAATATAAATTGTGTAAACAATATTAAAATATGCTTACCGATGCCATAATATTGCCGTCAGAATCCTTCACTTCTCGCCTCCAAACAATTTCATCATTTAAAAAATGTTTTTGGCATACCACCATTCCACCTTCTAAATCAAAGTCCTTACGAGGAATTGCTCTTTTCCACTTCGACAACTCAGATGATTCGAATGGCACAAAATTTTTTTTTCATTTTTGGTCGAATCATAACCTGATTTACAATTCGGCACTATGCATCGATGTCCTTTATACCGTTTTGACTTCGGTTTTGACTGTTCCGACATGATTTCGTGTTAAACACATTCACAATACTATATATTTTTCAAAATTTCACGTTTTATAAAAAAAATTTTTAAGAACAATTAAAAATAAACAGAAAAATTATCGTTTACCATTTGTTTATCATATAAAACCAGGCGGAAATTTGAAATCAAGAAAAATTCAGATTTATAAGTCTTACTATGACTACTTGATGGTTTTTGGGTTGCTGAAATCGAATCTGAAGTCCATTCACCCCCATAACGTCAAACTTTTGACTCAACCTAAAAAAACCTACAATTTGACCTCTAAATTTTAAAATCAAGAAAAATTCAGATTTATAAGTCTTACTATGACTACTTGATGTTTTAAGGGTCGCTAAAGCCGAATCTGAAGTTTATTCAACCTTATAACATCATACTTTAGACATAAACTAAAAAAAACCTAAAATTTGACCTCAAAGTTTTGAAATTAGGAAAAATTCAGATATATAAGTCTTACTATGACTACTCGAAGGCCTTTTGGTTGCTAAAGGCAAATCTAAAGTTCATTCAACCTTATAACATTATACTTTTGACATAACCTTAAAATAAACTAACATTTGACCTCAAAATTTTAAAGTCAAGAAAAATTCAGATTTATATGTCTTACTATGACTACTGGATGTTTTTTGGGTCGCTGAAGCCGAATGTAAAGTCAATTCACACCCATCACGTCATAATTTTGACAAACCCTAAAAAACCCAAAATATGACATTAAAATTTTGAAATCAAGAAAAATTCAGATTTATAAGACCGACTGTGAGTGCTATTTGTTTTTAGGGTCGCTAAAGCCGAATCTAAAGTCCATTTCTCCCCATAACGTCATAATTGTCACAAACTTCAAAAATAACCCAAAGTTTGTCTTTAAAATTTTAAAATTAAGAAAATTTCAGATTTTAAGTCATACAATGACTACTTGATGTTTTTTGTGTCGCTGAAGCCGAATCTGAAGTCAATTCACCCTCATAACGTCTTAATTTTCAAAACCCAAAAAAAACCTAAAATTTGACCTCAAAATTTTGAAATCTAGAAAATTTCAGATTACTAAGTCTTACAATGACTACTTGATGTTTTTTGGGTTGCTTAAGCCGAATCTAAAGTCCATTCACCCTTCTAACGTCATAATTTTAAAAAACCCTAAAAAAAAACCAAAAATTTGAACTTACAATTTTGAAATAAAAAGAAATTCAGATTTGTTAGTCCGACTATGACTGCTATTTGTTATTAGGGTTGCTAAAGCCGTATCTGAAGTCCATTTGACCCCTAACTTTAAACTTTTGACATAACCTAAAAAATAACCTAAAATTTTAAATCAAAAATTTTAAATCAAGCATAATTCAGATTTATAAATCTTTCTATGACTACTTGATGTTTTTTGGGTCGCTGAAGCCGAATCTGAAGTCAATTCACTCTTATAACGTAAAACTTTGATATAACCTAAAATATAACCTAAAATCTGTTCTTAAAATTTTGAAATCAAGAAAATTCCAGATTTCTAACTCTTACAATGAGTACTTGATGTTTTTTGGGTCGCTGAAGCTGAATCTGAAGTCAATTCACCCTCATAACGTCATAATTTTCAAAAACCCTAAAAAAACCCAAAATTTGACCTTAAAATTTTGAAATAAAACAAAATTCCTATTTATTAGTTCGACCATGACTGCTATTTGTGTTTGAACTTTTGTTCGATTTCGGTGTCGATGTTACTTAATAAAAAAAGGCCCACAACAATCCACACCTACGTGCTCTAATGGTATTTTGAATGATACACGATTTTCTATTAAATTTCTCATTAAATAGTTCGTCTCTTGAGATGTAGCCTTAAAGCAAGTCACAGATGGTTGAACAATGTGCCGCGTCGTATTGCGACCATCAATGGGCCAATAATTTTCTCGCACATTGTATAGAGTTGCGTGGGGCCCGGCATAAAAAAGTTTTTTATGTTGATCGCGAATAATTAGTTTGATAACGTTATGCGATTTTTGGAAGAAGAATAGGATGTTACTGAGACTCTGAAATATTGGCATGAACTAGTCTACCACCTACTTTAAGGATTCCATTATCTAAAAAAGGGTTTAATTTAAAAAGCGAACTTTTTTGATGCACGTATTCTTTTAACGTCAAGGCTTTTAATTCTTTAGCAAATGCTTCTGCCTGAGTTAATTTGAACATTGCTTGATGCGCAATATCTAATTCAGATTGTAACAACAATCCATTGACCCTCGTGGTTTTATTTTTATTTTTAACATTATTGAAAAATCTAAAGCAATATGCGAGAACGTGTTGTAATTTTTTAAAATCACTATATTTGTCCAATATATTTGTTTCCTCTTGAGTTATTTTCAAAATCACTACTGAACTTGTTTCGCGAGTTTCAAGAATTTACCGCTTCTTTAATTCAAATTTAGGCCACATGTCGTCATTTTTGCTTAACCACTCCGGCCCGTGAATCCAGAATTGATTACCGATAAATTCTGAAATGCATTGACCACGAGAAATCAAATCCGCAGGACGTGTCTCCATTCGTGAGTTTTCGTTTTTTCCTGTATTTCCGCGACTCTATTTGCAACGAAAGTTTTTAAAGTATGAGGTGACGTTTCAAGCCAACTCAAAACGATGGTCGAATCTGACCAAAAATACACCTTAGAAAATTGCATTTGTAGAGATTGAGCTGTGAGAGCGTACATTCTACTCAATAAAACTGCCGCGCACAATTCTAATCTTGGCACGGTTGTTGTTTTAAGCGGAGCAACTCGCGATTTTGAGGAAATCAGAGCGCAATAGTGTTTACCTTGGTTATCAGATGATTTAAGGTATAGACAAGCACCATAGGCTTTCTTGCTAGCGTCACAGAAACCGTGTAATTGAATTTCTCTTGCGTTTGAAATTGTGATACATCTGTCAAATTTTACATTATTTAAAAGCGGCAGTTTATTTTTGAATTCTATCCACTCTTGTTGGATTTCTATAGGTACCGGTGTATCCCACTCGAGTTTTAATTTCTATAATTGTTGGATCATTATTTTTGGAATTAAAATAATTGACCCTAATATTCCCAGTGGATCAAATAATTTAGATATTTGAGACGAAATTGTTCTTTTGGTAAAAATTTTATCAGATTCAGATAAATTTACTGCATAGAAAATGAAATCATTTTTTGCATCCCAATGAACCCCCAAGGTTTTTACCGTCTTATCTGGATCTAAAGAGATAAGAGTGTTTGCATTTTCAGGTGAAAAATCGTTTAATAAGCTGGGATCGTTTGACGCCCATTTTCCCAAATTGAAACTCCCTGTGTTTAATAAAGAAGTTAAATCACCCCGAATTTTTAGGTCATCTTGTCGAGTTTGTGCTCCCGTTAACAAATCGTCGACGTAAAAGTCGCGTTTAAAAATTTGTGATGCAGTGGGATATAATTCGCATTCATCGTCTGCTAATTGGTGCAGAATCTGAATCGTGAGAAATGGTGCACATGCTGTGCCAAAGGTGACTCGATTCAGTGCATAAATCCTGGTTGGCTCGTTAAAATCTTTGCGCCATAAAATTTTTTCATAAAAACTATCCTCTGTTGACACTCGAATTTGTCTATACATTTGTTGTATATCTGCCGTTAGGGCAAACAAAAATTTTCGAAATCTAATAATAATAGAAATTAAATCTTCTTGCATGGTCGGACCCACCATGAGAGTGTCATTTAACGACAGGCCAGATGTTGTTTTGGCCTAAGCGTCGAAAACAACTTTCAATTTGGTGGTGAGGCTACTATCCTTCACTACTGCATGGTGTGAAAGAAAAACCCCTTTTTGCATTGTTTCATCAGAAATTTCAAGCATGTGCCGTTCATCAATATAATTTTGAATGCATTCTAAATATTGAGTTTTAAGGATAGAATTTTTTTCAAATTTTTCTCAAGAGCATAAAATCTTTGAAAAGCGGTATTACGCGAACCACCGAGATAATCTTTTTTATTATTAAAAGGTAAATTGACTACATAGCGGTTTGAATTGTCCCTCATTGTGTTAGTGGAATGATGTAATTCACATGCTTGCTCTTCCTGCGAACGAACTTTATTATGAATTTTTTGTTATAATTCCCATGGGATTGGTAATTTTTGAAATTTAATATGTTGACAAGTAAGTGTTAAATCAACTTTACTCGTTCGCGGTTGTACATAACGTCCGGCTACTATCCACCCTAAATCTGTCTCTTGCAAAATTGCAGATTGACTAGGTATGCGGATTTTTCCTGTACGAAGAAATTCATAATAAAATTCAGCGCCAATTAAAATGTCTACGTTCGACGATGTATAAAATTCTGGGTCAGCTAATGTGATATTTTCTGGAATATGAAAATGTTTTGCATTCAGTTCCGTAGAAGGATGTTGATTTGAAATTTCGCGAAATATTAAAAATGACATTTCCCATTCCTGTCTGTTTATTCAGGATTTTATTTTTGATGATGTAATATATTTTATCTCAGTCTTTAAATTATTAACTCCTTTAAGTTGCACATCGAACTGTTTTTTAGTGAGACCTCGTGAATTTTCTAATTTTTCAGTAATAGAGTTGCACTGACAGCAACAGTCTAAAAAAGCGCGGCAGCGGTGATAGCGATCATTGTTATCCGAAATTTCAAGGACTGCTGTGTCAAGAATCACCTGAGAAGGCAGTTGAATGTGACAAAGAAGTCTGAGACAAAGAGGGAGAATCGGAAGTGGTCGAATTGTTTGACAAAGTGGGAGAATTTAGTGTGTTTTTCTCTTGAGACGTTTGATTAAAATGTTAAAGAATATTATGTTTCTTTTTACAAGTTTTACAAGAGTTTCAGCGACAATCTACAGTACGGTGATTAGAATAAAAACAATTATGGCAAATTGAAGCGCTTTTTACGAAATTATACCGATCTTGTGGTGACATATTTAAAAATTTATTACACAAGTAAAGCATGTGCTCTTCTGAGCAAAGTGCGCATTTAGATTTTAAATTTTCATTTTTTGATACCGTAGTAGACATACAAGTTTGCAAAGGCTTCTGAAATTGTCGCGACTTTCCCACCTTTGAAATATTTTTTTGCACTTGTGCATTTTTTTGAGATGGTTGTGTGGTTTCGAGAATTGAACGTTTTTGTAAAAAGGTAACCATATCATCGAATTTTGGAATTTCTGACGAATCTATACACTTTTCCCACCTTTCGCGTAAATAGTTATTGAATTTTTCTTTCATTATGTTATAAAAATTTTATGTTTTATTATGTTTATTTTATTATGTTTATTTATTCTTTTATTATTAATACGAACCTAAATGTTATGAATAATCATACGAAATATCTTACGTCATTAGCAACATCTATAGGCTTGTTCATAGTGCCTCACAAGTCCACACATCACACAGTAACTTCGAGCACGAAAATTGATATGTTTATGGTGGATGATCTGGACAAGATTGCTTCCTTTTCACAACATCCTATGTCTTTCCTGTCAAAACACGATTTAATTAACATAAGGTTTGAATTTAGCGCCTTTCAGTCTCCGAATCTACCTGGTAGTCCTATTCGTAATCTAAATAAAATCAATGAATTAGAATTTTTACGGTTTCTTACTGAATGCAACTGGGCAAGTTTATATGCGGACATTGATATTAATGGAAAAGTTGAGAAACTTTCTGAATTCCTTTATTCTGCATTTAATACTTATGCCCCCCTGCATACTCTACAATTAAAAAAAAGATCTCCGCCTTGGATGACAGAAGATATTAAAACTAATATTAGGGAACGTAATAGATTATATAGACTGTTTAAAAGAACCAGAAATCCTCAACTCCATATTCAATACCGTAAACTTCGAAATTTGGTACAAACTAATATCCGGGATGCGTCTAATAAATTTAATTTCCAAACTATTCGTAATGCTAAAATAACTAATAATACTTGGCAAGCTCTTAAACGCCTTAAAATAATTTCTTCAGGGAATACGTCCAGTGATAGTAGTTTTCCAATTAATGATTTTCTTAATGGCTTCTCTGTGTCCCCTCTTTTGCTTACGACTTCCTTTTGCCTATCGAATGAATCATTTTATTTTGATGAGACGAATTTTTACTTTTCTGATATTTCTCCTGATGCTCTCATAAAAACAATTTCAGAAATTAAAACAAATTCAATGGGCCCAGATGGAATTTCTTTGAAGATGGTTAGATTAGCTCTCCCTATAATTTTTCCTGTTCTCCTTCATATTTATAATTATTCTCTTCAAAAAGGAGTGTTCCCTAGTGCTTGGAAAAAAGCTACTATAAGACCTATTCCTAAAATATCAAATCCCACTTCCGTCTCTCACTTTAGGCCTATTTCCTTACTCTGCATGCTTTCTAAACCTTTGCTGCGTATTGTACACAAGCAATTGACTGACTTCCTTGTGAAAAATGATATGATTGATCTTATGTGAGAAAGTAAATTCGATCGAAGGAAGGCAAATAAATAACATAAACAATGTTATTTTTTAATAGTCAGAACGACGTTTCGACGACATGGTTCGTCGTCATCATCAGGTTCTAAAATTTTATTAACAAAAATTAATGAATTGTCACAAACATAAAAAGAAAAAACAAACAAAAAACACTAAAAAATAAATAAATAAAATTTACCGAAATTAAAATGAAATTATTACATATTGTAATTTGTCGAACAGTTAAAATATAATTCAAATGCTACAAGCATTTTGTCAAGACTGAGTTGAAAATATTTTTAAAAATTTAAAGAGCAGTAGAAATTCGGAGTCAGTGAACTTAAAGGTAAACAAAACAGAGACGGATATAGAAAGAAAAGTACAATCACAATTTCAATCGATTGATTAATGGAAAATAGATTTTGTTCAGGTATAAAATATCTTCTTTTTTGTTAATAGTAAAACCGTGATTTTTAATATGCAACATTTTAGGAAAAACACGTTTTTTATAATTTGATTCACGATCTATAATATGAGAGTTATTCTAATCGAATTCATGATTGTACTTGGATTGATGTGTACTGAAAATAGGATCACTGTTATTGCAATTTGACTTGTGTTCATTAGTACGTTTTTTTAATGTACGTTTTGTTTCGCCAATATAGCTCGCAGGGCAATCTTTACAATCAATTTTGTATACAATATTCGTGGTATTCCATTTATCTGTAGTATCTTTGCCCAGTTTTACGATATTTTTAAAATTTTTTTTTACAATTGGAATTGGTTGAATGTTGGCAGATTTAAAAACTTTTGATAATCTAGTGAAATCAACATAATTAAAAGGTATACCAACTTTCGGCATTTGTTTATACAAAAGTACACGTGGATTGTTAGAATTATTTGCATTAATGTTTTTAAATTTAATATTTTTAAGACGTTTGGTTATATGTTTATTAATAAAATCCAAAGGATAGACATTCTTCATTAAAATTTGTTTTACTTTCACTAGATTATTTTTATGAAAAGATTTATCAGATAGTAAGATAGCTCTATCAACTAAATTATAAACAATGTTGACCTTTTTTGTACAGGATGATTTGAAAAGTGATTGATAAGTCTGCCTGAAGAAATGGGTTTCTGGTACCAATTATTAATTATTTTATTATCTTTTATTTTCAGTGTGATGTCCAGAAAATTAATTTGTTTGTCCTTCTCAAGTTCATAAGTAAATTGTAAATGTTGATCAAATGAGTTAAATATGATAATAATCAAATCAACATGATCTTTATGTAAATTCAAAATTATGTCGTCAACATATCTGTGGTAAAAAAGAGGAGTGCAATTATACTTAGTTTTTAATATTTTCAAGCAATCACTTTCCAAATCATCCATGACAATATTGACAAACACAGGTGATATAGGTGAACCCATAGGAGTACCATCAATCTGTTGGTAGTATTTGTCATTAAACACAAAACACGTATTTTCATAAAGAAAGGTCGAGCATTTCACAATGTCAGCGAACGGAATTTTGCAATTCATAATACAATTTACTCGTCGTTCTAAACTTTGTATGACTAAATATAAAGGAACATTCGTAAAAAGCGAAGTGACGTCAAGAGACATCAATATATAATCGTCCGGAATAGTAAGATTATCCAGTTTTTTAATAAGCTCAAAGCTATTATTTACATGAGATTTTGGTAACTGAATATTTTGTTTTAGATCATTATACAAAATTTTTGCTAACAAATATGTTGGGCTATTGACTAATGAGATAATAGGTCGAAACGGAGTGTCTTTTTTGTGAACTTTAGGAAGTCCATAACACTTAGCTAAAACTGTGTCAGTTAAAGTTAATTCGTTGTGATGATATTTACGATCTAAAAAGTCATTGTCATTTAAGTCTTGTAGAATTTTGCTAGTATTAGTTCGAACTTTATTTAACGGATTTAATCTTAAAAGCTTATAAGTAGAAGAGTCACATAGCAGGTCAGACATTTTTTGATAATAAACAGATTTATATAGGCAAACGGTAGCGTTTCCCTTGTCAGAATTCGTAAACATTATATCCGGATTTTCTTTTAAAAAATCGTTTGTTGATTTTTTCAAAAAAAAGTTGTGAAAACGTCACATGACGACAAACAATTTTCTAAAAAAATACAATCAACAAACGATTTTTTAAAAGAAAATCCGGATATAATGTTTTCGAATTCTGACAAGGGAAACACTACCGTTTGCCTATATAAATCTGTTTATTATCAAAAAATGTCTGACCTGCTATGTGACTCTTCTACTTATAAGCTTTTAAGATTAAATCCGTTAAATAAAGTTCGAACTAATACTAGCAAAATTCTACACGACTTAAATGACAATGACTTTTTAGATCGTAAATATCATCACAACGAATTAACTTTAACTGACACAGTTTTAGCTAAGTGTTATGGACTTCCTAAAGTTCACAAAAAAGACACTCCGTTTCGACCTATTATCTCATTAGTCAATAGCCCAACATATTTGTTAGCAAAAATTTTGTATAATGATCTAAAACAAAATATTCAGTTACCAAAATCTCATGTAAATAATAGCTTTGAGCTTATTAAAAAACTGGATAATCTTACTATTCCGGACGATTATATATTGATGTCTCTTAACGTCACTTCGCTTTTTACGAATGTTCCTTTATATTTAGTCATACAAAGTTTAGAACGACGAGTAAATTGTATTATGAATTGCAAAATTCCGTTCGCTGACATTGTGAAATGCTCGACCTTTCTTTATGAAAATACGTGTTTTGTGTTTAATGACAAATACTACCAACAGATTGATGGTACTCCTATGGGTTCACCCATATCACCTTTGTTTGCCAATATTGTCATGGATGATTTGGAAAGTGATTGCTTGAAAATATTAAAAACTAAGTATAATTGCACTCCTCTTTTTTTCCACAGATATGTTGACGACATGATTTTGAGTTTACATAAAGATCATGTTGATTTGATTATTAACTTTTTTTTTTTTTTTTTTTTTTTTTTTTTTTTTTTTTTTTTAGTTATTATACACTCGTTTGAGCGACCTTACTGGCCCAATAAGTGTCCCCCGTAGGGAGTTCCTAGAATTGTACCTTTGTGTATATTCTTTTTAAGTGTTTTTGCGTCTACAGAACGGCTTGAAATTAGGAGTACTCGCATTTGCCTGGACCACCCGGTATATTGGGTTTTCTCGCCAGTGGAGAGGGAAAACTGTAGAAAAAGCTCACCGAATACAACCGGTTTATCGACAGTCGAGTTCTAGTGATCTGCACAGGTCGATTACCGACAGTGCATATCATTATTCCTCGACGTCAAACCTTCCACTGAAGTTATCTCACGAGTAAGAAAAATCCCAGACTCATCGGGGCGCTAACCCAGCAAGCTGGACTTGGCGCGACCGCAGAGTCTAGTATTTAACCAACTGAGCTAACTCCGTGGTTATTATTAACATATTTAACTCATTTGATCAACATTTACAATTTACTTATGAACTTCAGAAGGACAAACAAATTAATTTTCTGGACATCACACTGAAAATAAAAGATAATAAAATAATTAATAATTGGTACCAGAAACCCATTTCTTCAGGCAGACTTATCAATCACTTTTTAAATCATCCTGTACAACAAAAGATCAACATTGTTTATAATTTAGTTGATAGAGCTATCTTACTATCTGATAAATCTTTTCATAAAAATAATCTAGTGAAAGTAAAACAAATTTTAATGAAGAATGACTATCCTTTGGATTTTATTAATAAACATATAACCAAACGTCTTAAAAATATTAAATTTAAAAACATTAATGCAAATAATTCTAACAAACCACGTGTACTTTTGTATAAACAAATGCCGAAAGTTGGTATACCTTTTAATTATGTTGATTTCACTAGATTATCAAAAGTTTTTAAATCTGCCAACATTCAACCAATTCCAATTGTAAAAAAAAATTTTAAAAATATCGTAAAACTGGGCAAAGATACTACAGATAAATGGAATACCACGAATATTGTATACAAAATTGATTGTAAAGATTGCCCTGTGTTACGTCTCAGAATGTAACTTACAAAGGCGGTGGTTTTAGTCCAGTCGTCCGCGGGGCGTACGGGGTTCAAAATTTTAATTTCTTAATTCTAAGGGCAGCGCTTGTCACCACTCTTCGATAAATTTAAAGTCGGTCGAAAAGTCCGACTATCTAACTAACTATTTGAAATTTGAACAATTTGTATTCCCTATAACTTTACCGGGAAGTTCGATATTTAGTGTTAAATGAGTTGAGTAAAAGGAGACTGAAGGTTTCCTAATAAAATTCGAACAACTCAATTATAAGTTACAAACTCAAAATAATCGAGTTTCAAAGATTTTCAAATTTCAAATTATTAAATAAAATAAATTAAACTAAAACAGCATAATTTCTCTAATTGTGAATTCGAAACTTGCAAAATTTTCAATGCCTGAATTCTTTGAATCCTAGAACATTATAAAAAAATTTAAATTAAATTTCGAATTAAAATCCAGAAGTTCAAAGTATCTAAATTTCCGAGATTTTCAAATTACAAATCTATCAAATAAAGGAAATTAAACTGCGATAGATTAATTTCTTCAATTATGAATTCGAAATTTGCAAAATTTCCAATGTCTAAATCCTTTGAATTCTAGGAAAATTATTTATTGAATTTGTGGATTGTAAAATTCAGATCGTTAGAATATGGTGATCATAGGAAGTTTTCGAAGTTTTCGAAGTTTAGAATGTATTTGGAGTTTTAAAATTGCGATGTGTCCTCTTTTTTTAGAGTTTTCGAAATTTCAAAATTTTAAGATAAGAACAACTAACTTTGCGTAATTTCAGTTATGGTTTCAAAATTGTAATTAAATTTTACTTCTAACGAAATTTAGAAATATAGGTCTTTCTTGATTTAATTAGTAAAAGAACGAATCGAGAATTTCATGAATTCAACAAATAAAATCGATATAAATGATTAAATTCCGAAAATTATTAGATTTATTCGAAACAAGAGAGATTCGAATTAGAATAAAATTGGAAACAAAAATTTTAATAGACCTTTAAGTAAATTAAATAATCTGAAACAATTTTAATTATGAATACGAAGTTATATTTAAAATTCTGGTTTAAAGAAATTTTAATTTAGATTTTTTTTCTTTTATCAGACAATAAAAGAAAAAATATCAAAATTTAAATAAAGGAGTAAATCATCGAATAATTTGAAATAAATTTAATTATAAATTTAGACTTACCTCTTCTTTTATATTTTAATGTGAAAGAAATTCAAATTTTGCTATTTTATAAAGGAGAACATTAAAATCAAACAAAACTTATTAAATTTGAATGATTTGAAATAATATTAATTATAATTCTAAAATTTTAATTTTTCTTTAGTTCTGATTCGAAAAAAATTCAAAATTTCACTTATAAATATAATAGAAAATCGAATTTAAATAGAATTTAACAAACTGAATAATTTGAAATGGATTTAATTATAATAGCAAAGCTTAATTTTAAATCTCTATTTTCCAAAGAAAATTTTAAGTTTTGGAATATAACGAATCTGAGTACTCTCGAGGATCTTGAAGTTCTAGAAGTTCAAGATGTTTTCGATGTACTTGCAGTTTTCAGAATCTCGATGTTCTTGGAGTTCTCGGAGTTTTCGAAATTTTTAGATAATCTGACTAATTTTATTAATTTCGATTATAGTTTTGAAATTCGTGTTTAAGTTCTGGTTTAAACAATACTTAAGATTTTAAATTTATTTACGGAAGAAAACTAAATTTAAATAAATTTTAAAATCAATTGAACAATCTGAAATAAATTCTAGTATAAATTTTAAAATTTTATTTTAAATTCAAATTCTAAAAGAAAT
This sequence comes from Ganaspis brasiliensis, assembly GCA_037103525.1. Classification (NCBI taxonomy): domain Eukaryota; kingdom Metazoa; phylum Arthropoda; class Insecta; order Hymenoptera; family Figitidae; genus Ganaspis; species Ganaspis brasiliensis. The sequence goes on from JAZKLR010000018.1 coordinate 1,663,656, forward strand.
CTAAGTTTTAATTTTAATTAATCGATAAAAGAAAAATCGAAATTCGATAATATTTAGTTTCTGAAAACTATGTTGAAAAATCTAATTTTTATTTAAATAAATTTTAAAATCAATTGAACTATCTGAAATAAAATTCTAATATAAATTTTAAAGTTTTATTTTAAATTCAAATCCTAAAAGAAATCTAAGTTTTAGTTTTAATTAATCGATAAAAGAAAAATCGAAATTCGATAATATTTAATTTCTGAAAACAATGTTGAAAACTCTAATTTTTATTTAAATAAATTTTAAAATCAATTGAACTATCTGAAATAAAATTCTAATATAAATTTTAAAGTTTTATTTTAAATTCAAATCCTAAAAGAAATCTAAGTTTTAGTTTTAATTAATCGATAAAAGAAAAATCGAAATTCGATAATATTTAATTTCTGAAAACAATGTTGAAAACTCTAATTTTAATTTAAATAAATTTTAAAATCAGTTAAGCACTCTAAAATAAAATTCTAGTATAAATTTTAAAGTTTTATTTTAAGTTCGAATTCTAAAAGAAATTTAAGTTTTAGTTTTAATTAATCGATAAAAGAAAAATCGAAATTCGATAATATTTAGTTTCTGGAAACTATGTTGAGAAATCTAATTTTTATTTAAATAAATTTTAAAATCAATTGAACAATCTGAAATAAAATTCTAGTATAAATTTTAAAGTTTTATTTTAGATTCAAATTCTAAAAGAGATCTAAGTTTTAATTTTAATTCATCGATAAAAGAAAAATCGAAATTCGATGATATTTAGTTTCTGAAAACTATGTTGAAAACTCTAATTTTAATTTAAATAAATTTTAAAATCAATTGAATTATCTGAAATAAAATTCTAATATAAATTTTAAAGTTTTATTTTAAATTCAAATCCTAAAAGAAATCTAAGTTTTAGTTTTAATGAATCGATAAAAGAAAAATCGAAATTCGATAATATTTAATTTCTGAAAACAATGTTGAAAACTCTAATTTTAATTTAAATAAATTTTAAAATCAGTTAAGCACTCTGAAATAAAATTCTAGTATAAATTTTAAAGTATTATTTTAAATTCGAATTCTAAAAGAAATTTAAGTTTTAGTTTTAATTAATCGATAAAAGAAAAATCGACATTCGATAATATTTAGTTTCTGGAAACTATGTTGAAAAATCTAATTCTTATTTAAATAAATTTTTAAATCGGTTAAGCACTCTGAAATAAAATTCTAGTATAAATTTTAAAGTTTTATTTTAAATTCGAATTCTAAAAGAAATTTAAGTTTTAGTTTTAATTAATCGATAAAAGAAAAATCGACATTCGATAATATTTAGTTTCTGGAAACTATGTTGAAAAATCTAATTTTTATTTAAATAAATTTTAAAATCGGTTAAGCACTCTGAAATAAAATTCTAGTATAAATTTTAAAGTTTTATTTTAAATTCGAATTCTAAAAGAAATTTAAGTTTTAGTTTTAATTAATCGATAAAAGAAAAATCGAAATTCGATAATATTTAGTTTCTGGAAACTATGTTGAAAAATCTAATTTTTATTTAAATAAATTTTAAAATCAATTGAACAATCTGAAATAAAATTCTAGTATAAATTTTAAAGTTTTATTTTAAATTCGAATTCTAAAAGAAATTTAAGTTTTAGTTTTAATTAATCGATAAAAGAAAAATCGAAATTCGATAATATTTAGTTTCTGGAAACTATGTTGAAAAATCTAATTTTTATTTAAATAAATTTTAAAATCAATTGAACAATCTGAAATAAAATTCTAGTATAAATTTTAAAGTTTTATTTTAAATTCGAATTCTAAAAGAAATTTAAGTTTTAGTTTTAATTAATCGATAAAAGAAAAATCGAAATTCGATAATATTTAGTTTCTGGAAACTATGTTGAAAAATCTAATTTTTATTTAAATAAATTTTAAAATCAATTGAACAATCTGAAATAAAATTCTAGTATAAATTTTAAAGTTTTATTTTAAATTCAAATTCTAAAAGAGATCTAAGTTTTAATTTTAATTCATCGATAAAAGAAAAATCGAAATTCGATAATATTTAATTTCTGAAAACAATGTTGAAAACTCTAATTTTAATTTAAATAGATTCTAAAATCAATTGAACAATCTGAAATAAAATTCTAGTATAAATTTTAAAGTTTTATTTTAAATTCAAATTCTAAAAGGAATCTAAGTTTTAGTTTTAATTAATCGATAAAAGAAAAATCGAAATTCAATAATCTTTGATGTCTGAAAACAACGTTTAAATTCTAATTCTAATTCAGTTAACTTTTAAAGTCAATTAAACAAGCTGAAATAATCCAAATTATAACTTTAACCTTTAAGTTTTAAGTTTGCTTCAAATAATAGTTTTTACTTTAAATTTACTGCTGCAGATGAATATTGAGAATTCTTTAAAATAAAGAATTTTCTTTTACGATTTACTCACTTACTTTTCTTTTGCTTTGAAATTCTTGTAGGTTGACGTGCCCCGTCGGAAGCTGTAAGTCTCGGTGTTCTCGAATCTAAATTTTAATTTCTTCTCCCTTTTCTCCTTTTGTTATTAATTTGCAAATATTTCTCTCTCTCTCTTCCCTTTTTTTTTTAGAGAGATTTACAAGAATAAACAGGGTTTCTCCCTTTTGTTATAACATCAATATTTTAACAAGATTTGGTAAATAAAAAGTAAAGTTTAAATAATTTCACTTATATATGGACTCCTTAATGTCTTTAAAATTGTTCTAAGTTCTTTGAAATAATTTTCTTAAATTCGTAATCACACCACTATTAATTTGCAACTTCACTAAAATTTAAATTTTAAATTTTAATCACGCAAAAATAATTTTATCGGAATTCGGTTTGGAAATAAAAATATTTAAACACTGAATTTTAGTTTCACTTTCACAATAAATTTTATTGTTATAAATTTTCAAAATATTTTACAATTTCGCTGAGTTTAAAATTATCAGAATCCTTACAAGTTTTTGGTAAAATTTAAAAGAAAAACATCTAAATAGGTTTTGAAACACAAAAGTTTTTATATTCGGTTTTTATATTTTACTTTTAGAAAATTAATGGTCAAAATTAACTTGTAAAGGTTCTGATTGGTAATAAAAAAAGGTTTCGCGTCTGCCTTCCGCGACAGGAGTTGAAGGACTGACTTCTTAATGTATGACGGTTACATGGACCGATTTTTGTTCTCACGCACGGGAGGATGTTTTGTCTCACGGATTTGTATTTAGCAGAATCAGCAGTGATAAGTTACCCTTATCCACGGGTTAGAATTACATATGGCGACGTTTAGTTGACAAAATATAATATGGTTTCTTTTTTTTGAATATCGAGTGACATTTTTATATAATTTTTATTTATTGTTACAAAAGGTGAAAACATTTTATTTCAATACTTTAATTTGTTCCCTAAATTATTTTGCTATTCTATTGTATAAATTGTTCAATAACTGGATCGTAATATTTTTGAAGTGTCAAAACAAATAAGTTGGACCTTTTACCATGCCGTTTATTAAAATCTGTAGTACTGTTTAGTTAATATTACTATATCGTTTGGTAGTTTTTAATTTTTACAAAATTACTATTTTAAGTTTGTTAATGACAATAGATTGGCAAAAATAATATAAATTTAAATTTTTATAAAAATCGGTCCATAATTTATAAATATATTCGGCTTTAAAAATCTCAAAAAGTATCAGGAGAGCAGGAGGTAACCGGGAAACTCGTCTGACCTAATTAATGTATCGTTACTTATAAGGTTGTACTACTGAAAATCTTCTATTTTGACGGTCGGCCTTTAGAATAAGCTTTGTTTTAATTTCTTGCACCTCCTATTATCCGGATACAGTTGATGCTTGACGTAAATCTAATTTATTTATTATCATTAATAATAGATATTGACTAATTAGTTTACATGTCAAATATCATTAAATAAAAGTTAAACATAAATTCGCAGTATTTTGTAAGATTTTAATTCATTATTTTATGAAAGTTTATTTGAAAAGTATAAGATTTATTTCTAACAATTAAAGGTTTAATAATTTATAAACCTAGTTTTATCGTTTTTGTTGTTAGCGATTTTTCTTATATGGGCTAGTTAAGTAAACATATTTTATATGCTAGGTAAAAAGTATATATATATATATATATATATATATTCGTAATTTAATGTCTATTATATGATAGGGTGCAGTAGATTTGATTTAAAATCAAATCGTTATAATTCCTATGAACGTAAATAATTTGTTCATAGAAATTATATTTTCCGAGACTGCACTCTATGTTTCTAGATTATTATATTTGAACCCCTTTTAATTTTCGAAGTGCAAAGGAGGTTTTATTAGGCAAAAAAAACGTTTTAAAATTTTGCGAAAAATTTTAGGACGTTACACCTGCGAGCTATATTGGCGAAACAAAACGTACATTAAAAAAACGTACTAATGAACACAAGTCAAATTGCAATAACAGTGATCCTATTTTCAGTACACATCAATCCAAGTACAATCATGAATTCGATTGGAATAACTCTCATATTATAGATCGTGAATCAAATTATAAAAAACGTGTTTTTCCTGAAATGTTGCATATTAAAAATCACGGTTTTACTATTAACAAAAAAGAAGATATTTTATACCTGAACAAAATCTATTTTCCATTAATCAATCGATTGAAATTGTGATTGTACTTTTCTTTCTATATCCGTCTCTGTTTTGTTTACCTTTAAGTTCACTGACTCCGAATTTCTACTGCTCTTTAAATTTTTAAAAATATTTTCAACTCAGTCTTGACAAAATGCTTGTAGCATTTGGATTATATTTTAACTGTTCGACAAATTACAATATGTAATAATTTCATTTTAATTTCGGTAAATTTTATTTATTTATTTTTTAGTGTTTTTTGTTTGTTTTTTCTTTTTATGTTTGTGACAATTCATTAATTTTTGTTAATAAAATTTTAGAACCTGATGATGACGACGAACCATGTCGTCGAAACGTCGTTCTGACTATTAAAAAATAACATTGTTTATGTTATTTATTTGCCTTCCTTCGATCGAATTTACTTTCTCACATAATAAACATTTCGGAAGGGAATCTGTCTTTTAATTAAGATATTCGAGTACTGGATCTATTATGTACTCTCCATTAATGGCTACATCAAGTTTTTTCAAATTTATTGCTGAACACCATGGTCCTAATCTCTCCAAGCTTCTAAAGGACTACAGCTCTACACGTCGACAGTTAGCTGAATCTTTGTCAAGACGCCAATTTTTACTAAGTTGCAGGAGTCATAACATATTGCCACAGTTCATAATCAATATGGGTATGCGTTTCAATCATCTTAATTTTTATAGTAGAACATGTAATAATTATTTTAACCATCTTAAACAACAACTTTTATATAAAATTTTAAATACACAAATCAGGGACACTCATTTTAATATCAATTTTTTAAAAGGAAAGTTGAACTATAAAGAAATGCAAATTGAACAATCGCCTTTGGAAAAAAATGTAAAACTCAAATTTTTTGAACTTACTAATCAAAAGTTCAATTCCATTCGCAACAATTTAAAGAATAAATATTTTAATAAGTTCAACACACTCATTTCTAACTTAGAAACTAAACAGCAAACTTCTTATAAGAAAGAATGGGTGGTGAATTTAACTAACGTCAACTTACCAAAAAATGTCATCGATGTTGTGGCCTTAGGTCCCAATCACAGTTCTGCAAATTCGTTTTCTAATCCAGAGATTGTTAATATTTTAAAAAATACAGAATCGTCGATTTGCAGATTAGATATTGATAATAATTCGAAAAATAAAATTAGAGAAAATATTACACACAATTTAAACGTTAATTTAAAAAAAAGTTGTGAAAACGTCACATGACGACAAACAATTTTCTAAAAAAATAAAATCAACAAACGATTTTTTAAAAGAAAATCCGGATATAATGTTTACGAATTCTGACAAGGGAAACGCTACCGTTTGCCTATATAAATCTGTTTATTATCAAAAAATGTCTGACCTGCTATGTGACTCTTCTACTTATAAGCTTTTAAGATTAAATCCGTTAAATAAAGTTCGAACTAATACTAGCAAAATTCTACAAGACTTAAATGACAATGACTTTTTAGATCGTAAATATCATCACAACGAATTAACTTTAACTGACACAGTTTTAGCTAAGTGTTATGGACTTCCTAAAGTTCACAAAAAAGACACTCCGTTTCGACCTATTATCTCATTAGTCAATAGCCCAACATATTTGTTAGCAAAAATTTTGTATAATGATCTAAAACAAAATATTCAGTTACCAAAATCTCATGTAAATAATAGCTTTGAGCTTATTAAAAAACTGGATAATCTTACTATTCCGGACGATTATATATTGATGTCTCTTGACGTCACTTCGCTTTTTACGAATGTTCCTTTATATTTAGTCATACAAAGTTTAGAACGACGAGTAAATTGTATTATGAATTGCAAAATTCCGTTCGCTGACATTGTGAAATGCTCGACCTTTCTTTATGAAAATACGTGTTTTGTGTTTAATGACAAATACTACCAACAGATTGATGGTACTCCTATGGGTTCACCCATATCACCTTTGTTTACCAATATTGTCATGGATGATTTGGAAAGTGATTGCTTGAAAATATTAAAAACTAAGTATAATTGCACTCCTCTTTTTTACCACAGATATGTTGACGACATAATTTTGAATTTACATAAAGATCATGTTGATTTGATTATTATCATATTTAACTCATTTGATCAACATTTACAATTTACTTATGAACTTGAGAAGGACAAACAAATTAATTTTCTGGACATCACACTGAAAATAAAAGATAATAAAATAATTAATAATTGGTACCAGAAACCCATTTCTTCAGGCAGACTTATCAATCACTTTTCATATCATCCTGTACAACAAAAGATCAACATTGTTTATAATTTAGTTGATAAAGCTATCTTACTATCTGATAAATCTTTTCATAAAAATAATCTAGTGAAAGTAAAACAAATTTTAATGAAGAATGACTATCCTTTGGATTTTATTAATAAACATATAATCAAACGTCTTAAAAATATTAAATTTAAAAACATTAATGCAAATAATTCTAACAATCCACGTGTACTTTTGTATAAACAAATGCCGAAAGTTGGTATACCTTTTAATTATGTTGATTTCACTAGATTATCAAAAATTTTTAAATCTGCCAACATTCAACCAATTCCAATTGTAAAAAAAAATTTTAAAAATATCGTAAAACTGGGCAAAGATACTACAGATAAATGGAATACCACGAATATTGTATACAAAATTGATTGCAAAGATTGCCCTGCGAGCTATATTGGCGAAACAAAACGTACATTAAAAAAACGTACTAATGAACACAAGTCAAATTGCAATAACAGTGATCCTATTTTCAGTACACATCAATCCAAGTACAATCATGAATTCGATTGGAATAACTCTCATATTATAGATCGTGAATCAAATTATAAAAAACGTGTTTTTCCTGAAATGTTGCATATTAAAAATCACGGTTTTACTATTAACAAAAAAGAAGATATTTTATACCTGAACAAAATCTATTTTCCATTAATCAATCGATTGAAATTGTGATTGTACTTTTCTTTCTATATCCGTCTCTGTTTTGTTTACCTTTAAGTTCACTGACTCCGAATTTCTACTGCTCTTTAAATTTTTAAAAATATTTTCAACTCAGTCTTGACAAAATGCTTGTAGCATTTGGATTATATTTTAACTGTTCGACAAATTACAATATGTAATAATTTCATTTTAATTTCGGTAAATTTTATTTATTTATTTTTTAGTGTTTTTTGTTTGTTTTTTCTTTTTATGTTTGTGACAATTCATTAATTTTTGTTAATAAAATTTTTTTTTTTTTTTTGTATAATTTGTTCCTTTGAGGGCTGATTAGCCCTTGGAACTTTAATTTAAATAAATAAATAAGTATACTGTCCCATTGATCTACTGGTTGCTTTAATGCCTTTAAACTAAATACATATAAAACAAGTTTTTGAGGTTATGTTACAAAATTTTTAAAAAGTGTCACTCAAGGCTTATAGCCTAAGTCTTCCTGAGAATTTCAAAATAAGAAAAGATAAAATCCGTCAAGATTTGAATTGTCAGCAGACTTTTGTCGAGCAGCGTCGTTTTTTTCTTACTGTGCGTCGGTCCCAGGGTTGACCTGGCGCGGTAAAGGCAACATAAATTGACCGACTTTCGAAGTTCTGGAAGGATCTTAATCCGTCCGTTATTAGAGCTAACGACGGCTCAAGCCAAATAAAATCATAAATATTTATCGTTAAATATTTTCAAATCATAAACACATTTTTAGTTGTTCAGAGTCTGGAGAGCAGCTGCTCTTTTACAATCTTTAAACAATAAATAAATGGATCCCCTTTTGTTTGGGATAAGGCTTTGTCTTACAAGGAGACTTTGGGACGTGGTGTTTTATGAAAAAATTAATACTTTGCTAAATTGTAGTACATAATGTACCTTGAACTCTGGCAAAGCAGTTCGATGCGCTTCTCAAGCGTTTTCGAGAAAAACGTCTTTGAAATTTTCCACATGGTGGACGCTCAGTAGTGGACGCTCTACACAGTAATCTCACATTTTTCAAATGTAACTCTTGAAACTGTATTTTCTGGCAGATTTTTATTTTTCACAATATACTAGGTTATATGCAATTAAAAATATCATAAGAATATAGATATTAACAATATTTTCAATTTTTTAGATTGATAATTAAAAAAAAAGTTTTGTTGCAGTTATTGGAAAAATTGTAGAAAATAAAAGCTTCATTAATTTAATTAAAGCAGTTTGTGTAAAAACCGCAGAAGTCCATTTTTTTAGAAAATCACTTTTTTATGATAAATTTGTCTTTAAGTGAAGCTCTACAACCTAGTAAAATATTACATAAGTAACAAAACTCTAAACCCTTAAAAAAAATAATCAAATTTTGTTTTCGTGCAGAAACAACACAAGTCCAAGATTCCAAGTTGCGCACAAAGATGCGAAATGGATGAAATAATATTTACTTATAATATTTTTGAAATGTTTTAGACGTTGTTAAATAATTTATATTAAACAGTTTATATTATAAATAAAATGTACTCCAAACGAGGCAGAAGACAATAATAGTGAATTTTGTGATATTTGTTAAGAAAACGTTGAAAAGTGATTTTAAAAAAATGTTTATTTTTTATAAGATGTTAATATTAATTATACAAATTAAAAAAATTTAATAAATGTTACTCAACATTTAATAAAACTGTGATACTTCACTTGATTCAATACATTTTCTGTGTTTTTCATTTCATTTTGTGCAGAAACCGCACAAGTCCAAAAGTTAATTAATTTTTTTTATGCCTTATATTAATTAAAATATAAATCAATCATATTGGATTTTTAAGCTTATAGGTTAGTAGGAAATAATTCAAAAAGCAAAATCAAAAAAATTCTCACAATTACAAGAAAATCAGTTTTCATTGATTCCTGGACAATTTCGGTTTATGGATTTGTGAGATTTCTGCACAAACTGCCTTAATTAATATTAATTATTATAGTTAATTATAAAATATAATATAATAATTCTAAATAAAACAGTCCTTCAAAAGATCAATATGTTTCTTGAAACCATATTTTTTCTTATTCTTGAATTATTGAGAACAATACCACCTTCTCATTAAAAGCGATAACACAGACACACACAAAAAATGTTATGATCCAGAGGACAGTTCGAATTTCGAATTTTACGAAAAGTTGAGTTCGGTGTCCATTCCTACATTTTTTGAAGCGCTTAAATTGAAAAAGATCACCAAAAACAAAATTCTCTCATCCTTCGCCCGTATTACCTCCTGGGAGAGGGTTGGAATTTCGAATTTCACAAAAAGTCGAGTTCGGTGTCTATTCGTATGTTTTTTGGGGCGCTTAAACCGAATATGACCATAAAAACAGTAAGTCCTTACCCATCTTTCCCCTAGTCCCACCCTCTTACATTTCACGAGGGATAGGATTTTGAATTTCACAAAAAGTCGAGTAGAGAGTCGATTTCTATGTTTTTAGGGACGCTAAAACTAAAAAAGACCACCAAAACCAATTTCCCCTTTCTCCTTCACCTCTATATACTTTCTGGATATAGTGCTGGAATTTTTATTGTAACAAAAAGTCGTGTACTGTGTCTATTCCCATATTTTTTAAAGCGCTAAAACCGCAAAAGGCCACCAAAAACAAGTTCCCCCTTCATCACCCATTAATACCTTGTAGGAGAGAGAATGAGAGGACGAATTTATTTTTGGTCGCCTTTTACGCACACCTGTCCTGAATGAAAAAACAGTTCTTTCCCGATGCCGCAAGAAAACTCTTACATATTTAAAATCCTTTCGATTCAAAGAAACAAAATTTTAAAGGTACAAAATCATATCCGATCCTCCTGACTGTTTTTCATTACTTTTGATGTTCATTTAGTCCATTATAATTAATAAATTTTTTTTGAATTAGTCCAAAAGGATATATTAAGAACAGGCCCGGATCTAGGGGGGGGGGGCAAGGGGTGGCACGTGCTTCCCCCTACACCAACCAGGGGGGCGCCAAAATGGTCGTTGAGTGAAGCAAAAAAAAAAGGTTACCGTCAAGTGGGGCTATTTTGTGCACAAAACCGCTCTTTTTTCACTCTATGCTTTATTAAGGGGGGGGGGGGGTAAGGAATAATGCCAAAAAAACCTTTTTTTGTGAATTTTTTTCAGAAAAACGGCTAAAGCGACTTTAATAAAATCAATTGCATATTCCCGAGCGGAAATTCAATTGTGGGCCTGACCGCAGCCAGACCCGTGTACGTTGGGCCCAGATCGGGGAAATAGTGCCACTGCCAGATTAGGGTGAAACGCACGGCCAGACCTGGCTGCGGTCGGATCTCAAAAATCAAAATTTCCAGCCGTCGCTCGGTCGGTACAAACGTTCGTTGCTTTATCGACATATGCGTATATTTCTAAGGCAGTATATGCGTTTGCTTTTCAGTCTATATTTATATATCTTTTTTTCTTTAAAATAAATAAAAGAAGTGAAATGTAATGCAAATATTCTTTTTACTTTGATAAATGACAAATATTTAATTATACTGTACATTTTTTAAAATTATAACATACAAATATACTGTAATAAATTTTAATTGTTTAAAATTACTAGATAGACAATTAAATAGAAATAAAAGCAAATATAGATATAGCAATTTTTTCGAATTTTTCAGCAACGTACTTATTCCATTCAAATTTTATTGTCTGACATGTAATTATTAAATAACATTTTATTTACATTTTAAACGCAAGTAAACGGATAAATACGAATATTTTGAAAAATCCTAGCGGCGCTGAGATTCGATCCCCCTAAACCTAAACCCTAACCTAACGCTAAACGCATAAGTCAAACGCATGACCATGGAGCCACTGAGGCTACGAGATTTTCTTTACAACGACTCGGTGATCTTTAATTTCGAGTGATCCGCACGTACAGATGAACCCTTCGCAGTCTTGCAAGTTATAAAACATTTTAAATGAGCAATATTTGAAACGTAAAATTTGTTATTTTAGGATTTCTTATTTCTGAAGTAAGGTATTATACGATTTTACTGTAGTATTTCTCCTTTGTTTATATGGTTCATTGGAAATCTCATAAATTTTCTTAGTCTTTTGAATTGTCTCTTAACTCGTTTTGTGACTTCCATTAATTTGATTTCTTAGTATTGTACTGTGGAAATCTGTAGATCGTATCCTTCACTATAATAGCAGGTATTGATACTAATGACTTGTAGAATTTCCACAATTTGTCTCGCCCTATAATGATGCAATATCTGTACTTACGATTAAAACGATTTAAACCAAATCAAGTAAATAATATACAAGTTCATATTTATTTAAAATAATATTTCTATCTAAAACAATCAAATTTCTTTTTATATTACACTACCGGCCAGAATTGTGGGACCACCAATTTTGAGTGTAATGAAAAACATCTAAAAACATAAAAAGTATAAAAGCTAAAATTTTTCTCTTACTGTTTTCTAAAAGTTTATAAAATCAATAGATCTCGGTTTTTTCAATTTTTTATTATATTCTATAAATCATAATTACATTTTTCAATTACTTTCTTTAAATTCTAAATATTTATTTCGATTTTCAACACATTTGTTTAATTTGCAATTATTTCCAAAAACTATTCCTATAATTTTATTAATTTTTCGAATTTCTTTTTCATTTGTTAGTTATTACCTAATTTCTTAATTATTTTCTTTAATATTTAATTATTTTCGTCACTTTGTAATTTTTTTTCAATTATCAATCATTCTTTTCCAATTTCAAACTAATTTTTTAACTTTAATTTAATTAATTAATTTTCAATTTATTTCTTCAATTTTTAATTATTTACCTCAATTCTCAATTATTTTTTCCAAATTTCAAATTCTTTCTTCAATTTCAATTATTTAGTTTAAATTTAATGTTTATTGTTTAATATATTTAATTATTTTATCAGTTGTCAAATAATCTTGCCATTTTTCGAATTTTGTTTTTAATTGTCAATCATTTTCGTCATTTTTCAGATTTTCTCTTCAATTTTGCAATTAGGGTGGATTTACAGTTATGACGCTGAAGTGCGCAACAATTTTAAATATAATTTATAAAAATTTTGTTCGTTTCTCAGAAACGTTGCGCACTTCAGCGTCTTTTACAGTTTTTGGACAACTTAAGAATTTTTGAACAATCTTATACATTCATTTTTAGAATAAATACATATTATGAATAACTTGGTTATGAACATATTTATTTAAAAATATTATTTTGGATGATTATGGATTCTTTTAAGCTGAATAAATAATTATCCGCAAATAATCAGTTATAATCTGTTGTTAGAGTCTAACTAAAGTTAACCATTTTTGTTAAGTGGATGCGTAGATTTTGACAATATCCATTGTACTGTTAAAATGTTGACATCCTAGTTCATTTAACATTGTTTAAGTTATGTTTGAAAAAATTTTCATCATTAAATATTATAAACTCAGCCGCTGAGAGAGATTTTTTCAAGACGTCTTTTTTTAAGGTAGCTGTGCGGTGCCAATCCTTATTTGGCGCAGGAACGTCTAACATCAAAAAAGTCGAGTTTTTTAGTTAAAGTATATCGTAAACTCGCCCCCCCCCCCCCCCCGGATCAGTATAATTTTTTTTTTCATTTTTGCAGTTTTGGCGGCAAAAAAACGTAAAAGCAGCATTTTTGGCCAAAAAAATCCGCCATTTTCTTAGTGGAAAACTACCTTAATGTAAAAAAAAAAAAAAAACAACGGGGGAAGAGATATTTTTCATAAAGAAAACGTGTGCCAATTTTCAAGACAATCGGTTTAGTAGTTTTCGAGTGAGGATTGGCACCGACTTTTAAGAATTGATTTCGAGAAAAACGCATAATAGTTTTGAGCGCTTGGGGATTAGCGCGCATCTGTCGTTTCTCTGCTATTCTAAAACGGCTATAACTTTAAGAGTTTTGCGCCGATCGACTTGAAATTTTGACACGGTATTCTTGAAATGATTTACAACGAAATAAGCAAATAAAAAAATTTTCGAATTTTAGCCCTTACCCCCCCCCCCCCCTTAAAATTCAGAATTTGAAAAAATAAAGAATTTATCTATTCAGTTATGGGGCTATTTTGTGTAAAAAAAATTTTTGAACGCTTTTGCTGCATGAAGTATTATTTCTAGATATTCTAGAGTACAATAAAGGAAAACAAAGCCAGAAATATTTTTTTTCTAGAAATTGTTTAACTAATTTGAATGTAAAACACTAAAATTTCACAAAAATGTAGATTTACAAAAAAAGTTATATCTTTAAGAAAATTTTACTTAAAATAACTTCTATTATACTTTTTGAGTTATTTTAAGAGAAAAAGTTTCAAAACTAACTTGAAAAGCATGTAATTATTAATGTTACTTTTTTGAGGTTTTTAAGGGACCATGTGTAAAACTGAGATTTTATGCTTATTTCTTGTCTTTTATAACAAAACTAAGACAAAAATGTTTCAAAACGAAATTCTAAAGTAATTTTACTAACTACAAAACAAATTATTGAAAAAAACTTGATTTTAAAGAATGCACAAAATAACCCACCAAATCCTGGTTTTTCAGTTTTTTACACTTTTTTCTTAAAATATGCAATAAAAAGTTAGCGCATCACGTATACATCACAACTAAATTGTCAACAAGCATTATTAATACCTTTAGAAACACTTTTAAACTTCCGGAGATCTGAACAGAATTTTGAGAACTTTGAAATTTTTCTGCTTGATTTTCACGATTTTACGATTTCTTTTCTGATTTCTGATAAAGAATCGAGTAAATTCATTTAGTACTCTCTGTAGCTTAGTTATCAAAAAATATTTATACCAAGTAGCAAATCTAAGCAACTGAATATAAAGATTTTATTCATTAAAAACCTCGCGTGCACAAAATAGCCCCACTTGACGGTATCGAAAAAAATTTTAAGGAGAAAAGGGCGCAAAATGGCATATATGCCCCCCTAAATAAACTTCTAGATCCGGGCCTGATTAAGAACTGTTAATATGAACAAAGAGATAATAATTTAAAAATTATTCGTTTATAAATACGAATTAATGCACGTAATGTACATTAAAATTATAAAAAACGGTCAGGAGAATCGGATACGATTTTGTACCTTTAAAATTTTGTTTCTTTGAATCGAAAGGATTCAAAATATGCAAGAGTTTTCTTTCGGCATCGGGGAAGAACTTTTTTTTCATTCAGGACAGGTGTGTACGGTTTCAGAACCTCAAAAAACATGGAAATAGACACCGCACACGACTTTTTGTACAATTTTTATTTCCAACCTCCTTCCAGAGGGTAATAAAAGAAGAAGGAGGGGGCATTTTGTTTTTGGTGGTCTTCTTTAATTTTAGTGCTTTAAAAAACGTAGGAATAGACACCGAACTCAAATTTTCGTCAAATTCGAAAATCGAACTCCCTCCTAGGGGGTGTTAGGGGCGAAGGATGGGGAGAATTTGTTTCTGCCGCTCTTTTTAGGTTTCAGCGTCCCAAAAAATTAAGGAATAGAAACCCTTTACGACTTTTTTTGAAAAAATGAAATGTCACCCCCGTGAGGTGTAAGGGGGAGGCTAGGGGGAAAATGAGCAAGGACCCAACGTTTTTTAGTCATATTCGGATTCAGCGACCTCAAAAACTTAGGAATATTTTGGACTGTCCACTGCATCATACCGTTTTTTTGTGTGTGCCAGTGTTATCGCTTTTAAGTGGGTTAACCCGTGTGATATTTTCAAAAAATTGAATTTTTTATTTTTTATTTGTCGTACCTATTACATATACGCAGAAAATGTGGGTTAACCGATTTTGACATATTCGTCGTTGTTAAAAAATTTTTACAATAAGAATGCATGGTGTTCGAGTGCACGGTCGAGCTTTCAACTACCATTAAAGCTTTGTCGCTTTCAGGGGTGGTCAGTTTTTGTACAATAACTTTTAAAAAACAAATTTTCGAACCTATGTTTATTAAGAAATTATTTTTCATTTATGGAAAGCTATTTTTTAAAATAATAAAATTCTTTAAAATTTGTATACGAGTTGTTATTATTTTAAAAAATAGCTTTCGATTAATGAAAAATAATTTCTTAATAAACGTAGGTTCGAAAATTTGTTTTTTAAAAGTTATTGTACAAAAACTGATTTCGTCCCACTGACTGCAATGCAAACCTGTCATCCAGGTAGCCGCCATTTTGAATTTCTCCCTACCCAACTTGAATATCCTTATAGAAAGAGATAGCACCATAGTGCTATCTCTCTCTCTCTCTCTCTCTCTCTCTCTCTCTCTCTCTCTCTCTCTCTTATACAAATATAAGATTTGGGGGGGGGAAGCGGTCGCCCCAATCGCCCCCACGTAAAACCGCTACTGGTCGCTTTGGTTTTTTATCCGCAAATTTTATTATTTCATACACATTTATATAAGTAAAAAATAACCCTGTCGAAAGTAAACCACTCAAAATCCACTGAAAAAACCACTGGCCCAGTGATTTTTCAGTGGTCTGACCTGCATATCTTCAGATAGAATTTTTTTTGGAGTTGGGGTAACAATAGTACAATAGTTTTAAATGCCAACCCTGTCGAAAGAAAACTACTGAAAAATCACTGAGATAAAACCACTTAAATCCCAGTGGGTTTTCAGTGGTTTCTCAGTTGTTATTTGAGACAATTCGCCACTGAGGACCTTGAGTGAGACACCTGTTAAGGGATCGTTTTATGACGGTCGACCCTTATAAATACCTTTAAATGTATTTAAATGACCCATAACGGTACTTCAAAATAAAACCCATTCTAAAAACATTAACCCCAAACATTTTTTGACTTATACTACCCATTCTAAAAACATTGACTCTAAATTTCAAAAATTAAATAAAAATTTATGTATATATAAATAAAAAGTCATAAATTATTTAAAAACTTTTATTAAAAATATTTTAATGAAATATACAATATTATTTGTAAACTTAATGATAAATTTAGTTATATAAATATACTTCAACATGCTTAATCAAACATACTTTCCAGAAAAACAATTTTTTTTTAATAATGACATTTTAATAATGATAAAGGAACACATGGATGTAAGTCTGGAAAGCGACCCTTGTCGAGAAGAATTGGTTACATAAAACAATCTTTAAATAAATGTTTTTACTTTATTAAAAAAACAAAATTATTATATTTGTTAATAGTTTTTTTAACAGGAAATTTCTAAACTTTATGAACGAATAAAGGATTTATTCTAAAAACAGTTTATTTTTTACAACAAATTAATTGAAGAACTATAGGCTTCTTAAAGTTTCAAAACACAACTGAAATTACTAAGAAAAAGAGCTAAATATTATTTTCAAATAATTTTCGAAATTTTGACAAATTATTTATTAATGCTATTTAGCTCTTCTTTTAGTACAAAAAATTATAGTTTTCCTACTTGAGTTATACCATTATTTCTAATTAATCTACATTTGCTAATTTATCTTATTTTTCAAATCAGTTGAGAGCGTTTATGTTCACAAATTCGATTAACATAATCCTACATATTATGTTTTGAAATATTTTGAAGTTTAGTTTTCAAATTAATGTTTCAAAGAAATTAAATCTCCTTTATAAAAAACTGTTCTTACTATATCACAGGATTAAAAAACTTTTTTTTTTTAAACATTATTAATTACTAACAAAAATGATCTCCCGTTAACAATTGTTCTAAACGAAGGTCGTTCTAAAAAAAATATCTTACTACCTAGTTTTTAATTAAGAATGGTTCACAAACCAACCCGTTGCATAATTTTCAGTACAAACTAATTACATTTTTTTTATAAATATAAAAGTTATTTCAATTTTTTGTTCTTCGAAAATGTAAATATTATTTATACATAATTTTTTCAAATTTGAAAAATAAAGTATAAATAATATTTTTTTTTCTTTTGGTATTTAATTTGTTTGTTTTAAAAAAACCTAATTATTAATTATAAATAAGTGTGTCAAATTTTAAAAACAATTTTTAAAAAATATTACAATCTTTTTTGTAAATAGCAATATTTATGCCTCTTTTCTATTTCTAAAAAATCATACTTTAACAATTAATTTGTTATTTTGAGTCTAGAAAAATTAATATTAATAACAGATGACAATTTTTGTTTACGTCCTCGATGAAACTCAAAACGAAGATTAAGTCTAGAGATTGTTGGAATTATATTAACAATTGTATACTTATTATAATAATCTTCAAATATAAAATATAAAAGTTGGAAAACATAACAAATTTGTCAGACGAAGGCAATTACAAAAGTATATGTATTGTAAAAAATGTCTACAAACTTAAGGGCATGTCCAAGATCATGAAACTAAAATATAGAGTCCTACCTTATCTTGCACATTTAATTTGTTTCAAAATAACTGTTTCTCAAAATTATGAATAAAATTGTAGATTTGATAGAATTTATGACTTTCTAAAACTAATTACAAAATTTTAAAATCGATATTTCCTTTGGTTTAGGCTTAAGTGTGTTCAAAAAAATATTAAAAATTTACCGACGTAACGTGGGTAAATTTTTAATATTTTTTACGCGTACTAAAACCTAAACCAAAGAAGATATCGATTTAAAATTGTTGAATTACTTTTAGAAGGACATAAATTCTGTTATAATTCATAATTTTTAGAAACAGTTATCAAATATGCAGGATAAGGTAAAACTCTATATTTTAGACCCATGATCTAGGACATGCGCTTAGAATACAGTCGAGAATCCTGAATCGTTCTCTAATCACCAAGAATAACATTTTTTCCTTTATTGTTAAATTTGGAAGGAAAAAGACGATAAATTTCAAAATTGGTCTCGAGCTTGTTTAAGAAAGAGATACGGTTTTAAGAGACGCAGAAATGAATGAAAATCAATAATGAAATTGTAGAAAAGCTAAAGCCATGAAGAAAAAGCTAATTAAAAAAAAAAAGATAATTGTACTGAATATCGAGAATGTATAGTTGGTAAGGCAGGTTTCTGTTCACTTAAGTAATTTGTTGTCTTTCTTACCGACTAGATATAAATTTAATCTTCGGATTATGACTTTTTTTTGCAAGTACAAAAGCGTGTTTAAAAAGAATATAAAAATTTAATACATTAAAGTAAGACAGCAAATATAATTGACCTTATTAAAATTAATTATAATTTATTTATATATCAATTAATTAAAGTAAAAACTACTTTTTTAAAATTTTTTTAAAATAATTTTGAAGCTAATCTATATTGATACTTGGAAAATCCTTTTTGTTTTTCTAAATCTGATTCTGATGTCAATGTAATATACAAACAAGGCCGTAGCCAGGGGGGGTGATAGGGGTGTTTGAACCCCCCCCCCGAAATTTTTTTGACAGCTGTTTAAGTTTTCAAAAAAAAAAAAAAAAAAGTCATCACTTTGACTGTTTGTTGACAAAACCCCCCCCGAAATTTTTTGCTGGCTACGGCCTTGTATACAAAGCATCAAGAATAATAATTTTCAAATTTATTATTTGATTAAATGAATTAATTTTAATTTTAATATAATAATTTTAATAATATATTCGCTGCTTTTCTTGAATGTATTTCATTTTTATTTACTTTTTGAACAGGCTTCTATACTAAGAGCAAAAAATTATAATCCCTCTGTTAAATTCATATTTAGTTGGTAAGTAAAACAACATATGTATTTCCAAGTACACATTCTTGATAGTCAATAATATTCAATAATTACATATCACTTTTTGAAACTAGCATTTACTTTCTAGCTCTAGCTTTATCTTACAATTTATTATTTAATTTTCATTCATTTATGAGTCTTAAAACCATATTTCTTTCTTAAAAACTCAAAAATGGAAGACCATATAAGTCACTTTCAGATAAACCATACTCTCTAAAATAAATAAAATAATAAATAAATAAGTGAATATTCACTTATTCAAATTTAAGTAGTATACCACATTCCAATGTGGTACTTGGTATCCCAGCGCAGTCTTGTCAGATACCCTCACTGAACGCATTTGCGCAAGTCTCTAGAAAGTCGTATGATTGGTCCAAGTGAGCGGGGCGATTTGAAAAGCTTTAAATTAAGCTATTTCAAACCGCCCCGCTCACTTGGACCAATCGTACGACTTTCTAGAGACTTGCGCAGATGCGTCTAGTGAGGGTATCTGGCAAGACATTCCCAGGAAGTGTTATTTGCTTTTTTAACAAATATGCAGTATTTGGCAAAAAAACAAATTTTATCTAATTTTGTCTAAACCAAAATTACGTAATTGTAATTAAGTCTTAAATTTAAAAATTATTAACAATAGAAAAAAGTTATTCTAGGTAAGAGAACGAAAAAATTATTTTAGGAGCGTTAAAGAGTTTCCTGCAAGACTGATTGTTTTGGAGAGTAAATGATTACAGAACTAATTATTCGAGGCTGGCTTTTCTTTGCTGACAAAGAAATTGAAGATTTTTCGGGCTCAGAAATTACATTTTCTTCTTCGTATATTAAAGGAGGCATTGAATCTGTAGAATTTTCATCGTCTCCTCGTAAACAGTAGGAAAAATCAGTTTTTTGCTTTTTTAAAGGTTGAAACGATGTTTTTTGCATTTGAGGACACATTAAAAATTCAGTTTCTGCAGAATTTTCATCGTTTTCTCGCGAAAAGTTGGGAAAATCAGTTTTTTGCATTTGAAGACACTTTAAAAATCCAGTTGCTGCAGAATTTTCATCGTCTTCTCGCGAAAAGTTAGAAAAATCCATAATTTTTTGCTTTTTTAAAGGTGGAAACGTAGGTTCATCGATTTCGGAAGACTTTAAATATTCGGTATCTGCAGTGCCATTTGTTTCGTTGAATGAAGTTGTGTCAAGTCCTGAATTCTGTGCCGGTGAAAGATCTGACAAATTTGAAGAAATGTTTCTTTGCCTGAACGACTTCTTTTCTTGTTGGAGCTTAGATACAATATAAGAATTCAGATCTTTCATTTCCTGCATTATTACTTTCTCATTAGTGTTGAATCGATTTCGGAGTATCCTTTCAAATTCCTCTGAAAATGTATGTATGCTTATTATGGCTTTTCTTATAAAATTTGCAGTAAATAAATATTAATTGCATACGAAAATAAAAAACAGTTATTTCCTGAAATTTCAAATCTATATCTTCTTTGGTTTAATCGTATTTAAGTAAGCGTAACAAAATAAAAAATGTTTATAAACTTGTAGTTAAATATCAGTAAATTTTTTATATTTTTACACGTACTTATGCCTAAGCCAAGATACATATCGATTTGAAATTTTGGAAGTAGTTTTAGAAAATCATAAAATGTGTCATGAATCTTTGTTTTATTCATAACTTTTAAAAACAATTATATTGGCAACAAATTTTATGTGCGGGATAAGGTAGAAATCTATATTTTAGTGTGCCATGTCTAAGATCAGGGGACTAAAATATAGATGCCTACTTTATCCGCATATTTAATTTAATAACAATAATATATATAATTTAAAAATTATGAATAATACAAGGATTCATGACACACTTTAAGACTTTCTAAAACTATTTTCAAAATTTTAAATCGATATCTTGTTTGGTTTAAGATAAAAAAACCTCCAAAAAAATATCAAACATTTACCGACATGGTCGGTAAATTTTTTACATTTTTTTAAACATTACTAAAGAAGACATGGCCTTAAGGGTATGTTCTAGAAGTGAAATTTATCAGTGGGAATTCGCATTGAATAATATCACTCCTGAAAATACACTGCAAAAACTGTTGTCTTCTAAATGTCTTATTTTAAGACATTTTGGTAGCTTTATGTATTTAAGACACTAAAAATGTCTCATTTTAAGACATTTATTACGTCTTAGATACAATAAAGCTACCAAAATGTCTTAGTTGAAGACACTTGCGAAACACCTGTTTTTAGAGTGTGCCCTTAAATATCGCTGATAGTATAGGTTATAGGATAACAGAAAATTTGAATTTACTTTACTGTCTTCTAGTATTTATTTGTGAATAATGCTTTTGTTGACACATTTTGCTCTATTATTGCACTTCTGTACTTTAGAATATAATATACTACTTCTGTAAAGCAAACAATTTTTATTCAGGATATAATTATTTAAAATCGGTAAAGTGGATTACTATAGTTTTTTTTTAACTTTGAACAATATAAGAGTAAATATATTGTTATTGTTTTACAATTCTCAATAGTGATGTATTACGGGCAGATAGAGCAACTTTAAAGACTGAATAATAATTATTAAATTAATTTGAAAAAATTTTATAATACAGTCAGACTGTAAGCAACTCTTGAACCAACGTTCAAAAGTACTACCTTTTTAACATTTACACAGAAAATGTAGAAAACTGTATAAATACTGTACCTCGTAGAGCGGCATATTTTACATTGTCCAACTGTTCAGGGTTTTTTAAATTAGCTTTCTTGGCATTAAAATTTGACTGTCGACCACTAATGGAGCCCTTTATTATTTCTTCGTCCGTAAAGATTAATTGCACCAAGAAACGCGCTACTCTTGACATATTTAAATGTTTGTCCTGTCTTAATTGTTTGAGTGGAATTTCGTCAACGTAAACATTAGGAGCTATCTCCATCTGTCAAAAATAATTGTATATTAATATTAAGCTTTAAAAATTCCGATGACATGGTTCAAGCGGCGAAGCACCTGGCTCTGCGATCGCGGAAACCAAGAAACATCTAGCTTGGTTAGTACTTAGATGGCTGACCGGCTTCTGCGATCTGTTAGCCTGGCTAACAGAAACATGTTCTCTGCTTCAGAAACATGTCAAGCGGAAGCTTGGATGTCGATGACGGATTGTGTACCATCGAGGCTTCGAAGGTATACATACCGAATCGACTGTCAATTAATCGACTGTACTCACTAGAGGCTTTTCGTAGTTTTCCTCTACTATGATCAGAGGGGGAGGGGGTTTTGAGGTGTGGGGAACGAGGGAATGGGGAGGGGAGAAAGAGATATACTGGGAGATTATGGAAATGGGGTGAAATGGGGAACATGGGGAAAATATGTCAATGGGGCGTCAAGAAAAAGTAAAAACCCTGAAAGGGTATAGAGAGGGAAGAAAAATATAAAAATATTAAGCTTTAAAATATTAATAAAACATTAAACTTTGAATCATAACTTTTTATAGGGAAAAAGAAGGAAATAGTGTAATTTGAAGGTTTCTGCTCAGAAGAAACAATATTTACCTTTCCCTTTAAATGTTGATTATTATTTTCGTCGCTTCCTGTTGAGGATGAAGTGTTTTTTTCTAGATTTTGGGCCATCCTTACTGAAAAAAAATGTTTTCAACAAATGTATTTATGCATTCCATCTTGAAAATATATTTTAAAAGTTTAAGTTTTTTTCTTTTTTTAAATCAATTAACGACATTTTAAAAAATAATTTAATTCGCTAATGCACTCTCTATCTCTCTAAATTTGAATTAGTTAAAAATAACTAATTTGAAAGCAAAAAATCAGTCACTAATTCAAATAGTTACAATTCTACTAATCATTTAGTAAAAAATAACTAATTATTAGTCAAATTCATTTCTAGGTTATGTCAAAATATCTTATATTTTAGTACAATTTTGTTTACTAATTCAATTAGTCAAATTTTAACTATCTTTTAGTTACTTTTTTACTTACAATTAGTCATTTTTTTTACTAATTATTAGTTTTTTTTTTACAAATTGCCGAAGCAAAAACTCAGCCACGATTTTACTAATATTTAGTTATTTTTAACTAAATCAGATTTAGAGAGATAAATTATAATTAGTAAAAAGTTAGTTACTAATTCAAATAGTTATGTTTTTACTAATGATTTTGTCCGCTTAAAAAACAAAGGGTAAAACGTGATGCAGGTAATTTTTAACGATCTTTTTTAAAAGTATTTGAAGCGGTCTGAAGAACGCTATTTGAAGTCAAAATTTAATGCTTAGGTATAAATACTTGTATCTGATACGTTTTTAATAATAAAATCACATTTTACTAATTAGTTTCTTAATTAATTCAGATTTAGAGAGTACTTTAACTTTGTAAAAATCCCAAATGGAATACCCCAAACTTGTTATGCCATTAGTCTAAATATCATATTTTACCCATTTTTGCCTGCATGTTTTCCATGTTTTTTTTTAAATCAGTTACTTCCAAATCTTTTGATTTATATGATTCCTTCCATCTCTTTACTTCATTCTCTAATGTGGCAATGATTGTAGCTTTTTTAGTCCATTCATTCAAGGAAACGATGATAGTTTGTTCCTGAGTTTGATTCTGTTCCTTTTGAGTATCTAAATTTTGCAGAATTTCGTCTTGCATTTTTTCTTTTCTGCTTTTCTGGGTCATTAGGTCTTTCTTCTTCATTTTCTATAAAATAATATAATTTTAGTTTTATTTTTTTTTAAATTCTGAAAAATCTAAATTTATTTCGTATTTATGAGTACTTAAAATGACTTACACTAATTTCCTTTTTGGTTTCCATTTCTGTAACATTGCCGTCAGTACTACTTCCTTCTAAATTGTTTTTTTCATTATCAGAAATATAAGTTAAAAACCTTTCTTGAGGTGCTTTACAACGTCCTGAAAGGCGATAACCCTCCAGCTCTTCTACAGTTTCTATAAAAAAAAACAGTTTTCTTAAAAACAAAAACACGTTTAAGAAATTAAATTAAAAAAAGACAATAAAAAAGAAATCCATATGATTTGTGACTCGTCACAAAGAAAAGCACCGAAGAAGGAAAAAATTGATTTTCGGATTTTGATAATATTAGGTTAATTAAACATTTCTTTTTCATTGTCTGAAAACAGAAAACATTTTCATTGAATATTATTCACGTATTTACTCGCGTATTTAAGACTCAAATTTAAATAATGCATTGTTTTACAAGTAATTTCATGTTTTTTTATTTGTCCACAAAAGCGTATTTATTCGCGCATTTAAGACGTAAGCATCAGCGAGTTATCATGAAAAATTGTTTAAAAAAGCATTATATTACAAAAAACTCGAATTGTTAATTTTCTTTAAATTACTACTAGATATTATATATTAAACAAACAAAAAGAATACATCATAAAAATAGCTTCTAAACTGAAAAAATTATTGAATAATCCCTTTCTTTTACTATTCTGAAATAAATAATTACTCGAAAAAAATATTTTGTAAAATAAAATGCAATTCAAAAAATAATTTTTGTACTTAGCAATTATACAAGATAAAAGGTAGAAGCGCACTCTTCTACCTGAAAAAGGGTGTTGTAAAGTTTATTAAGGTTGTTTCCCTGAAACACAAATTTTAAAGCGGAATTCCCCACTTTATGGAGATTTACCCTTAACTTTGTTCCAAGTTCAAATGACCCAATTTTGCTGTTAGGTTTACGTGGTAAAATTTATACGTTTTTTTTAATAATTAAGTTCCAAGACAAATTCAGGCATGCTTTAATGAAACTAACAATTGGATTCATTGTCAGATAGAAAAAAATTGTTATCCGTATCTTTTTGCTTTAGCGTTATTATTATTTATTGTTATTTTGAATAACTATAATAACAATTTTTAATAAATAACTTATTGTTGTTTAATAATCCCAATAGTATTGTAGAATAATTAAATAATAATAATCTCCGTAAACTCCTAAAGTTAGTTGGTATTTATATTTATTCATCTTTTCTGTCCACGTTTTAAAAACTGAAGTGAAGTTAGTCCCTGTAATTTTATTAATTTTGACTCTCTTTATCAGTAAATATTTTGAAATTTGAATTGAAAGAATAAGGTAACCTTTTTCGTTAGTGTCATATTGTGCTGGTTTTTAATTGTCATTTGTGTAAAAAAAAAAGTTTCGAAAAATGCTTCAAAAATTTATTATGGTTTTTGAAGAAGTTTAAAATATATACACACGCTATTAATTTCCAAAATTTTCAGTTATTACCTCAAATTTAAATTATTGTCATTAATTTTCCATTATATAACGATTTTTTAATTATTTTCTTTTGATTAAAAATAAATTCTGCAATTCTTCTTGATTTTCATCAATTTATAATTATATTCATTATTTTGGCATTACTTTTAAATATTTCAATTATTTATCCGATATTGCAATTATTTTCATCAATTTTCGTTATTTCTGCCATTTTTTAATTATTCTCTTTAATTAAAATTTTTTAAGTAATTTTGTAATAATTATTTTTTTTAAACATATATTCTATAATTTTTTCAGTTATTTCTCTCAAATTTTATTGAATATTTTCAAATTTTCATATTTAAATTATTTTCATCATAATTCAATTTTCTCTCTCAATCTTAAATTATTTTCAGCAGATTTCAATTATTTTTTTCAATTTTAAATTAATTTTATCATTTTTCCATTATTTTCCTCGATTGTTAATTATTATTCTCATTTTTTAAAATTATTTTCTAAGATTTTTAAGTATTTTTCTGAAAATTCAAATATTTTCTACAATTTTTAATAATTTTCATTTGTTATCAGAATTTCAAATTTTTTATTTATTTATTTATTTATTTATTTTGTTTTAAATAATTTAGACTCTGGAAAAGTGGTGGATGCCATTTATACCGACTTTGCTAAGGCTTTTGTTAAGGTCAACCACGGCATTCTTCTGACTAAGCTCAGTAATATGGGTTTCCCCGAGAACACTATTTTATGGATTAAAAGTTATCTTGTTGACAGAGTATTATCAGTCCGTATCAATCGCGATTTCTCGGAGATTTTTACTGCTACATCTGGTGTTCCCCAAGGTTCACATTTAGGTCCATTATTCTTTATTCTTTTTATTAATGACATTAAATACGTTTTTATCCATTCTCTCTTTCTACTATTTGCCGATGATTGAAAATATATAAGTCAATCTCTTGCATTCAGGACCGCTTGGACCTGCAATCCGATCTTGCTCGTCTTCACACTTGGTCACTCTTAAATAACTTATTATTTAACGTCAATAAGTGTAAAACGATATCGTTTTCTAGGTCCAGTAGCGATTCTGTTTGTATTTATCATATTAGTGATGACAAATTATCTAAAGTACTCGTAGTACGTGACCTTGGGGTAATGCTCAACTCTTCGTTTAGCTTTATAGATCATATTAATTTTACCGTCAACAAAACGACCAGAGTTCTGGGCTTTGTCATGAGGAATGCCTCGAATTTTACCAACGAATTGGCGATAAAGGTGTTATACTTCACACTAGTGAGACCACAAATAGAATTTGCTTCTGTTCTGTGGCATCCTTACCAAGATTACCTTAAGACTATCATCGAAAGGGTCCAGAACAGATTCTTGCGTTTTTTGGCTAGACGAGTTGGTGTGCCTTACGACTACCATGATCATGATTACACTGAACTCAGAACACGTTTTAAAATTCCGCGCCTATCTCAGCGATTTCTATTTAATGATCTACTTTTTCTATTTAAAATCATTAATAGTTTAATAAACTGCTCAGATCTCTTGAATTCATTTGAATCTCTTAAGCAGCAACGCTCTTCCAGAAATGCAGCGTTGTTCAAGTTGCCATTTTCTAGAACTAACTACCTGAACAATTCAGTCGTGATCAGACTATGCCGTGAGGCAAATCAGTTCCACAACAATATTAATTTTTTGGACAACTCATTAATTGCCTTTATAAGAAAACTGCGTACTTTAATTTTAGTCAGAAAACTCGGAGAAAAGACTGGAGGAATGCTAAAAATAATTGAAATTTACGATAATTAATAAAATTTTTTGAAATTATGAAAACAAATAAAAATAATTGAAAATTGAAGAAAATAATAGAAATTTGAGAAAAATACTTAAAAAATTTTAGAAATTAATTGTACAAAATGAGAAAAACTAAAAATTGGAGAAAAGTCTGGAAGAAAACTAAAAATAATTGAAATTTACGATAATTAATAAAAAAAAAAGTTTAAAATTCTGATAACAAATGGAAAATAATTAAAAATTAAAGAAAATATTTGAATTTTCAGAAAAATACTTAAGAAAATTTAGAAAATAATTGTACAAAATGAGAAAAACTAAAAATTGTAGAAAAGTCTGGAAAAAAACTAAAAATAATTAAAATTTACTATAATTAATAAAAAAAAATTGAAATTATGAAAACAAAAGAAAATAATTAAAAATTGAAGAAAACAATTAAATATTTAGAGACATTCTTAAAATTCTTAGAAAATAATTTTAGAAAATGAGAATAATTAAAAATTGGAGGAAAGACTGGAGGAATTCTAAAAATAATTGAAATTTACGATAATTAATAAAAAATTTTGGAAATTCTGATAAGAAATGAAAAATAATTAAAAATTGAAGAAAATATTTGAATTTTCAGAAAAATACTTAAAAAAATTTAGAAATTAATTTTATAAAATGAGAAAATTTAAAAATTGGAGAAATGTCTGGAAGAAAGCTAAAAATTATTTAAATTTACGATAATTAATAAAAAAATTTGAAATTATGAAAACAAATGAAAATAATTAAAAATTGAAGAAAACAATTAAATATTTAGAGAAATCCTTAAAAATCTTAGAAAATAATTTTAGAAAATGAGAATAATTAAAAATCGGAGAAAAGACTGGAGGAATGCTAAAAATAATTGAAATTTACGATAATTAATAAAATTTTTTGAAATTATGAAAACAAATAAAAATAATTGAAAATTGAAGAAAATAATAGAAATTTGAGAAAAATACTTAAAAAATTTTAGAAATTAATTGTACAAAATGAGAAAAACTAAAAATTGGAGAAAAGTCTGGAAGAAAGCTAATAATAATTGAAATTTACGATAATTAATAAAAAAATTTTCTATTTTTTCTACAATTTTCAGTTATTTTCTTTTTGTTTAATTGATTTCTAAGATCTTCATGTATTTTTTCAAATTTCAATTACTTTTTCTTTTTTTAAAAAAATTCTGTAATTTTTTCAATTATCACACTTAAATGTCATTTATTTTTTACAACTTATCATTGTTTATATCTTGTTTTAATTATTTTCGTCAAGTTTTAAAATTTTAAAACATTTTTCAATTATTTACCAAAATTTATTTTCTTCAATTTTCAATTCTTTACATTTGTTTCATAATTTCAAAAATTTTAACTATTCATCTGACTTATCAATTATTTCATTATTTATATTATTTTTTATATTATTTTCTTCAACTTTCAATTAATTTCGTTCTTTTTCATAATTGCCAAAAAGTTTTTACTTATTTCTATTAAATTAAACTTGTTCTGTTCAATTTTAATTTATGTTTATCTTTTTCATTTTTTCATTTATTTTCACTAATTTTTCATTATTTTCTTTTATTTCAATGCACTTCTGAAAGATAGAAGTATTTTTCTCAAATTTGTTTAACTTTCCTTTATTTGAAATATTTTATGTAATTTGTTTCATTATTTTCTCAAAATTTAGTCATTTTTTAATTTTAATTTATTTATCTCAATTTTTAATCATGTTTTTTCAAATTTCAATTATTTTCTCTAATTTTTTATTATTCAATTTTATTTTAATTTACTTTTAAGATTCTCAAGTATTTTTCTCAAATTTAAATTACTTGATTGCATTATTTTTTTTAATTAATTTGCAAAATTTGCAATTGTTTTGTTTAATTTCAATTATTTTTTGCAATTCTTTTTAATTCTAAAATATTATATATTTTGTCCTAAATAAATATTTATTTTATTTATAATTATTAATTTTTAAATATTATATTTAAAATATTTATTTCTTCTTATGAGATAATTATTATTTACCGATTTGCTATGTTTATTATTATATTTTATAATTCCTAAAAGGTATTCAAAAATTGATTATTTTGCTTGCAAAACCATTGTAAAAACATATTCATTTTTTATTTATAAAAAATTTATAAACAATGAACAAATGCTATTAAAAAGTTATGTTATTATAAGTTATTAAAAATATTCATTAGGGTGGTCCTTAAAATGGAAAGTTGCGAATTTGACAGGTCTCACCCCCTGATTTTGTTACTTATCGAAAAATAAGAGATACGTATTTTTTTATTTTTTTTTATTTTAATATTTGATGGTGCCTCATCGACCTTGAAATTTCCCATGCATTTTGCATGGGGAAAAAACTTTTTTTCGTAGATTTGCAATAAAATCATGAAAAATCAACATTTTTTAACCGGATTACTCTATTTCTCTTGGGAAATGTTCAAACAATGACATCCAATAATTTATTTAAGAATTTTTTATTATTAACTATTTTTTACAGGGTCGTGAAAAAACCCCATAAATTGCAAAATTATGGAAAAATCGTTAAAAAATATTTATTACTATTATTTCTGGTATTTATTGCTAAAATTTTTATTTACAACTAAAACAAATATTATTAATAATATTTTCAGGTAATTCGCAATTTGTTTAAACAATTTGTTGTTGTTATTGTTAAATTATTTTTAAATACATGTAGAAAAGTATGGTTTTTTGTATTATTTTACAATTGACTTTGACATTAATCATACAAAATAATGATTAATTGTTAAAAATTATAAAAATAATTGTTTAAACAATTTATTGTTGCTATTTGAAAAATAATCTTTAAATATATCTACGGAGTTGCAGTTTTTTCTTAATTTTGCAAGTAGTTGTGCTGTAAGGGACTGTAAAAAAGAATTAAATATGAAACATAATTTTCAACAATTGTTTAAACAATTAATTGTTGCTATTTGAAAGTTTGTCTTTGAATGTATTTACAAACTTGCAGTTTTTCCTTAATTTTTTAAGTAGTCCTACTGTAAGGAACTGTTAACGAGTATTAAATATAAAACATAATTTCAACAATTGTTTAAACAAATTATTGTTGCTATTTAAAAATTTGTCTTTAAATACATCCACAATCTGGCAGGTTTTCCTTTATTTTTCAAGTAGCCCTGCGTATATTTGACTCGGGGTGATCCATATATTTTAGAGAGTTTGAAAAACATTAAGTTTATAGAATAATTATAAATAAGATTAACTATGAAATATAATGTTAATAATCATTTGAAGATTTTATTTGGTTTACAAATTTACTAGTGTTGATGTTTGTTAAGAGCTATTAAGTGTCTTATAATGTTATAAGACATACGCGTGTTTTTTCGCGCTATGACAAGTTTATACGCGTTACGCATGTATGACCGCGTCTGTACAATGGTTCATATATTTTAGAAAGTTTGAAAAACATTAAGTTTATAGAATAATTATAAATAAGATTAACTATGAAATATAATGTTAATAATCATTTGAAGATTTTATTTGGTTTACAAATTTACTAGTGTTGATGTTTGTTAAGAGATATTAAGTGTTTTATAATGTTATAAGAAATAAGCGCGTTTTTTCGCGCTATGACAAGTTTATACGCGTTACGCATGTATGACCGCGTCTCTACAATGGTGCATATATTTTACAAAGCTTGAAAAAGATTAAGATTATAGAGTGATTATTAATTAAAACTAACTATCAAATATAATTTTAATAATTATTTAAAGATTTAACTTCGTTTAATAATTTACCACTTTTGAAGTTGGCTAAAAATGTTAAGTGTCTTTGTGTAATGGTGTATATTATACAACTTCAAAAGTGGTAAATTATTAAACGAA
Organism: Ganaspis brasiliensis; assembly: GCA_037103525.1. Classification (NCBI taxonomy): domain Eukaryota; kingdom Metazoa; phylum Arthropoda; class Insecta; order Hymenoptera; family Figitidae; genus Ganaspis; species Ganaspis brasiliensis. The sequence goes on from JAZKLR010000018.1 coordinate 1,694,905, forward strand.
GTTAAATCTTTAAATAATTATTAAAATTATATTTGATAGTTATTTTAATTAATAATCACTCTATAATCTTAATCTTTTTCAAGCTTTGTAAAATATATGCACCATTGTAGAGACGCGGTCATACATGCGTAACGCGTATAAACTTGTCATAGCGCGAAAAAACGCGCTTATTTCTTATAACATTATAAAACACTTAATATGTCTTGACAAACATCAAAACTAGTAAATTTGTAAACCAAATAAAATCTTCAACTGAATATTAAAATTATATTTGATAGTTAGTCTTATTTATAATCACTCTATAATCTTAATTTTTTTTAAACTTTGCAAAATATATGAACCATTGTACAGACGCGGTCATACATGCGTAACGCGTATAAACTTGTCATAGCGCGAAAAAACACGCGTATGTCTTATAACATTATAAGACACTTAATAGCTCTTAACAAACATCAACACTAGTAAATTTGTAAACCAAATAAAATCTTCAAATGATTATTAACATTATATTTCATAGTTAATCTTATTTATAATAATTCTATAAACTTAATGTTTTTCAAACTTTCTAAAATATATGGATCACCCCGAGTCAAATATACGCAGGGCTACTTGAAAAATAAAGGAAAACCTGCCAGATTGTGGATGTATTTAAAGACAAATTTTTAAATAGCAACAATAATTTGTTTAAACAATTGTTGAAATTATGTTTTATATTTAATACTCGTTAACAGTTCCTTACAGTAGGACTACTTAAAAAATTAAGGAAAAACTGCAAGTTTGTAAATACATTCAAAGACAAACTTCCAAATAGCAACAATTAATTGTTTAAACAATTGTTGAAAATTATGTTTCATATTTAATTCTTTTTTACAGTCCCTTACAGCACAACTACTTGCAAAATTAAGAAAAAACTGCAACTCTGTAGATATATTTAAAGATTATTTTTCAAATAGCAACAATAAATTGTTTAAACAATTATTTTTATAATTTTTAACAATTAATCATTATTTTGTATGATTAATGTCAAAGTCAATTGTAAAATAATACAAAAAACCATACTTTTCTACATGTATTTAAAAATAATTTAACAATAACAACAACAAATTGTTTAAACAAATTGCGAATTACCTGAAAATATTATTAATAATATTTGTTTTAGTTGTAAATAAAAATTTTAGCAATAAATACCAGAAATAATAGTAATAAATATTTTTTAACGATTTTTCCATAATTTTGCAATTTATGGGGTTTTTTCACGACCCTGTAAAAAATAGTTAATAATAAAAAATTCTTAAATAAATTATTGGATGTCATTGTTTGAACATTTCCCAAGAGAAATAGAGTAATCCGGTTAAAAAATGTTGATTTTTCATGATTTTATTGCAAATCTACGAAAAAAAGTTTTTTCCCCATGCAAAATGCATGGGAAATTTCAAGGTCGATGAGGCACCATCAAATATTAAAATAAAAAAAAATAAAAAAATACGTATCTCTTATTTTTCGATAAGTAACAAAATCAGGGGGTGAGACCTGTCAAATTTGCAACTTTCCATTTTAAGGACCACCCTAATATTCATAATATTTCATAAAGTCTATCTAAAACTCAATTTCATCGTTTTTATCAAATTTGTATACTTTAAATTTTAACTTTGAACAACCCGTGTGAAAATTTTGTCTTGGCTCGAGTTTGGGCCAAGTTAGAAATAACAAAATCGAAATGAAACACCCAGCCAAGATTCCCCCTAGTTTGACGCCAAGGTTAAGCCAAGATACAGGTTAAATTAAGCCAATTACTTTCCTTGCTTCCATTAGAAATATCCTGCAATTCATCCTTGCCGGTTATACTATCTAAATCTGAATTCGTGATTTTTCACTATTTAATAGTGACCAATTTCTCGCTAATTCATTAGTGAAAAATCACTAATTCAGATTTAGAGAGTGAGTCTGCAAAACATTGTTATTTCAGCAATGATGAAAACACTAAAGTATTAAAATACTTATGAAAAATATAATTTTTTCTGTATTTGACACAGGTTTTTAAAAGAAATACTCTTTCAAAAAATTAGGAAATCGTTTGATTTATATTTTTAAGTCTTTTGGGACCATCCATAAAAAACGTTCTATCAATTTTCGGGGTTTTTGACCCCTACCCCCCCCCCCCCTTTGTTACACTTGGTTACAAATGACCCCCCCCCCCAAAATGGAACGTTCAAAAAGTATTTACACCCCCCCTCAAAAATCAAAATTTTTTTCATATATTATAATTAAATCAAATTGTTTTTATTTCGTCATATATATTTATCATTAATAGTAATTAAAACGATAATAAAGTGTAATATATATAGTATAAATCTGGATACAATAAAAGTTAATAGAACAAAAGCTAAAATATTTTAAACCTATTATGTTCGAAATTAATATATCATACTAAATGCTTTTTAGTTATAATGTGCTACATTTTTACAATAACTATTGTTTATTTATATTTCTTGTCTGCAATTTAAATAATTTGAACAATACTTTAATACTAATAATTATAGGCTAAGTTTATTTTATTTTTTAAACAATTATAATGTTAACTACAACTTACCGGAATAAAATAGTTCACAAGTTTAGCCTTTTTTCTCGTAAAAATGTCTTTAAGTCTTTTGATTTCTGTACATGCAAGTTCTGCCCGTTTTCAAATTAAAGACTAAAATATTAGAATAAGTTAAAATAAAAACACAAAAAACGAACGTTCTAAATTTAAACCACCCCCTTCCCCCTTGTTACAAATGATTACGTTTGTCGACCCGCCCCCTCCCCCTAACAGACGAACGTTCTTTATGAATGGTCCCTTTTATGGAGAATATCAAAACAACTATTTATTGATATAAAATAAATAAAAAATTTCTTTTAAAGTGGTTTTGCTAAATAAATTTTGAAATTATTTTTAAAAATGAAGTTGTATTAATATTGGAAAAAAACTATTGATAAGAAATCCAGGCTACGTTTAAGAAAAAAGAAACTTGCACATCTTGTAGTTTTATGAAACACTTTTATTTCAGCAACGATGCAAACATAATACTTTAAACAATTCGTAACATTTAGGAAATAATTAATCTTTTTAAAACCTGCATAAAATAAGAAAAAAGGAAAAAAGTTATATTTTTCAAAAGTATTTTAATACTTTTGTCATTTCATCATTGCCGGAATAAAAAAGTTTTGCAAATTTATAAAAGATGCATTTTATTATTTCTTAAAATAACCCAGATGACAAAAGGGTAAAAGGGTTCTTATCCAATATATCAAATTTAGTTTTTGACAATTTAAAAAAAATGAATTTCAGTATTCAAAACACTAATCGAAAATATATTTTAGTCTACTAAAGCAACGAATAAATAAAAAATTAATAATTCTTCCTCTCTAAAAATTTGTTTCACATGCTAAGTTTTTTTTCCAAAATTGAAAAAATAAAATAAATAATCACTGAAAAAACGATATTTTAATTCCAAGAAACATTACTTAAATAGGAGCCAAGAATATTTCCCAATTAAATTAAGTGGGAAATATTCTTATAATAAGAAGAATTCTCTTATTGTAAGAATATTTCCCACTTTATTTAAGTGGGGAATATTCTTGGCTCCTATTTAAGTAATGTTTCTTAGAATTAGAATATCGTTTTTTCAGTGATGACTCTTGAAGAAGGTTGTATGTTGTATGGGTTAGGATTTAATTTCACTTCAACTCAGTTTTTACTAAAACACATATTTTATATCATTCTTATCAAAAATCTTGTCACTTAAGTTTAAGAAAAAATTTTAAAAATTCAAAATTATTATCGACAGAAAAAATTCAATTTTATTAATTATTATTAATTATTTATTCTTCAACTTCCTACGATCATTTACTCTAGTAACCTGGTTTAATAATTCAAATTTAACGAAAGAAAAAATTCTGATTTACTAATTAAAAATAATTTTTTTGATCTAAGCATACTTTTATTATTGAAAAAGAAATTTTTTCTCTCAGCGATTGCTAGCAAATAAATAATAAAAGCTTGATATCTATATACACATATATAATATATATATGGGTCATTCCATACGAAAAGGCAAATGGCTGAGTCCACTCGTAGTTTTAACCAATTTTAAAGATATATAGCTCAAAATTTAGCATTTTTTATAAGGAATCGAATGCCGTGTGGTACTTTTATAAATATTCAAAATGGCGGCTACCACAGCTGGATATATAACCAAACTTTTTGAATTTCTGGGTTTAAGCGATTATTACTTTTATTATCTCGGATTAAAATTGCTCAAAACAAATTTTTCTTATGTTTTTGAGATCCCCGAGACAAAAAAATATGACTAAATAATCATAAATAAAAAATTCAAGATGGCGGATCCAAAATGGCGGTCAAATTTTTAAAATGCTATTGGATTTAACTGAAACTTGTTACTCGGGGGTTTTTGAGGTCGCTGATTACGAATATGATCTCAAAATTTAAAAATTCAAAATGGCGGATCTAATATGGCGGACAATATTTTGAAAATTGATCGGATTTCTATGAAACTTGTTAATCGGGGGTTTTTGAGGTCGCTGATTTCGAATCTAATGTCAAAATTTAAAAATTCAAAATGGCGAATCCAATATGGAGGACGAATTTTTTAAAATTGGTCGGATTTGTCCGAAACGTGTTACTCGGGGGTTTTTGGGGTCGCAGATTACGAATCTAATGTCAAAGTTTAAAAATTAAAAATGGTGGATATAAAATGGCGAAAAATGTGTCAAGAGACGTAGCCTTTCAACTGCCATCAGTATTTAATTCTTGTTTATTGTACACCTCTTTTGAATTTTCTAATTTTGACATCAGATTCGTAGTCAGCGACCTCAAAAACCCCCTAGTAACAAGTTTAAAACGAATCCGACGGATTTAGAGAAATTCGTCCGCCATATTGGATCCGCCATTATGAATTTTAAAAAAATAATTTCAGATTCGTAATCTGCTACCCAAAAAAACCCCGAGTAACAAGTTTCAAACGAAACTGACCAATTTAAAAAAATTCGTCCGCCATATTGGATCCGCTATTTTGAATTTTGAAAAACTGACTTTAGATTCGTAATCTGCGACCCCAAAAACCCCCGAGAAACAAGTTTCAAGCGAATTAGACCAATTTCAAAAAATTCGTCCGCCATATTGGATCCGCCATTTTGGATTTTAAAAAACTGACTTTAGATTCGTAATCTGCGACCCCAAAAACCCCCGAGAAACAAGTTTCAAGCGAAATCGACCAATTTAAAAAAATTCGTCCGCCATATTGAATCCGCCATTTTGAATTTTGAAAAACTGATTTCAAATTCGTCATCTGCAACCCCAAAAACCCCCGAGCAACTAGTTTCAAGCGAATCCGACCAATTTTAAAAAATTCGTCCTCCATATTGGATCCGCCATTTTGAATTTTTAAATTTTGACATTAGATTCGAAATCAGCGACCTCAAAAAACCCCGATTAACAAGTTTCATAGAAATCCGATCAATTTTCAAAATATTGTCCGCCATATTGGATCCGCCATTTTGAATTTTTAAATGTTGAGATCATGTTCGTAATCAGCGACCTCAAAAACCCCCGAGTAACAAGTTTCAGTTAAATCCAATAGCATTTTAAAAATTTGACCGCCATTTTGGATCCGCCATCTTGAATTTTTTATTTATGATTATTTAGTCATATTTTTTTGTCTCGGGGATCTCAAAAACATAAGAAAAATTTGTTTTGAGCAATTTTAATCCGAGATAATAAAAGTAATAATCGCTTAAACCCAGAAATTCAAAAAGTTTGGTTATATATCCAGCTGTGGTAGTCGCCATTTTGAATATTTCAAAAAGTACCACACGGCATTCGATTCCTTATAAAAAATGCTAAATTTTGAGCTATATATCTTTAAAATTGGTTAAAACTACGAGTGGACTCAGCCATTTGCCTTTTCGTATGGAATGACCCATATATATATATATTTATATATTTTCATGTATACTTACTAGCAATTTTAAGAACACAGCATGAATAACGCTTGCCTTCCGTGCGTATTCCATTAATTTCTTCGACTCTTTTTTTAAATTTAAACGATGTAAATTTAAATTTTTGAGCATTATTTGCGAATTTCTCTCCATTGAAATGTCTTATAATTTCCGAAGAGACAATAAGTTTCTCCCCTACAATATTCTTTCCCTCACTCTCGTCGACACTCACTATTTCCACTAAACATTGCCACTGTGTCATTTTGATTTTTAATAAAGCACTTTAAAAAAACTACACAGCTTGAAATACAAATAAAAATCGTACACAAACTACTTTTGTTCTGCTTCCTTCAAAAGCTCTCCGTCAACTGAAAGAAGGAACACAAGTTTATGGTAAAATTGAAAGAATATTCTGAAAGATTCTCCTTGAAAAGAAACTCAAAAGGAAAATTTCTTTCCAACAATTTACAACATTACCTACAACAGACTTATCCTTTAGGAAAAAGGGTGGGAACTTACAAATTGGTGCCCATATGGCAAAAATATTAAGTACCTGGAAACAGGCAGACTCGTTAGCCTCTTTTCTACACTACACTTCTACTCTTTTCTACACAGTACAAAATTTTGTGTAAAAAACGATCCATACCATCTTTGTGTTAAATTTAACAGAAAGATTGTATTAAATTTACACAAAATTCTTTACTCTGCAGCCGTAGAATAAATACCGGGATAATATTAAACGGTACTAAAAATCCAGTACCTTTTCGCGCAAAAAAATTTTTTAAGTATCACATAAAATCTTTATTTATTTTAGTAAAGCTGTGATTTTTAGTCCAATGTGAAATGCAAAATTAAATGCAATTAATTTACAATAAAAAACTATTGCGCAGCCGTAGGCGTAGGAGCTATGGAAACTTAGTGCCGGGCTTAGTGTGCAACATGAATAAATTTTCAACAATGTTTGGCGAAAAAAAAAGTTCCAATGTTTGATGTTTGTTCAATTTTCAACTGTGGATACACTTTTAAGACAAATTAGTGCACTAAATGCAATCAAAAAATTAAAAAAAAGTTGCAGTTAAAGTAAAGTTATTGGAAAATGACGTCACTATAATATAGGCCAAATTTGTCCATAAACTTTCTCTTAAAATAATAAATATTTTGACACCAAACTTTGTAGAATAACTGAACATATTATTAAAAACGTCTCTCTGACGCAAGTTTGTTTAAATTTTGCATTAAAATTAGTTTTTTTTAATTTTCATAAAATTAGTTAATTTTTTTAAAAACCGTTAAAAACTAACTTTAAGACAAAATTTAAATAATCTTGTGTCAGAGAGACCTTCTTGATGATATTTTAAGTAATTCCATAAAATTTGGTGTCAAAATATTTAATATTTTAAGAGAAAGTTTACGGACAAATTTTGCCTATACCATCAGTGACGTCATTCTCCATCACATGGCCTTAAAAAATAATTAAGTTAAGGGGAGGTGAATTTCAACACATCCACAATCGCATTGTACACAGAGGTACAATTCTCCGTTGAAATTTTATGTTTTGCAATATTGAGTAAAGTTAGTGGACAGAAATAATTTTTGTTCTACTTTTCAATTTCAATTATTAAAAATTTATATTAGAGAAAGTAACTTTAAATGGGGCATTCCTCGGATTATTTTCATTCAAAAATTGGATTTGTCTGAAATAACTTTTTTTTGAACCTTTAAAAAAAAAAACCCATACGTATTTTTTGTTTTTTGTGATTTGATGAAAATTACAGAATTTATAAATGATTGAAATTTGATGTTTTCAAAAAGATGGTACGTTTTGAACGCGTTTTTCTCCGTTAATAAGAAAACATTGAAAATAATATGTTACATGAAATTCATTGGAAATTTCTCGAACTTTCGAAATATGCAATAAAAAATAACAAATATACAGTGAAAATACCTAAAAAATTAATAGTAAACTTAAAATGTATTTTTTCCCAAAGTAAGACGTCATTGATTTTTAATATTTTTGTTTCAAAATGACCTTCGATAAATAAGGAATTTTTTCCCTTTCATGAGAAAGTGGCTTTTTTTCGTTCAATTGTCATTTATAATTATTTAGCTCATTGCACATTAGGGCGTTCCATCGAAAACCGCTTTGTGAATTTTTCTAAACCTTAAATCGGAATTCAACTTCTTATGACCTGAAAACCATGCACGAATTTTTTCAGATTTTTTGAAGGTCATTTAGAGGTTGCTATTTTAATTTTTTCACCAAATCAGAGCTTTTTAAAGAAAAAAAATTAATTTTTCTATATTTTGATGTTCGTTATTGTTGTACCTCGGTAATTTCCTTGTGAAGGATAGCAAGTAACTAAAAAAATTTGATTTCAGTGAAATTAACTATTTTGAACGACATTTTTATGACCTTAAGTACAAAAAATTCCGCCTGCTGCAAGTTTAAAGTTCATTTTTTCCAGTTGAACGCTACTATATACTATATTATATATTTTTTAATAGGACTTAATATGGAACAAAGATTGACAGGAGTAAAGAAATTTATTGCTGATACATTATATTCACTTAATAAAATTTAGATAATGACTTTTTTTGCAATAATAGTCAAATTGATGTCACCAGGGACACAAAGAGACTAATTTACTTATTATAGCAGTTAGTTTCAAGCACAATATTATTGTCAAAATGCAATATAATAGGTTAATAATGTTTTTAAAAGTTTAATTTATAATTAACGGGATAATATTTATTACAAAACAAGTAAGTATAGACTTTTATTACATACAAAGAAAATTTCAAAAATGTAATTTTAGCATTAATGTAATTCTATAAATATTATTTTTACAGGTTATGGAACGCAAGAATCAGCAATCATATTACATTTGGCTTTTGTGTAAATCTGTTGGTAGAATTCCTGGCAGCGAGTTACCGTCACAGAAGAGTTACCCTCTTACAATGATTTCCACACTTACATCGAAACGAATCTATGCAAGTTAGTGCCACTATAGAGTCGGAAGAGATTGAAATAATCTGGTTTGGAAAAGACACTCCAACTGTAGAGAAACAAACAATTATAAATAAATTTATAAAATTGCATTTAGAGTTGCCCCCGCAGCACCTTATCTTGCCTCAACTTTGCTAATCCTACCTCAAGTCTCTCCAACTTTCAGAAAGTTTGCTGCAAGTTTAAAAACTTGAGAAAAGGCATTTTGACAACATTTGTGTTTGAAGCTAACTGCATTTAATAAGTAAATTAGTCTCTTTGTGTCTCTGGTAACAGCAATTTGACTATTATTGCATAAAAGTCTTTATCTCAATTTTTTTAAGTGAATATAATGTCCCTACTAAAAATTCCGGACGAAATCCGGACAAATTCCGGACGAATTCCAGACAAAATTCCGGACAAGTCCAGATTAATTCCAGATCTGGAATCAGTCTGGAAGAGTCCGATTTAACGTAGGTTTTTGGCACGGAATTTAGTCCGGTCTTATCCGAAATGAATCCGGTCGTATACAATCCGAATTTAGTCTGGTGAAGTCCGGAATGATCCGGACTTATCCGAAATACATTCGGTCATAAACAATCCGAATTTAGTCCGGTACAGTCCGGAACAAATCTGGTCTGAAGCGTTGGTTAAATCTGGATGTAGTCCGGTATAGTCCGGAACTAATCTGGTCAAACTTTTTTTGTAATCCGGAATTAATCCGGCCATATCCGGAATTAGTCGGAAAAGCAAAAAAAAATTGTTTTAATTGTTTAAATCATTTTTAAACAATGTTTGTAACTTAACATTACACAAATATTCATACATTTATTACAACGATTAAATACAACACTTATATTAAATATGAAAAATCGCACACATGAGGGGAATCGAACACGGGATGTTACGCACGCAACGCAGAACCTAAACTTTTTTTTTTCGTTTATTTATTCAACGTCGAATCCGGACCGATTCTCGTCGAATCCATTCGTCTCTTATATTACAAGTTATTTTATTCTAATCATGAAGTTTTATATCTAAATATATATGCCAGTTTCCAGTTGATACAATTTTGCCTAGAAAAAATTTCCCCAATTTGGAAGCCAAAAACTAGACCTATTACAATCAATTTAAAAAAAAAAAAAGGAAAAAGAGAGATATCGCGCGTTCATATTTTGCACTCATACTAACATTCTTCGCATAAACATCTATAAAACCTTGCAATTTTATACATTTAATAACTGCTTTTTTATCTATATAATACAATTATTTTTTACAAATTCATTTTACATTAATAACACAGTTTATTTGAGAAAAAGAAACTTTTTCTTCCTCTTTTCTTTTAAAACAGCAGTAATGATAACATCAATCTTTCATCAGCCACGGAAACAGTCTGATTCTGTAGATATATTTAAGGCCTCTGGCCTTTTTTGACATATTCATTGAGTAATTTAAAACTATTGCCGGATCATTCATAATATCCCTCATGTTATGCCGAATTTTTCTGTCGTACGCGTGCCGAGCCACGTGGTACAGGATCGGCACGTTATTCTGATCCTGTATAAAATCATTTTTGTCTAGATATATGAATGTTTCTACTAATAAGTAAAGTACGGATATAATCCGTCACTTATTCTCAATTACAAACTAAACCTCAAATATATACGAAAATAGCCTATTTTTGAAAACATCAAATTTCAATTATTTATAATTTCTGTCATTTTCATCAAATCACAAAGTACTAAAAACACGATTCAAAAAAATTATCAATTTTTTGAAATTTAATTTTTGAATGAAAATAATCCGAAGAATGCCCCAAATAGAAAAAAGTCGTACATTGAAAGAAATGTTTAGGCCTGGGCGGTTATGGAAATTTATAGCCGGTTTTAGGTTTTCTAAAAAATCGGTTTAGCCATCGGTTTTTGGTATAACAACCGTAACCGGTTTAACAGGTTATAACCGGTTATTTTATAAAAAATTGAATAACCAGTTATTTTGTAATAACCTGATAACCTGTTATTTTGAAAAAACCGAACAACCGGTTATTGAAAAAATCCGAATAAAACTGGTTATTGCAAAAAATCGAATAAAACCAGTTATTGAAAAGGAACCGAATTAATATGCATAGTATAAATTAATTTTGAAATTGAATTTAAGATTAAAATTAAATAATAAGATTGCGTTTAAAAAAATGAATGTGAAGAATTAATTTTTAAAAACCTTTTGAAACATAACAGTTTTTTTACTACAATTTTTCTACTCTTAAAGTACAATTAACCCTTTTTACTGCTTAATCTTAATACTTAACAATCTTAATGTTTAATTTTAATCTTAAATTCAATTTTGAAATTAATTCACTTTCAATATTAATTCGGCTCTTTTTCAATAACCGGTTATTCGGTTTTTTTCAAATAACCGGTTTTTCGGTTTTTTTCAAATAATCGGTAATCAGGTTTTTTCAAAATAACCGATTTAACTTGAATAACTGGTTTAAACGGTTTAACTGAAAAGCAAAAAACCGGTTTTCCAAAAATAGTATAACCGGAAACCGGTTTTTTTTTTAAACGGTTAAAAACCAGTTAACCGGAAAGGAGACTATTCAATTTTTATTGAAAGGAGACTATTCAAGATCTACTGTAAAAAACTAATTGCGTTAGTTTTAAAGTGTTATACTTAGTGAAGAAAAGAGAATCTAGTAGTGATTAGTCAACTATTAGTTATTAAATATTATTTTAAATTTTCTTTTAGTGTAGTTCATTATATCCATGTGCTCCATTGAATTTCTTTATAAAGTTATTATAAATGATTTTGAAAATTTTCATGATGTGGACAACACTTTTTCTCAAATTCCAGTGCTAATCGATTTTTACAAGAGACTCGTTAGTTTTCTTAACCTATTCTTAATCTCATATTAATGCGTTTCTAATCTTTTGACCAGGGTTGTACGTAACGATTTTTTTCTGGGGTTGCAAATAGACCGTATAGTTCAGTTGGTGTATGAATTTTTATTTATGTAATGTATATTATAAATATTAAAGGTATGTAGGTGTGTGTATATGTAATTGTATATATTAGTACATTTAAGTATATTACTTCTCAGGAGACAACATACATTCCCTTCCCTACATTTTATCACTAAAGAGGGGGTCAACTGGAGCCCCTGTCTTACTAGTTTTTCGTTCTTACGATACTGCTTATGCCGAAACAAAATTGAATATTTCTCTCCACTCTACAGATTCAGTGCCAAACGGACTGCCGCATTCAAGCTATTTTTTCTAAAAGTTTGTGAACAAATAATTATTGATGTGAAAAAGTGTACTATTAAAAAGTAAAAAAATAAACTAAATGACTAAATTTCATTAAATCATACTTAATTATAAATGGACAGGATTGATTATTTATTCTTTATGTAAGTAGTACTCTCTAAAACTGAATCAGTGAAATTTTCACTGATTTGAAATCAGTGAACAACTTCTCGTTGCTGAATCAGTGAAAAATGACTGATCTTCAGTGAAATTCACTGATTTAGCAAAGAAAAGTTGTTCACTGATTCAGTTTTAAAGAGTAAATATATATATATAAATATATAATAGATGAGAGTGGGGTGGAACTGGATGTTATTCTGTAATTTTTAGTTTGCTGAGAATCAAACGAAGAAACTAATTATGTTATATAAATTATATAGGGGAGAGGGCCTCAAGAAAGACATCTTTTTATATAAAGAGACAACACCTTATGTATTTTTTAATATTTTTTGTTTGTATAGCTGAGACTTTTATTGCATATTTTGTGCCTGAAAAAGTTTTTTCCACTTTTTTCTTAAGCCGTTAAAGTTATTTAAATTTTTTATTTTAAATAGGCATTTCTCATTATAATGTAATTTATTTCTCGTATGATAATATTCTAAAATGATTTTATTAATATTCTGTTTGTTTATAAATTTTTACTAGGACTCAAAAAATAATGTCATGAACCCTAAGATGGACAGTTTTGAGACCCTAAGATGGACACCACTATTAAATATATTTATTTTTATGTTTACAATTAAATACTTTAATAATAATTTTGTAAAAATCTAAAAAATTTCAAAGTTCTCAAAATTCTGTTGAGCTCTCCGGAAGTTTAAAAGTGTTTATAAATGTATCAATAATACTTGTAGACAATTTAGTTGTGATGGTGTATACGTGATGCGCTAACTTTTTATTGCATGTTTTAAGAAAAAAGTGTAGGGGAGACCGAGGAGGAAAGTAACAAAAATTAGTTTTTTGATGCTAGCATTAAAACTATTTGTCGGATAAGTTCTATAAACATATTTATAAAATAAACATATAAAATCGCATAATTATAAAAAAGGAGGAGGTTTATAAAAATAAAGCATTAGATGAGGAGGAAAGTAACAACGTGTTACTTTCCACCTCACCCCTCTTTTCATTGGATTTCAAAAAATAAGTTTAAATTACACAAAAGTATTTCGCACTTTTTAATTATGCACTAGCACGACTTAAAGATAAATAAAAAAGCTTCAAAAATACAAAAAGCAAATTTAAAATATCTATAAAATCAAAAAAATATGATATTTTGAAAATTTAGGCAAAAACTTACTTTTGTCGTAATTTTTGCACAAAATATCAGTATCAGATAAATAGCTTCCGGTAGACTTCTAACATAATTTGGAGGAGGTAGAGGGGGCAAAACTGACTAAAAATTATTCAAGGACTATGTCTGTCCGCTCATTGGTTTAGAAGTTATAAGCGTTGTTACTTTCCACCTCTGTTACTTTCCTCCTCGGTCTCCCCTACTCTCTAAATTTGAAACAGCGCAAAGTATACAGCTATTTCAAAACAGCGTATATACGCTGGTGAATTAGTGAATTTCGCTGTTAATCAGTGGAAAAATCGCTTTTTGATCAGCGTATATACGCTGTTTTGAAACAGCGGTATACTTTGGGCCGGTTAAACAGCGACTTTTCGCTGTTTCAAATTTAGAGAGTAAAAAACTAAAAAATCAGGATTTGGTGGATATTACTTTGTGCATTCTTTAACTAGAGGAGAATTATGTCCATTTTATGGACATTTCGCTTCCAAGTAAGCAAAATAATTTGCTTCCTCATAGAGGAAGCAAGAAATTAATAATATATAAGTTAATTGGGGAAGTTGTTAAAAAAAAATTTTTTAATGCCAAAAAATGTAAAAATATGAATTATTTTACGAATTCTTGCTCAATTATAAAAGTTATATAGATCAATCGATTCGTTTTGAGATAAGGAATATGATTTTTGTATTCTTTAAGTTGAATTTTTAGCATGAAAAATTTTTTTGGCAAAGAACGATTTTTTTCGATAAAAAAAGGTGCTCAAAAAAATTTGGTTGGGTATTTTCCAAAATCCCTGTGTCTAAATTTAGATATTCATGAGCTTAATAAGTCATCCAAATTTTATTGGAATCCGTGAAAGCGTTCTCGAGATATCTTGTACACAAAAAACGCTATACACTCATACATACACACACACACACACACACACACACACACACACACACACACACACACACACACACACATACATACATACATACACACACACATACATCTGGTCATTTGCTTAGGAATGAAAATTTACGCTTTTTATATGAAAATAAGTCGATTTAGACTATTTTTGGAAAATCGAAAATCTTAACGATCACAAAGCTTCCTCTATGAGGAAGCAAAATTAATTATTTTTCAAAAATTTGTTTTGTAGATAGTAAAAAATATTATAGAATTTCATTTTGAAACATTTTTGTCTTATTTTTGTTATAGAAAACAAGAAATAAGCATAAAATTTCAATTTTACACTTGGTACCATAAAAACCTCAAAAAAGTGACATATTAATAATTACACGCTTTTCAAGTTAATGTTGAAACTTTTTGTTTTAAAATAACTGAAGAAGTGTAATAGAAGTTATATTAAGTAAAATTTTCTTAAAGAAATAATTTTTTTTGTAAATTTACATTTTTACGAAATTTCAGTGTTTTACTTTCAAATTAGTTAAACAATTATTGAGGGTCTCGATTCTATAAGCCTTTAAGGTGTTACGCGTGACTAACGTAGGCCCCTCGTTCAGCGAGAACTCACTGAAAGAGGGGCCAACGAAAGTCACGCGTAAGCCCTTATGGAATCGAGACCCTCAATTCCTACAAACAAAAATATTTCTGGCTTTGTTTTTCTTTATTGTATACTAGAATATCTAGAATTGAGGAGTAAGCGAACAAAACCTGATAAATCCATTTTTTGAAAAAAATGAGATACGTATAGTTTCTATATATTTGGAACTCAAGGAAAATGATTATTCATCTCTGATTCCCGAAAAAAATTGTATTCAATTAAAATTTTGGATTAATAACGCTGTATTTCATCGATAATAAATGTTTTTATTCCACATAAAAGTATTCAATTTGCTATCAAAATTGGATAAATACAGACTTTCAGCTTCGACAATTAAACCATTTTGAAACAAAACTTGATGAATCTTTAATTCTGTATTTTTTTAAAGCTCATTTAAAATTATCAAATTTATAAATCTAAGAAGTTGTATACATAGAAATAGAAGATCATAGTATAGATTTTAATGTTTCTTAAAAATTTCAACGTTTTATTTGTTCGATTCCTTTAATTCAGCGATTAAAAGTTATATAAAAACAGTACATGGCACTGTGAAGTCATATTTCTCTAAATTAAATATTCAATTGTTTGTAAGTTTATTGGTTATCTAAAAACTTTTAAAACATCTTTTTATATTTAGAAAAATAAATAAATGAATGAAATCATCCGTAAAAGATGTCCATTAAGGCACCAGTAAGCATTATGTAAAAGAGATGAATTTTATTTCAAGACATAAAAGTGTAAGGTTATTAATTAAATTTTAGATTTCGTGACAAAAATATTTTTAAGCAATCAAAACCAAATAAATCCACACCTGTCAGAAATCAAAAGTTGATAAACCCAGACTGTTGAAACAAAAGTGGATAAATTCATTTTTCTTTTTTAAATAGCAATAACAATAAGTAGAATAAAATTATTTGCAACATTGAAAAGTTATATGCTTGGTTGCTTTAATCTTAAACTACTTCCACTTTTCTTTTATCTTTCTTTTTAAAAAATATACAACATTTTTTAATTTTTCTCAAAATTAACTCGAATGGATTTATCAGGTTTTGTTCGCTTACTTCTCAATAAATTAATACTTGCAAAAACAATAAAAAAGTTTTTTTACACAACTTTATAAATAAACAAACTTTGATGCACAAAATGACCCTATCAGTGAGGCTATTTTAGGCACAATTTTTAGTTTTTACAACTCAGACAAAAATTTTTTTTCTTGGCGGCTAACTCATAGAACATCTTTAGAAGGATGTCTACAACATAACTGAACACGCACATACATCTCGACATTTGCTCAGGAATGAAAATTTACGCTTTTTAGATGAAAATGAGTCGATTTAGACTATTTTTGAAAAATCGAAAATAATAACGATAATAAAGCTTCCTCTATGAGGAAGCAAAATCCAATGATTTTCACAGAAACCACAAAGGAGTGAAATTGGGTACAGGTAATTTTTCACCTTTTGTTTATGCACGTATGTTCAGAGTGATTTTTGATGCAGGTAAAGTTTACCCTAATTCGAGGTAATAATTACTTTTTGTGTTTTCTGTGATTTAAAATATCGTTCGCCATATTGGATACGCCATTCTGAATGTTCGAAATCTGGATTCTTATAGAAATACGAACCTAATTCTAATTCTAATCTACGATCCGCAAAATATTTAGACCCTCAGTGTCGTAAAAATAAAAAAAGAATTTAACAAACTTCCCTAATAGCGCCAAACGTTTCATTAACGTTGCCGCAACGTTTCCGTGTAACGTTGCAAACGTTGCATTGCAACGTTACCAGCCAAGAAAAATAACGTTGCATATGTCATGGGGATAGAAACGTTGCAGGGAAACGTTGCGGAACGTTAATTTGGAACTTTGAATGACCATTTAAAAATTAATAATGCTGATATTGTGCGCAGTAGTTTTCTATCGCAATTAGAGCTGCGCAGTTGATTTTAGTGACCATTGTTCTACAGAAGCAATCATATTATCAACATCGAATAATATTAATAAAAAAAAAATTAGCCTTTTCCGCAACATTTTTCCGCAACCCGCACTGCGATTTTCCGAATGCCTATTCAAAGTTCCAAATTAACGTTCCGCAACGTTTCCCTGCAACGTTTCTAGCCCCATGACATATGCAACGTTATTTTTCTTGGCTGGTAACGTTGCAATGCAACGTTTGCAACGTTACACGGAAACGTTGCAGCAACGTTAATGAAACGTTTGGTGCTATTAGGGTTACATTGGGTATTCAAATATTGACAAAAAATGTCTTCCGTCGCCATTTTGGATTTATCATTTTTAAACTGTTAAAAGCACTGTTCGATATTGTTTTAACAAAATAGTCAAAAATTTACATTTTTCTTTTAAAGTGGACATAGTTTTAAAATTTTTCTTCTTTTAAATTTTGGTAACAGATTCTGAAAGAGCGATAAAAAATACGTAAAAAAATGTGATTGCAACAATTTTTTAAATCTTCAACAACGTTGAAAATTAATGTTGAAAATGAGTGTAAAATATTGTTCGTTCCGTTTTTAAAGGGTTATTAAAAAAAAATTTAAATTCAATTAAAAAATTTTTATGATGTGATACAAAAAATAGGAAAAATAGTTATCTTCTGTTTTTGTGTTTTCTACGAGATTTCATTGAATTTTCTTATGTGTGCAAAATGGTGTTGGGCGGTGTAATATAATTAGAACATTAAATCGAGCATTAAATGGAACTAAGAAAATTTTTATGAGAATATTTAAGAAGAAGATTGATTGAAGTCCGTCAAGCTCAGGCTGCTTATAGAAATTAAAATTTAAAAGGCCGCAAGCGGGTGAAATTGTATCTTCGAGGGAATGACGGTTAAAAGTCCCAAAGTGGGGAAATCAGCTCCGAGCTTCGAGCTCGAGGAAAACAATAGACGACCCTCAATAAACTTACAACACCCTTTTCCAGGTCGAGGAGTACGCTAGTAGCTGTAAGCCTTTTATTCCTGTGGTTCCTTTAATTTGGATTTTAGAGCATTAATAATCAAAATTATTTTCATATTGGGACGCCTTTCCCTAAAAATTAATCTTCAGTTGGGGGTCGTTTAAGTATTACGTAAGCATGTTATAGAGTATTTTTGATACCCCCTCCCCCAAATAAGCAGCCCCCTTATTGTATGTCAAAAAATTGTAAATTACATAGTACGATTATAATTATTATAAACAGTACGTACAAAATTTATAAAATATAGTAAAATTATATTTTTCAATATTTGCTTCAAGTCGCTTGGTACTTGTTACTCGGGGGTTTTTGGGATCGCTTATTTCGAATTTGAAGTCTGATTTCCAAAATTCAAAATGGCAGATCCAATATGGCGTACATTTTTTTCAAAGTTGTTAAATGCCCACTAGTAACAAAAAAAAAAAATAAAGTTTTAAATAACTTTATCGACTTGAGAAAAATCGGTAAGAAAACGTTTTTTGACAAAAAATTCAGGTGGTATGCGCAGAAGAAAAAAAACTGGTTTTGTTTTTCAAATATGCATATAAAAATCTTCGTCTTTACAAACAACAAAAATAAAAAAATTAAGAAGATGCTGTCATTTTAAACAAAAATTTTATAGGAAATGTCCATCTTGGGGCCCTCTCCCCTATATGTTTTTTGATTTTATTTATCTAATTATTAATTCTCCTGAGTCTAAATTTTAAATTAATTGACAAATTTATATTTTATTTTCAATAAACATATGTATGTTTGAACTCAACACTTTTAAGGAGAGGCACCTCGAGAGGCACCACTTTCTATTTTGACCCCCTTAAATTACCTTAGAAATTTATATTTTTTTTCTTGGATTTATTTGGGTCCCAAAAACATACAGGAAAGTCAGAAAGATCAAATATGAACTTTTAACCAGTAAAGAACTGAAAATTTTTGAAAATTAAAATTTCTAAGAATTGAACTCTTCTTGAACTGGATCTTATCTCATCTCCTACATTGTTCTGTTCAAAGCGCATTTCTATTGGTCTTAAAATTTCGTTAATAGTTTGTCCTATTTGAATGAAAACCATTAATTTATTTTAAATTATACTGTATTTTCGAAAATGTAATGACTACTCTTAACAACGTTCTATAAAATTTATTAGGAAAAATAAAAATGCAGAACAATCAACGAGATCGATACAATCAATTTTTTAGACGAGATTCAGGTGTGGTAAATATACCTAGTTCTACTAGATCAAGAAATCAGTTAAGACTAAATCAGAATCAAGAAGAAGACGTATTTATTAATGAAAATGACTATAACATGGGAGAAAATGATGTGCAGGATGCAAGAGCACATGCAGAAATCGCTATTGAGAGTCCTAATGAAGAATCAAGCAGTAGTAGTGATAGGTAAGAAACACCGTTCCCTTAAGCTCACAAAGCCCTTGGAAAATTGTAATTGACCTTTCTTTCTTTAAAAGTAATAGTTAATAAGTAGATTGGGCCCCAGTTTATATTTTGATCTATCATGGCTGGATAATTTGGGTAATCAGGGTTATTTTCTAATATGTTACAGTGATGAGGAATATAATGTTCATAACAACCATGAAAACAATTTGGAAGCACAAAATGTAAATGTACCAGAGTTTATGGAACAGAATAATGAAAACAATTTGGAAGCACAAAATGTAAATGTACCAGAGTTTATGGATCAGAATAATGAAATGCTAAATGAAGATTTACCTGATGAAGAAGATGAATTTTTGGAATATAATGAAGATGACGAGGATCCTGAAGGTAGCGACGAAGATGATTTTTATGAAAACGAAGGTTTTCCAGAAGAAGCATTCGATGATGAAGATCTACCTTTATTTGATTTGGACTATTTAAATAGTCCTTTGTTTGAAGGTAGTAATATATCAATTGGAGAAACAGTGTTTATGATAGAAGCATTTACAAGTCGACATGGTTTGAGCAAAGTGTGCTTAAAAGATTTATTAGATATGTTGCACATTGTAATTGGTGAGGGTAATCTTCCACACTCCTTGTACACATTTGATAAAATTTTTTCTGGCATATTAAACATGGTCTCATATTATTTATGCTGCAAAGGATGTGGCGAGGTTATAAGTAAGATAAACAGGTTTGATCAAAGTAAAACTATTATAAACTGTGCTACTTGTCAAACTGAAAATGAGAAAAACCTAAAAAGTGGTTGCTACGTTTCTATGTTTGATTTGCAAAAACAGTTTAAATGTTTTTTAAAAGATCCTGAAATTCAACAAGACTTACAAAGAAATGAAGAAAATAGGTATAAAAATAGAACTTATAATGATGGAGAAATTGTGATCGAAGATATATAAGATGGCAACATTTATACTAATTTAAAAAGATCAGGAAATATTTTGCATGAGGCGAATAATTTTAGCATCAATTTCAATCTAGACGGAGCTTCCTTTTTCAAATCTTCAAGAGGTTCATGTTGGCCTATTCAAATGATGTTAAATGAATTACCTTTACACTCACGACATAGAAGATTAATTTTAGGTGGTTTATGGTTTGGAACAAAGCAACCAAAAGTAGACATTCTTACACGCCTTTTTCGTAACGAAATTCAAAAACTGATTACTGATGGAGTGATTTGGAAGAATAGTAATAACCAGCAGATAAGAAGTATAATAATACCGCTTTGTTGTTGTGTCGATTCTGTGGCTAGGCCTAAAATAACTGAAAGTATGCAATATAATGGTTTATATGGATGTTTATATTGTTACAATCAAGGCAAAGTGTTTAATAGGACACGTACTTATCCTTATACAATAGATCAAAATAACACAATTGAAAATGAAATAGAAGGCGAAACTTACAAAGAAAGAACAGCAAACGAAGTTTTACAACAAATGAGAGTAGCTTTTCTGGCAAATAGAGAAACAATTAATGAAATGGAGATAGTGCCCTATAAAGGTTTTAAAGGTTTTTCTGCATTAGCTGATTTAAATTATTTCAATATATTGTGGGGTTGTCCTCCAGATGAGCTTCATGCAGTTGAGGAGGGTGTTGTAGGTTACACATTGTTTGATATTTTCTTCGACAGAAAAAAAAGTGAACCAACGTACTACATAGGCTTTCCAAGACTTCTCAAAGAATTTAATAAACGCACTAATTCAATCAAACCTCCATTCGAGATACATCGACTACCTCGTGATTTATCTGAAAGAAAATTGTGGAAAGCATCAGAATTTAAAGCTTTTTTGTTATATTATGCAATTCCATGTTTGAGAGGGATTCTTCCACCAATATATTTAAATCACTTTGCCCTTTTAGTCGAGGGAATTCAACTTTTGTTGCAGTCAAAAATAACTGAACAGGATTTATTTCGAAGTCACAATTTGTTAAGGCGATTTGTAAAAGAATTTGAAGTGTTATATGGAGCTCATAAAATGACATTCAACATTCATTCGCTATTGCACTTCGGAACTGCTGTAAGAATGTGTGGACCTGCATGGTCATTTTCAACGTATCCATTCGAATCTAATTTAAGAATGATAAAGAAATTTACGCATTCAAGTAATGGCGTAAGCATCCAGATAGCTGAGAAAATGGCAAAAAGAGAATCATTGTCAGCTTTAAAAAAGCATTTAAATGTATCAGAAAATGTGGAATTGTTTGTACGGAACATGCTGAATGGAAAATCTCGGTCAACTGGATTGCAAGTTGATGGAAATTGCGTTCTTTTCGGACGTGGTAAGTGGACGACATTAGAACAAGAAGAAGTAAACAAATTGCAGGAAAAAAATATTGCAGGAAATCGGTTTTTAGTGTTCACAAAGATGCTTGTTAACGGACGCATCTACACATCTGTTGGGCACGTTAGAGCATGGAAGAGAGATAATAGTATTGCAAAGTTACGAAATTCGCAATACCTTCAAATTTTGCGCATTCTTTTAATCCAAAACAATTGTGCAATAATTGTTAAAGAATTGAACACAGTTCCAGTTCAGCAAGGAGATGTTTTAATTACTCATATGAGACAAATAGTTGAATCTGCAGATAACAGTTTGCTTGTAATAAGTCCTGCAGATATAATCCAATTATGTGTGCATGTTAACATTAAACCTGAAAGTAATTATGTATGTACCTTATTAAGTCACGGTGAAGCGCAATAACATTTGTAAGTTTGCTCTAAATTCAGAAAAATTGGATTTAAAACCCGGATCTGAGACCTATGTGCCCGTATCATTTTGACACAAATTTTTTCGTGCAACTTGTTATATTGTACTCCCGATGATGAATGTTATATTCTACTCTTACTAAAATCAAAGACTTTTAAGTCTTATTTATTAAATAATTTATTTAAATACATTAAATTAATATTAAAAGACTAAATTAATCCAATAAGTTCAATTATTGAATAATTAAAACTGGAAAATCTTTGATTTTAGTAGGAATAGAATATAACATTCATCTTCGGAAGTACAATGTAACAAGTTGCACGAAACAATTTGTGTCAAAATGATACGGGCCCAGAACTATTAGTAAAGCAATTCATTTTTTGCTACTCTCTAAATCTGAATCAGTTAAAAGTTACTGATTCAATAGCAAGAAGTCAGTCACTGAATGAAATAGTAATATTTCTACTGATCATTCAGTCCACAAAATTATTAATTGTCAGTTAAAATAACTGAAACTTCAGTAAATACAATACCGGCCAGTAGTATGTGGCCACCCGTTTTGAGTGATTTAGATTAATCAATTTTTTTCTATCTAATACTAAAACACAATTTTTTCTCTGTAATTAGTTGAAAACTAACTAAATTCTGAATAAAATGAGCCCAGTAGTCTCTGTGCTACGACTACGAGGCGTTTGGAGAATTTTAAAATAATAGGAGCTCGAACGCAGCCCGTGTGGAAATTGCCAAACTAGCGCCAAGCTTGTTTTAAAACGCCGAGCTAAGCTGGGCCCAAGCTTGGTTTAACCTGTATTTTGGCTTAACCTTGGCGTCAAACGAAGGGAAATCTTGGCTGGGTGTTTCATTTCGATTTTGTTATTTCTAGCTTGGCCCAAGCTCGAGCCAGGACAAAATTTCCACACGGGAGGTTACGCTCCTGCTTTTGAAACATTTTAAGAGATTAGCCAAATTTGACAATTGTTTCAGTTGTTCTTTACTGGTAATCAGTAATTTTTTAACTAATAATCAGTTATTTTTCATTGATTGCTGAAGCAAAAAGTCAGCCAAGATTTAACTGACAATCAGTAACTTTTAACTGATTCAGATGTAGAGAGTAAGCCCAAATAGCACATGATTTCGCAGGGAGTTCGCAGGGAGTTCGCAGTGCGAAGTTCGCGAGTTCGCATTGCGAACTTCCTGCGAAGTTCCTTCGAAGTCTAAATGTCCTCCTGATGGCGAGTTTGCAATGCAAACTCGCTGCAAACTCGCAATGCAAACTCGCTGCAAATTCGCAATGCAAACTCGCTGCAAACTCGCAATGCAAACTCGCTGCAAATTCGCAATGCACACTCGCTGCGAGTTTGCTGCGAATTGGCTACGAATTAAAAAAGTAAATTTTAATTTTTTAAAAGTATTTTTGCATTGCGAACTCCCTGCGAAGTTCCTGCGAAGTTCCTGGATAGTAATGTGGGATTTCTACCCACACAGCACAATTCCTTGCCTGAAGTTTGAGCGAAGTTGGCACTGCAAACTTCGCAAGTTTGCATTTGACATTTATGAAAACTTGACCTAACCAACAAAATGTCCGCTTGTGCAGAAAGCTTGACGGGATAACTTGCGGCAAGTATAACCTGGTTGGTAATTGAAAACTTTCCTCGCAAGTTTCAGGAAAGGTTCTAGAAAAGTTTGAATTAAAGGTAAAAAATTTTTTTTTTGCGGATTGAATGAATTTGTAACACATTATTGTGACCCCTGTGGGAGGTTTAAAAAAATCTATTGCGCAGCCCTAGCTATTATAGAATTCAACTGCGCAAGGCCTAAAGTTGAAATTTGCAGTGAAAGTTTCCAGCATGTTTGAAACGTCAAACTTTCTGCACAAGCGGACATTTTGTTGGTTAGGTCAAGTTTTCATAAATGTCAAATGCAAACTTGCGAAGTTTGCAGTGCCAACTTCGCTTAAACTTCAGGCAAGAAATTGTGCAGTGTGGGTATCAATTATTACTGTTTTTATGAATTAACTATACCTCGACTTTTTATTAAACGCACGCTTATTTGTTTTTTCGCAGTTTTATAACCTATTTAAATCCTAACTAACGAATAAAAATATCTACGCTTGGGGGCACTCGATCCCTCGACCCTAAACTCGCAAGACGGATGCGCTAACCATTACGCCATGTGGTGTTACGACTTTACGTTCGTATAAGCAAATCGTCCTCATAAAGTGTGATATCTTGATATTTAATATAAATATTGTAATACGAAAGTAAAGTCGTAACACCACATGGCGTAGTGGTTAGCGCATCCGTCTTGCGAGTTTAGGGTCGAGGGATCGAGTCCCCCCAAGCGTAGATATTTTTATTCGTTAGTTAGGATTTAAATAGGTTATAAAACTGCGAAAAAACAAATAAGCGTGCGTTTAATAAAAAGTCGAGGTATAGTTAATTCATAAAAACAGTAATAATTGATAGAAATCCCACATTACTATCCAGAAACTTCGCATGAACTTCGCAGGGAGTTCGCAATGCAAAAATACTTTTAAAAAATTAAAATTTACTTTTTTAATTCGTAGCCAATTCGCAGCAAACTCGCAGCGAACTCGCAGCGTGTTAACATTGCAAATTTGCAGCGGGTGTGCATTGCGAATTTGCAGCGAGTTTGCATTGCGAGTTTGCAGCGAGTTTGCATTGCGAGTTTGCAGCGAGTTCGCATTGCGAATTTGCAGCGAGTACTCGCCATCAGGAGGACATTTAGACTTCGCAGGAACTTCGCAGGGAGTTCGCAATGCGAACTCGCGAACTTCGCAGTGCGAACTCCCTGCGAACTCGCTGCGAAATCATGTGCTATTTGAGAGAATCTCTACAAATAATTTAGGCTTCAATATAATTCTTGATTTGTCGATTTTTCTGTGTCTTTTTATAAAATTATCAAAATGATATTCTGTCAAACTCCTGTCGAGCGGAAGCAGTGGATATTAAATTAAAATTATATTATTTATATAATGTATAAACTTAAATATATATGCAATGAAGAAGAGAAAATTCTACTTTCTTTATAGTTTCCTTTTAAAAAAACATTAAAACCATAGAATTTTTAAGCTGTCAGTGTTGTTTAACCCCTTAAAAAAGACATTTACATAATAGTAAAAAGTGACTCTCTAAATTTTCACTTATTTAACTTTAGAGAGCAGCTACTAAATACAAATACTTATACTACCCAATTTTTTTTAGAAGGAAAAAATTATTAATGAAATTCATTTTTTTCATCAAATGTATCAAATTATATAGTAAAAAGTTTGTATCAATATGTTTTTCATTTTTTGATAGATTTTAATAAAAATTGGTAAGAGTAATATGTAACCCAGATCTTCTGACTTAACATACATATCTCTCAGTGTTCAATCTTTCCCATAAAAACTGGATTCTATACAAATCATTTCATCTGAAAATTCAATAAATTAACATTCTTTTTCATAAAAATTATGTTAATTACAAATTTGCTTCTATGTTTAATATTTTTAACAATCATTCATTTATACAGCATTCCTTTATTATGAAATTTATATTTATTTAATTTCGTAATATGTAAAATTCAATCCACTAGATACTAGAATGACTGCACTTTTCAATTTCTTATAGAAAATAGTCTCGCAAATAATAATTTGATTAAGCAAAAAATCGCTTCTTTTAATGTTCTTTGAAAAAATAATTATAAAAGATAAGAATTTGGCTAGACAACATTTAAAATTCTTATATTTATCAGAAATTGATTTCCGTAATTGAGAAATTGTATTTATTGAAAATTCTAAATAATTATTTTTGGGGATAATCATGCGTCTCGCACGCGTACATAGAGATATTATAAATAGAGAGTAAGTAATGTATTAGACTGCCTGTAAGTAACGTTGGTACCAAAGATAACCTGATTGGCTTTGTTTACCTCTGTAAATACGCCTTTTTTCGTCTGTCTCCAACTAATGAATATGTGTCATTTTCTAAAGGGCGGATACTTCTACACTACACGATAAAAAATAATTTAGCGACACCAGTAAATTTGCATTAGCTGACTTCCCTTTGGTGCTTTTCAAATTATTTACTGAAATAGCTATTGGTTATTTGAAAAAAAAAACTATAAAATAAATGTTTATTCGGTTTTAGCGTAAATTTTTGTTTATTAAAAATCCAACAATTATAAAATAAATGCTTACAAGCTTTAGCATTCAACGAAAGGCCTCTTCGGGAATTATACATGATATAAAGAATATATTAACAATATAGTAAATAATTTCTTGATTCACAAAAAATTAAAAAATAATAGATCGCATATAACCTTAAAATTCTTACCAAGAGAGCATCCATCCTTCAACTTATAATTTTGTTTAAAAAACAATACCATTATAAATAAATAAATTAATTTTTAATTTAAAAGGTGACTATCTTTTTCATAAAAAGCGATATCAGTGTTTTTTTAAACCTTTTTTTTTTTAAGAAAAGTGCGAAGGCACTGTCAACTCGACTGTCAATGAATCAGAAGGTGATTAACGTAATAAAAATCAATGTATGATAAATGTTTATTATTTGTTACTAATGTGTTATTAGAAATTGACTTGAGTTTTTGTTCTTACAAATTTATATAGTAATAACAAGCTGCTTTTCATTAATAGTCAAAAATTTTAAAAATTTCGGGTAAAAAACAAAAATTCAAATAATTTTTAAAAAATACAGCTGGACAAACTTTCATTTATTGGACCAACACACTATTCTCTTGACCTTTTTACAAATACATAAAAGATAACAGCAAAATGTACTGCAGGTAAATACTCGAGTAAATACCTTTAAGGGAAAAAGTGAGTGAATGAGTAAGTAAGAGAGTTTAGTATAAAACCTTTCACCTATAACAAATTTTTTTGGAGTTTTTGCATCCGTTAATACAAATAAGGTAACTTTTTTCAAACACAAGCCTCAGAAATAATGATGTTTTCTTTTACCATAAAATTTTTCAATATTTTTCCAAAATTTAGGAGTAATGAAAACCAATAATTTTTTGCGATTTGAAGTCACTCACGTATTTTACTAACCTATGAAATTATTGTAGTGAAGTAACGTAGCGCACCGAAAAAAAATTATTCTAATAAAAGTAATATTCCTCTTGTGAAATCATTTCACATTTTTAGCTTGTTTTGAGATTATCTACTTCTACTAGTTCTGAATGGAAAAGTCCTTTCAAAATGAGAGGATCTCTTTCAAACCCAGTATATTATTTTTGGTGCAAGTTGATGCACAAAAAACAGAAAATGTTGCTTTTAAAGACAAAAAATTACTTTATTGATGAAAATTAAGAATTCTGTTTTTTTACGCCATCAATTGACCCAATCTAATGGAATTTCACCGTTTCAATATATCTCGATTTTTAAGTTGTTATTCTCCCCACAGTGGTTCTAAAACTAAAAGGACTTAAAAATTTTAATAACTCAATAAAATCTGGGATTTCCAGTCCAGATGTGCAAAACTATGAGTTTAGAAATGAGTAAAGGAAGAGATTTATTGCATCTATTGTGATGCCCGGCCCAAAAGTAAACAGTAAGATTCATTTGAGGTTGATCTAGAAACTTTTCTTCCTCAGTAACTCAATTTGTCTCTTCTTTTAATTCTCACGTTTTAGAAAGACTTGAATATTGTTATTTAATATGAATTCAAATTCAATATAATTGTTATTTACTATAATTGATATTGTCTTCAAATGTTGTTCAAAATAATACGTAATTTTTAAGACCGTATTTTAACATTTATTAAGTTTTAGATTCATTTCATATCTTGTGCTTATAACACTGTTTTTTCCTGAATAATATCGGACGACTCCCAAATAATACGTAATTGGTATAATTTAAATTAAAATTATTTTGTGTGCTTCCAAATTATTGTTCGCAATAATATCACAATTTGTTTGAACGTCTAATAGTTAATTTTTTAATTTAACACATTTCGATCTTTAATAACCTATCAATAATTAATGAAGAGTATTCAGGGTCGTATCTAGCGGCTAGCAACAGTGGCACGAGCCAGGGGCGCATAGCATGGGGGCACAAAAATCAGTGAAAATTACACATGAGGGGCGGAGAAATTTAGTTCGTATTACCAAAAAAAAAGGTCGTCTCGCCCTGGGCGCCGGAATTCCTAGATACAACTCAGAGTATTTTCATTCGTTTCAAGATTGTTTAAACAAATAATTATTGTTATTATTATCTTTATATGCAATTTTCAAAGAAATCTGTAGTTTCTTTCTAAACTTTACAACTTTAAAAATGTTAAATCAGCAACTGCGAAAACAAACAACAAAAGTGTAATTTTATAAATTAACTAGCTGGTAAACTCGTCTTCGACGGGTGTTTGAAGCCTTCTGATTGATTTAAAATGTTTAAATTAAATTAAGTAATTAAATAATAAATTAATAATTTCAAATTTGGTAACTATTTTTATTGCTTATACAGTTATTTATTACTATTGACTTTGAAAATTAATTTATAAAAAATTAGCAAATGTACGGCAAAAAATAAAGAAGATTGAGATTTTTAATTTTGTGTATTTAAAAAAAGAAAAATATAAATTTCAAAAAAAAAAATTTTTCAATTTTAATATTAGTATTTACTAAAATATAATGATTATCGACATAAAAAATCTAGGTACAGAAAGTTTAGGAGTGATACATTAAAAAATGAGAATAACTAAAATTTTTAATTTTTCGATTTTTCAAAAAAAAGCCATAACTTCTGTTCAAATCAATATTTTTGAACGGGGTATGGCTAGGAATTTAAGTTGCACTTATTATGTTAAAATATGATTATCGACCTAAAAAATCTAGATACAGAAATTTTAGGGAGTGGTACTACAAAAAATAAAAAATATTAAAATTGTGAATTTTTCTTTTTTTTTAAAAAGTGACATAACTTCCATTTAAATTAATATTTTTGAATGGGGTATGGCAAGGAAGTTAAGTTACGTTTTATACATTAAATTATGATTATTGGCATAAAATATCTGGGTACAAAAATTTTAGGAGTGGTACTTCAAAAAATGAAAAATATTAAAATTAAAAATTTTTCAATTTTTTAAAAAAGTGATATAACTTCCATTTAAATTAATATTTTTGAATGGGATGTCGCTGGGAATTTAAGTTTCGTCTTGTATATTAAATTATGATTATCGACATAAAATATCTGGATACAGACATTTTAGGAGTGGTACTTTAAAAAATGAAAAAAAAAATTAAAATTGTGAATTTTTCGATTTTTTAAAAAAGTGCCATAACTTCCGTTTAAATTAATACTTTTGAATGGGATATAACTAGAAATTTAAGTTACGTAAATACCTGATAGACTTCTAAATTTCACTTCATTCAGTTTAGCCGTTCTTCAGTGATGCCCGGACAAAATATTGCATACACATACATACATACATACATACATAATTTTTTTTAACAGCATGTTTGGAATCCTTTTTACTTGAAATGAAAAATTAATCATGAATTTCTAAGTTCTGAGCAATATATACACAAAAGTCTGATTTTATTAATAGATTAAATTTATTTTTAAAGTCGTTTAATATTTTTGATATGTTAAAAATATAACTTTTGAGGAATGTTCTTGAATCTTCATTTTTAGATACAGGGGCGTAGCCAGAAAAAAATTTCGGGAAGGGTTTTTAAATTTTTTACATTTCATGGGGGTTTTGAAAAAAATGTTGCGTCCAAAGGCCTTTTTTCAATAGGATTTTTCGATTTGGGGGGGGGGGGGAGTTGAACCTCCCCTGGCTACGCCCCTGTTAAGATAGCAAGTAAGCAATATGTAATAAGAGAAAAATTATTAATAAATATTATAAAAATTATGAATTCCAATTTTAATGTAAATAAAGCTATACAAATATTCCTGATACTACTCTTTAAATCTAAATTAATTATTATTGAAATATAACTAATTCATAGTAAAATCGTGTCTGACTTTTTATTTCAGCAATTAGTAGACAATAACTAATAATAAAAATTTGATAAGACATTATATTGACATTAAATTAATTTTGAAAGATTTAATAAATATATTATATTATTTTTTTACAAAACTTGTTGTTGATAATTACAATAGCTATATTTGTTATTGATACATTTACAATAATTTTTCTATCTTTTATGGTCTATATTCCAAGCCTTGCATATTCTACGAAAAAGACTGTACTTTAATGCTTCTATTATACAATAGTATTATTCTTCAAAAAATACCTTTAAAACAAGCATAGGAACTTTAAAAAAGAATCATTGTTTCGTAAGTGATTCGAATTTTTGTGAAATATCAAAAATTTTACATTTTTGAAAATATTTCATTGCAAAAATTGACAAAACCACTTTACTCAGGTCTTAACTCGGTCTTAATTTACCGAGTTTACTCTGAATTTCATCCACTTTTAAGAAAACAAAAAAATTTAATAACTATATACTTTGTACGTTTAAAGAAGTTTTTCAATCTTTACAAAAAAGGGTGGACTGACAAATTCGGATGGTACTGTAAAATAATAGTCAAACTTGACTAATTGAATTAGTAAAGAGATTTTTACTAAATATTAGTTGTTTTGATATAATTGAAACGTAAATTTACCTAATAATTAGTTATTTAAAACTAAATAATTAGTAAAAACATTATTAATCGAAACAGTGATTGAGTTCCTACTAATTCAAATTAAGACGGTATGATATAGATAATAATTTGTTTAGATAATGTAAAAAAATTTTAGAAAGAAACTGAATTTCAAGAAAATTGCATATAAAGTTAATAATATCTAACAACAATAAGTAATTTTAAAAACTTTTAGAAAGATACTGCAAATTTTTATGAAAATTGCATACAATGCTAATAATAACAATTATTTGTTGAAATAAATTGTAGAATTATAATTTTATATTATTTTTGTATAGGATCGAGTTGTCCATAAATTACGTAAGGCATTTTTCTTGGATTTTGAGCCATGCACCCACGTCTGTAAGGGTCCATAAGTTTTTTATCCACCCCCCCCCCCTTTCTTACGTACTTCTTACGTAGTTCTTTTTTACGAGAATTTATTCTTAACATTACAAAAAAACATTAATATACAGACAATTTTGTTACCTTTTTCACCTGTTGGGGGTCAGAAATATTATAAAATTTTTTTTTTAAATATTTCGAAGTATGTTCATAAAATGCAAATTCAGTGTTTGAAAATTACTTTTTTCAATACTCAATTATATTCTTTGCATTTCAATTCCATTATTCAATTTTTAATGATTTTCTTCAATTCTCAACTTTCAATTATTTTGTTCAATGGTAATTATTTATTTTTATTTTCAATTCAGTTGTTAAATGTGCAATTATTTACAAAAATTATTCCTATAATTTTTAAATTTTTTCAATTTGCAATTATTTTATTTAAATTTAATAATTTTTGTTCAATTTTTTAAATTATTTTTTTCCGTTGTCTATTAATCTTGACATTTTTCGAATTTCGTTTTCAATTGTTAATTATTTTCGTCATTTTTTTAATATTCTCTTCAATTTTTCATTATTCTCGTAATTTTTAAAATTATTTATTCAATTATTAATTATTTCTCGCAATTTTCAATAATTTTCAACAATTTTCTTAATTTTTAATTAGCATAGAAAAATATAATACATACCAATAATTAATATAATATATTGAATAATTCTTGTAATACAATGTTACACTGGTATGACAGTGAAAGCACTTTTGTTCACTGGCTTGACCAGCCTTGAAGAACAACATTACCGACAGATATAACGTACAGTCAAGTAGTTTAAAATTCCAACACTGGGATCGCACGTTGTTACAAAGTTTTTTCGCTTTGTCGGTAAATGAAAATAAATGTAACTTAATTAAAAAAATTTTAAAAATGAATATTAAATTAAATATTTTTCGAAGCATATTTCAATGTAAAAATATTTTTCTGATCGAAATTTGTTATACATCAGAATTAATTAGCAAGAAATCGGTCACTATTAAATAGTGAATATTTCATTAATGTTTCAGAGAAATCTACTAAATGAAAAGTGAAATATCTATAATTAAAAAGTTAACTTCACTATAAAAAATTCTTCTACAAAAAAGTGAATTTCACTGTTTTAATTAGTAGATATTTCACTTTTCAATTAGTAGTTTTCTACTAAACATTAGTGGAATATTCACCATTTAATAGTGACCGATTTCTAGCTAATTTGTTAGTGGAATACTACTAATTTTTTATAACATAAATATTTACAGAAATATAAGTTTCTTTTATAATTAATATTAATATTTATATACTATATTTAATCATTTATATAGAAATGATTAAAGACTAAAAGAGACCGAAATTTTACACGTGTTAAAACTAAGAAATGAAGATTTGTTTCCGCTTTGACCAAAATCGATGTGTATTGGGGTGACCGTTATATTTTGCGAAAGATGGGATTTCTAAGTTCGCTGGTCTGAATTTGCTTTAGAATGTAAAAAAAATAAGCTGTGCACAAGGACAGCTAATTTTTTTTCACATTTTAAAGCAAATTCAGCCCGGCGACCTAAGAAATTCCAACTTTCGCAAAATAACGGTCACCCTAATGTGTATATAAATATATTAAAGTTTTATATACTTAACAAACTATATATAATCTATAAACATTAGATGATAAATGCGACCAATTTTGGTTATTGAAATTGTTTAAAACTAATACACATACAAACCAATTATTTAAAAAATGCCAGAATAGGTCTTATTAAAATAAAAGAATTATTTTATAACTTTAAAAATTTTACAAACAAAAGAGTAAGAGCACCAATTTTTTGAATTTTTGTGATTTTAGTAGCTCCCTTATATGTAGACAATTGCATACATTTTCATAAGAAAATAACACTAACTTTAAAAAAAATGAGTATTAGTTAATATGAAGAATAATATCATCAATATTTTTTATATTTAAACTAATATTATTATTTATTATTTATATGTTTAAAAACTTCCCTACTATTCAATATTTGACAAATAATATAAAAAATATTTTTTAACGTTCTTAATACAAGTTAACATATGCTCACATAAATGAAAATTCAAAATCGGTAAAAAATAGTTTAAATAAATAAAATTTTATTATAATATAACAATTAGGGTGTTCAAATGATCTCAAGAAATTCAGGTATTGGGAGTTAAAGGTCAAGCGCTATATAAGTTTATGGACCTTGTAGAACTTTAAACCATTGTTAAGGAGCAACCTGACTCTTCATAAAAATTTTACCTGAGCATTCTCAGGTCAGACCACTGAAGAACCACTGGGCCAGTGGTTTTTTCAGTGATTTCTCAGCGGTTTACTTTCGACAGGGAAGTAGTTTTGTAGGGGAGTAAACTTCGACTCTTTAACGAAAAAAATTTACAAGCAATTTGACCTGGAAATTCAGGTCGAACACCGATTCCTGATTGTAATTTTTTTTCCTTTTATGGTTCCCGTAACCCAAAATTTTTATGATTAAAAACTTTTGCAATTTCAAAAATTAAAATTTCAAAAATAAAAATATGAAATCTACTTATTTTCACGATTAGGAATATAAAAAAAAAAAATTCTAAAAACTATTAAAATTGAAAGAAAGTAAATTTTCAAAGCTATTTTTATTATTATGAAAAATAACTTTTTTGGGGAAATTTTTAGATATTCTTTATCGTTAGAACACGTAGAATATTAATATTTAATTTTTAAATTTATTAATGCGAAATTAGAGAAATTTTCGTTCCCGATTTTTAATTAAATTCAGGAGTCTTTAAGTTTTATGATCTCTCTGGACCCTTCTACGAGGCCTTGAATATATTAAAAATTGACCTGTGAAAAATTTGTTTCTTAACAAATAAAATTGTTGAAATTTTAATGATAGAATATTGTTTCTTTTAAATTTAGAATCTGTAAGTTCTAACAATTACGAACATATAAAAATTTCCCCAAAAATCCTAAATTTAAATGAATAATATCGTATCTCATAAACGGTAGCAGATAATAAAAAACTGATGTCATTTTTGGATTTTTGAATAGAAGTATGTATTATGTTAATAGTAATAACATATATTTATATAAGTGGCTAAATTCTTAAATAACAAATATAATATTGGAATAAATAATTTAAATTATTTAAAATTGTAAAAAAGAAAGTTTATCCTTCCATTTTATGAGGGTAAATGCCATAAAACGGTTTGGGACTTCCAGGCCAACTGTCATAAATCAACCCTCACAATAGATATTTTCAGTGGCGAATTGTCCCAAATCACAACTGAGAAACCACTTAAAAACAACTGGGATTTCAGTGGTTCTGTCTCAGTGATTTTTCAGTGTTTTTTTTTCGACAGGGAAGTACATTTAGAAAAACTTTAGTGTCCTAAAATAAATTTTCGAATACAACAGTTGTTTTAGTAATGGTTCCGAATTCACTGCCTTATTCATACCTAAGCTTTCAAACTCGTTTTTCTCGAAACCACTTTTTTTCAACTGGTCGCCATGATATCTCTAAAACGACTTGACCGATCAACTTGAAATTTAGCGGGTGTGCTCAGCACATGCCAAGCAACAAGCTAAAGTAGGATAATTAAAAAAGGTTACGTCGTTTTTTTTATACAACAAAACAGGCCCAAAATAGAGTTTTTTTTAGAAATAAAAATTCAAAGTCGCGTAAAAATTTTATTTTTTAATATTTTCAAATAATCCTAGTTTATCTTGTAGCTAAAGTGACACAGATTAAACTGCTTTTTTACTTTTTGATTTCAGACCACTCAGTCGGTCGGAATCGTGGCGACCAATGTTATACTTTTTTTTATTAATTAAGTTTTTATTTTCTACAATTATTCTAATAACTGCAACAAAACTCTTTTTTTTAATTATCAATTTAAAAACCCGTCACACGGGGGTCAATCCCCTTCATGAAAAACTAGTATTGTTCTCAATAATTCAAGATTAAGAAATAATATGGTTTCAAAAAACATATTAATCTTTTGAAAAACTGTTTTATTTAGAATTATTGTATTATACTTTCTAATTAATTGTAATAATTAATATTATTTAAATTAATTAAGTTTTTATTTTCTATAATTATTTTAATAACTGCAACAAAACTTTTTTTTTTAATTATCAATTTAAAAAATTGAAAATATTGTCAATATCTATATATTCTTATGTTACTTTTAATTACATATACCCTAATATATTGTGAAAAATAAAAATTTGCAAGAAAATCCGGTTTTAAGAATTCTATTTAGAAAAGTGAACTTACTGTGTAGAGCGCTGTTACTACTGAGCGTCCACCATATGTGACTGTCCATGACAAAACGTGCCTTAGTTCCAAAAAATATATTTTGATTTTTTAATGCCAACAACAGATGTTTATTTGCTCTTTCATTTCCAAAAATAAAAAATTGGTGTTTTAAATAAATTTTGGTGTTATTAAGCAAGAAGCGTAGGCACTTTACATTGACTTCAATGCATTGCAGCAACTTTAAACGCTCACCCTGTAAAGTTGACGTTTGGGTGCTAAGGCCCGTTTTTTCATGGACAGTCACACATGTAAAATTTCAAAAGCGTTTTTTTCGAAAACGCTTGAGAAGCGCATCGAACTGCTTTGCCATAGTTCAAGGTACATTATGTACAACAATTTAGCAAAGTATTAATTTTTTTAAAAAACACCACGTCCTAAGGTCCCCTTGTTAGAAATTGTTTTTAAAAAGAAACTTTTACGAAATTCAATTTTATAAAAAAGTACCTACCTAAATAGTTTTTTCAAAACGTTTAAAAATTGATTTTGAGCCGCTTGAACATAAATTTTTTAATACATTATTGCTACATTACTGCTACATTAGTGCTAAATTAGTGCTCCATAAGTACTACATTAGTGGTACGTTAGTGCTACATTAAGCAGGAACTAAGCGGGCAATAAAAATGTATTTTTATGACTCAGTTTACCACAACAATCTCATTTTAACCCTAGCGATAAACATTCTGTTGATGTTTCGAACAACTTCCCAATTGGACTTATAAATTTTTTTGTAAAAGAAAATTTTTTAAAATTCAATTTTAAAAAAGTACCCAAAAAGATTTTTTTTAATCGTTTTAAAATTAATGTTGAGTCTCGTAAACATAAAATTTTATAATACATTAGTGCTACATTAGTGTTATATTAGTGCTGCATTAGTACTACATTAGTGCTACGTTAGTGCTACATTAAGCAAGTACTAAGGGGGAATTAAAAATGTATTTTTATTTTAACCCTAGCGATTTACATTCTGTCTTTGTTTCGAACAACTTCCGAATTGGACATACAAATTTTTTTAATAAAGAGAATTTTTTAAAAATTAATTTTAAAAAAAGTACCCAAAAAGATTTTTTCAATACGTTTTAAAATTGATATTGAGTCGCTTAAACATAACTTTTTAGAATATATTAATGCTACATTAGTGCTACATTAGTGCTACGTTAGTGCTACATTAAGCAGGTACTAAGCGGGCACTAAAAATGTATTTTTATGTCTGGGTGTACCACAAAAATCTCATTTCAACCCAAGCGAGAATCATTCTGTTCTTTTTTTGAACAACTTCCCATTTGGACTTAAATATATTTTGGAAAAGAATATTTTTTGAAATTTAATTTTGAAAAAAAGTACCCAAAAAGTTTTTTCAAAACGTATTAAAATGGATTTTGAGTCGCTTGAACATATCTTTTTATAATGCATAAGTGCTACATTAGTCCTACATTAGTGCTACGTTCGTGATACGTTAGTGCTACATTAAGCAGGTACTAAGCAGGGATTAAAAATGTTTTTTGTTGACTTAGTTTACCAAAACAATCTTATTCAAACCCTAGCGATAAACATTCTGTTGATGTTTCGAACAACTTCCCAATAATTGATTTTGAGTCGCTTGAACATAACTTTTTAGAATACATTAGTGCTATATTAGTGCTACGATAGTGCTACATTAAGCAGGTACTAAGAGGGTACTAAAATTGTATTTTTATGATTCAGTGTACTACAACAATCTCATTTCAACCCCAGGCCTGACGAGACGGGGGGGTAGAGGGGACTATTTACTCCGGGCCCTGGCTACTGAGGGGGGCCCGGATATCGAAGGCATAAAAAAATTATTTCCTTATTAATCTTATAAATAACTTGTGTGGAAAAATCTCAGGTTGGTCATAATGTAACAAGGTTTCCGGTGGGATACTGGTGGGGCTAATTATATCTAAAATTTTGCTTAAAATTTACAAAAATTTCGAATCAGGCCTAGATTCTATTATTGATTGCGCTAAAATAAAATTCTTTAAAACCCGATTTATTATAGGTAATTAAAGTTTGATCTATTACGATGAAAATGAGCGCTCTCTAAATCTGAATAAGTGGAAATTCACTTATATTGAGTGAAATGTCACTTATTGTAAGTGTATGTGCACTTATTGAAAGAGTGGAAGACTTTTGACATCTATGTAATATAATTGACACAAAGATAAGTTATTTGTGATAAATAAAAATAACTTTGTCTTACAGCCAACTAACTTTTATTTGTTTAAAATAAAAAAATTTATTTGAATCAAATAAAAATTTGTAAGTAAAGAAGTTACTAGGCTGTGAGACAAATATATTTTTATTTGGCACAAATAACATATCTTTGAGTCAAATATATCACTTCTCTGGGTGTAAAATCTGCCATAAACAAGCGGAAAGGTATAGTTTTTCACAGAAGCACTATTGAGTGAATTTTACTTCACGCCTCAAAAGTAACACAATTCATTGATCTCAGATTTACTATTCGTTAAGTACATCTGACAAACTTCTAGTTAACTACATTATTGTTTAGTCTGTCAAAGAGAGACAAAAATGTTTTGTAAATATCACTCAGCTCGTGATAATATCCACTAAAATCTTTTCTAAGAGACTGTAACGAGATAAAGAATATAAAGAGATTATATTGTAACGCAGAAACCAAAATACTGAAACTATGTAAAAAAAATCGAATTTTTACATTTTTAATAAAATGCTTATAACTTTGATATTTTTCAACCAAATTTGTTAATTAACCGCTCATTTTCCTCGCCATAGATCAGACTTTAATTACCAATAATGAATTGGATCTTAAAATTTTTATTTTAGCGCAATCAATAATATAATCCGGCCTTTATTCGAAATTTTTGTAAATTTGAAGCAAAATATAATCATCAATAGTGTTTAAGGGGATGATTGGATTAAAAATATTTTACAGATGGTTGATTGAAAATTTAATTACATTTAATTTAAAAGAAAAAAATTAAAATCCGTTCTCTGGAATCGATGATATTTACATTTTAGTGAAAAAAAATTTCGTAACGAAAAATATGAAAAAACCAAAAAGACCTTAAAGCTGTTCTACTTTCTTAATTTTGAACTTTATTTTTGGACTCAGCGGATCATTGTACATAAGAAATGAGAGTTAAATGTTCCAGATCAAAAAATTTTCGAAAATTTGTAAAGTAGTGTTATTAATTAAATTATGAAACTTTTACCAAAATTAGTAAAAATTGCCTCTTGTTTTTATTGTTGACCAATGTTTCATAAACTTTGTTTTTTTTTTAAGTTAATTATGATTCAAACTTAAAAGTAAATTCAAGCCTATTAAAAAATAAAAAATCTGACTTTGCGCTTTGCGCTCCGTCACATTCTCATCGCGCGTTTCGCGCGCAGGGCTCGCTTCGCTCGCTAGTTTCAGCGCGCCTCGGGGCGCGCGAGGGTCGTCGTTGCGCTCCGAAGTTTAAGTAATCGTCGTGCTACGCGTTCCGTGATTGGAACGAGCGTCGTGCTTCGCACTCCGATCATTATCAATCTTGCCGTCGCGCTGCACGCTTTGACTACATAAAGCATGCTTTTCGTTATAAAAATTGTATACTTTCCCTACGACATGAACCAGTTTAATCTTTAGCACTGTTTAGCACTATTCTAAATTGGGTTTTCACTTAAAAGATAAAACTTTTTTTGTCTTAAAGTTCTACGCCTTTAAGGAATACATTCTCATCACGTCACTCGCGCTCGATGCTCAAAAACACGAATTTAAGCAAAAATAGAAAAATAAAATTGCCGAGACACTGCACTAGTGTACAGTGTTCACGATGCGCACTGATCGAACTTGGTTTCTATGACATTTACGGATGCACAGTAGTTTTAATTTTCTAGAATTCTACAGTTGTCAAATATAACTTATAATTTTGATCAATTACCAGATCAAACAAAATTTTGGAAATTTTTTTTTTAACTTTCTCTGAATATTCTAGGAATATTGGACGCAGAAATTTCCTGAAAATTAGGAATACAGGAACCTTCTCTGCATATTAGGTTCGAATATTCGGGAAAGATATACAAATATTCAGGGAAAATTCAGGGAATTTCCGGTGCTGTGTGGCGATTTGGGTATTCTTTGCGAAGAACCACAGTTATCAAGAAAATTGGATTTCGGAGCTTTTATAGGTATCATTGTTTCCAAAATAGCACGAAAAGGACTTTTGTGCAACACCTGTAAGAAAAGTACCATTAATCTTGCCTGAAAAGTAGACGCAAAAAAAGTAATTACTGAACATAGCAACAATGTATACTTTGCTGCATACTGTGCAGAAAAGTGCACTTTTTTGCACACTTTTCCGTCTGGTAGGTACCCGCGCAATTATTAATTAGTGCTTTACCTGAGCAGGTGTTGCACAAAATAGCGTGTGGACTTCGAGCGAAAATAGTTATTTTCGTATCAAGGGCGCAAAACATATGATTGCATCGAGGGCGAGATTAGGGAAGCCGAGGGGATCTGAAGCGCCCGAGGCGAAGCCGAGGTCGCGGGAGGATCGCCGAGGTTTTCCTAATCTCGTCTAAGCTACAATCACCTTGTGCCCGTGGTGCGAACAACGTTTTTTGTCCTACTTGCATGGTAAGTATGGCATTGAGGGCACAAGCGGCAAAACCTTCAGCTTATTAACAATTAATGAACATATTGTATAAATACCATAAAAATTTGTGTGTTATGTAATAATACTGCGCATGTGTAACTATCATAAAAAGCTACTATGCTTGTGTAAATATCATAAAGTGCTACTGCGCAGGTGTAACAATCATAGAAAACTACACTGCATGTATTACTATCATAAAAATTACTGCACATGTGTTCATAACTTTTGCGCCCGCTCCTCTGACGTCAGCGGTCGAGAAAGTATTTTGCGCCCGCTTACCCTACCCCCGGGCGGAAATGACTCACTTTGCACTCGCATTAAGTGCCCGAAATGACATACTTTCCGTGCGTGTAGGACAAAAAAGATTTTCCGTCTTCGTGCAAATTGCTGCACTCGCTTCGCTCGAGCAGCAAATTTTGCACTCGTCGGAAAACACCTCCTTTCTGCTCTTTGTGCACAATATACTATTTTAACTCAATATAAATAAAAAAAACTAAAATTTATTTGTATTTAATTGATATAGTTCACCCGCATTTATTTATATGAAAAATAGAATAAAAGAAATAATTATTATTTAATTGTTAGTTGTTATCATTATTATTTAACACCTACTTAAAATTAGTTCAAAAACTTTTTTGCAAAAAATGTATATGGGCCGCAAAAATTTGGTCCCGGGCCCGAATTTTCTCTCGGCGGCCCTGGATTCAACCCTATCGATAAACATTCTGTTGATGTTTTGAACAACTTCCCAATTGGATTTACAAATTTTTTTGAAAAAGAAAATTTTACGAAATTCAATTTTAAAAAACAGTGCCTAAATAGTTTTTTTCAAAACGTTTTAAAATTGATATTGATTCGCTTGAACATAACTTTTTATAATACATTAGTGCTACATTAGTGCCACATTAGTGCTACATTAAGCAGGTACTAAGCGGGCACTAAAAATGTATTTTTATGACTCGGTGTACCACAAACATCTCATTTTAACCCTAGCTATAAACATTCTGTTGTTTTTTCGAACAACTTCCGAATTAGACTTACAAATTTTTTTAGAAAAGAAAAATTTTCATAATTCAATTTTGAAAAAAAGTACCCAAAATTTTTTTATATAATACCTTGCGTCAAGAACTCTACTAAAAAGTCTGTTTTTAGAGTTCTAGAGATTAAAAGGAGGAGAATCCTACTTTTAATCACAGTTATCCCCACCAGCAACGCCATTCAAGCACGCTTGCCAACCTAAACATCAGCTGTCGCGTCACGTGTTAGAACAGCAAGCGTACTTGAATGGCATTGTTGGTGGCGTTAAACTGTGATAAAAAGTAGAATTCTCTTCATTTTAATCTCTAAAACTCTAAAAACAGCGTTTTCAGTAGATTTCTTGACACAGGGTTATTATATAAAATTATGTGTGGAACACGGGCGCATCTAGGGGAATCTCGACTCGTGTGATTCACACGAGTCTCGATTCCCCTACAGATGCGCCCTTGTTACACAAATAACTATTAAAAACGTTTTAAAATGATTTTGAGTCGCTTGAACATATCTTTTTATAATGCATTAGTGCTACATTAGTGATACGTTAGTGCTACGTTAGTGCTACATTAGTGATATATTAGTGCTACGATAGTGCTACTTTAAGCAGGTACTAAGAGGGCACTGATAATGTATTTTCATGACTGGGTTTACCACAACAATCTGATTTTAACCGTAGCGATAATTATTCTGTTCTTTTTTCGAACAACTTCCGATTTGGACTTAAAAATATTTTGGAAAAGAATATTTTTTGAAATTCAATTTTAAAAAAAAGTACCCAAATATGTTTTTCAAAACGTTTAAAAATTGATTTTGAGTCGCTTGAACATAAGTTTTTATAATACATTAGTGCTACATTAGTGCTACATTAGTGCTACATTAGGGCTACGTTAGTGCTACATTAAGTAGGTAGGTACTAAAAGGGCACTAAAAATGTATCTTTGTGCAACTCCTACAAGAAAAGTACCACTTATCATGCGTCTAATGACAACGCAAAATAGATCGGTTTTGCACTAGTGCAACAAAGTAAATTTTATTTCTTTCTTAGTCAAAAACTGTACAAAAAATTATATTTTGTTGTACTTTTTCACAAAATTGTTCAAGAAAGTGTACTTGATATACATTTGGACAAAAAAATGTTGATATTTTTGCCATTATATCGGTTTTTCGAGACCAGAAATTCAGCGAAAACGGAGCTACAAAAATAATGCTTTTTAGTAAATTACTCATATCTCTTTTTAATTAGTGCTTTTCCCCGAAAAGGTGTTGCACAAAGTATCGTGTACCCCATGTACGAAAGTGCATTTTCCGTCTTCGTTCAACTTTGCTCTCGTCGCGAAACAGCTGCTTTCGATACTAGGTGCACAATGTACTATTATGACTCAGTTTACCACAATAGTCTCATTTCAACCCTAGCGATAAACATTTTGCTGTTTTTTCGAACAACTTCCGATTTAGACTTACAAAGTTTTTTGGAAAAGCAAATTTTTCAAAATTCAATTTTGAAAAAAAGTACCTACCCAAATTTTTTTTTTCAAATTGTGTTAAAATTGATTTTGAGTCACTTGAACATAACTTTTTACAGTACATTAGTGCTACATTAGTGCTACATTAGTGCTACATTAAGCAGGTACTATAGGGATACTAAACATGTATTTTTATGACTCGGTTTATAACAGTAATCTCGGAACAAGATTAGATAATTTACGTTATAATTCTGATTATTAAATTTTTTAATTCTTTTTAATATTAACTTGCTGGGAATGAAATGAAATTAGGATATTGTATTACATGGGGAAGATAGTCCAGTCACTGGGGCGTCAAAAAGGCCAAATAAAAACATTAATTAGAACAAGGTCAATTTTTTTTTTATTTAAAAGGTTCACAGAGTTGAAATCTAAGTTTTCGACCTCGGGGGGTAGTATCTTTACCAGCAATTTTGAGAAAACGGGTGAAGCAATAAATTTTAATTCGAAAATAGTTCTTTATTTTAGAAGATAAAATACAAATAATGTAAAATTGAACTAAAAAAGTTTTCGAACCCCTGGTTTTGAGCTATCGAATTTACACAGTTTTCGTCTACACAGACCCTTTTAAATTTATTTAACGTGACGTTAAGCTACTAGATAGTGATGCATGTCGAGCAAACGATCTGATCGACTTCACATCTGATCGTCTGCTGTTTGCTCGATTATGATTGAATTGAACAAATTACTTTTTATTTATCTTTTAATAATTAGCATAATTTTTAAAAATATCTTTAAGTGAGAATCATTTATTTTTGTTGACATTTTTTATCTGTCGCGTGGGTAATTTCATTGACTTTCCTCTAAGGGATGTTGCTGCCATAAGTGTTTCAAAAATAAATTTTTTTTTATAAGTCATTATTAAACTCCATAGAATTCATTTCTAATAAAGAATTTGATAACATTTTCTTTTTCATATATAAATAATAAATTATTATATATTATATATAAATAATAAATAAAATTTCGCTAAAAAAGAATGTCAATATATATATTTTAAAGATTTGTCTGTGGTAATTTATTTTTTATATAAAGCATAATTATAATAAGAAAAATGGATTTAAGATTGATCTATAAAGACTGTCAATTTTTGTGATATTTAGAAGCATATTTTTTATAAAATTATTTAATAAAAAATTTGGATACTTACGAGGTTTGAAATTAATACATTAACTTTTCTTATTCAGAACAATAACTTAAAAAAAATTTTTGTGTATTAAAAAATTATATTTTAAATTCATGAAAAATGACATCTTTCAACACATCGTATCTTTCTTCTATAAGCTTTTAAAAGGTTCAAATTTAACACATATTTAAGTTTGTACAAAATAAATTCTATATCCAAATTTTACGAGGTTATTTTGCTTAATTTGTAAAATTTTTCAGTTTGCAATTAATCATAAAAGAGGTTACTTTTTTAAAATTTCGGTATGTCAGTATATATCAACAAACAGAAATGATTCTTACTTAACGATATTCTCAAAAGTTATGCTAAATAATTATTAAAAGGTAAATGAAAAGTAATTTGTTCAATTCAATCATAATCGAGCAAACAGCAGACAATCAGATGTGAAGTCGATCAGATCGTTTGCTCGACATGCATCACTACTACTAGACTTGACTCCACAGACTTTAAACTCCAACACTGGCTCTTTCCTGGTTTGACCGACTTTTATTAATTTCGATTATTTCGTTAAGATTAAATTCGCAAAGATAGCGTCCTTTTCAGAGCAAAGCTCTCTTTTTTCTAACGCTTTTCTCCCAAAGGAGGAAGCTCCCTCTATTTCGATTGCTCATATCCGTTCACGCGCATGCGCACTGCTGCCTAACAATTTATATTAAACTTTATTTTTAACAATTGGCCATCCTAAATCTTGTTTGGTCCTCCAAACAATTTCGCAATGATCGTTAATAAAATACAAAAATACTGCTTAATAATTTTTGCTTATTTTAAGATTTGTAATAATCAGGTTTTCGTCCTTATCTTTTACCAATTTTTGGAGTCTTAATATTAGAATTTACATTAGTTGTCTTACTAGTTTTAGAGAAATGAGTAGAATTTTTCGATGAATCTTTTATATCAAGATTTTCTCTATCGATCGATTCATTTACGCTACAATCATCGTCTTTCTC
Organism: Ganaspis brasiliensis; assembly: GCA_037103525.1. Classification (NCBI taxonomy): domain Eukaryota; kingdom Metazoa; phylum Arthropoda; class Insecta; order Hymenoptera; family Figitidae; genus Ganaspis; species Ganaspis brasiliensis. The sequence continues at coordinate 1,739,826 of JAZKLR010000018.1, forward strand.
ACTGTCAAAATCATTTTCACTACTAGTACACTCATTTTCGCTTTCTGTCATATTATCACTTTCGTTTTTCCATAATTTTAACTGGCTTACGTGTGCTGTCGTAGAAAAACCTCTATCTCCCGTTTCATTTAGTTTTTTAATAGCTTAAATATCACTTGGCAAACAATTTACAATGACCATAGGTACACCGTAAGCCGGTTGAAGTTTTTTAGAAAATCCTGTCGCCATCGGATTCTTTTTTACAAAAACAATGTCCCCTAGATCATATTTTACATTTTGAATTCGTTTTTGATCATAGTATTTTTTATATTTAATCTGCTCCTCAATAATTCTTCCCACAATTTTCTTTTGAATTTCAATCGGGTGTGTGTAAGATTCGCTATTTACAGTTAACAATCGTAAATTTCACTCGTCGTGTCGCGGAATATAACCTAAAAGTGCTTCAAACGTAGTTACCCCAATAGATTTGCTAATAGTACAATTCAGATCCCGCTCAATTCTTTTTTAACTTTTTATCCCAATCATTAGTTTGTCCACTTTGAGTCGCTATTTTCATTATCGGTATTACAGTTCTGTTTAGCCTCTCTATCAGCCCATTCCCCTGGGGGTGCCGACTTGAGTTTAAACTGTGTTTTATCCCATGTTTACAACAAAATTTCTGAAACAACTCACTTGTGAAGCAAGTGCCGCGATCCGTTACAATTCTTTTTGATGCTCCAAAGTTTTCTACAAAATCTTCAACCTTTTTTACTGTAGTTAACGCGCTGACATTTTTAACAGGATATAAAGTAGCAACCTTTGTTAAATTGTCTATTAAACCGAATACATATTGATTTTTCCTGGAGGTAGCAGGAAACGGTCCCAAATGATCGCAATGTACTACATCGAAAAGTTTTTTGACTGGAGGAATCGGATGAAATTCCCCTTCTTTACGACCTGATTTACCTTTTGACAAAATACATTCAAGGCAATTCTGAATATGTACCTTAAGGTAGCGCCGCATATACGGAAAATAATAATGTTCTCGAGTTCGGTTCAAAGTTTTATCCAACCCAAAATGATTGTAAAGATCGTGGTATCTAATCGCAATAGATTTTCTCATTTTTGCCGGTACATAATACAGATCTTTTTGTCCCTTTTCAGATTCTATTCTTTTATACAATAAACCTTCGAACAAAATAAAATCGTTTACTCTTCCCTTTTCGGTTTATGTTTGCATCGATTCGGGCTTCTGTAAAATCTCAATTATTTCGCGGATTTAAGGATCAGATCTCTGAAACATCAAGAGTTCATCTTCCCTTCTAGTAATTAAATGAATTTCTCCCGTTTTCGTAATTGACTCATTTTCAATTGTAGCTCGAGACAGTGCGTCCACGTGACCCATTAATTCCCCTTTTCTATGTTTTATCTCGAAATTAAATTCGCTGATCTCACTCATGCAACGAGAAACTTGTGGATTTTGAGTCTTCGCGCATTTAAGTTTATTAAACATTTAGACCTATCAGGAAGTTTCTTAATCGTCGAAAAGACCAAGCAATCGCAAGTAATTCTAGACCGCTAGAATGATATTTCTCTTCGCACTCATTAGTTCGCCTACTAATTGCGTAAACTAGCTTTAAATCATCAACCTCTGAATCATCTGTATGAAGTTCCGTGCGCACTGCTTTCGGATTGTATAATTTCAAAATCGGTCTACTTATTAATATTCCTTTTATTTCTTCGAAAGCTTTATTTTGTGATTTGCCCCAAATAAACGATTCTCCTTTTCTTAACAGCTTTGTAATTGGCGCAACAATTGCCGAAAAATTTATAATAAACTTTCCAAAAAAACTTGCTAACCCGATAAACCTCCGAATTTCGTGTTGCGATTTCGGTTTTGGAAAATTCTCGATAGCCGCGATTTTTCTCTCTCCCGGTTGAATTTTTCCTTCCCCCAAAATATAGCCTAGGTATTCAACTTTTTGCATTCCGAATGAGCATTTTGGTAAGTTCAAGGTTAAACCTGCTTTTCTTAATAATTCTAAAACAATTTTTAAATTTGACAGAAGATCCTCCCAATATTTTCCATAGATGCATACATCGTCGAAAAATGTGAATGCAATTTGTTGTCTACGAGCTATTCCTAAGGCTTTGTCCATAAGCTTAGCAAAATACATTGGCGCATTTGCCAAGCCAAACATTGCTTTTTGGAACTCAACGGATTGGGTCTCGGTTATGAAAGCAGTTATATCCTGACATCCCTCCTCTAACGGTAATTCAAGGTACCCACAAGCAAGATCCAAAGTAATAAAAATATTAGCCTCGTTTAAATTTTCTAGCAATTCTTCAAAGTTTGGAATTGGAAAATTATATGGTATTGTAACAGCGTTCAACTTTCGGAAATCTATTACCATTCGCACCGTTCCATCTTTCTTCCTTATTACGAAAACAGAACTAACATATTCGGAGTTTGTTTCTCTAATGATCCCTGCTCGTTTGTATTTAGTCATTAATTCATCCTAATCCGAACGATCTTTTGGATTTAATCTATACGGTTTCGCTCTAAAAGGTGTTGCATTTTTATGTAGCTTAATATCCATTTTTAATTGGCCTGTACATCCGATTTCAAAAATATCTAAAGCAATACAATCTCTATATTCTTCTAACAAATTTATTAATTCACTTTTCTGTTCTAAATTTACGTTAACATCGACTTTAATTTCCTCTGGATTTATTTTAGTTTCTCGCTTTTGTAAAATTGGTGCATTCTCGATTGAGTATACGTTTTCTACGATTTGTTGACCTTTTTTTATTTAGATATTTTTCTCTGCGATGTTTACAACTGGAATTTTAAATTCTGCCTTTTCCAAAAAGACATCGATAAAATTTACTATACCCGGTTCAATTAAGACATTTTCTTTTGCGATAAATGCTAATTTATTTAATTCTCGATTTTCAAAAAGTGACGGATCCATATTTTGGAAATTTAAATCGTGTCCTATTCGTGTGTACTTCACGTCAAGTGCTTCTGTAAACGGTTGTCCTAAAATAACATCGTATTTTTGCGCAGTGTCCGATACTACTCTAAACGTGATTTCTTTTGGTAATAAATTGTCAAAACAAACCTTTTCCTTAACAATTCCCGGTGATTTTACTTCGCTGCTGCCCAAATCCTCTAAAAGTGTTTTTATATTTTGCATTTTGGAATTTTCATTGAGAACAACAGAAGCCCTAATCGTACATACTGTCGCGCCCATATCAATTTGAGCAATTAACCTTGATTCCCCAACTTCAATTTCTCTGATAAATTTATCTTTATTTCCTGACTTGGAATCACTTTTAATAATATTTATTTCCTCCGATTTAAGTTCTTTCCCGGAATTATCTTACAAATTTTTATTTGAAAAACAACGCGAAGAAATATGCCCAACTTTATTACAACTAAAAAACTTAATTTCTTTCCTACGGTTAGTACAATCATGAGCCAAGTGCTCGGTCGAATCGCATTTAAAACATTTTCTTACCAGTGCTCCTTAAGAATACTTAGCTGCTCCTAAAGATCCTGAAGTCACGCCTCCTGAAGATCCTGAAGCCACGCCACCTGATGGTCCTTTATTGAAAGTGTGTGTGACACCCGCTGTCACGCCACCGAAAGACTGTTTGTGTGTTGGTAAATTTCCTCTCTTTACGCCAATGCGTTGTCGTCTCGTATTTTCCAATTGTTCGAAATGTAAAATCTCCTTCAAGATTTCGTCCGTTGACGTGATATTTCTGCCCAAGAGATGATTCGCTGCGTCTTTGGACCAAAGTCCAGCAGCCACTTCATCTTTTATTTCGTCCACACTCAAGTTAAGTCCTGTACAAAGCTAAATCTTGTCAATTATATAATCTTGCACGGTTTCACGAAGGTTCAGTTCTCAAGCTGCCATAACCTTTAATTTGACACTCACAGTTCTTCTAAACAAAAATGTATTTTCAAATATACTTCTAAAAGTCGCAAAATCTTTTATAACTGTTGATTTTGACATCAGCCATTTCAAAGCCGCACCTTTCATTTGAAATTTAGCCACTCTCAGTGTCACTAAATTATTCCACTCGTCAATTCGCGCTATATTTTCAAACTCATTGAGCCACGCTAGTGCTTGTTCGGGTGTTTCCGGTCTTTGGAACTCCCTTACTAATCAACTCGGATCGGCAAACATGGCGGATGGCGTCCCTCTCTCCTGATTATTTTGCGCCGCAATCGTATAATTTAAACCTTCTAATCCTCTACCGAGGTTTATAAGAACATTTGAAATTGGTGTTAACATTTCAGCTTCACCAGCTCCTGTGGATACTCCAGTAGCTCCACTAGTCGAATTTCTCGCTGTCGCAGTTAACGTATCTTGCAACCCTTTTATCTGAGTCTCGTAATTAGCGCGTTCCGCCGCTTTCCTTGCTTTCTGTCGCTCCACTTCTGCAAGCGTAGCAGCCAAAGCTCCGTCGTTACTTCCCATGTCGACGTCTTCAAGAATGAGGTCGAGATCAGGAGACAGTCTTAGAATTCTCATGAATTCGTCAAAATAATCTTCGTACATATTTTATGTGCATATACTACTCTGCGCATTCACTAAAATACATCTTTTTAACCTCTCAAATATCATCAAATCACTTGTAGAACACTTCACATGTATATCCCACTTCTGATTTTTGTAGCAATAAATTTTAATTAGAAAATAGTTCTTTATTTTAGAAGATAAAATACAAATAATGTAAAATTGAACTAAAAAAGTTTTCGAACACCTGGTTTTGAGCTATCGAATTTACACAGTTTTCCTGGTTCGACCGACTTTTATTAATTTCGATTATTTCGTTAAGATTAAATTCGCAAAGATAGCGTCCTTTTCAGAGCGAAGCTCTCTTTTTTCTAACGCTTTTCTCCCAAAGGCGGAAGCTCCCTCTATTTCGATTGCTCATATCCGTTCACGCGCATGCGCACTGCTGTCTAACAATTTAAATTAAACTTTATTTGTAACACCAGATTTTATTTTTTGTATCCCCCTATTTTGACACACTTAGCAATATACAGTCGAACGTGGATAAGCGAGAAACCTCTATAAGGGAGAGAAAATAGCCGGTCCCTTCAACTCTCGCTTACCCAGGTGCGAATTGTCCGTTGGCTCACGGTCGGGCCAACCTTACGGCGGTTAGTCCGGCTCTGCATGCCGCACAGTGGGAACAAATGCAATTTTTTGGGACAAAATCGTAGAACTTCTGAAGGAATAAAGATTTTTTTAAAATTTAAATTGGAGACAAATTTTGGATTCTTGTAGAATAAAGGAAAAATACTAAGAATTTTGAAAAAAATGTTTAACCTATAAAAAATTATTACAACTGCTACGGTTTTCGTTAAAAATCACATTTTTCCCCTCGCAGAACCAGGATAATGCTTTTTTTCTTCATTCTGAGATATTTTATAATTTTTTTAATGTTATTTTAACAAATTTGCGGTTACAATTCCAAATTTTAAAATGGCGGAATCAAAATGGCTTACTAAAATGAAATATCTGTAGATTTACTGAGAATCTTTAATCTAAAGGTTTCTTGGCTTACTTTTAATGGATTTGATTATTTATTTACAAATTCTAAAATGGACGATCAAATATAGTTCACTGTGGGAACAAATGCACTTCATTTTTAGACGAAATCGTAGAAATTCTAACAGAATAAAGATTTTTATATAATTAAAATTAGTGATAAAAGATTATTTCTTGTAAAATAGAGGAAAAATATACAGAATGACAATAAAATATGTTTACACTATAAACATTGTCGACAAAAATGACAATTTTCAATTCAAATTAATTTTTCCCTTCCCAGAACCAGAAAAATGCCTTTTTTTATTGATTCGCAGATTTTGTAGGTTAAACATATTTTATCACCATTTTCTATATTTTCCCTCTATTTTACAAGAAATAGTCTTTTATCTTTATTTATATGAACATCTTTATTCTGTTAAAACGATTTCGTCTAAAAATAAAATGCATTTGTTCCCACAGTGGACCATATTGGATAGTCCATTTTGAAATTTTTAAATAAATAATCAAATTCATTAAAAGTAAGCCAAGAAACCTTTAGATTAAAGATTCTCAGTAAATCTATAGATATTTCATTTTAGTAAGCCATTTTGATTCCGCCATTTTAAAATTTGGAATTGTAACCGCAAATTTGTTAAAATAACATAAAAAATTATAAAATATCTCAGAATGAAGACAAAAAAAGCATTATCCTGGTTCTTCGAGGGAAAAAATGTGATTTTTAACGAAAACCGTAGCTGTTGTAATCATTTTTTTATAGGTTAAACATTTTTTGTTGAAATTCTCAGTATTTTTCCTATATTTTACTAGAATCAAGCTTTCACCTCCAATTTTAATTTTATAAAAATCTTTATTCTATCAGAAGTTCTACGATTTTGTCTAAAAAAATCGCATTTGTTCCCATTGTATGCCGTAGGTCGGGCCAACTAGCAAAATGATAACGGTTCGCCAACCAATGGTACTGTTAATCGGCCCAACAACTGAGCCCAATGTTGGGCCAGCCGCGCTGGAAAGCGGACGACTATCGAGAGTGCTGCCCGCCAGGTAAAAAGGCATGGATTAAAATCGATTCAAATGATACCAAGTATGGTTGATTTGTCAATCACTTTAATCCAAACGAATGTCGTTTTCATCCATTGTTATTTTAATTCTTTTAATTGTTCTGTGATTGACGTCAATTCTATCGAATTTAATTCATAGTCGATTTTGTAAGGGAAATGAGAACATTTTAATTCTCATCCGAATAACCTAAATTGATAGCAGTTTAAAACCGTCAAATTCTGGAAAATAACCTTAGTAGCTGAAGCCAATTTAATCCACGAAGCAAAGTAATGATTGATTGCAATTAAATCTGATTTAATATTGAAATCAGTTCTATATCATTCTGAGAACAAAAGATGTAATCACATTAATCATATTTAAATTGAATTAGATTTAATACGTTCAAAAAAATAAGATTGAGACAATTTTAATGATACTAAATCTTTTTTTCAATTTGATGAAGAACAACAAATCAGCTAAATTTAATTCTTTAAGCAAATTGTATTATATACTTAATTATGAACAAAAATTAAAAACTACTTTATATAAAAAGAAATTGTAATTAATTATTTATACATTACCTTGGCTTACTTCACAAATTAAATATTAAGTGTTATATAATTGTTTATTGTATTATATTTGGTACAATTACGGGAAGCACAATTATGAATTTTTAGTACTTTGAAAATAATATAATTTCTGGTAGTAAACAAAAAATAGTTTAGTAGAAAAATATATAATTTTAAAATTGTATAATTGTGTTATTATAGGATTATAAACCTTCATTATTATAAAACAATCATCGAACCTTAAGAAAATATTAATATCTATACAATGTACATATGTATGTATTAAAAATAATAAGCAAAAAATGAGTTAGGAATATTTTAAATTATACAAAACTTCATTTATAAAAAGTAAAGAATTTATTTTCAGAGAATAAAAATTTGTACAAAAATTAATGACTACTGGGCTTCAACAGTATTTGGAATCAGGCACACATATTGTTTTTCTAAAAAATCTAAACCCACTACTTTTGATTCAATTTCTGACAGTGAAGTTTCAACATGTTGAATATTTCCAGTAACCTGCCAAATACAGTCGACTTTTAACTTGCCGACATAAAAAGGTTTAAGAACTAATTCCCTCAGCTCGAACCAACACTTAATATCACGTATAACTTTTATTCCTATTATTTGGGCGATCTTTCCATTTTTTAATACAATAATAGTATCGTTGAATTTTTTAGTCCTGTTATACTTTGTTATACTTCCGTGGCTTAAGTTTATAAGAAAGGCGGGTTAACGATTTTGTTGACATTTGTTGTTCTATACTTTTTGTCCATTTATTGTATTTTTTAGACAAAAAATGTTATGTTTGAAAGGGAACGCAGATGTCGATCAAAGTGGACTAGACATTCTAATAGACTGAACTGAATGCAAAACAATGTGAACATTAAAAGTCATTCTGTCAACCCCATACAAAGTTTGGAAATTACCAACAAATATTAGCAAATCTTCTTTACATTTACACAAATCAGTTTCTGTTATTTCAATTTTTAATAAAGTTTTAATTGAATTCACAAATAATAAATAGTGCTCTAATAACTCAGTTGATAAATATTAAGACATGTTAGGTAGACTATACTGCCTAGGGTGGCCGTTAAAAATGACAATTTGGAATTTTGTCCATATCCGGGTCTCATTTTGTCACAAATTGAATAAAAATAGATACGTATTTTTTTTAAATTAATATTTAGTGGTGCCTGTAGGCTATTGAAATTTTGCATGTATTTTGCATGGGAAAAATAAATATTTTTTGACCGGACTACTCTGTTTCTCTTCATAAATATTCAAAGAATAATATACAATTTTTAACATATGAAATTGGTTAAGTTAACTATTTTTTACAGGACCCAAAAGTTGACCAAAAAAAAACCAAAGTAGGTTATTATTGGCAAAAAATATTAATTCTATAAAAAACGAGAAATTTAAACTGCTCATCATGGTTTCTAATGTTTTTGTGGTCGCTGATTACAAATTTAAAGTCATATTTCAAAAATTCAAAATGGCGGATCCAATATGGCGACCATAAAAAAATTTTAATTAATCAATTTCTAGGAATCTTTGTATTAGGGGGTTTTGGGGGTCCCTGATTTTAAATTTGAAGTCAGATTTCAAAAACTCAAAATGTCGGACCTAATATGGCGGGCGTAATGTTAAATAGGCGAGAATTATGTCTATGTCATAGACATTTCGATACCCAGTAAACAAAATAATTTGCTTCCTCATAGAAGAAGCAAGAAATGAATAATATATAAGTTAAGGCTGATCGAGCCTTCGAAAGAGAATTTTTCTACCTTAATTTTGTTCACTTTTGGTCATGACAGCGACTTAATTCCCACTATGATCCCCACCTGATTTTAATATTGACGTCTCATTTTTATAAGAAACAGAATAATCTGTTGAAATAAAATTTTTTGAACATAAAATAATTGCACAAGTGGTGGAAAGTGAATTTTGTTGACCAAAAAAGAGGTATATATTATTTTTTTGAAGAATAAAAAAATAAGTAGTGAAGAGACGGACACGCACAGAGATTGGCTTTTAAAGAAAGAAAAAAACTTACAGAAATTGAATTTTGTGTTATAAAAAGACACATCACCATTTTGCCACTCGCGCACAATATTCTAAGTTTTTTTGGAGACGAAAATATTAACAGTTTATGAGAATGAAGCACTAAAAATGTCGAAAACAATTTAAAATCAAACTTGTATAACATGTGCCAGTTCAAGTGAACAGTCACCACTCACTTGATTTCAATATTGACGTCTCTTTTTTGTAAAAAATAGAATAAATTATGGGAATAAATTTTTTTAACCATAAAATAGTTGCACAAGTGGTGCAAAGTCAATTTTGCTCTCCACAAAAGGAGGTAAATATTATTTTTTTGAAAAATAAAAAAGCAAACAGTGTACAGACGGACACATACAGACAGAGGCTTGCAGGAAAAGAAAAAAAATTACATAAATTAAATTTCCTTTTATGACACGACACATCACTATTTTTCCACTCGCGCACAATTTTATAAGTTTTAATTTGGAAGAAAACATGAACACTTTATGAGAAAGAAGCACTGAAAAGGCCGTAAAATAATTTAAAATCAAACTTGTACAACATGTGTCAGTTCAAGTGAACAGTCACCACTCACTTGATTTCAGTATTGACGTCTCTTTTTTGTAAAAAATAGAATAAATTATGAGAATAAATTTTTTTAACCATAAAATAGTTGCACAAGTGGTGCAAAGTCAATTTTGCTCTCCACAAAAGGAGGTAAATATTATTTTTTTGAAAAATATAAAAATAAACAGTGTAGAGACGGACACATACAGACAGGGGCTTGCAGGAAAAGAAAAAATTTACAAAAATTAAATTTCTTTTTTTGACATGACACATCATTATTTTGCCACTCGCGCAAAATTTTATTTGTTTTCAAAAGAAAACATATTAAAACTAAACATTTTACGTTAAATTAACACTAGAAATATGAAAATTATAAAATATAAATAATAATCAGCTGTTCGATGATGGGTTTGAGCACAATTAATCATAAAGATACGGCCACAGCTCTTGGCTGGTTACTATGGCAACGTATGACAGTGAGCAAGAGCGAAAATGTGTTCCCTCTTGCTCACTCTTATACTTTGTCATGGTAACCTGCAGGCAGCTAATATAGATAGATAGATTGAAAGTATTCTGAATGAAAATGACACCGAATATGAGGCTATTTAAATAAGGTAACGCATAATGAGCAAATATACACCGCCCTATCTCAGGGTAAAATCCCATGTGAGCAGAAAGCGCAAAACCGAAAGCAGAAATCATGAGAGTGAAAGAGACAGGCATATATCACTGACTCTCTTACTCTCATGATTTTCTGCTTTCGGTTTTACGCTTTCTGCTCACATGGGATTTTACCCTGAGATAGGGCGGTGTATATTTGCTCATTATGCGTTACCTTACTTAAATAGCCTCATATTCGGTGTCATTTTCATTCAGAATACTTTCAATCTATCAATCAGAAATGTGCGATACAGTTTATACAATTATGCGTTCGATGCAATGATTGTTCACTAAAATCAGGCCCCTGAAAGTCGTTCTATTTTGCATGAGCTTAAGTGGTACTGAGAGTTGACTAAGGCCACCGCGGCGCTGCTTGTCAGTTGGGCTGAGATTTAAATTATGGCTTTGCGTAACTCACAAAAAATTAATTTTATCTTATTAAGAACTATTTTATTCCATTTATTTTTATTGAATGACAAAATAAAATTATTAAAGATATAAGCAAAGAAAAAAAACCTTAAAAAAGATTAAAATATTTAATATATCAGCAATAATAAAACAATACTCTTTACTACACAACTAATTTAAAATTATTATACGCGCGGGAATAACAATGAATAAAATGAAAGTAATCAATCAATCAATGTAAATGTACAAAAAATAAATATATCAAGATAAATAAAAAGAAAGTTCACAAAAGAAACTTAAAAATCCTTTAAAAATAAAAAGGTTTATGCAAATTAAACCAAACACATTTTTATAATATTACACTTAAAATAAGTTCAATAATAAATTTAGAAAAATAAAGAAAATCTGAAAACTTTATGGAAGAATAAGTAAGTTAGCAAAAAATCTCGCAAAATATAGACAAGATGTGAAAAAAAGATGTTTTTTTACAAAAAAAAAAAAGAAATCAAAAGGAAAAGAAGAAAAAACTTAAATTTTGTAAAAATAAGAATTTATTAAGATAAAAATTAAACAGTTTCGAAAAAATGAAATCTCTTATAAATCTTGTAAGAATATTAAAAAAAAAGGTGATTGTGAATATGAAAAATAATTAATATTATTTAATTATTTAGCATTAATTAATAGTACCTATGCACTTAAATTTCAATTAATTGAAATTTAAAAGTTGGAACCAATTGGAATATGACTTAATTGACGTTTGGAATCTATATAATTATAATGACTTAAAGATATAAAAATGAAATACTATTTTTTGCTATCATACCAAAAATTTGTAAATCGTAGGTATTTTGACCATCTGTATTAGCACAATTTTTTAAATTTTATAGAGATTAAAATATTAAAATTGAAATTTTCAGGATTTATCCACAAATTTCTGTGCTTTTTTTTAATGTTTGCGATTTTTCACATGTAGTATTAGGCATCTGGAGAATTGTTAAGTTTTTTTTATTTAAATCATGATTTTAATGCACATTTTCCAATGATTTAAATCGTGATTTAAATCAAAGTGATTTAATTCAAGAACAGCCCTGAAAATAATATTAATTATTTTTCAAATTCACAATAATCCTTTTTTTTTAATTCTTACAATATTTCTAAGAAATTTCACTTTTTTGAAACTGTTTAATTTTTGTCTTATAATTTCTTATTTTTACAAAATTTTAAGATTTTTCTTCTTTTGCTTTCGATTTTTTTTCTTTTTGTCTTTTTATTTTAGGATTTTCTTTATTTTTCTTAATTTTATGAAAATTATTTAATATTATTTTACACAATTTTGTTATCTAGCCTATTTTTGCGAGATTTTTTGCAAACTTACTTATTCTTTCATAAAATTTTCAGATTTTCTTTATTTTTCTAAATTTATTGCTGGCTTGTTTTAAATGTAATATTATAAAAATATTTCTGGTTTAATATACCTAAACATTTTTATTCTTAAAGGATTTTTTAATTTCTGTTTGTATATATACATTCTTTTATTTTATTTTTATAATTTCTAATTTTTAGTAGATTCTAACCAAATTTTATTATTTTTTCTACTTTTTACTTTTTTTGCAGTTAGTTAGATTAAGGAAAAGAACATTACTATATTTTATTTGGTTTGATGAACTTATCATTATTATATCGCCATCATTATCATATTACTCTATTTTCTTCCTATTTATTTAATTTTTTTGACGTTTCTCTATTTTTGTAGTTCTTTCTTGCGTTTTAATTAATTTTTTAATTTTTGTCATCATTTTTCCATTTCTTAGAAACATTTTTCCTTCATTTAAATTTTTTAGTTTTTTTTTATTGTTCGATGCTACTATCATTTTTTAAATTTCCCAATTTTCTACTTTTTTGCAGACTTTTATTCCTGTATTTTATTTTTTGTAAATTGAAGCTTGAACTGAATATTCTCATTTTAATATCGTTCTTCTATTTCATAGAATTGTTTTTTTTAATTTTTATTAATTTTTTTTTCTTCAATTTGTGAAATAATTCTCTAATTTTCCTAATTTTAAAATTTGATTCTCTTTAGTAATATTTTTTAATTATCTACATATTTATTTTTTTAATTTAAAAAAAGATGTCCGTAAATAGTTCAATTTTTTTTAAAAGAGTTTCTACTTTTTTTTATATTTCTATGTCACTGTTTCATTGATGTGTTGTTTTTTAATTTTTTCTTCATTTCTTTAATAATGTTCATAACATTTTTTATTTATAAGAATTTTCTCATTTTTTATTAGACTGTTTTCTTATATTTTTACGTTTTTTTTTACAATTAATTATTTTTTCGTTGCTTTTTATATGAATTAGAAAATATTTTTTTGAATTTTCTCATTTATTCGACAGAAGTAGTTTATATGATTTTGATAAAATGTTTTATTATTTATTATTTCTTATAAATGTTCTCAGTTTGAAAAATAAACTACTTACAAATAAACATTTGGAGATTTTATATACTGATTGTATTAAAAAAAAATCAATTTTTCATTTAAATCAAATAAATCCGATTTTGTTGATTTTTTAAAAGAATCATGATCTTTTTTTTTTAATTACTTCTGGATCTTTTGGAACTAAAATGAAATTCACTTTTTCCCGCAACTATCACAGCCGGAATTGAATCCAAAACCTTTGCATTTCGCACCCATTTTAAATAAAATCTCTTATTTCATTTGTTTAAAAATTCTCAATATTTTTAATATACTTCAGAAAATATCAGTTAAAATAAATACAATTTAAAATAAACAGTATTTTTCACGATTTGTTTACTGTTTGACAGCCATTGTCAGCTCGAGTCAGCCCAACTGACATGCAGCGCCATAGTTTCGCTTAGTCAACACTTATGTCTTTCTCAACTCGAGAGTTTCAGGGGCCTGACTAAAATGATCACAAATATTGGCTGCCTGCAGGTTACTATGACAAAGTATAAGAGTGAGCAAGAGGGAACACATTTTCGCTCTTGCTCACTGTCATACGTTGCCATAGTAACCAGCCAAGAGCTGTGGCCGTATCTTTATGATTAATTGTGCTCAAACCCATCATCGAACAGCTGATTATTATTTATATTTTATAATTTTCATATTTCTAGTGTTAATTTAACGTAAAATGTTTAGTTTTTAATATGTTTTCTTTTGAAAACAAATAAAATTTTGCGCGAGTGGCAAAATAATGATGTGTCATGTCAAAAAAAGAAATTTAATTTTTGTAAATTTTTTCTTTTCCTGCAAGCCCCTGTCTGTATGTGTCCGTCTCTACACTGTTTATTTTTATATTTTTCAAAAAAATAATATTTACCTCCTTTTGTGGAGAGCAAAATTGACTTTGCACCACTTGTGCAACTATTTTATGGTTAAAAAAATTTATTCTCATAATTTATTCTATTTTTTACAAAAAAGAGACGTCAATACTGAAATCAAGTGAGTGGTGACTGTTCACTTGAACTGACACATGTTGTACAAGTTTGATTTTAAATTATTTTACGGCCTTTTCAGTGCTTCTTTCTCATAAAGTGTTCATGTTTTCTTCCAAATTAAAACTTATAAAATTGTGCGCGAGTGGAAAAATAGTGATGTGTCGTGTCATAAAAGGAAATTTAATTTATGTAATTTTTTTTCTTTTCCTGCAAGCCTCTGTCTGTATGTGTCCGTCTGTACACTGTTTGCTTTTTTATTTTTCAAAAAAATAATATTTACCTCCTTTTGTGGAGAGCAAAATTGACTTTGCACCACTTGTGCAACTATTTTATGGTTAAAAAAATTTATTCCCATAATTTATTCTATTTTTTACAAAAAAGAGACGTCAATATTGAAATCAAGTGAGTGGTGACTGTTCACTTGAACTGGCACATGTTATACAAGTTTGATTTTAAATTGTTTTCGACATTTTTAGTGCTTCATTCTCATAAACTGTTAATATTTTCGTCTCCAAAAAAACTTAGAATATTGTGCGCGAGTGGCAAAATGGTGATGTGTCTTTTTATAACACAAAATTCAATTTCTGTAAGTTTTTTTCTTTCTTTAAAAGCCAATCTCTGTGCGTGTCCGTCTCTTCACTACTTATTTTTTTATTCTTCAAAAAAATAATATATACCTCTTTTTTGGTCAACAAAATTCACTTTCCACCACTTGTGCAATTATTTTATGTTCAAAAAATTTTATTTCAACAGATTATTCTGTTTCTTATAAAAATGAGACGTCAATATTAAAATCAGGTGGGGATCATAGTGGGAATTAAGTCGCTGTCATGACCAAAAGTGAACAAAATTAAGGTAGAAAAATTCTCTTTCGAAGGCTCGATCAGCCTTAATTGGGGAAGTTGTTAAAAAAAGAAGAATTTTAAATGCAAAAAAATGTAAGAACGTAAATTATTTTACGAATTCTTGATCAAATATAAACATTATATAGGTCAATTAATTCGTTGTGAGATAAGAAATATGATTTTTGTATACATTAAGTTGTATTTTTATCATGAAAAAAAAATTTTGGTAAAAAACGATTTTTTTCTATGAAAAAAGGTACACAAAAAAATTTGGTTGGGTATTTTTAAAAATCCCTGTGCCTAAATTTAAATATTCATGAGCTTAATACGTGTTCCAAATTTTACTGGAATCCGTTGAAGCGTTCTCGAGATATCTTGTACACAAAAAACGCTATATACACACACACACACATATATATATATATATATATATATATATATATACATACATCTGGACATTTGCTTAGGAATACAAATTTACACTTTTTAGATGAAAATAAGTTGATTTAGACTATGTTTAGAAAATTGAAAATCAAACGATCACAAAGCTTTCTCTACACGGAAAGAAGAAATCAAAAACATATTTTAATACCATCTTAAAATAAAATACCAGATGGCTAATTTGTAATATTAATTAGACTTTCAAAATTAATTTGAAGATTTCTGAAGACTTTTTTAATAAGTATAGTAATTTATTTTATATTTATTAAAAAAGTCTTTAGAAATCTTAAAATTAATTTTGAAAGTCTAATAAATATTACAAATTAGCCAATTGGTATTTTATTTTAAGACAGTATTAAGATATTTTTAAGATTTCTTCTTTCCGTGTATGAGGAAGATTTCTCTAGAAATTGGAAGGTTCGTATTTATTAGCTAGATAAGTTTCGATCACGAGTTCGCTCTGTCCTTTCGTCGTGTACAGACGTGTTGATATTTTGCTCTGTGTCTCGTTTCAAAAGAAAGTTTATTGTGTTTATTGTGTTTGATGTGTTGAATTTCTCTGTATCTTAGTGCTTTATTCTGCAGTGCACCTTAATTTTTATGTATAGTGCTTTATCACACTATGTCAGACAATCAAGCAACCATCTCACAATTGGTGAGTGAAATAAAAACTCTCACAACTTCCCTTGAAAAATTAAGATCTGACGTTCAAGCATCTTGTAAGGCTTTGAACAATGTCTCGTCAGAAGTGTCTTTGCACTCATCACTACTGAAAAGAATTGAAGATGATTTAACAACCGTTAAAAATAGCAACAGAGCGAACAACATTCTCATCTTTAATTTGAACTTGAACGATGAAGAAAAAAAAGATTTATTTTCTGCCGTTATTTCATTATTCAAGAGAGTCGACTTGAATATTCCCAACTTGGCCTTGGCTGATGTTTACTTCTTAGGTAAATCGGCGTCTAATTGCCCGGTCATTGTTAAATTTATTGCGATTCGTTGGGTTAAATTAATATTTTCAAAAGTGAGACAACTTCGAGAATTAAATATTTCAATTACGAACGATCGTTCCCCACAAGAAAGAGCAGGTAGGAAAGTGCTTGTTTCTCATGCTCAATCTCTGAGAGGCTCGGGTGCTGAGGTTACAATTAAAAAATCATCTCTCGTGGTAAATGGCAAGGAGATCGATTTAAAAGATATTCAATCCTTTCCAGGACTTCCATCCAAAAATTCTCTTCAACTCTCGGATAAGCCAGATTCTATTTCTACCCCGGTTAAACCCCGTCAGGTTAACAGAGGCAACAAGAGGGGACGCACTTCCAAGGCTTCTTTATGCGATGTTACTCCAAATAAATCTATGGATAATTTTGTTTTCACGGGTTCTCACAGTTTATTAAATGATGAGTCATCACCCAATCAAAACAATAAAATTCCAAGACTCAAGGATTAGCAGCTACGACCCTTCATTCTGGACATTGAAAATGGTACAACTTCTCGGCAGGATAATTTCAAATCTCCCGCTTCTACCCTTCAATCATTCAACATTTTTTTTGGAATGTGCATGGATATGGCAACTTGGGTGATATTTCTACCGTCACAGAAAAATATGGCATCCTCTGTGTTTATGAAACCTGGCTGGAACACCCCATCTGTTATCCTCATCAGCTCTTCGAGAACTTCGCAGTGTTTCAATCACCCGCCACGAGAACTTCCTCCAGAGGTCGCGCTAGCGGTGGTATTTTAATCTTACAGAATAAACGCCAATTCTCAGGTGAAATTTTGTATATTTCGAAATTTTATATAATTTTAAAAATTAGCTCGCCGTCTCTCTCTTTTATCCTCGGTATTGCTTATGTTCCTCCCGATATTGATTTTGATTCGTTCTCTGGTAACTTCGGGTTGATCCTTAACACAATTTGTCGCGAATTCCATGATATTCCTACCTTAATTGGAGGGGATTTTAATTGCAGAATCGCTAATTTTAATAATCTAGACCATTTTATGTTTGCAAATAATGCTTCTTTTCTCTCATCTAGATCTTCATATGATAATTTTATTTGTAACAAGGGAGTAAAATTGACGGATCTTATGGAGAGTAATGAATTTTTTGTTTGTAACGGGCGTGCTCTCAGCGATTCTCCTGCTCATTACACTTTTCACGGCCCTATGGGGAACAGTGTAATCGACCTCCTGTGGTGTTCTTTTAACTCTCTTCAAATTTTACAAGATTTTCGCGTTCTTAGTATAGAGACAATGTCGGACCATTCTCCTATTTGTTTATCCATCGTACATGAGGTTTTACCTCCAACTGATAGTTTTGTTAATCGTTTTCCGTCAAATAAGTATATTTTCGACGCCGTTAAGGCGGATGCCTTCGAACTTAAGATGAGATGGAGAAACGAAGTATCGGAACTGGAAGGGGACGTCAATATATTAAATGATACTTTCATTTCAACAATCAAATCCGTGGCTGGGGAACTAGGCATGCGAAGAAACTATTCGCATAATCTTTCCTCGTCTTCATTATATAAGAGTAAACCTTGGTTTGACGTAGATTGTAAGTTGGCTAAACAATCGATGTACTCAGCATATAACAATTGTAAACTTAACAATTTTCAAAGCAACTATTTTAAAGTTTATAAATATTCTGCGGCTGTGTATAAAAAACTTTTGAAAAAGAAGAAAAAGGACTATGTTTTTAGATTAATTAATGAGTTGGCTGCGGCTCGCAATTCCGCGACATTCTGGTCAATTATAAACAAATCCCGCTTTATTCCGCAAAAACAGTGCCCGATAAATATAAATGCCTGGCAGAAATACCTAAAGGAAGCTTTTCCTGTCAATCCATTACCACTTCTACCCCCTCCTAGTGACTTTCACCCTTCCCTCGATTATCAGATAAATGAATCCGAAATTAGACTTTGTTTGAGGCGATGTAGGGATGCGAAGGCTGCCGGACAGGATGGTATTAACTACGGTTTTTTAAAAAACTTACCTGACAATTGGATTTTATACTTAGAAAAATTGTTTAATAAGATTATGGACACTGAAACCATACCTGGGGCCTGGGGTGAATTAAACTTAATAATGTTGCCCAAGAAAGGTGACCCCTCTAATTACAATAATTATAGACCCATTTCACTGGTTGACTGCATTGCCAAAGTTTTTACACAGTTACTTCATAACAGAATTAGTAATTGGATCAATGAACAACAAATAATTCCAGAATTTCAATCTGGGTTTAGAGGGGGAAGAGGCTGTGTAGACAACCTCTTCACCCTCTTAGCCGCGATCCAGATTCACCTCAGACGCCCTAGACAGGCAGTCTTCGCCGCCTTTATCGATTTCAAAAGTGCCTTCCCTTCTATAAATCATAGTCTGCTTTGGAATAAATTACACAGGGTTGGTATTAGTTCAAAAATAATTAGAATAATTGCCAATTTTTACAAAAATGCTTTCGCTTCTATTAAATGCAACGGTGTCCAAACAGAGTTTGTTAAGATTTCCCAAGGTGTCTTGCAAGGAGATGTTCTAAGCCCGCTTTTATTTTCCATCTTTATCCATGACCTGGAGCTTTTTTTAATTTCTCAAGGCTGCAGAGGTTTGTCTATCAACAATATATGCGAAATTTTTTTATTAGCTTATGCTGACGATCTAGTTTTACTCTCTGACACCCCTTCAGAATTAGCGAAAAAACTAGAAGCCTTACGTCTTTACTGTTTACAAAATCATCTTACGATAAATGTAGAGAAAACGAAAATTGTAATTTTTCATCGCGGAACTAACTCTTCCTTTAACCGCTTTAAGTCCTTCAAATGCGGAGATTCGAAAATAGAAGTCGTAAAGAATTATTCGTATTTAGGTGTAACCTTCTCTAACTCATGTTCCTTTAAAGAAGCAGCGAACAAATTCATAAGCTCAGCCAACTCTGCGATAGGAGCGACTATGCGTGTGATCTATCATTCTGGTGCCGATTCATGGCAGTCCTACAGCAGACTTTTTGAAAGCTCGGTTATCAGTGTTCTTTTTTATGCGGTTCAAATCTGGGGACCTATGCACCTTGACTTCCTCGAAAAGGTTCAACTTAACTTTTTAAAACAATTGCTTTCTCTCCCTCAGGTCACCCCCGGTTACGCAGTCAGACTTGAGACGGGAAGACCCCCACTTTCCTTTGCTGTTCTCAAAAGAACTCTGTCTTGGCTTATTAAAATATGTAGTATGAATATCTCTCGGTACCCAAGACAGTGTTTGCTTCGTCTGGCCGAACTGGCTGACTCAGGGCGTAGGGACAGTAAATTTAATTGGTATGCTAACATCAAGCACTTTGTGGTAGAATGTGGCCTGGAGGACCGTCTCGAGTTGGATAGCCCGGATTCGGTTGCGGCGGAGGCGGACCTTATTTTGCAAAAATACGCAAAACTTTTGTTTATCCGTGACTTAGATTCACGAAAAGACACAAAAAGCTTGCAAATCTGGCCATACCTAGATTTAATTCCTGGAACCCAGAACTTCCTTCGCATTAGAATGAAACTAGCCATTAGGGGAACATTTGCTCAGGTCCGCCTCTCAAGTACACACTCCAACCGTTTTAAAGTAAATGGAAAATTATTCTATCTAAACCCGCATGATAATTGCCTCTTCTGTAATACGCAGGGTGGAGACTTTCACCATTTTTTGGTCATCTGCCCCAGATTCGATGACATTCGTCTTTTATATTTCCCTGAATTGCTTTCGTATGACTGCCATGAATCGTTCTGGAAGGAAATTCTTTCAACCTCTGAGATCTCAATTATTAAAAGGTTTGTCGCAATGTTCTCAAAGATGGTCGAGGTTTACGACTTGTAATGTATGAGGTGAGATGTACTATCTATGCATATTATCCGTCATAATAAGAGATTGGTTTTGTCAATTTATATATATTTTTTATGTTAATTTTTGTTTTCTTTTTTCCATATGTATGGACCGTAGGGTCTAATAATAAATAATAAATAAATAATAAGTTTCGATCACAAATTAGATGACACAATGTGTCTTTGAAGCACAAATTTTGTTGGCTACTGGGATATGATATTACATAATTAAGTTTCATAAAAAATTATTAATTTTTTAAACATTATGCCCGCCATATTGGATCCGGCGAAATGAATTTTTGAAATCTGACTTCAGATTTGTAACTAGGGACCCCAAAAACCCCTTGATAGGGGAACATTGGGCAAAACGGGGATCGGGGCAAAACGATGAGTTCGCAATATATTTTTCCACAGGTGGCGCCATTTAGTGTCAATGGCATGATTAGTGTAAATAAAGTCTATTTAACCCAAATCAGAAACAAAAAATGTGTGTGAAATTCTTTGCCCAAGTCTTTAGCCACACAGTCGCATAAGTACTAATGAATATAAGTTAAAGTTTGATTGCTCTCCATTGTCAATAAGTAGAAAGAAATTTTGATCTGTTGGAGCCAAGACGTTTAGGTTTGTAATTTGTTTTTCATTAGGTGGAAAATAAAAAAACAAAAAAACACTAAACACATGAATTAAAGGACAATCTGCCTTTATTCTAAAGAGCAACGTTTCGTCAACATTACGTTGACCTCCTCAGGCTGTAAATACAATATATTACACTTCAGTAAATTTTTTAACACAAACAAACCACACTGTATAAATACACTTAAATAGTTTTTACCTCTAAAACAGAATATGTCAAAGAATTTTTTAAAAATAAATTATCACCAAATAGGGTGTGATATAAGTATATTTTAAACGATTTTACTACAACTATATTTATACGAAAATAATAGCAAATTTTTGAAAATTGGCTGCCATGTGGAGCTGAACCGCATCCTTTTATTGCAAATATATTGTACAAAATAAAAATTTCTTTTTGATATTTTGCTAAAACGAAAATAAATAATAAATTCATAAATTATTTAATATTCTAACAGTATTTTAGATATTAGTTAACATATATAAAATTTTATAAAAGAACAGCAAATACAATATTTAATAATGAATATTTCGTTTTATTTTTTGGATAATTTGAAATCGAGATCGAGCAGTGTAATCCGGCATTGCTAAACTACTTTATAGAATAATATTTTAAAATAACCACCACAGATAAAAAAGTTTCTCTGCATGAAGCACACTGAATACGTCATATAGACCATGGAGCTGAAATTTTACGTGATACCATGGAGCTGAAATTTGACATTTATTCTAACCTCACTTCTACAATATTGCAAAATAAATCTATTCCTTCTGCAGATCGCTTTTTTCACATGAAAAGAAAATGGTAACAATACTACCAAATAGTTGTTACAGTAATATAATAGTAATGACATGGAACTGAACGCTTTTTTTGTACCCATGCAATTTTCACAAAAATAATTTTTTTTTAAGCAAAAAGTTTTCTTTTTTAAAACTTTTTTCACATGTGATTTAGTGCTAATGGATCAAAATTGAGATTTAACTTATTAGAAGGCGTAATAACTAAACACATCACACCTTAATTATAAGTCTAAAGATTGCGTTCAAAAATTGGAAAAATTGAGGGACAAAATATTTTTACAGATTTTTAAGTATGAAAAAGGTATTATGAAGTGCAATATAAACCTAAATTGTTCATAAATATAGACACTTTATGCTTGAAAAAGGCTAAGTTATAATAATGATATTTTCACCGAAAATTATTAAATTAAAGTTAACATTTTGCAAAAGGGACACGCCACGGAGCTGAAATTTCAGCAGTTATAGTGCAATATAATAGAAGTTATAATATATATATATATATTTATGTATATTTGGTTTTCAGTTACTCTCATATATACCTTTAAAATTCACTAACGCACTTCAGAATATATTTTTAATTTAGGTGTATTTTTTCAACGCCGCCAAGTAGGACAGTTACGTAAGAATCGCCCATATAGATATAGACAATTAAAAACATCAAAATAGAAATTGAATTAATAGGAAAACACGATGGATAACAAATTATTCAACGGAGAATTTTGATTGTAAAAGATGCTTGTAGTCTTTGTTTAAATTATCAAAGTTTTCTTTAACGTTAATACTATTCGGGTCGTGATTAATAAAAATCATTTCGGAAATTGTACGCTTCCGCCAGTCCCGTTCGTAATCAACAATTTTCGTACCTTGAAAATCAAATTCATGATTACTATTTTTACAATGAATGTTGATAACGAAATTCGGATTTTTATTCTTGATATGCTCCCCAACTCGAGTTTTAAGCAACCGTAGTAAACAGCGGTACAATTTTTGCAAGGAATTTTATAAACTACTCCACATTTATTCCATTTGTCAACTGAATCCTTGTCAAGCTTTACAACATTATTAAGAATCTTTTTTACTTTGGGAATAGTGCAAATGTTGTAATTTTTTAACTGTTGTTTACTTTTTGTATAAAATTGATTGTTGTTGAAAGGAATAACAATTTTTAGACAAAGAAAACTTTGATAATTTAAACAAAGACTACAAGAATCTTTTACAATCAAAATTCTCCGTTGAATAATTTGTTATCCATCGTGTTTTCCTATTAATTTAATTTCTATTTTGATGTTTGTAATTGTCTATATCTATATATGTTTTTGTATTACTTTCGTCCCTTCTTGAGTTTATATTTTTATTTTCGACAGTTTGTCTCTTGCTCTTAATGTAAACACACCGTTTGACGTTTCACCATTTGGTGATAATTTATTTTTAGAAAATTCTTTGACATATTCTGTTTTAGAGGTAAAAACTATTTAAGTGTATTTACACAGTGTGGTTTGTTTGTGTTAAAAAATTTACTGAAGTGTAATATATTGTATTTACAGCCTGAGGAGGTCAACGAAATGTTGACGAAACGTTGCTCGCTAGAATAAAGGCAGATTGTCCTTTAATTCATGTGTTTAGTGTTTTTTTGTTTTTTTATTTTCCACCTAATGAAAAACAAATTACAAATCTAAACGTCTTGGCTCCAACAGATCAAAATTTCTTTTTACTTACTAATGAATATGTTGAAAAATAAGAGCAAAAGTCCATGCGAAAATTATAAAATGTTTGAAAATGCAGATGATACTGCTCAACTTTTTCTTTTTTTAAATTATTTGTTTTATAGCGTTATTAGTGATGGGGAAAAGAAGAAAAATGATTCAGATGAAGATTCGCCAGAAAAATCCATTTATAAAACACCAATCTCCACATCAGACATTTGTGCACATGAAGATCTATGGAACGAAGGAATAGAAGTTTTTGAAAGTATGATTTATTTTAAAAATAAGGCAAAAGAAGAACCTAATGTATTAAAAAATTTTGTACATACCTTAAGAAGATTTAAAATTCTTAGAATAAAAATGAAGGAACACGGTTTTTCTTCTTTTGGGGAAGATTTTTCAATCAAGATCCGATTGAAAACTTTTTTGAACAAATACTTCACCATGGTAGAAGGAACGTAAAACCAACAACATCAGCATTTGAAGACTATTACAAAAGCTTGTTAGTAAATATTGTTTCAAACTACAATATAAAGGGTACTAATTGCGAAATAGATTCATCTTCGGAGTTTCTTGTAAATGTTAAATCTCTTTTAAATAATAATTCTACTGAAGAAACAACTGTTTTAAAAAATTGGGAGTTACCAACACTGCCAAGTCAATTTAATTTTCAGAAGCCCTTACAAAGCTCAGCTCTGAATTCAATAAATAGTAGGCTCATGGCAAAAATATTAAGAATCATAAATGTTACTTGTGCAATTTGCAAAAGTAATTTATTTTCAAACTTTAAAAAAAGCGAAGACAGTTCTCTTACTGATAATATAATATTTAATTCATTTCTTAACATTATTAATATTTGTTTTCATTATTTTCCACTGGTATCTTCAAAACTTGGCTTCACTCGAAAGATCAAAGATTATTTAATACATTCAATACATTTTAATTTTGAAGATTGTGAACATGTTAAGACTCTGTCACAAAATATTATTGAACAATACGTTGATAGTTGTAGTGAATACTATTTTGGGTTTTTGAAAAAGCTTGTCAAAGGCTTTAGCCTTCCAAATGAGTATGACAGTTTAAAGAAGTCTGTTTACCAAGCTCGCCAAAAATATAAAAAAAAAACGCGGCAACCAGTGCCTAAAAATCAAGAAGATAATAAAATTAAAAATGTGTCTAATTCACTGAAAATTGTAAAATGCGTTCAACAAGAAAGTGTACCTTGTCAATTTGTAAACGGAACTGTGATACAAAAACCAAAATTGAATACGCAAGAACGTATTAAAGTAGTAGATATTAAGGACTTGAATGTATTGCAGGCACAAAATAATTTTAAAAGAATTTAAGAAAATTGTGGCATGCCAAAGCTACAAAATAATCTAGTCGTTCGTAAGGAAAACTGTGATATATTAAAAAGTCACAACGGACTTATTGTACGTATAGAAAACTGTAATATAACGAAGACTGAGAATAATCTTTTATCGCTCAGGGAAAACTGTAGTAATTTACCAAAAATACTGTTGTGAAATGAATTTAAGCTTAAAAATAGTATGCCAGTTAAATTAATGCCTGTGAATTACTATGATTCATCTTCATCCACCAAATTAGGAAGTCAAAACTCACTTACGTCAAGGAGCTCAATACAACATAATACGCATATGGCAGTGCCAACTAAAACTTCTGATTTACCTTCGTCAATCAAATTAGTGAATCAAAACTTCCTGTTACCAAAGGAATTAAAAATTACAAATACATGTAAAATACGGCGAGTTACCCTCGTCAGTAAAATTATTAAATCAAAACTCATTGATACCAAAGAAATTGAAGAATAATTTTCGGCTACAGGTACCTATTAAGTCCTGTAATTTATCTTCGACAGTCATGTTGACAAATAAAAACTTAATGGCACAAAAAGATTTTAAGCATAATATAAACAAGCTACAGTCTATCACATCTAGTGATCTATCTACTTGCATGTTATCTTATCATAACAAATTAAAAAGAAAAAATGTTATTGTATAGGTGGTGGTATCTGAAAAAAAATCTAAAATATAATATTTATAATATGTTTTATTTTTTTATCCCATAATTTCTAACTGAAGTAAATAATTGTTTTTACCAAAATTATAACAATCTTACACTTGTGAATATTTTTGTAACATACAATTTTTAAAATATACATGTTCTAAATAAATTAAAAAAGGTACTTAGAATTTTTAGGGTTCCGTACACTACAAGTGTACGCAAGGAACCCTATAGGAAAGACTTTGTCAAAAATCGTATCCCCCCCATACCCTCAAAACTATTTGACTTAAAAGGTTCAAATTTGGTACACATATGTATTTTTACGTGTAGTTTAAAGAAAAATTATAGATAATATGATTCTAGGGGTTGGTCATAGCGTTGTCAAGAAAATAACAGAATTTTTGATAATTTTTTTTTTTTTTTGGTTGAAAACTTTTGCAATTTCTTTGACAGCGCTATCACAAATACGATCTCTATAATTTTTCTGTAATCTATATATGATACTACATTTTTGTACAAAATTAGAACTCTTTAAGTCAACTAGTTTGGCAGATAAGGGGGGGATAAAGTCATTTTTTAGCAAAAATGCTTTTAATTTGTACCATTCCTGCCCCCTATCTGCCAAACTATTATACTTAGAGTGCTGAAATTTGGTACACGTATGTAGCTTTACATCTAGATTACAAAAAAAACTATAGAGAACCTTGTTGCAGGCTGTTATCATAGTGTTTTCAAGCAAAAAAAAAACGATTTTTTACAAAAAATGCTAAAAAATTGTCGTATCCCCCCCTTGAACTTCCAAACTATTTTACTTAGAAAGTTCAAATTTGGTACACAAATATATTTTCACGTGTAGATTAAAGGAAAATTATAGAGAACATGATTAAATAGGTTTAACATAGCGTTGTCAAGGAAATAATAAGATTTTTGAGCATTTTTAGAATATATTGGCCTAAATCTAGAAATATTATTTTGACAGCTCTATAATCATCACTTTCTCTATAATTTTCCTGCATTCTACACCCAAAAATACATTTGTCTCTCAAATTTTAGCTCTCTAAGTCAAATAGTTTGGAAGATAAGGGGGGGGGGGGATACGGTCTTTTTTTTTTTTAGCAAAAATGCATTAAAAGTGTACAATTCCAGCTCCATATCTGCCAAAGTATTGTACTTAGAGTGCTGAAATTTGGTGTACATATGTAGTTTGCCGTATAGGTTACAAAAAAACTATAGAGAACTTTGTTGCAGATCGTTATCATAGTGTTTTTAAGCAAAAACCAACGATTGAAAAAAAAGCTAAAAAATGACCGTATCCCCCCTCCTATAACTTCCAAACAATTTGACTTAGAGAGTTCAAATTTGTTACACAAATGTATTTTCAAGTGTAGATTACAGAAAAATTGTAAAGAACATTATTGTAGAAGTTGATCATAGCGTTGTTAAGGAAATAAAATGATTTTTGAGTATTTTTTATGGATATTGGCCAAAATTTCTGGATTTTTCGTTGACAGCGCTATCATCATCACGTTCTCTATAATTTTTATGTAATTTACACCTGAAAATACATTCCTGTACAAAATTTGAACTCTCTAAGTAAAATATTTTGGAAGATAGGGAGGGTGTGTGGTTCATTTTTTATAAAAAATGCATTGTATATTATATATTATATATAATATGTATAATATATTTATATACTATATATTTAATAGTATCAAATATATTAAAAATTGTTTTATTTTGTGTACGGAACCCTCGGTTTTAGTGCGAGTGTAACTCGAACTTGCCCGATTTTTTTCTTTTAAAGACAATCTATTTTTAATACAAAATTATATAATAATTGAAAAAACAATTATTACAAAAGAAGTTCGGCAGTGTAAAAAAATTATAAATTACTGCATTAAAAAAGCCATAAGTATGAACATTTGTTTACAAAATAAATTCACTTATTTACAAAGATTATAATAAAAATCATTTTTAAATTTAATAATTTAAAAACAGTATTCATTATAAAAATAGATAATATTAGGTTTAAAAATTAATTCTAAATTTGTATATAAATTACATAATACTTTTAAAAAATATAGTTTAAAAAAGAGAAATAATGACGTGTCTTCCATAAGGACCTTCTAGATAGTGGAAACTATCAAATTTTTCGGTTTGTTTTGGTCTCTTTTATTCATTTTCCGCACATTGCTCTGTTCCTATTTAATTTTATCCTGAATATCACTAAAGAACCTTCTTTACGTGTAGTCTATATACTTTTTTCCAGCGGCTATCCGTTTTTCATGTAAAGATTTTGTCGAACAATATTGCCACATCAGCAACATGACTTATCTGATTATCACTTTCCTCTAAGTCAATTTCTGCATTATAATTTTCTTGAACAGCAATAACATCTATGGAAGATAAGTAATTTTTACTATATAGAAATATAAATATTCATCTATATATATTAGGGTGTCCCAGAAAATAAAAATATTTTTTTTCTTTGGTCTCACCCCTACAAAACCTTTCATTTTACGACAAAATAAGTGTACTGTATGTAAAAAAAATTAATTTTAATTTTGACCCTTAGTCCAGGGCCTCTGTATCATTAAAACGTTTAAAATTCAGTTTTCTCAGATGTAAACAAAATGTAAGTGCCAAAGACTTAAAAATGATAAAAATTAGGATAAAATACTAAAAATTAACAGCTGAACCAAATTAAATTTCAATTTCATTAAGTATCAACTGTTATTTAATAAACTTTTGTTTAAAAAGTCATCACATCTTTTTTAAACAATAATTTATCAATATATTTGATACTTTGAAAAAAGGCAAGTTTATGTGTTTTAGCAGTTAATTTATATTATTTTATCCTAATTTGTATAATCTTAAAAGTAATTCTTATACTTACATTTGGTTTAAACATGAAAACAAATTTTTAACGTGTTGATGATTTAGAGGCCCTGGACCACGGGTCGAAATTAAAAATAATTCTTTTTACATACAGTGCACTTATTTTGACGTAAAATGAAAGGTTTTGTGGGGGTGAGACCAAAGAAAAAAAATTTTTTATTTTTTGGGACACCCTAATATATATTCAAGACAATAAAATAAAGTTTATTTATATTTGTTGTTATTACCTAATGGATTTGTCAAGTTAATAGTGGGTACTGCGTCATTGCTTAGACGCTTTTGAACAAAGCAATTAACGTGAAAATCAGACTTACAAATGCTTCTCTCAATCAAATTTTCTAGAGAAAAATTTAAGAGAATTTCATTTTTACACGCCGAAATCCACTGGAACAATCGGTCACGTCCTTTAGACGGGCACCTATAATGTGCCCTTTTTTGCACCACAAGAACTTACAGCACATTTTCGGCCCATTTTAATCTAAGGATCACAACAAAATAATAAAAGAATCCACTTCTAGGTTAAAAAATTAAATTAAAACTAAAAAAGAAATTTAATATAAAAGAATATGAATATATTTTTAAAATTAAATTGAGTATTTATTTTAAATAGTCAAGACAGTAATATATTTTTGCCGTTTTTAACGTTTCTTTGTCTTCTCAAAGATACTTTACACATAGATCCGGCAAGGGTCCTGGTGGCATGTGGACTAACTAAAAATTTCCATTAGTAAGAAAAGGACACAGAATCTCCGTCCTTTTCTTACTAATGGAAATTTTTAGTTAGTCCACATGCCACCAGGACCCTTCTTTAATTTATTTTGAGGTTATAGTGCTCTTGGAAGCTTTTTTCCTTTTCAAATGAACGGAATAGTTCACAAAACTGATCCATACCTAAGTAAGATTAATCATCTAGTAAATAAAAATCCGTTCCTATCAATATATTTTAATTACTTTTTGAAATAATAATTTTAATTGACAGAATAACAAAATTGTTTATGAAAGAAGCTACCGGCAATTACCACACATTGCCACTACACAGTCACCGACAATATGTTTACTTGTAGTTGTGTGCAGAAATGCTGCCATCGCCGCCCATTGACAGATACTTCTAATCAGCTGTGAAATGCATGAGACCTTGTCGGGCGTGGGCATGAGTCAGACTTGAGTAAGGTTTAAATTAGATCTGATATAATTTTCAAAAATTCTAGAACTAAATAAAAAAAAATTACCGGGCAACTGCGAGGACTCGCGCTCAGAGGGTCCCGTACGCGAAATTAAAATTGATTAATTTTTTTTTTTGTAATTATTTATTTTTAACGATTTATTTCAATTATTTATTAGATATTTATTATTTGTATTATTTGAATAATAATAAATTAAAATCATAATTTTTTTCTTTTTATTAAAATTTAAGTATAAACTTAATCATTTTTATAAGATTAAAAATTTCCAATTGAATAGACTGAGCTTTTTTATATAATTTTGAATTTTAAAGACAAAAATTTTTTTTTCTTTTAAATTTTTTTTTATTTTCAAACTTTTAAGGTAATTTAAACATGAAAATAAACATTTTGTATAAAAAAATAATCTGAAACTGTGGAATATTGTAGCTGTTTAGAAGGGAAAAATTTTTTAATGTAAAATTTCAATTTTTCGAAGAAAATGCTATAATAATAAATTTAAACCACAATTTTTATGGTTTTATAAAAAATTTTGCATTATATTACATATTTTTGCCAATTCCCAATCTTTCAGGATAAATACGCTAAGCTCTAGCATAGGAGTATTTTGTCATTTTTCAACTTTTCATTAATAACTTTTGAAAACTAAGTCCAACAATGTTCGCTATATTTTTCCTGTAATCTATACGTAAAAATACCTAAATGCACCAATTTTCAATACTCTAGGTCAAATAGTTTCGGAGATAAGGGGGGGGGGGGGTAAATAGACATTTTAATGCATTTTTTGAAAAAAATCTTGTTATTTCCTTGACAACGCTATGAACATCACGTTCAATCATGTTCGCTATATTTTTTCTGTAATCTACACGTGAAAATACATAAGTGTACCAAATTTCAACTTTCTATCTCAAATAGTTTGGCCGCTAGGGGGGGGGGGGGGGAGGTAATGGTTTTGCGACGGAAAAACGAGTGAAAACATAAGGGTTCCGGATTTGACACTTTGTGTCAGGAACCCTAATAACTTGCAGGTTAATTATATAGCAAATATTTATATTTCATTTAAAGATTGGTTCTTAGCCAAATTCTTTCAAATAAATATTGCTTTTTTTAAATATTCAATTTTAGTTTCTTATTTTCAAAGAATTTGTTTCCAAGATGCACCACGAGGAGGTGTAAGAAACTTTAAACATTAAAGTTTATTACAAACTAATCTAGCATCTCACCTAAACTAAAAGGTATTATAAAATTTTATATGAACTATTTTAAATTGTTTTAAATTCATTAAAAATTTATAAGGTTATAAGGTTTAAGGTTTCGATTTTAAAGTTCAAAATACTATAAAACAGAAAAAGCCAGTGACATAAATTCTGCCGTGCAAAATTAAAAAGCCATAACATGATTTTTTACTTAGGTTGTGTTGGTTACCATAATTATATTGCTTCATTTATAAAAATATAGAAATTAAAATTTTGAGAAATATCCATGATAGGTATAAATAATAATTTCTCACAGCTTTCACGAATCAAATTTTTCATAATTACAATCTTTATGTTTTTTATAGTTAAAGCAATAATACAATAGTCAACATAACTATTTATTACTTTTAAAAAATGTTTTTCAAATTAAGTTAAAACTTTTCGTTAAATTTTATATAATTTACATTTGTTAGCAATCTTTAATAATATTTGAGAGATTTAAAATTTTACTTATTTCCCGCGACTACAGAAGGCTGTAGGGAGAAAAACGAAGGAAGAGCAGTACAAAAATGACGACGAAAAAGGCAGGCGCGCTTTGGCCAAACTGTGGAGTTTTAAATTTACTATTTATTACCGTGTTTAAAATTATCCTATATCAATTAATAGTTTTTCGTTAGTCATAATAAAGAGTTCAATTAAACTTATTGTGTTCCATTTAATACACTCCATCAAATCAGAAGTGGGATTATCAGACAGTTTTATATGGGTGGACGTCGTGTTAGTGAGTCGGTGTCTGAGCCAAACACCGGTGGAGTGGGGCGACCAGTATTGACAGTACCGGCACACGAGTGGGAAAAATACGAACGTGAGCGCAGACATTATGTGACAGGTTTGATGAAACAGAATTTAAATCGTGTTTTGATCAGAGTCAGTACGCATCAGTCTATGATTCAGATTTTTAAACTCAGTCGTGGACAAGTACGGATACTATACGGTCAGAACGAGAGAGAACGCGAAATACAGAATGGAATCAATCCGTCTTCGTCTGTCAGTGACAGAACATGGACGATTTCAAAACATTCAACCCTTTATCCAGACGCACATCGGAAATCCCTGCCAAACGACTTCGATTCTTTATCTGGCTGCTCCGGGAGTCAATACTATCATGGTAGTATGAAGGATGATCGAGACAGTTGGTCGAAACCAAGAGAGAGAGAGAACAACAACATTTTTCGAGATCAAAAACAAACCGACACGCAGCAAATTGCGCGACTGATGCACGAGATAGAGACTATACTGGAATTAATCATTCTGAGGCTTGTCCAAAAAAGACTTTGAACGAATTACTTGCGAAATTAATGCTGGATAATCCGAAACTGCTGATGGACAATCCTCCTCTGTTAAAGACTCTAGCAGGAGCAACCAATACCAATCCAGAAAATGAAACCGGACGTCATCGATGCATGCAACCAACGACGTCTGAAGTAAAAGAGTTTTCGGGATTAGGAAAAGCATGAATCGCGGAGATCTGGTTAGAAGATCTTGATGATATGGCCTCATTATTTAATTGGGATGTAAACACTAAGTTGACTGCGGCGACGACGGGTTTGACAGATGTCGCTCGCGAATGGTGGTCAGCGAAACGACTTTTAATAAAAACATGGGATGCCTTTCGTCAACGCTTTAGTAGAATTTTCATTCGAGGAGACTCTGCATCAGATATCTGTCAACAACTGACAGAAAGAGAACAATCTCGGGACGAGGACACAATGAAATATGTAGTGGATAAGTTGTATTTGTGTCGAAAACTTAAATTGAAATTCATCGATATGAAATTCTGGCTGGCCTTTGGTCTAGAGATTTATACCTGCAACTTAGTTATCGAAGACACGATAATGAGCAAGAGTTATTACATGATTTAGCTGATCTCGAAGGGCTATACACCTTAAGGAAACCACCGAAAGACCATCCACATCATCTGGAAGAGAACAGTCCAAATGTTACAATTGTGGTGAATCGGGACATTTGGCTAGAGATTGCCCACGGGATCGTGACCGCATGTTATGTAACCGATGTAAGAAGCCTTGGCATATTGGCAAGTCATGTACCGAAGAATTGACTAACACCGAGATAAAAAAGGAGTCAAGAATCTCAGTTGTAATGAACACAAAACCAATGTTAAAAGACGTGATTGTGAACAATAAATATTCGATGGTAGGATACATTGACAATGGAAGTTCGGATTGCATCATTCGAAGTGTAATTGCTCGTGAGTGTGGATTTGTGTTTTGAAAACCTAACATCGGATGTGACGTCATTATGGAAGTTGGCGGACAGTAGAAGATCCTTGGGGTGGTGGATCTGGAAGTTGAGATTGACGGTGTTATACGACAAACTGTCCCTACCTTGGTTGTTCCGGATGGAGCTATTCCGTACAGTCTACTAATTGGTCGCAGTCGGATTAATCAACCAGGAATTAGAAAAACATCGGATGAAGAACAAATATGGTTTTAGAGATCTCCTAAGTTGTTAAAGGAATTACCCATCGAAGCTGCGGAGACTTCTGCCACTAACGGAACGATGGTCTTTTTGGAACCGTCCCTGACTCCAAAATCAGTCAATCTTGTGTGGACTTGTTGTACCTATAGACCTATGCAGGTCTTGGTAGCTAACTACGACGACAAAGAGAAAACTGTGATATCAGGAGAACGTTTGTTAAAAGAAATCACCTTTGTGGAAAAGGCACAGGAACTGGAGCCCCAGCGAGAACCTTTACAACAGGAGAAGATGCATTTCGGATCGCAGCTGACTGACACCCAAAAAAAACTAATTGTAGCTCTAGCCAACAAACATCGGAGAGCATTTTCACTAAATTTGGATGAATTAGGATGCACCAAACTGACTGAAATGGAGATACGAGAAAAAGATAGAGCTGCGCCTGTGCGACGACCACCTCATCGAGTGTCTGGAAAGGACAGAAGCACCATGAAGCAGCCGGTGTTCAAATGGAACCAACAAATAATGAAGCTCTCGTTCCCCCTCCAGGTAACTCTGACGTTCAAGTACGTCATAGTGTAATCCAGCAGGAACCAGATTGCAACCCTGAAACCCCGCGGAGAACAGCACAGAAGCGAAAATTTAGTTCGAAACAAATTGATTTAACAAAAAAACTCAAAAAAGAACCTCCAAAAAACACCAGATGGATGATAGGGAAAATAGTACTCCTACCTTTTTGACAAAGTTTCTGACTAAAATTCAATCCACAGGGATTGAGGATAAAATGCAGCCTAATCAAACAGATGGGGACAATAAACAAGTGGAAAATATCCCAGAATAACAGTTAGCCACGGTTCGTTCAGGATTTCCGGGCTTGGATGGAGACTACGATGTGACAAATACAGAAGAATTAATAAAGAGAAGGATTATTTTCTGGAATGCACATGGTATTCGAAATGTCACAGATATCAAGGACTTAATCAGCCCAGGAGATATTATATGCATTAACGAAACGTGTCTTGAAGCGGAGAGGATTAACTTCCTGGAGGACAGCCGTTATGACCAGATCCAGATTCCAGCTACAAGAGACTTCAACCATGGCAGAGCAAAAGGTGGACTACTGATGTTTTTTGATCCATTGTTTTATACTTTAACGGTAATAACCAAATGTCATAATCAATTATTTGTAAGGGTCAGTTCATTGTTAGACGATGTAGTTTTTATTATTGGTCTTATTTACGCTGCCCCAAATGAGGATTTGGATATATTTTTTGATAATTTTAACTGTTTTTTAGATAGTATTTTGGTAGAATTCTTGCATTTTCCTATTATTATTGGGAGTGATACGAATGGCAGGGTTGCTGATTTAAATCAACTGGATCCAAACTTTCTTCAATACTCTAATTATTTAAATTGTGAAAGAAAATCTAGTGATAATATTTTGAATAATAAATGTAGAATAGTTGCAAATCACTTTGAAAATAATGAATTCATTCTTGTAAATGGTAGATCATTAAGTGATACACCGGCAAAATTCACGTTTTTTGGCTCAGTTGGGGAAAGCGTGGTGGACTTGGTTTGGTGTTCGAGAGGGTCCCTTGCACTGGTCACAGATCTAAAAGTTAATCAGATAACCACCTTCTCAGATCATTTTCCGGTGTCCTTATATTTGGAAGGCGCTATTCAAAGCAAAAGGAATAATTCTATTTCTAAATTTTAATTTGATGCTGAAAAAGCTTTGACATTTTATAACAACATGGCAATGAAAGAGGAGGTGGCTTGGTTAGATAATGATGTAGACGAGCTTAATTCAATAATTGTTACGACAATCAGAGATGTGGCTGATGAATTGGGGATGTCATTATCCTCCAGTACGAACGGAAAATTAAGGCGAAAATCTTGGATTGATGCGGAATGCTTGGATGCGAAGAGGCGAGTCTCGGAGGCGCTTGGGCTTTGTAGGGCTGAGGGGTTTTCTTACTCGAACTCAAATAAGTATTATAAAGAAAAAAGATTTTATTTAAAAGTTTTAAAAACTAATAAAGATAATTTTGAATTAGCTAGAATAAACGCGGTGAATAATAGTAGGAATTCAGCTCAGTTCTGGAAGACGATTAATGCGTGTCGCCCTCTGGTTTATCAGCTGCCAGTTATAAGTGTAAATGCATGGATGGAATTTCTCGTTAGTTCCTTCCCTGAAAGGAGCGTGGATATGGATGTCGGAGCGCAACAGTTACAACAAAATTGACTTTTTTATATATACCACCTTTTCAATAAAATGTTATCAGAAGAAAAAGTTCCCAAAGAATGGGGTAATATAACAACTGTTATGTTTCATAAAAAGAAGGGGACCCTAGGGCTCCAGGCAATTATAGATCAATAGCCCTAGTAAATTTTTTGCCCAAAATATGTACGCAAATTTTATGCTCTCGAATAGTAAAATGGGCCGAATCCTAAAATTTGATTCCGGAATCGCAGGGGGGTTTTAGAAAGGGCAGGAGTTGCCTGGATAACTTTTTTATCCTTTCGTCGGTTATTCAAATCCATCTAAGCAATCCGGGCGCAATAGTATACGCATGATTTGTAGATTTTAAAGGGGCTTTTCTAAATGTCCAGCATGATTTACTGTGGAAAAAATTGTACTCGGTGGGTCTAAGCTAAAAAATTATAAAGGTGATTAAAGATTTCTACGACAAAGCGTTTACAAATATAAGAACGATGGTTCAACGGAGAGTGTCAAGATCACCCTTGGTTTACTTCAAGGTGAAGTGTTAAGTCCCTATTTATTCCTGTTATTTATATCCGATATGGAAGAATATTTTAGAAAACAAGGATGTAGGGGAATACCGATTAATAACACTACGGAGATTCCTGTGCAGGGGTATGCAGACGATTATGTCCTTTTAGCAGATTCCCCATTAGAAATGTCTTAAAAATTAAACGCTTTATACGTACTGTAAAATTAATAAACTCATAGTTAATATTGACAAAACAAAAATCGTAATTTTCACAAACTCCGGGAATTCTAAAGCTAAAAATTTCAAATCATTTAAGTTCGGCAATGACAATATCGAGGTTGTTGACAAATACACGTATCTAGGCGTGCCGTTCCGTAATTCTTGTTCTTTTGCTCCTGCTGCGAGAAAATTTATAGACTCGTCGAATACAGCGGTAGGCTCAGTTCTGGGAACAATTCATTCAGCAAGGGTTAATTCTTGGGATTCGTGTTCTAAACTCTTTTAGAGTCTGTCAGGAAGCATTCTTTTTTACGCATGCCAAATATGGAAATTTAACTGCTTAGATGATATACAGAAAGTTAAGCTATCATTTTACAAGAAATTATTCAATCTTCCAACTTGCACTCCCAATTACGCAGTCAGATTGAAAACGGCATCGCCTCATCTGGCCGCGGATGAGCTTAAGCTCGTACTGTCATGGTTAACAAAAATTCCACGGATGAACATTTCTCGATATCCCAGGCAGTGTGCGGAGAGACTTTTGGGACGGGCGAGGGGAAGGCCGGACAATAAATTTAACTGGTTCATCCAGATTAAGACAGCTTTTTTTGTGCCCTGCGGATTGGGAGAGCTTTGGAAGGAGTTGCATTTTGATACTTTCTCTATTGATAATCAGTTTGTTCTAGAAACGTATAAAGAATTTATTTACAAACCAGATAAGGCATGTGTTGAACTATCAAAAAGTCTTTTGATCTATCCCAGTCTGGGCCTGCCGGGAGATTTACGAGGTTACCTCTTCTTGGATATACCATTGAGATACAAAAAGATCCTGGCTCAGGTCAAACTAATTAACAATCATGTATGCAGAATTGTG
Source organism: Ganaspis brasiliensis (assembly GCA_037103525.1). Classification (NCBI taxonomy): domain Eukaryota; kingdom Metazoa; phylum Arthropoda; class Insecta; order Hymenoptera; family Figitidae; genus Ganaspis; species Ganaspis brasiliensis. Next base: position 1,777,032 of record JAZKLR010000018.1, read on the forward strand.
TTTGACGGACAAAAAATAGCATTTCGCCCGGGGACTCTCTGTGAAGCTTGCCACATGGAAAATGAAAGCTTATTCCACATACTGTTAGATTGCCCAGCATGCAATCACCTACTGGAGGAATTTTTTAAGGATAATGTAAATGGAGAGTCTCAGATTGAGTGCTGGTTAGATCTCTTCGCATCCGGGGATTGTAGAACAATTAAAAGACTGATAAACGTGCTTGTCAAAATATTTATGGAAAGAATCTGAGACTGAATGTGAGTCAAATATGTTCGACGGGTGCTGTGCTGAATTTGCCCTGTTTATACTTATTTTAATTGTATTGTCCGGATATTTATATGCGTTATTCTCTTGTATGCACATGAATGTGCTGTAAGCAAGAGATTAAATAAATAAATAATAACTTTTTTTACATTTTCGGTACGTTTTACTATAATTTTTTTTTGCGTCATATAAAAAAGCTTTCAATGTTTTTAATAAAAAATATTGCGAACAATTAGGAAGATGTATAGCATTCTGAAATCATAGAAAATAAAAATTTGTCGAATAACTGGCATGTGTCTAATAACTAATAACGTGTCTAATAACCCTATAAAGATTTCAAACTGTATTAAAAAAAGAAAAGAAAAAGATAAACAAAATAATATCCGAAATAAAGTTATATAGAATTTGTGACGTATTATACGTATACACATTACGTCCTGAATATCATATACAATGCATTTTCTATTGGTGGGGAGTAAAATTCATATTTTACAAATGTAGAAAACTCAAATAATTTACGTCAAAAAATCGAAATTATTTGTAATTACACAACCCTGTCCAAAATACGTACCCTACGGACTTTTCGTAAAAAATACGGACGTTTAACGTACTCAAAATAAAATTACGTACTTTTCCCTCATTTACGTATCCAGTTTGAGGCCTGCATTAGTAATACTGCCAAAATATTGTGAATTTCTATTTTTATTTATAATAATAAAATTCATCTCTTAAATAATCAGAAATTTGAAATTATCTAGTTGCTTTTATCATTTCGAATTTTTCAAAATTAATTTGTTGAATTTCTGGATCATTTTCTGAAATATCAAATTGTTTTAAATCTTTAATTTTAGAGTAATGTGTAAGACCAAATTCGTATGGCATTGTACCTTCATTATATGTTATTCAATTATTGTAGGTTAGAAATTTTTGTTTTTTTTTTATTTTGAAAATTTTAGGGGAGATGGCCTCAAGTTGGACACCCTTTCGATTTATTGCTGTAGAATCCAAACCGATTAAAATATATTAAAATATTTTATACTGGATGAACTTATGGCCACAAGGATAAAAATTTATTTTGAACATTAACATTTTTTAAAGCATTTTTTCTAATTGTTAAAATTTTCGGTCTAAAAAAAAGTGTCCCCAAGATGGACACTAGGGTGCCCATATAAAATAAACATTTTTTCTGTATCGTATCCTACCCGTAAATTTTCTTTCTTTTTATGAGAAGATATGTTTTCTATTTTTTTAAATTTATTAAATATAATTTAGAGGTCACGACGAGTCATTTTAGGTCAAAAAATGCTTTTTTTTAGGTTTTTCATTTTTTAAACTTATAATATGGGTAGATAACAATATTTTTTTTTGTAGAATATCACTTGAAACTTAACACTTCATTAGTTTAAACTTATCTCATATAATGAATAATAATTGTAAAGTAGAAAAAGCAATTTTTAATGGTTTAAATTTAAAAAAAAATGAAATTTTATAGAGTGCAATAAAGTTATAACTTTTTTCCTGTTTTATAGTTGTATTCTGAAATTTTAAATTCTTCTGCATTTACTGCTTCCAAAAAAATAAGAATAAAACTCTGCAAAAATGTCATATTTTATTTAAAAATTACATTTTTTGTGTATTTGTAACATTTTGTATAGTTTAACTTATCCCATATTCTTTCCTTTTTCTACTGTTCTTCGGTTTAATTTTTTTTTTTACTCTTAAAAATTGATATTTCTACCCTGAAATAATATAAATACTTCTTAAATAATGGTAAAAGATTTTGTTTCCTTAATTTATGGTCAAAAAATTGTCACACTTTTAGATTTGAGGCTTTTCAGAGTTTCCAAAAATATTATTATTCATGCGGAATAAATTTTGACTAATTCATTGGTAAATTTGAAGTGATTTTTTACAGAAAAATATTTTTATTAATCTATTTTATAAGTTTAGAAAATAAAAAACCTATAAAAACGCATTTTTTTACCTAAAATGACTCGTCACGACCTCTAAATCATTTTTAAAAAATCTAAAAATATAGGGAACATATCTTCTCATAAAAAGGAAGAAAATGTAAGGGTAGGATACGATATAGAACAAAATTTTGTTTTTCATGGGCACCCTAATGGACACCTTCTTAAAAGTCTTTGAAAATTGTAGTAAATAAAAAATACCCATCGTGTAACAATTCTTAAACTAATTTTTAATCATTATACGGAATTTATCAAGAAATAACATTTCTAAAAACTTCAATTTAATAGCTTAACAGTAAAAAGTAATAAAATATCGAAAAATATCGATATATTAAATTCTCTAACGATAACATCACATTTTATGGTGGAAAATAAACAATTTTAATTAATTGACTCAAAAAATTATTAAAAAAATTGTAAAATCGAAAATATGCAAATAAATACATTGACATTTGAGGTCTGTCCATCTTAGGGTACATGACACCATTTTTTAATCCCCAGTAAAAACAAAAACCAACTGGTTTTTTTTTCAAATGTGCATCAAAATCTTCGTCTATACAAACAACAAAAAAGACAGAAAGGATATGGCGCTGTCATCTTTAACAAAAATTTTATATTAAATGTTCTATCATGCGGCCCTGTCCATCTTGGGGCCTGCTCCCCTACTCTTTGTGGATGTATTAGTGAAGAAAAATGAATTGCATCATCGTTCCATGTGTTACAAGAAATTTTGCTTCCATGATTATTATTTATCAGAAATTTAAATAAGCTGCCTTCTTTATTAGGAATATCTTTAAAAGGAAATTTTTTTATTTTTTGTATCTGCTCAACATAATAAACGGCGGACCTGGAAAAATATAAAAAAATCTTGAAAATGTATTGGTCTTAATAAAATTAAAAGATTAATTTTTTAAATTTAAAGATGTAATTGAGAGATGATTATACTAATTTTAATGTTTGAAAATTTGAAAATATAGGGTAATTAATAAAACATATGATGACATATTGAATTTTCATCAAAACTTTATGAGAATTTAGAAATTAATAAAACTTTCGAAAAAGTCTAAATGCTTTAGTCGTTGGCACCCTAACCCCAGTCATTGGCACGTCAGGCCCAGTCGTTGGCACTCCACTTTTAAATACGTCATAATTTTCTAAAACATCCACATAATTTATTTAAAATCAGGAAAGATTGATAAACAATGTTTAAATTATGTAAAAAATTAAAAATTACTTTAATATTTTATGTACTAACGATGTAAAGCGTAAACAAAATTTCCAAACCTCCCCTATTAAAAATTCTTACGTAGGATCTGGTTTTGGATCTTAGGTAAGATCTTACCTAGTAACTTATGTTAGTTCTTATGTGATTTCTTATGTAAGAAATTACGTAAGATCTTACGTGTGCATTTAGCAAAAGATCTTACGCAAGTTCTTATGTAAAATGGGGGCTAACCATCCTCGTCAGCTGTGGATGACATGGGTTCTGGGAAGAATAGGACACTCCCGCCTCCTTGGATTTTCTAAGTTGGTGTAGAGTAGTCTCGATCTAGGGTTGGCGCCGGATAGACCGGTTGTCTGTTCGATCTGACCAACGACACCTAACCCAATCTAAGGTTCCACACTGTGCCGAGGGATGGATGGCACCAGGGTTACAAAATCCGGCGTGAAGCTGCCCGGGATGGTGCGAACGTCGCTCAACCTACGTGCTCTTCAATTTGGCGTCTGTAAAGCGCAGGCGTCGGTTGCTGATGCCGGGGGCCTGGGCGGCGGACGCACTGTCGTCGCCAGTGACACGTTCGGAGGTGTCGCGAGCGGTGCTAGGATACCTGGCGCCCTCCTAGTGTACAAATGCCTTACCCACATATTGAAGCTCTGTGTGGGTGACTGTTTTTTCTCCCAGGCTCGTGGGATTCATATGGATACTGACGATTTAAATTTAGATGACGATGTGCGCCCAGGGGGCAGTGGTGAGGCACCGCCGGCAACGAGTGCCACAGGACCGGGTTCGGTAGGAACAAATCCATCGTTTTTGACGGCGGATGGTCAGAGTAGGTCGCGTCGCGGAAGTGCGACAAGTATTAGTAGCGTTGGCAGCGCTTTTAGCAATGCAGACCTCGCTTACTGCGAGGAAGAAAGGGTGAAGGCCGAAAATCTTCGCGAGAAAGAGGGGAGGATTTTCCTCGACATGGAAAAGGAACTGAGGCTTATGATGGAAAAGCTAAAGGTTCAAAAAAACGTTGCGGCGGAGATCCAAACTGGATTGAAGAAATTCAACCAGTGGATCCCCGATTTATGGAAGATACATTTGGAGGCAGATGCAGCAGATTCTAGGCTTTATATTGGCCTGAAGAACTGCGAAATTGATCGAACCGAAAGGCAAAAAGTAAGAGAGCGCGTCCAGGCCAAAGCAATGAGAGCTTTGGTCTTGGAGTGTAAGAGGAATAGAGAAAACGGTGGAGGGTCATCTCCAAAAACCAAGAAGCTCAAGAAGCCGTCCGAGACCTTAGCTGAGAAGGCTAAGGCTCCGAAGAGGGTTAAAAGGAGGGAGGTACCTCCAATTGTTCCTCCCAAAGTAGTAGTGGAGCCTATGAGACCCAAGAAATCGACGCTCTTAGTGCGGGTTTCCCAGGGACAGACATACGCCTCTGTCCTTGGGAAGCTTAGAAAGAAGGTGGACCCTGGCTCCTGTCATTCCACGGTGGTGGGTGCAATGCCCACAAAGCAGGATAACCTTCTCCTACGATTAGAAGAAGGTTCAGATGTAAAGGCCTTCACGGCCAAGGTTGCCGAGGCCGTAAAGGCATATGAACTGTCAAGGCCCCGGATGACCAAAGGGTAACTTTGGAGATCCGAGACCTGGACGGCCTTACCGAAAAAGAAGAGGTAGTAGTAGCCCTCGAGGAGCTCTTACGGACTCCTCGAGAAAAGGAGATCTTGGTTGTGGACCAAGATGATGCTAAAAGGTTAGAAGAAAAAGGAAGGGTAAAGGTGGGAGTTTTAAGTTGCCACATTAGGAGGAGGTTGATAGTGACCAGGTGCCATAGGTGCCTAGCCTACGGCCACAAGAAAGCTGAGTGCAAGGGAGTGGACAGATCCTCGGCATGTTTCAAGTGCGGAGGATCTGGTCACACTCTTGCAGAGTGTACAAAAGAAGCACTTTGTTTCCTGTGCTCGGAAGAGCAGGGCATGACGGAAGAGTCCCATGTCGCAGGCTCGGGTAAGTGCGCCTGTTTCAGGAGAGTCCTGCAACAGGCAAAAAGAGAAGAGGCTTTGAAGCGTAGCCGCTTCAGGGCCGCCTAATTCGCAGAAAAACTCAGATAGAGGAAGTTTCTTCCTTTTGAAGCGTTTTTAGAGCGAATGGACGGTTCATCGAGTCCCTGGACCCAACTTGTGTGTGTTAAGGACCTTCATGACCGTCAATGATAGTAGGTCCCGTGGACCGGAGAAATTCGCTTTGGCGACAGAGTAGGGGATATAAGACCACTCCTGATGGCGATACGCGCGGAAAGTGCTAGCCGGGAGTGGTCTTAAGGTCCCTAAAAAAGGGTGTGTATTTGGCGGGTTTAATTTTAAAAAACGTTATATTCATAAATTAAATTAAAGTTAAAGAAACTCAATTAATTAATTTTAATTAATTATAGTTAATTAAAATTAACTTTAAAAATAGAAGATAGAATAATCTATTTTCAAAAGTAATTTTTAGACATTTTTCAAATTGTCTAAAAAAAAATATTTAAAAAACTTATTCATAATAAGGCCATTCATAACCATTCATAATAGTTTGACGCCCTTCTATTTTTTGTTAAAGGAAAGACGCCTTGTATCTTATCCTTTTAAGAAGCTTATTTCTTGATCCATATATAATACCTAAGAGTTCGGTGTCATTTGTGAGGCAAAATGATGGCAGCCCTCCGGCAGCAAACCGAAGAAACAAAGTTGCGTGATTATTCTGTTTCAAACCGTTTCACCTGTAAAGTGTATGAGTCACGATAGTTTGTTTACATTGTGCAATGTTTTAACTAAAAGGTTAAAAATTAGTTAAATTAAAATTTTGTAAATTAAGTGTGGCGCCTTAAATAATTTTAAGATGTGAGGAGGACGAGAATTTAATGAATATGTACGTAACAGTTATAATATTGGTAAGTTTTTATAAGATAATTGTGTTTAAACATTTTAATAAAAGTAAGGTTATTGTTTTGAAATGTATTCTATTCCATTTAAATAATAATACTAATTTGTTTAAATTACATATTGTTTATAATTAATTATTATTTTAATAACATAATTTAGAAACATCTTTTTTAATATTAATTTAACTAGTTTTGTCAATGTAAAACTAAAATTATAACAAGCTATTTTATTAAATTATATACTTCATTTACTCTCCCTTTAACGGGTTCTAGGGATCCGCTCCCTTTACAGTTTTATTACAATAACCTTCTTATAACTACCTATTTACAATTTTAATCTACTGTGACGAGCGACTATTTTCTCGCTCGATTTTAATCGAATCGCATACCGGTTACGCGCGATATTTCAATTTCATTAAGTTCTATCTTTTTAGAAATAAAATACTATTTCACAGCATTCCTAACATCTACATTGTCCCAACATTGAAAAGACTTCTCAGAAAAGCACAATGCAGTGCAATAAATAAACTTTATTTATAACGAGAAACTAAAATAATTCTTACGGAAAATTAGGACATCCAATCTAAATTACGGGAAAAACAGGAAGATTAAACTTTCCGGTAATAAAGGCTATTCAAGAGCTAGACCCAGGAGGCTCTTTGGGCCCTCCGCTCCGATTACCAGATCTTAGAATAACAAACCCAAGCACGGACAAGAGTAATTACCTTGTTCTAATTTACAATTCTAATTTGTTTGAACTATAACTATGAAACATTTCAAACTATCTATTTTCCATGTCTTTTATTAATAAATTGTTCTCTCCACATAACAATAATAAATTCATTATGATGATTAAATTGTAACATCGACATAAACTATATAATGTTAATAATAATTTCCACGCATGAATGTTATGAACTATATCGTTAAATGTCATCAAGATATTATTTGCACATAGAATAGAATTATTAGAACGATTGCAAATATCACTGAATGAAAGATCGAATGAAACTCAATCTTTAATTGAATGGCAATTAGTCCATGATTAATACTTTATTAATTATTATACCCTTTAATAATATTATATATTTTCTCTCTTAATATCAACGCACGGCTAAATAACGAATGTCTTTTGTCTGTACAAAGTCTATGTAATTAATTGTATAATCTTAATTGTAAATATTATTTAAGAATAATTAATCACAAGAACGAAAGTAGAATGGAGAGTATGTGTGAGACCATAGCATAGTGTGTGTAGTGTACAGTGTACTCCACTGTACACGGGATAGTAATATTAGTTAACAGGTGACAACGAAAGATGCGTGAATACGCTACTATGGACAACGAGCGCGGCGCATGGACGCTCCACGTGTGCTCGACAGATAGTTAGTTCTAATTTAGCTGCTGACTAGAAAGGTCCTCCGGATCTAAGCGCAGCCTGTGTATTTATTGTGTTTTTAATAAATTTAGTTTTGGGTTTTACTCTTTAAGGAAGTAGATTCATTTTTACTACTCTTCCTTAAAGGGGTTTCCATCCGTTTGCACACGGTAATCATAGTGTTTTTATTTCATAAATTCCCGCTTTCTTTTTCAGGAATTAAACTCAGTGAACCCGCGAATTAAAAGAGCGGATTCAACGCTTGCACGGTTTAGCCAACTTTCCGCTCGTAACAAATTGGGGGCTCATTACCGGTCCTGAGTGCGGGAAAGAATTTGAAAAAAACAAACTATTTTTGAACTTTTAAGTAAAAGTTAAATGTACCAAAATTCATCGAGTGACAGTTTTTACATAGAAGTGTGAAATTCAAGAGCAGTGTTCTAATTTCTCAACACGGTTGCAGTGCTTTTATAAAACTTTTACGAATTTATTATAATTCTGAATGCGGTAAAGTGATTTGAACTAAATTTGAAAATTCGTGAATTGCGAAATAAAACTTCTCGACGTTTTTAAACGAACTGATCGATAAACGTCTCAACAAATGCTTAAACAACAATAATCAATCATTGGTTCAAACTGACGTTTAATAAAGATTTTTCGGACAAATCAACAATTAAAAGCGAACAATTTCTTTAAACGAAACAAGTGATTTTTATGAACTTTCAAATCTTTATTTACTCAACGATCTCTTCAACTATATCGTACAAAATTTTATAAAAAAATTCACATTTCAATACGAAAAACAGTTTCACGAATTTCAATCAACTGTCTGATTTCTGGTTAATGACAAATGTTCCTGGTTCCTGCTGACTGATTTTCATGTTCCTGATTCTTAGGTCCTTACCACTGTTCACGTTCCTGATCGACGTCCATTCTTCCTGATGACTACTGCAGGAAGCTGACAAAAAGTGTTGCGTTTGTGCGGGAGTGAATCCTCATAGAGGAAAAAAAGTCATTTCCGACAATTTTAGTGCAGTGTTTTTTTTTCAACTTGTGTCATCAACCTGTGAAAAAGTAAAAGGTTTGAGAAAATAGTTTATACAGAAACAATAATAAATATTTTATAAAAGTGGTTTCCTTCCAAGATTTTTTCTATAGATTTTAAATTATAACAAAAAAATTTTTAATTTTACATTAATTCTCTCTTACCAAAAAAAATTTCATTTTCAATAAACAAGTACATAAAAATAAACTTTCTTGATGCACTAATAAAGTAGTAAACTTTCTTTAAAATTTAATTTAAAATCATTAAATCAGAATATTTCATTTTATTCAAGAAATTTTTCTTCTTCTTTTGCTTTTATTAATATCCCATGAAAATAGAGTATCAAATTTCTCGATCGCTTTCATTTAATTAAAATATTTGTTTATTTTATTTATGATTTTATTTATTATTATCAGTTCAGCATGTTTCATTAATAAGTTTCCGTTTTACACTAATCTTTATTCAAATTAATTGCAACATACGCATGTCATTTCAACCGTAATAAAATAATTTGATAAAAAAAAAATAAAAATAATAATAATAATAATAAATCACTATAACAACTTGTAAGGAAACGACTTTCATCGCTTTTTCAATTATTCATGATAAATAGATAGTCAAATGCCAAAATGATAATATTTGACATTTAGTAACTTCCATTTAGCGTACCAAAAATTGTTACCAACACCTAATTTCAAAAGAGCAAAGTTTACATATAGCAATTTACATCCTGTTCTTTTCTATTTACAATATTTCAATAACTTGTAATTTACATTAGCGAAATTATAAACCGAACAATTTCTCTTTTACAACAATGAAATTATAATAAAATTTCAATATTTTCATTCTTCGTTTTATCAGGTTAAACGCAAATTCCTTTCAATTTAATTTTCTTACATTTTCAAATTTTCAATTCATAAAAATGGAAAACAATTTTGGAGACAACCTTCAACAAGGTGAAATGCAAGAATTCCACGAAGGTAATTACCATGATATTAACGAACATGATCACAACAACCATGATCATGACTATTACGGTTCTCATTTACACGACCAATACCCTCCTCCCAATACCCCACAAAATAATGGGGACAATTTTCAAAAAAATATGAATTCTCAGATCGTTTCGCGCATGAGCTCCAACGATCTTCAACACATAGCCAATATCGTGGCTCAACAATTACACCAAAATCGGGCAAACACTGAACCGGTACCTTGCACATCACAATCAAATAGAATAACTCAAAATGAATCACAAAATGCTTTGCCGGAAAAAAGCTTAATAAACAACATTTCCAATCTAAAAACTTGGGTTGACCTTATCCCTGACTTTGATGGCGAACACATTCCCGTCCAAAAATGTATTAAAGAGTGTATCGACATCTTTAACAATACTTGCAAATCCCTATAATCTTTTCTCCACAAATTACTCGAGAGAAAAATTACAGGCAAAGCCAAAGATTATATATCCCACTCACAGGCACAAAATGTTCTCGAATTAATCATCGAACTTGAAAATGGTTTTGCCTCCACGGAAGACTCCACAAATGTACACCTTCAACTCGCGAAATTATCACAAGGTGAAACAGAGTCTATCCATTCTTATGCAGGAAAGGCGAGGAAGCTTCTATTCCAATTGTCACAATTATCCCACAACACAGTCCACTAATCACTTTTGGAAATAAAAAATCTCGAGAATGACAAACATGTCATGAACTCTTTTCTCAGAGGATTGCTCCCTCAGTTAGAGTTCGCTTTAGAAGAGGAAAGACTCCTTTCCACTATTCGGAAACGGACTTCCCATCCTAGCGAAAACTCGGACATTGGCCCAAAGCAAATTAAAACCGTACACAACATAGATAAAAAAGATAACGAACAAACCTGCTACACATGCGAGCAACCGGGGCACAACTCCAGAAACTGTCCACAACGGCCAAACACAAACGACAAAAATAATTACCATCAAACTAACAACAACGCGAACATTCACAACACGAATAACGGTAACAACAATACAAGAGGCAACAACACCAGGGGCGGTTTCAACACAAGGAGCGCAAATAACGCGAATCAAAGCGGTCCCAATCAATCGGGTTATAATAACCAACAAAATGGTTACAACAACCAACAAGGTGGTTCCAACAACCAACATAATGGTTTCAATAACCGACGAGATGGTTATAGTAACCAACAGCATGGTTACAATAATCAACAAAGTGGTTATAATAACCAACAGGGTGGTTACAATAATCATCGAGGTGGTTATAACAACCATTAACGTGGTTATAACAACACTCGAAGAGGTTGTGGCCAACCAAGGGGCGGTTACAACAACCACAGAGGTGGTTATGGTAACAATGGCAGTTTCAATCCTCGACACCCTAATTACCAATTGAAACGAGGGGGCCAAGTTTCGCAAAATAACGGCTATTTCCCAAAAAATACTAAACCGCAATGCGATTTTTGCAAAAAAATAGGTCACTCGGTAGACAATTGTTTTCTCAATTTTTTTAAAAATATGCAACAAACAAGTTCTGTAAATTGCATTTCCCAGAATTCACAAAATTTAAACTAGATAACTGCTCTGCGAGCGAGCACTTCTCAGAGCAGCCACTTTCTCCATTTGTCAAAAATTGGTGCTTACTTTAAACAATAACGACCAAAATTATCAAGATTTAGTTATTGACGTTTCCGAAGAAAACCTTTTTAACGGCAGCGCGAAATTGCTAATCGACACGGGTAGCGAATTAAATTTAATCAAATACGATCGCTTATGGGCAAAACGCCGTATTAATAAAAGTGAAACGTATTATCTGACTGGCATAGGTAAAGGATATTACAAAACTCTCGGAAGCATAACCCTTAATATTCTTAATAGAGCGAGCACCTTTCACGTTGTACCCAATGATTTTCCAGTAAAAACATGCGGTATTTTAGGACAAGAATTTTTGAGAAAAAACCTCGCCGCTCTTGAATATCACAACAATGGCGTGACTTTAAAATTACCACCCTCTGACAACACCTCTTCATGGAAGGTACAAATACCTGCCAGAACTAGAAAACTAGTTACTCTGACTATTCACAAATCTTGTAACCTTTCCGAAGGCTATTTAAAAAGACTGAATGTCGGAGATGGCATTTTATTAGGCGAAAGCCTAGTTTGTGTCGAAAATAGGCATGCCAAGGTTTTCGCTATTAATACAACCTTGCATGATGTTGAAGTGTCAATACCTCCCGTCCAACTCGAGGAAGTGCAAATATTCTCTCCTACTCAAAAAACACCAAAAAAAGTTTCACAACATTCCACTGAAAGAATGAAAAAACTATTAACGCTTTTTGACTTCACCGGACTAAATACAGAAGAAAAAGATAGCCTTCTCGAACCTCTTTCTCGTTTTCAACACAGATTTTATATGGAGGGCGATGTTCTCGAAGCCACCGACTTGGCCAGTCATACAATTAAAACTACAGATGACACCCCGATTTTTTCTAAACAGTACAGACGAGCTGAGACCCTTAGACAGGAAATTTTAAATCAAACAAAACAGTTAAAAGAAAATAATATAATCGAAGACTCTGATTCACCGTACAATTCACCCGTGTGGGTTGTACCTAAAAAACCCGGACTAGACGGACAAAAAAGATGGCGGATGGTAATTGACTTCCGTCGCCTTAATGAAATCACGGTAAAAGACTCATACCCCCTCCCTCATATTTCCACCATTCTCGACCAACTAGGAGGAGCGAGATATTTCTCCATACTCGATCTTGCCATGGGCTTCCATCAGATTCAAATGACCCCTGATTCTAAAGAAAAAACTGCCTTTTCCACACCTTTCGGACATTACCACTTTAATCCACCTTCCAACGACTTGTCGATCGCGTACTAACCGGTCTCCAGAACGTAGAACTTTTTGTGTACATGGACGACATCGTTATTTACGCGACAACCCTCGCTGAACAAACTCGAAAACTTACCGCTCTTCTCGAAAGGCTTGACAAGGCCAAGCTCACTCTACAACCAGAAAAGTGTTTATTTCTGAGAAGAGAGGTAACGTATCTCGGTCATGTCATTACTCAAGATGGCGTGAAACCGGACCCAAAAAAGGTCGAAGCAGTCAGGAAATTTCCTCGGCCTCGAAATCCCAGAAATATTAAACAATTTTTGGGCCTCGCTGGCTACTACCGGAAATTCATACCTGAATTCTTCTCAATCGCGAAACCTTTAACTCACCTTCTAAAAAAGGAAGTAAAGTTTCGATGGACAGAATCCCAAGTGGACTCTTTTAATAATCCAATACGGGATTGGCGGTGTCCTCAGCCAAGATTTCGACGGTAAAATACTCCCTGTAGCGTATACTTCTCGAACTCTTATCGATGCCGAAATAAATTATTCCACAATTGAAAAGAACTTCTAGGAATCCTTTTCTCAGTTGAATCTTTTAGACCTTATCTCTTTGGCAGACGTTTCCAACTTCAGACAAATCACAAACCCTTAATTTTTCTTCACAACATGCAAAACCCAAATTCAAGATTGCTCCGATGGCGACATCGTTTGAGTGAATATGATCACGATATAGAATTTATTAAAGGCAAGAAAAATACTTGCGCAGATGCATTGTCACGTAACCCATGTGATATATCTGAGGAAATTCTGCACGGGATCACTAACGACATAACCTTTCATGACGAATTTGATCCGCTAGAAAACAATTCTAACCCTCAGCATAAGGTGAACATTACACCTGTGCTTCCTTTCATCTCCTTGGACGAATCTGAAAGTGATGCCCGAATTGAAGCAGTTTTCCTCAATATTCATAGGGAAAATTACCTTAAAGAAATACAAAACTCACAAAATTTTAATCATTTCCAAAATGATAAAATTTTTGAGACAACTTCTGGGGAGAATTTCCAGACCACACATCCAATTTCTATGAAAAGTAATAATAATTTTAATCTCGAGAATATTGTAGTGGACTGCAGCCACAATTTGCAGGATCGTATTGCCGATTTGCGTACGGCCCAGAATGATGAAAATATTTCGGGGGAACATATTGCCGATTTGCGTATGCCCCCCACTTATAATCACAAGCCTGAGGCTGTACGGCGAGGCTGTTCGTCAGCTCAGGGTGATTCTAATGATTTAGGATCTGAGCGTCAAACGCCAGATCACAGTTGTGGTGAGATTCTCCCTGAAACCGATTTAAATTTTGATTTAGAAACGAATTATCAGATGTCGACCAAAGCGATCTTGAATGGAAAGAAAATAATGACAAATTTACAATAAATTCTAATAACAAATTGCAAAACATTTTTTATGTAAAACCAAAAAATAACCTTTCCATTATAAATAAAACTTTAACAGAAAATAAAATTGCTACTTGTTGTCCACTTAATGGAACCAATCAATCACAAAACAATTCACTTGAAAATCCCGACTTTTCTTGCATTAAAATTTCTAGAGACAATTTATATATGCGAAATGATAATCTCACAATTTTTATCCCAGCTGATCTTAAATTTACAACCGAAACAAACAAGCTACTGCTTACCGAAAATAGGTTTCTAAATTGATGATCTGCTTATCCAAGATCCAGAAAATCTGCAAGTTGGTAACGTCATTGTCATTCAGTACGAAACTTATTCAGTTTTCAATATGATTATAAAGCCAACCTTTGATTCAAAACCTTCCTTTATTGACGTTTCACGTACCATTCAGGCATTGAAATTTGCTATGGATCAAATCAACACAACCTCCGTCAGTTTATCACGGGTCGCGAACGGTCTCAATCACATTTCGTGGCCACAAATCGAATCTGAAATTAAAAAAACATTTGGTCAAGATAATTATAACATCACTGTTTGCTATGCTGAAATCGAAATTCCACACGAAAGTGACATTCAAAATATAAATAGAGAAAATCATTCTTCGACTTCCGGTGGGCATAAAGGCACCTTAAAAACTTTCGAGAGAATTCGAGAAAGTTTTTATTGGCCTAATATGCGAGAAGAAATTAGAACTTTCGTGCGAAATGGCGAAACATGCAAATTAAATAAATTTGTTAGGGTTAAAACCAGACAACCTATGTCCATTACCGATACACCCACTCGATCATTCGAAAAAGTTGAAATGGATATCGTTGGTCCATTGCCTGAAACGGAAAAAGGCAATAAATATATCCTCACAATCCAGGATAATTTTACTAAATATTCCCTAGCAATACCTCTGCGTACCACGGACTCAGTAACTGTCGCAAACACCTTTGCAGAAAATTTCATTTATCGCTTCGGTTGCCCGGAAATAATACATACCGATCAAGACAGCGGTTTCACCAGTAAAATGATGGCTCATTTTTGCAAAATTTTCAAAATTAAGCAATTACGGTCCACAGCATAGCATCCACAATCCCTCGGGTCCCTAGAAAGAAGTCACCACGTATTAATTCAATATTTAAAAAATTATTGTCAAAAAACAAACTGGGATAGATGGCTATTTCCTGCCATGTTTTCCTATAACAATTCAATACACGAAAGCTCAGGTTTCACTCCACACCAACTCATACACGTAAACAAAGCCAGAATCCCATCTCAGTTTGCAAAACAGCAAGTTCCATTAACTTACAATTTATTCCTACAAACATTATCTGAAAAATTAACTGAAACACAAGCAACTGCAAGAGAACGCCTTCAAGCGGCAAAAGAACGCTCAAAACGCTATTACGACAGCAAATTAAATTCACAAAAATATGAGGTTAATGACTTTGTATATTTACAAAGAAACAACAAAACATCCAAACTCGACGCAGATTACGCCGGTCCCTACAAAATTTTACAACTTTTAAACGACAATAATGTAGAAATTGAATTAAAACCGGGCAAAAATAAAATAGTACACTCCAACCTTCTCAGACCGCAAACTATCAAAATTTTCAAAGATCCAATTTAAATAAATGTATTCCCACATTTCTCTTTCAAACCTTTAAATCAGTAACAAATTCAAACGATCCAATTTTCTTAATATTTTTTATAAGACATATTAATGTTCTTAAATTGACTACATTTTATTTCAAAAGAAAAATTCTTCTCATTTTAGTAATTTCAATATTCTGTTCCATTTTTTCTTTAATATTCAAAATTAAATAAATAAATTAATAAGAATATATTTTGTATAAAATTTAATTCTGAATAAAAATATTTGGTACAGTTGAACAAATTTTAATTTTTTTTCATAAATAAATAAAATAACTTAAAACGATCAAAATAATTCTAATTAGCAACAATTTAATTAAAACATTTCAGCGTATTTAAATAATAAGGAGTCAAATCCATGTTTAAACGAAGTCAATTTATTATGATTAAATTTAAAATTTCCATTTATTTTCAAATAATTATTTTCATAAAAATAATTACCTTCTCGCTTTGACAACAAATATCAGGTCTCCGACCTTTATTAGCGACTGGAACAGCAGGCTACATTTTCCTTCCAGAAACTTCCCTTTAAATCGTCCCTTTAATTTAAATTCTCAGTGGCACCAGCCAGTACCCAACACTCTCAACTCTCTGTAGGGGGGGGGGGGGGGTGATGAGCAACTCGGACTTGCTCAATTAAACAAAGTTAATTCACAATCACCATCTTCTTATACTTCTTTCAACGCAAAATTTCAATGTTTTGACAGTCACGTAAACATGTCAAACGCACCATAACACGCTACTAATAACACATTCCATAGATCGGACACTCGTTTCTCTGTAATCTCCAACCTTATACACACGCGTCACACGTCATTACGCGGCATACACACTCGCGGTACCGAATAGCGCGATGCGTAAGAGCTCGTAAATTACGCAACTTTGTAAATAATGTAAATTATGTGTATAACGTTAAACATTAATCATAATTAATTTAATAAGGCTTAGTAACAAAAATAATAAGAACTGGAAATAAATATATACCTTCAGTGCAAATAAATAATAAGATGTATTTCTATAAATTATATTTAAATGACGATCATTTAGAATAATAAGAATAACTAGATTAATAATTTCAACTAAATTTTAATAAACAAAACAATAAAAAACCATAAAATAAATAATAAACAAAAAAAAATAATAAAAATAATAAATAAATAAATAAACAAACAAAACAAAAAATAAATAAATAAAAACAAAACAAAAACAAATTTAATTAAAAATAGATCTATTTATCTTCATTACACTTAGTATTACGACTAATTGACTGCATTTTATGAATAAGTTAATAATCATCATCTGCAATATATTCTATATTTATACACTTTAATTAAAAATAAGACACGCGTAAATAAACAAATTATGTAAATTCATATAGGTACTTACAAACAAATACGATTTTCTAGCGAAAATCTTCTCATAGGGGGAAGGTGTGACGAGCGACTATTTTCTCGCTCGATTTTAATCGAATCGCGTACCGGTTACGCGCGATATTTCAATTTCATAATGTTCTATCTTTTTAGAAATAAAATACTATTTCAAAGAATTCCTAACATCTACATTGTCCCAACATTGAAAGGATTTCTCAGAAAAGCACAATGCAGTGCAATAAATAAACTTTATTTATAACGAGAAACTACAATAATCCCTTACGGAAAATTAGGACATCCAAACTAAATTACGGGAAAAACCGGAAGATTAAACTTTCCGGTAATAAAGGCTATTCAAGAGCTAGACCTAGGAGGCTCTTTGGGCCCTCCGCTCCGATTACCAGATCTTAGAATAACAAACCCAAGCACGGACAAGAGTAATTACCTTGTTCTAATTTACAATTCTAATTTGTTTAAACTATAACTATGAAACATTTCAAACTATCTATTTTCCATGTCTTTTATTAATGAATTGTTCTCTCCACATAACATTAATAAATTCATTATGATGATTAAATTGTAACATCGACATAAACTATATAATGTTAATAATAATTTCCACGCATGAATGTTATGAACTATATCGTTAAATGTCATCAAGATATTATTTGCACATAGAATAGAATTATTAGAACGATTGCAAATATCACTGAATGAAAGATCGAATGAAACTCAATCTTTAATTGAATGGCAATTAGTCCATGATTAATACTTTATTAATTATTATACCCTTTAATAATATTATATATTTTCTCTCTTAATATCAACGCACGGCTAAATAACGAATGTCTTTTGTCTGTACAAAGTCTATGTAATTAATTGTATAATCTTAATTGTAAATATTATTTAAGAATAACACAGCCCCACAAAAAAAAAAAGTGTCATGTACTTTTGACCGGAATACCTTAGCCCTATGTATTTTGACGCGCTGAACACGAATCCGAAGTCCATTTTGCTCCATCACGTCAGGATTTTTTTCTAACCTCAAAAAACATGTCGGATTTTGAGAGGTAGGCAATTTTTTAAAAAAATTTATGGATTTACTCCAAACTTGGTATCTGGGGGTTTTTTGGGTCGCTGATTATGAATCTGAAGTTAGATTTTCAAAATTCAAAATGGCGGATCCAATATGGCGGACGAATTTTGAAAAAATTTGAAGATTTACTTCAAACTTGGTATCTGGGGGTTTTTTGGGTCGCTGATTACGAATCTGAAGTTAGATTTTCAAAAGTCAAAATGGCGGATCCAATATGGCGGACGAATTTTTAAAAAATTTGAAGATTTATCAGGAATAAGATTCAGAATGGAACAATGTACTTTCTTATTTGGCTTCTGCACCAAACATATCCAATCTGTTACCAAGGAATATTTTATGATAAAATTGAAATAGAAGTCATATTTAAAAATGTGAGAAACTCGCTTCGAAATCACACTCAGCAACTTAAAAACCTGAAGATACCAAATTTCATAAAAATTTCGAAAATATGACGTCAGATTCGCAATCAGCGACCCAAAAAACCCCCAGATACCAAGTTTGAAGTAAATCTTCAAATTTTTTCAAAATTCGTCCGCCATATTGGATCCGCCATTTTGAATTTTGAAAATCTAACTTCAGATTCGTAATCAGCGACCCATAAAACCCCTAGATACCAAGTTTGAAGTAAATCCATAAATTTTTTTAAAAAATCGCCTACCTCTCAAAATTCGACATGTTTTTTGAGGTTAGAAAAAAATCCTGACGTGATGGAGCAAAATGGACTTCGGATTCCTGTTCAGCGCGTCAAAATACATAGGGCTAGGGTATTCCGGTCAAAAGTACATAACTCTTTTTTTTTTTTGTGAGGCTGTGTAATTAATCACAAGAACGAAAGTAGAATGGAGAGTATGTGTGAGACCATAGCATAGTGTGTGTAGTGTACAGTGTACTCCACTGTACACGGGATAGTAATATTAGTTAACAGGTGACAACGAAAGATGCGTGAATACGCTACTATGGACAACGAGCGCGGCGCATGGACGCTCCACGTGCGCTCGACAGATAGTTAGTTCTAATTTAGCTGCTGACTAGAAAGGTCCTCCGGATATAAGCGCAGCCTGTGTATTTATTGTGTTTTTAATAAATTTAGTTTTGGGTTTTACTCTTTAAGGAAGTAGATTCATTTTTACTACTCTTCCTTAAAGGGGTTTCCATCCGTTTGCACACGGTAATCATAGTGTTTTTATTTTATAAATTCCCGCTGTCCTTTTCAGGAATTAAACTCAGTGAACCCGCGAATTAAAAGAGCGGATTCACCGCTTGCGTGGTTTAGCCAACTTTCCGCTCGTAACACTATTTAAATCTAAACACATCTTAACCTACTTTAAGCAATTAAAATATTTAAATATATGTGTTTAAATATTTTGTTATAAAATTTTTAATAATATAATTCAATAAAGAATTGAATAATATATTTTTGTAAATGTTTTGTATAATTTAAATTTTTCTTTATTTAAACTATATAATTTTAAAATAAAATTCATAAAATATCATCACCATTATTTTAAGAATTAGGATAAATTTAAATTTCAATATAAAATAAAAAAAATAAATATAAATATAAAATAAAATAATTAGAAAATTTAATACTATCTTTATTAAACGTTTATTTTAATTTTTAAATTTAATCAAATCTATAATTATAAAACATAATTTACTGAATAGTTCTTTAATTTATGTGTAAATTATAAATGATCTTATTGTTTATTACAAAAGAGAACATTATAAAAAAACATAGTAAATATGCTTGCTATTTACCCTACCCTAATATATAACAAATAAATATAAATAAATAATTAATTAAAAAAAGGATTTTATTGTTTTATAATTAATAATAGTATTTTTATTTAATAGTTACAAATATTCAGGTTTTTACATTTACTACTATAAATATCATACTATAAATTACATTTATATTTAACTTAAAACTAAACAAGTCAACTGTACATAGTTAAATAATCTACAACTAGTTTTAATTTAACTATAAACTAAACAATGTTTTACAATACTATTTTACCACATTATTGGTGTTCCTAAAACTATTTTTGATTAATCCATGAATGCTAAAATACATTGAAATTGGGAAGAATTGTAATAAATAATAATTCTTATTTTTTCCAAAAATATTGGAATACAAAAAATTTCTATTCTAAAGAAAGTCCTCATCAGATACTGTAGACTTGTCAATATTTTGAAGATAAAGCTCCAAATTATAATGATATTACCTTCGGATTCCTATGTCTACCTTTGGCTATGTTAAAAGTTATAATACTTTAAAGTAATATTTAAAAAATAAAAACATATTTTTAAAAAGAAAAAAATAAGCATTGAAGATTAATGGAAATAATAATAATAATACCGAAATGGGTTGCTTGGTGACTCCGTTACCAAGCAACTCAAAGATACTGGACCTACTTGGCTCAGTACTTAGATTACCATTACAGAACATCGTATAGGTATTTGATCGGGTTGGTAAGGGACTTGTGGTACCCTTTACGGGATATCACAAAATGTCTGAGCCGACTGGGTCAAGTACTTGAATGGCATTTAAGAGTGTCAGAAACTTTCTGACACTCCAATCGGGCGCCTCCCTAGGTGGCGGATAGGGGAAGGCCTCTCAGATGTGGGAGGTACCGAGGAAATTTAAATACCCGGAGCGGACCAAAAGTCAGATAGGGGAGGGCACCCAATATAATTGTCCACTCTGTGTTGGGATAACCTCCCACACAGAGTATTTGCGGTTACGACTACTGTAACGCGCAGTGCTACCCACAATAGGTCTTTCTCGGATGGAGATCAGGGTTCAGTTGGGCGTGGCAATAGGACAGAACTTAGGCAACGACCAGGCATAGACCCGAGACAAGCTAGAGTACTTTTTAAATGGACGGACCAACTTCGGAAGGACATCATGCTATGTTGGCAAAGTAGTATTCCCAACAGAAGAGGATATATGCTAAGGTTGCATAAGCGATGGGTCAATATGTACCCCCAATACGCTCAAATGACGCCTCAGTATTTAAGAGATCAGGTATCCTCTCTGAAAAAAAGGGATATGAAGCTTTTCTTCAGGAAGAAGAACCCTCAGAGGACCTTCAGGTTCCAATAGTAACACCTACACCCACGTCAACGGCCGAAGAAGGGAATATGAGATCTAGGGAAACCAAAGTCCATCTAAAGGTTTTCTATTAAAATGGACAAAATCGCTGAAGGAAATAACGAGCTTTCATTACTTCCAGACGATGTAGATCTCTGGACATTGAACTGTGCTGTGTATGAAAAAGCAAAGCTTCTGCTTCGTGAAAGTAACAGAAAATCTGTTACAGATCGCGTCGTTAGGACTTTTAAACGAATCAGACAAGTGCAGCATGAAATTACGATGGCTCGACGGCATGCTTCTCAATTGCAGAGTGTGATTGTATATCTAGAATCTAAAAGAAAATTTACACCTAGGGTTTTGAAAATAGCCCAAACTCTAAAAAGATTGCATCACACTCTGAGGAAATCGAAGTCTAGAACGGCGGGTTAAATGGATAAAGCAAAATAATACCT
This sequence comes from Ganaspis brasiliensis, assembly GCA_037103525.1. Classification (NCBI taxonomy): domain Eukaryota; kingdom Metazoa; phylum Arthropoda; class Insecta; order Hymenoptera; family Figitidae; genus Ganaspis; species Ganaspis brasiliensis. The sequence continues at coordinate 1,798,806 of JAZKLR010000018.1, forward strand.
ATGCTACTAATCCTTCCTGTCTGTTCAGTTCACCATCGCCAAGTGTCGAAAGACCTCCATGTCGTGAAGAGATTGAAAACTTTTGGAGTAACATCTATGGAAAAGCCCATTGAGTAAACGATGAAGAGTCATCATTGACACTCTTTCGTAGCTTCTGTCTTAGACAGGGGCTTGACCATCCTACAGAGGTAAACCCACCAATTACTAAGAAGGAGGTGAGAATTGTGGTTGCTAAAACGAAGAACTTCTCAGCGCCCGGGCCAGATAAGATTAATAATCTTTGGTGGAAGAAGTTCACTTCAACCAACCAACATTTGGTTCGTATATTCTCTACCTTTCTCAACGGTCAAAATCCAATACGACAGTGGTTGGTGGAAGGACAAACGGTACTCTTACTAAAATCTGACGACTTATCTAATCCAAAAAATTATAGACTAATAGCTTGACTTAACACCTGCTACAAGCTATTCACTGGCACCCTCAAAGAGAGGATTTTAACATCCATAAAGCCAGTATGGAGTGCAATAAGCGAACAGCGAGGGTGCAAGAGAGGCCTGGCAGGTTGTAGGGAGAACCTATTGATTGATAGGTGTGTTACCCAGGACTGGATATTTTATCGACGTAACCTGTCAATGGCTTGGATTGATTACCGAAAGGCATTTGACTCCACAAGTCATGAGCTGATCATCAAGCTCCTTGAATGTTTAGAGGTACATCCGAACATCGTGAGATGCTTATAAGAGCTAATGCTCATGTGGAGGACAAGGTTAGTTATAACATCCAACAAACAGCAGGTGATGACTAACATCATCTCGTTTAGAAGAGGAGTTTTCCAAGGAGACTTTCTTAGTCCTCTACTTTTTTGCATCTCCCTCTTGCCTCTGAGTCTGTAGTACTCCGAGAAAAATACTCTGGATACATGTGTGGCAAACCCAGAAATAGAGTCCATAAAATCAACCATCTATTTTATATGGACGATCTTAAGCTATATGGATCCAGCAAGGACAAATTAAAAATTCTGGTGTTTGCAGTAGCCGAGTACTCCAGAGCTATTGGTATGGATTTTAGATTGGATAAATGTGCTGTTATCCATTTGATTAAAGGGAGACGAGAGACAGCTGAAATGTCGAGCGATTCTGAGAATATTCAAATCATTGGTGGCAATACCATTCATCATCTTGGTGTTGGGGAAACTTACACATATCTTGGAATTCCTCAATCGGAAAGTCAAGATTTGTGTGGGCTTAAAGATCATCTCCATATGAAATACCATGGTCTTCTCAGAAAAATTTGGGCATCTGAACTATCTGGGAAGAATAAGATACAAGCCACAAACACATTAGCCATTCCTTTACTACTCTATACATTTGGAGCAGTTAAGTAGAATGTGAATGAGTTGAAGGAACTAGATAGAGAAACTCGCAAGATGATAACTATACATCGAAGTCATCGGGGAGGAACGAGATCGGGGAGGAAGAGGTCTTTTAAATTTAGAGTGTCTTCATTGTACAATTGTTTTATCTGCGGTATGCTCAATCATAAACAGTAAAGATCCTCTGATGCAATTTGTTCACCATCATGAAATTGCAAATGTTGGGGCGTTTTTATATCGAGCGGCAGAAAGAGCTGCTAGTGAACTTAGTCTCTCATTTGAAATTATACTGGACAGTAATTAATATTAAAAACACGTGCTTTAATTTAATACATTACCATATTTTTTACGTAAAAATTTATTTACAATATTCTAATTTTCAAAATTATACTTCCCGGTAAAATTTCTCACATACAAAATACCTCACTCACTTCTAAGAAAAATTTTATTTGGAAATCGAATTTGCAAAATTATGCCACCCAGTAATTAACTTTTTTCGTAATTCAAAACAACAAATTATTGGCTTTTGTCTCCTAAAAAAACATTTTTAAATTTTAAATACAGAAATAAGTTTCGTATTCTTCTGTAAGTAAAATTATTCAATTTTGAAAAATTATACTGGGCAGTAATTAATTTTTTGTATTTTAAAGATAACTTTATTAATTATCTCTGTTTGTTAAAAACATATTCTTCAATTTAATACATTACAAAATTTTCTTAATCTTTTCAATAGTAAAATTTTTTTAAAAATTCTAAATTACAAATTTTTTTTGCCCAGTATCTAATTTTTTCATTTTCAAAAATTGCTAATTAATAATTTTTGTCTCTTACAAATACACAAATCATATTTTTACATAATAAAATTAAGAAAATATTGAATTTGAAAAATATAACTGCACAGTAATTAATTCTTCTTTTTTTTGAAAATTCTCGCACGGATCGTAATATTCAGATTGTAACAGTAAACTAATGTTTGCTGTACAAATTTGTTCACACAGTAAATATATTTGCTATCACAGCGAACAAGTTTGGTACTAATTTCTTCATCTTTCTGATAGTGCACATTTTTAAAAATTTCCAATTTACAAAATTGTTTGTTCATGTATCTCATTTTTGATGTTTTTAAAAATACCTAATTAATATTTTTTGTCTCTTAGAAAAAATAATTAAATTTTTTACATACAAACCAGTTCTTATTCTTCTCCAAGTAAAAATTTATTTAAAATTCCAATTTACAAAATTATACTTTTCAGTAATTAATTCTTTTTATTTAAGAAAATACCGAATTAATTATTTTTGGATATTAAAAGCACATGATTCAATTTAATGTATTCAAACATTTTCATTATCTTTCCGTCAATAAACATTTTTTAAAAATTACAATTTCCAAAATTATTTGGCCTGGTATCTAATGATTGTCGCTTTTAAAATACACAATTAATCACTTTTGGCTTTTAGAAAAACATAATTCAATTTCTTACATACAAATCAATCTCTTATTCTTCTCTGAGTAAAAATTTATCTCGCATTCCAATTTACAAAATTTAACTGGACCGTAGTTAACTTTTTCAGTTTTTAAAAATATATAAATAATTATTTTTGCAACTTAAAAACAAGTTATTCAATTTCTTTTTACAAACAAGTTTTTAATCCTGCTCTTAAAAAAAATGTATTTAATATTCCAATGAACAAAACTACAGTTCTCAAGAATTAACTCTTTTCGATTTTAGAACTATGAAATTTGTTATTTTGTTCTTTTAAATACACATATTCAATGTATTACATACAAAAAAGTTTATTATTCTTTTATAAGTAAAAATGTTTTTGAAATTCCAGATTACAAAACTTAGCTGGCCAGTAATTAATTTTTCTGATTTTCAAAATCCTTAAATAATTATTTTTGTTTCTTTACATCTAATTATTCAATTTTTCACTTACAAACAAGTTTATAATCTTTATGTTAGTAAAAAATGATTTTATATTCAAATATAAAGCAAACTATACAGCCTGGTAATTAATTTTTTTTCGAGTTTCGAAATACAAAATTGGTTTTTTTCAGCTTAAAAAAGCCACAGTTCTATTTATCACCTAGAAAAAAATTTTTAATTCTTCCCTAAGTAAAAATGGATTTAAAATTACAATTTACATAACTAAAACGATGTTTATGAAAATCAAAAAATCTAACTAGGAGCAAGGGTATATATATTTATATGGGTCATTCTCTCAGGAAGAACAAATGACACGTTTACGTCACTTTTTCTAAAAAATGATTTTAATTTATAAAAATTGTGCCGGCCATACGATAGTATTCAACGTCCCTCAACTAAATTACATGAGAAGGAAAAGGATCATTTCAAATTATCAACATATTCATGTTTACATGGTGTAAAAACTCTACTTCGTGACCGTGCACGAAGCGTATTTTATTCAAACAAAAGATATTACTCTTTTGTTCTACAATGTAATTATATACTTTGTCTAGCAATATCTACTAACTATTTTGTGTTTTCATTGGTCCTTGAAGAAATACAGTAAAATATTCGCAATATTATTTCCTAGGATTAATTTAGTTTTGTGCGTCATAGTAAACTCCACTGCGTGACCGGTCACAAATATGAGTATTAAATGAAAATAAAATTAGTTAGATAACAATCCACAGGTAAACAATATTTATAGTATTTGTGCAGTTAAGGTCACTGCGAATTATCATGAAAGAAAAGAAAGTAACCCGTATCAGTATGTATTTCAATTTAATTGTGGTCGTCGACACAAAAAAAACTCCACTTCGTGACCGCAGAATATTTTTATTTTTGCTAATGTACTGCTAAATATTGTTAATAAGTCTTATGGCAGTTTCTTATCTGACTGAAATGTAGCAAATACCATAATTTGAATGGTAGTAAAATTTATTCTTTTAATATTAGAATCAAATGAATCAGTATATTTTGGAACAGACAGAGACTCCACTTCGTGACTGCCAGCACGTATTTTTATAGGTGGGGCATTCTTTCTCAAAGTCGCCACCCCCCTGCGCATTTTAATTTTGAAGATAAATTGCTTTATAATAGCTTAAAATCTTCGTCTGAAACTCAATTTTTCTATACCGTATGGCACTTTTCATTTTATTTTAAGGGTGTCAAAATGCGACCGAAATATTGCTAAAACCCTCCCCAAATACTGGACAATAGTGCCAATAAAGATGAGGAAACAAAAAATAATATAAAATTGGCTGACATTTCCTTAGAAAACCAATCATGACACTCTAAATAAATAATCCTTAGACCTCACACCCTTTATTATAAAAATCAACCCTTAAAAATCATCTCTTAATCATTATTTTCACAAGTTAAGAATTAATCTTTGTAAAATCATCTTGAAAAAATGTTGACGACTCTACAGGCTGCAAAATTATTTCAAGGTATTATTTGATAAAAGAAAAATAAAAGATAATCAAAAAACAACCCCCAAAAATCAACCCCTAAGCATAACATTCACAAATTAGCAATTGCGCACTGTGAAATCATTTTAAAAAATTTCTGTCAGCTCTACAATTTGTAAAATTTTTTTATCATGTCTATCAATCAAATTAAAAACCACCATAAACAAGGAAGATCCCTTAAAAATCATCCCTTAAAAATTATTTCCACAAGTTAGGCCATATCTATTCTAAAATAAATTTTAGAATTTTTTTGGGATTTCTACAGACATTAGAATTGTACACAGATATCATTTGATCATAGTAAATTAAAATTATTCAAAAAGCATCCTTTAAAAATCATCCCCTAAGATTTATTTTTACATGTTAGAAATTACTTTTTGTGAAATTAATTATGAATATTTTTGCCACCTCTGCAGGGTGTGGAAATCTTTCAGAATGTCAACTTATCAAAGTAAAGTCTCAGATAATCAAAAACACCCTTTAAAAATCATCCGCTAAGAAATTTTCTTTATTGTTAGGAATTAATTTTTGTGAAATGAAAATAAAAATATTTCTGCCACCTCTACAGTCTTTAGAATTCTTTTAGAAAGTTAACAGATCAACAAAAATTTAAAGATAAGAGAAAACATCCCTCAAAAATTACCCCCTAAGCATAACATTCAGAAATTAGCAATTGCGCATTGTAAAATAGCGAGGGTATCTCAATATGGGTTGGTCGGAAAGGGTTAATTGTTGATAATCGTCATTGATCATCATTGTAGGGTGTTTTACTGATATGATCCATACCATTAACGAGTGTAAAAAAATCTTAAAACTAGTGATTCTTACCTAAGGAAGTATAGCTAGGATATATCTAGGGTTGATCGGACAGGGTTAATTGTTGATTATCATCATTGCTCATCAACATGTCAGCTGAACACCCTAGTGTGATGATCAATGATGATTATCAACAATTAACCTTTTCCGACCAACCCATATTGAGATACCCTAGCTATACCAAATTTGCTTAGATTCACTAGCCCCATGCTTTTTTTAACACTCGTTCATATTACGGATCATGTCAGCTAAACACCCTAGTGTGATGATCAATGATAATTATCAACAATTAACCCTTTCCGACCAACCCATATTTAGATACCCTAGCGGTACTACTTTAGCTCAGATTTACTACCCCAATGATTTTTTTTAACACTGGTTCATGCTATGGATCATGTCAGTGGAACACCCTAAAGTGATGATCGATGATGATCATCAAGAATTAACCTTTTCAGACCAACGCATATTTAGATACACTAGCGATACTACTTTAGCTCAGATTTACTAGCCCAATGATTTTTTTCACACTGGTTCATGGTATGGATCATGTCAGTGGAACACTCTAGAGTGATGATCGATGATGATCATCAAGAATTAAGCTTTTCGGACTAACCTATATTTAGATACCCTAGCTGTACCGTCTTTGCTCAGATTCAATAGCCCCAATATTTTTTTAACACTTGGCCATCGTACGAATCATGTTAGTTCAATACCCAAGGGTAATGATCAGTGATGATCATCAACAATTAACTTTTTCCGACCAACCCGTATGTAGATACACTAGCCATATTACCTTATCTCAGATTTACTAGCCCCATGATTTTTATAACATTCGTTCATGGTATGAATCATGTCAGTGGAACACCCTAGAGTGATGATCAATGATGATAATCAACAAATAACCTTTTCCGACCAACCCATATTTAAATACCCTATCTATACCAACTTTGCTCAGATTCACTATCACAAGATTTTTTTAACACTCGTTAATGGTATGGATTATGTCAGTGGAATACTCAAGAATGATGATCAGTAATGATCATCAACAATTAACCTTTTCCGACCAACTCATATGTAGATACCCAAGCTATACTACCTTAGCTCAGATTCACTAGCCCCATGATTTTTTTAACACTCGTTCATGGTATGGATTATGTCAGTTGAATACCCAAGGGAGATGATCAGTGTTGATGATCAACAATTAACCTTTCCGACCAACCTATCTTGAGATACCCTCGCTATACTACCTTAGCTCAGATTCAATAGCCCTATGATTTTTTTAACACTCGTTCATGGTATGAATTATGTCAGTTGAATACTCAAGAATGATGATCAGTAATGATCATCAACAATTAACCTTTTCCGACCAACTCATATGTAGATACCCAAGCTATACTACCTTAGCTCAGATTCACTAGCCCCATGATTTTTTTAACACTCGTTCATGGTATGGATTATGTCAGTTGATGACCCAAGGGAGATGATCAGTGTTGATGATCAACAATTAACCTTTCCGACCAACCCATCTTGAGATACCCTCGCTATACTACCTTAGCTCAGATTCAATATCCCTATGATTTTTTTAACACTCGTTCATGGTATGAATCATGTCAGTGGAACACCCTAGAGTCATGAAAAAGGTTAATTGTTGATGATCATCACTGATCATAATTCTAGGGTATTCCACTGACATGATCCATACCATGAACCAGTGTTAAAAAAATCATGGGGCTAGTAAATCTGAGCTAATCTAGTATCGCTAGGGCATCTAAATATGGGTTGGTCGGGAAAGGTTAATTGTTGATCATCATTGATCATCACTCTAGGGTATTCTACAGACATGATCCGTACCATGGCTGAGTGTTAAACAATTCTTGGGGCTAGTGAATCTAAGCAACTTTGGTATAGCTAGGGTATCTCAATATGGGTTGGTCGGAAAGGGTTAATTGTTGATAATCATCATTGATCATCACACTAGGGTGTTCAGCTGACATGTTGATGATCAATGATGATCATCAACAATTAACCCTGTCCGACCAACCCTAGATATACCTACTAGCTATACTTCTTTAAGTAAGAATCACTTGTTTTAAGATTTTTTAACACTCGTTAATGGTATGGATCATGTCAGTAAAACACCCTACAATGATGATCAGTGACGATCATCAACAATTAACCCTTTCCGACCAACCCATATTGAGATACCCTCGCTATTTTACAACGCGCAGTTGCTAATTTCTGAATGTTATGCTTAGGGGGTAATTTTTGAGGGATGTTTTCGCTTATCTTTTAATTTTTGTTGATCTGTTAACTTTTTAAAAGAATTCTAAAGACTGTAGAGGTGGCAGAAATATTTTTATTTTCATTTCACAAAAATTAATTCCTAACAATTAAGAAAATTTCTTAGGGGATGATTTTTAAAGGGTGTTTTTGATTATCTGAGACTTTCCTTTGATAAGTTGACATTCTAAAAGATTTCCAGACCCTGCAGAGGTGGCAAAAATATTCATAATTAATTTCACAAAAAGTAATTTCTAACATGTAAAAATAAATCTTAGGGGATGATTTTTAAGAGGTTACATGGGTTTTAAAGCTTCAAAAAATCAACCTTTAAAAAATTTTTTTATTTAATAGTATAACATGTCAAGAATATTTTCCCCAAGTTTTAAGTTAATCTGATTAAAACTCTAGGTGAGAGAGAGAGAAAGAAAGAGAATTCGGAATTTTCTCTTATTATATTCGACTGGCGCACAATGGTTTGAAATCGAAAAACATCGTGCCTATCACTCTATAAATTTATAATGCACATTTCTAATCAGCAAGTATCAATTGATTATTTTTTATGAATAACAAAAAATCCGCCAATATCCTGAAAAATCTAACTTTTTGAACCTTGAACTTTAATTGCTTTTTTCTCAAAAACTCGATTTTTGAAGACGGTGGACACGATTTCTTGAGAACTAGAGCACCGATCTTCTTGAAATTTGGTACACTTCTTGTCAATAGCATTGACTTGTGCCTGAACGAAGGATTTTTTTCCTTTTTAATCACAACCAATTTTATAAAAATATATGTAGTCAAAAAGTGTGTAAAAAATTGTAGTTTTTGCATAAAACTCTGCCAAAAATTCAAAATTCAAAATTTTCTTAAATCCTTCGTTCAGGCACCAGCTAGACTCACCTTCTAACAGAAAATCATTCGTTTTTTGATTTCGGATGAAGCTATATGGAATTATCATGTCCACCGCAAACACATTTTTTTCCCAGTGGTGTTAAAACGTCAGTCCTTGATGGCTCAATTTTTATAATTTTTTAATGAAATTTATAAAATTTATTCTTCAAATATTGTACTTTTATGTGATAAAAGGGCTCAATAAATTAATTCGTTTGTTACATAAAAAAAATTATTGAAAAAGTGGTTTTTTTTTGCCTTTAAAACCCATGTAACCCCTTAAAGGATGCTTTTTGAATAATTTTGATTTACTATGATCAAATGATATCTGTGTACAATTCTAAAGTCTGTAGAAATCCCAAAAAAATTCTAAAATTTATTTTAGAATAGATATGGCCTAACTTGTGGAAATAATTTTTAAGGGATGATTTTTAAGGGATCTTTCTTGTTTATGGTGGTTTTTAATTTGATTGATAGACATGATAAAAGAATTTTACAAATTGTAGAGCTCACAGAAATTTTTTAAAATGATTTCACAGTGCGCAATTGCTAATTTGTGAATGTTATGCTTAGGGGGTGATTTTTAGGGGATGTTTTCCATTGCTTTTGCCATTTTGTTGATCGGTTGACTTTCTGAAAGAACTCTAAAGACTCTAGAGGTGGCAGAAATGTTTGTAGTTGATTTCACAAAAAATAATTGCTAACTTGCAAAGATAATTTTTAAGGGATGGTTTTTAGGGGATGTTTATTGATTAATCTTAATTTACTTTGATCAAATGATATCTGTATGCCATTCTATAGCCTGTAGAAGTTCCTGAAATTTATACAATTTATTTTAAAATAAATATTGCCTAACTTGCGTTAATAATTCTTAAGGGATGATTTTTAAGGGATGTTTTTTGATTATCTTTTATTTTTCTTTTATCAAATAATACCTTGAAATAATTTTGCAGACTGTAGAGTCGTCAAAATTTTTTCAAGATGATTTTACAAAGAATAATTTTTAACTTGTGAAAATAATGATTAAGGGATGATTTTTAAGGGTTGATTTTTATAATAAAAGGTGTGAGGTCTAAGGATTATTTATTTAGAGTGTCATGATTGGTTTTCTAAGGAAATGGCAGCCAATTTGATATTTCTTTTTGTTTTCTCATCTTTATTGGCACTTTTGTCCAGTATTTGGGGAGGGTTTTAGCAATATTTCGGTCGCATTTTGACACCCTTAAAATAAAATGAAAAGTGCCATACGGTATAGAAAAATTGAGTTTCAGACAAAGATTTTAAGCTATTATAAAGCAATTTATCTTCAAAATTAAAATGCGCAGGTGGTTGGCGACTTTGAGAAAGAATGCCCCAGGTATATTTTAAAATGTTCATAAACATTATAACAAAAATTTATGATTTGATGGTTTTATTTAGGTTCATGTCTTGACATATGATATAAGAATTTTACAAATATTTTTTCACGTAAAATCTTAATTCTGAAATTGTTCTTTTTGAGAGAATGACCCATATATTCTTTATTTACTCTCCCTTTAACGGGTTCGAAGGACTTTTTTCATTTAAAAAAAAAAACGAAAAAAGTTCATTACTGTTAAGATATATTTTGCAAGTTGGAATGTGAGATATTTTTTATTTAGAAAAGAATAAGAAAGAAAAAAAGAAAAAAAATAGACAAATAATTTTGAAAGTTAGAATTTTTAAAAATTACCACTGTCAGAAAGATAAAAATGTTACATATGGGTTAAATTATGTAAAAACTACTTTGTTTAATTTTACCCCTTTTCGGGAACAAACAGCCAAAATAAATTAAAGATTTACTCAATTTATTAAGTTTATTATATTTGTGGATTGGTTTCTCTAACTGGTAGAAAGTATATTTTCTACGTATCTTCATTTGTATTTTAGGAGTTTTTAGGAAAATTTAATAAACAATTAAACATTATAATTATATCAGACAATTGCTCATTTATTAAATTAACCAGGTTTGAAACATTCAGATTTCGTAAGAAGTTTTGAGAACGAAAAGTATAAATTGGAACAATACAATACTTACAATAATTCAATCCTTATTTACTACCGCACTAAATGGAGTGAGGAAACACTCGGCTTATTATCCTTCTTTTTAGGGCGGGCTAACGTTTTGTTGATCAGAAGTTCTTAAAATAAGTACTTCCTAAATGTCTTTAATAAGGGCAGTTCGTTGATTTTTCTATTTTGTAGAGTCATTCTGCATCGTCCTAGTGGAGTAGAACCAAACTGTCAGGAAAGGAACATTGTTCAATTTTTCCCGCACCGTTGAGTTCGTGTCGTATTTTAACGTAACAGTTCAGGAATTTACCCGTCTGAACTGGGGATACTTCATCTTACTTACGTCTTAAGGACATTCTTGTTCCTCACAAATTCACGCCTCCGGCACTAAACCAACAACACTCCTTGCCCGTTGTGTCCGTATCGGATTTTGAATGTAAGTGTAGGACTTACCGATTTAATCGCGCCCCACAGTTAACTTACACCTCACCGACTTTCTAGTTTTTTACAACTTCACGTCACCGGTCTCAAAACAAAATGGTATTGCGATTCTGTCGGAGGGACCTTTCTCATTGAGATGACACTACGACACCGCCCACTAGGAGGTAAATACGGACGACAAGTACCTAATAGAATAAAATCCGAATTTCACCAAATCTACGACAATGGTGATTGTCATTTATTCGGTAAATGGTGAGCGCCGTCAAGTATAGCACGGACCACCCCACCTTCGTTTTCGAACTTGCACTTATTTTGGAAACGGACTTTATTTTACATCTTCCCGAATCATGGAGACGGTCAACTCCGCGACGACCTGGTAAACCCGAGGAACTACCGCGAAAGAAGCGATTTTCATTGCAGGTGCATCGATTTTGTTAACTCGGATTGGACTTTTTGGGTGGAGAAACTAAAGAGTTGGAAGGTTGTGATTGGCTAGGAATGATGAGGTGATGTGCATCAAATTGCAAGTTTTGCAAAATTTTACTTGACAACAGTTCACCTGTGTCAGTTAGTGAACTTAATAATCGGACTTTGTCCTGCTGACTTCAGCTATTTGGTTTCAATATGAAGCAACGAAGCTGAATTGCAACTTGAGCTCTTATGATTTCGAAATAGATTAATGAATTTAATCTCTGATCAATTAACAATCAATTTATACTTGTTGTTAATTATGAGATTACAAAATAAATAGAAATTTAGGTATTTGTGGATCAGGTCCATTAGTTTCTATCACTAGAAGTCTATGACCTGTTTCCACTATTGTTTTCATTCTTTTGATACTATTTACTTTAGTACTTGTTACAAGCACGTGGCTTGATACATGTAAGATATTAATGGATGACATGAGTTAAGGAATCTATAAGAAGAGAATATTGTGAAGGAAATATAAATACTTCTCATGTAATAAAACCGTGCATTTAAAAAAAAACCGCTTACTAGAGAAAAATACGATTTAGAGAATATGAAACACCCGATTCCTTTACGGGATGGTCAATAACCCCAGTTGATTTCCTCACTCCATAACGCTGCACTTTTTATTTTCATTGTTCTAAATAATGTGCACAAATCTTTAAAAAAACTAAACACCTCTTGCACATACACAATTATTTTCTTCTCTGTCTATATTTTGAATTTTTTGAAGTTATAAAGCCGACCTTCTGTAGCAAGGATAAATAATTGTTTCTAAAAGATATTAATGTACCAATCGGTACGTTAAAAAAAAAAATGTGGGAATGTATTATACTGAAGCAAATCATTACTGGAGATTATAATTTTGCAAATTAAAATTTTAAATACAATTTTACTTAGAATAGGGTTATAAAGTAGTTTCTATTCCAGAAATTCAAAAATGATTTTTAAAAAGTCGAAAATGGCTGATTAGGTGTTTTAAAAAAAGATAAACTGTAATTATCGGAAAGTAAAAATCGAAAAAAATTTAATTGCTGGGCAGTCTACAGTACCGTCGGAAATTGTCAGTCCACCCATTTTTTAAGGTTTGAAAAACATCTTTAAACGTACAAAGTACAAATAGTAAAATTTTTCTGTGTTTATTTCCTTAAAGTAGATAAAATTTTGAGGAAAATAAGGCCTGAGTGAAGTGATTTAGTCAAATTTTCATTGAAATATGTTAAAAAATGTGGAATTTTTAATAATTTACAAAAATTGAAATTACTCCTGAAATAATAAAGGTTTTTTAAAGTTCCTATGCTTGTTTTTAAAGGAATTTACTGGAGAATAACACTGTTGTTTAAGCATTAATATGCAATTTTTTTCCTAGCATATGTAAGGCTCGGAAGTTGGACCCAAAAATATAAAAAAATTATTGTTTATATCTTGATATCAAATACAGCTATATAAAATATACCAAGGTCATAATTGTCAATAACTTTCGGAAGGAAGTAATATAATATATATATTGGAATTTTAAAAATTATTTTTATGTCAAAATAATGTCTTCAAAATTTTATAAATTTTTTGGTCCAACTTCCGAGCCTTGCATATGCTAGGAAAAAAATTGCACATTAATGCTTAAACAACATTGTTATTCTCCAATAAATTTCCTTTAAAACAAACATAGGAACTTTAAAAAATCTTTATTATTTCAAGAGTAATTTCAATTTTTGTAAAACATTAAAAATTCCACATTTTTTAACATATTTCAATGAAACTTTGACTAAATCACTTCACTCAGGCCTTATTTTCCTCAAAATTTTATCTACTTTAAGGAAATAAACACAGAAAAATTTCAATAATTATACTTTGTATGTTTAAAGACGTTTTTCAAACCTTAAAAAATAGGTGGACTGACAATTTCCGACGATACTGTAGTTTTGTTAATTGAAATATTAAATAAATTTTTACTGAGAGAAAGATTGGAAACTTGTTTGTAAGTGTGAAATTAAAAAATTTGTTGGTAAGAAGCGAAAAAAACTCTTTTCTATTTTTGAAACACGAAAAAAGATAGTTACTGACGAGTAAATTTTTTAAATTGGAAGGTGAGATATTTCTGTTCTTAGAAAAGAATAAGAAATTTGTTTATTATGTAAGAATATGATTTATGTGTTTCTAAGAGAAAAAAATCTGACATCTTGCTTCGCGCTCCGTCACATTCTCATCGGCGTGCTTTGCACTCCAATCATAAATAATCTTCCAGGTCGCGCTGCAAGCTTCCACCAATTTTTGCTTTTATTATTTCATATTCCAAATATAATATGCATCCTCACCTTGAATTTATACATATGTGACGCTCCGCGAGAGAAGGGACCTATCGCTGAAAAAGCAAACTTTAAAGGATGGACGGGCAAAGAGGGGGAAGAAAAATCGAGACGCCCATGTTTAAAGCTTCATAACAAGAAAACTAATGTTTAGCTTAATTCTAAATTAACTTTTTTTACTAGCATTAAGAATAAATCACATTGAAAGCGAAAATTCAAATGAATTTTTTACTATTTTCAAGAATTAATTATTTTAAACTAAGAAATTCTGTGAAAAAATATCGGACATTTAGCTCCGTATTTTGCAAACTAAGAGTCGATATAGTAGGTTTCTTGAAGGCACGAATTGTGCAAGAGCTTACTTATGATTGGCGAATTTAGTTCTACATCAAAAATTCGGGGAAAATTTGAATTACTAAAATTAAATTCTCTAAAATATATATGTGTCTATATATATATCATGGCCGTATAAGGCGATAAATCTGTGAAATTGTATCTGACATGGACCTCTGTAGCTTAGTGGTTAGAGCATTCAAGCGCCAATTGAAAGACCCGAGTTCGAATCCCGGTGGAGCTAAATGTCAGATATTTTTTCACAGTATTTCTTAGTTTAAAATTTTGAATTATATATTATTAAACGCAGAATTCTTCAGGCTTTCAAACAATCTAAGTTCCAAGTGTCTACATTTTTCCTAATTCAAATTATCATTTTCTAAAGTCAGTAGACTTTTTTCTCTGTTCGCGCACCGATCGTACCGACAATCGCCAACGGTAGTGTATACAAAACATTTTTAAAAATATATCATTTAATTCTTTATTAAATTATATTATTAAAAATTTTATAACAAAATATTTAAACACATAAATTTAAATATTTTAATTGGTTAAAATAGGTTAAGATGGCGTTTAGATTTAAGTAGATTAAAATTGTAAATAAGTAGTTATAAGAAGGTTATTGTAATAAAGCTATAAAGGGAGCGGATCCCTCGAACCCGTTAAAAGGAGATTAAATGAAGTATATAATTTAATAAAAAAGCTTGTTATAAATTTTAGTTTTACATTGACAAAACTAGTTAAATTAATATTAAAAAAGATGTTTCAAAATTATATTATTAACTGATTGTTCATAGTTTATATTGTTTTACTATTCAATTTTATATTCTTAATTCTTATTTTTTATTCCAATTGCTTATATAGTTTGTTTTTGTCTTTTTTCTTTTATTTTGATCTCGATTTTGGTTACTTCTATAATTTCTTTTAGGAATTGCCTGATATGAATGAATGTTTCAATTTTGTGTTCTAATATTATGGGACAACTTGCCAACAAATATTTCAAAAATCGGGTAAAAAATTATACTTTTCAATCAGCCCAGCAATTCACCATGATTTATGACGTATATCCTTCCCATGAACGACCAACGGCTAACAGGATCCATAAAATTTGGGAAACTTTTTTTATACATAGACAGATTCATACTCCTTCACAACAATGACAGAAAACAGATTTCGAAACACATGACAACAAACACCCACGATTTTCTCCCTAACATTCAGTCGCATTTTTCTTTTTGAACTGAGAACATCTCAAAGAAAATAAAAATGAAGTTGAGTGAACAAATTAAACACTTCTTAGTTTGGTACTATTTGTGCACTGAGTTTTGGCTGTGTAATCAAATTGATAATCGGATTAAAATGTAAAATGTAAGTACCATGCGTGCAATTCATATCATACATTATATGTGATTTTTAAAAAATATAAACCCAAAAGATGTGTGACGAAGCAGATCTTCACTTATATTTTATTTAGTGTGTAAGAAGTAAATTGGGATTTATTCAGAAAATATATATAATTTATTTATTATATTGATAAAGAGTTAATTGTTAATTGTTAATCGGTGCAGCTCAGGAATTTTTCCGTATTTACGGCCCTGAATAAGCGCCCGATTTCCGCTTCGTCGCAGTCCCCGGAGTTATTTAATTTTATGTTCACGTGGGGTAATTAGCCAATTAAAATTGGTGAAATAGATTTGCGCGGTTTTTCCATGTTTTCCCTCGTCAGCAGCAGAGCCCTCTGTTTTTGTTTCAGCTAGGAGTTACCATGGGATAGACGAGGACAGCGGCCGACAATGAAAGAGCGAGAGAGAGGACAATACGGAAGGGGCAGAGTTCCCACCCCTCACGATTCGCCGTGCCGGCTCGATCAGCCGTTCGTTAGAGAACTGACCTAGTACCTTAGGAAGGGCACATACGTGTTTCGCTCAGGCCGACTATTTCCTTTGTCGCAAAGTGATTAAAGTATTGTAGATTGTGGTAACGGCGTATTAATAGTGTAATTTCTTAAGTTTCCCCGTTGAAACATTAAATCAACTTTATATAAATTGTGAGACTTTTGTGTTATTGGCAAGTGTCCCGAAATCCCTTTTTCACCGAGCAGGTGCCAAGTCTTCGTGGGTGGATTGATTCTTGTTCGTTGGTAAGTCTCAATTTGTTGAGTTTCCTGGTCGTCGTTTCCGATCCATCGACAACTTCTTCAAGTTCAGCGGAATCTCCCTTTGGCGGTGGGTAGAAAAATTGACGGGTGAGAAATAAAGGACAAAAAGAAAAGAAAAATGAAATATTGAAAAAATGATTGAGATTTTTAATTTATAAAGATAATTATTTAATCCAATCATTACAGATGATTTATAAAAAACGAATAAAACTTATCCAAAGATATAGGGGAAGGGGGGAGGGTCAGAGATTTTCAAACCTTGATATCAATTTTACATACTTTTATAACTTATACTTCTTAATCACAAAGCAAAAAATTAAATTTTAATTACTTATTATTACACTACGCATTTGTTTTAAAACTTCCTTGTAAAAAACGATTTCTTGTATTACCAACAGATTTACAATAAATCACTGAAGAAGGGGCACATGCGACCCCGAAACGTTTGACACTACATATCCAATTGTCAATTTATTTATGACCTTAAAAACAAAATAATTCAACAGTACATTATTAAATTAATAATTAATTATAACAATATGTAATTTAAACAAATTATTATTATTATTTAAATGGAATATAATACATTTCAAAACAATAACCTTACTTTTATTAGAATGTTTAAACACAATTATCTTATAAAAACTTACCAATATTATAAATGTGACGTACATATTCACTAAATTCTCGTCCTCCTCACATCTTAAAATTATTTAAGGCGCTACACTTAATTTATAAAATTGTAATTTAACCAATTTTTAACCTTCTACTTAAAACATTGCACAATGTAAACAAACTATCGTGACTCATACACTTTACAGTGTGACGATGTAAATCGTCAACATTTATAATTTATTTTGTCTTTCCCTAGAGATCTTTAATTTAGTTCATTTTGGAATAATTTATTGAAAGGGGCCGTGGATGAATTATGAGATACGAGCCTGAGTGCCGAGTATTGATTTTCTGGTCGATCCGTATCTCTCGTCTTTCTCTAGTTCAGCGGATTATTGTCGTTCTTCGTTGAATTCGTTACTTGCGATTTGCGCAGGTCAAGTTCACGAATAGTAACGAGGTTCAGCGGAAGGATCCGAATTTTTCTTTTAGGTGACGCCTTACCTTAGGTGCAATCGAGAGGGTGATGGATTTCTTAGCGGCTGAGGAAATGAGACGCGGCGATGAGGAAGAAGACGTGGAAAGGGAAGGATCGCGGAAAATAGGATCTACCGGTCGATTGGGGTTTGCCATGTGCTCGTTTTCATTCGCGTGCGATCTCCAAATTTGTGTAGCGGTGTGCTCCGGCATTATTAATTATCATTTTCGCCACAGCTGAGACTCCTGGTTTTTGAAAGTGTTCGTCACAAGTGCGAGATTGTTAGAAGTTTAGTGTTCGGTTCATAGAGATTGTTAGAAGTTTAATGTTTAAAATAAAAACTTTAAATAAATAATTGAGTTGCCTGAAGAGTGTGTGTGAGTTAAAATCATTTGACGAGAGCCCCAGGAGCCCTGCAGGTCAGCGTAACAATTGGTTGTTGGTTTTTCGGTGTTCAACATCAGAATTGGTAAGTTTCGAATTTTAAACTGGTACGAGAATTTGGTTTGTCCCAGCGTCGGCATTGCGGCGTTTAAGTTCGACGGAATCTCCCTTTGGTTTTATTGTTGGTATCAGCACGGAGAGAATCCGCCATTCATGAGTTAATAAAATATTGAGCCAATGCACGATACTTTAGTTAAGTATCGAATCTCTATATTTTAACAGGTGAAACGGTTTGAAACAGAATAATCCCGCGACGTTGTTTCTTCGGTTCGCTGCGGGAGGGCTGCCATCATTCTGCCTCACAAATGACACCGAACTCTTAGGTATTATATATGGATCAAGAAATAAGCCTTTTAAAAGGATAAGATACAAGGCGTCTTTCCTTTAACAAAAAATAAAAGGGCGTCAAACTATTATGAATGGTTATGAATGGCCTTATTATGAATAAGTTTTTTAAATATTTTTTTTTAGACAATTTGAAAAATGTCTAAAAATTACATTTGAAAATAGATTATTCTATCTTCTATTTTTAAATTTAATTTTAATTAACTTTAATTAATTAAATTTAATGAATTGAGTTTCTTTAACTTTAATTTAATTTATAAATATAACGTTTTTTAAAATTAAAAATATGAAAATTAAATTTATTTATTTTTGACTTACATAAGAACTTACCCAAGAAATTACATAAGAACTTGCGTAAGATCTTTTGCTAAATGCACACGTAAGATCTCACGTAATTTCTTACATAAAAAAACACATAAGAACTAACCTAAGTTACTAGGTAAGATCTTACCTAAGATCCAACATCAGATCCTACATAAGGTTTTTAAATAGGGTCACTACTTTTCGAACTGTTAAAGTGCCAACGACTGGGACACATGCTTTAACCTTTTTGCCCAATCGTTGGCACCTTAACGAACTCATTTTAATTATTTCTCACGACACAAGTAATTACTTTAAAAATATTATATATTTATTGAAATGAAAAATTGCGGCATAATTTAATAAGCCAATGCAAAATCAATTTAACATTACGTGATTCTTATAATTTAGCGAAAACTAAGAAAGGTGCCAACGACTGACGAAGTACCAACGACTGGGGCAGTTACACTATAAAGCTAAATAGTTTTTCTATTTTTTAATTAAACATAAAATACATAAAATAAAATAAAAAAAAAATATTTGTAGGTTCTTGGAAATTTAAAATTATAAGTTTAAAAATAAAAGAAGATTGTTATTTTAATTAATAAAACTAAAAATACTTACGCGAATTTGTCACCAATATGTATTTTATTTTTCAAAAAATCGCATGTTGTATAAGGTAAATCTTCATAATTTGTTTTGGTAATAATTATAGGTATGTAAGGTAATTCATCATAATTTGTTTTAATTTTATTATTATTGATTATTTTTATTTACTCCTGATTATTAAAGGACGTTTCCCTTATTCGTTCTCCATTTTTTAGAAATATTAAATAGCTACTTGGAATTTCGAACAAATATGAAATTTTAAAATATTTACTTTTTAATTGACATTTTCTGATATAATCGAAATTCATTTATTTCTCGATTCGATTAAAAATGATAATTTCACAATACTTAATTTTTGATGAAATAGACAGGTTTACCAAAAATTTATTATTATTGTTAAAAAATAACCTTTTTAAAATTATTCAAGTGGACCTTTAACTCCAAGGAGTCAAATAGTAAATAATTAATTACAATTCTTGGATCAATTTGAGAATAAAAATAATAAGAATTTGTTTTTTTAATTATACTTTTAGAATCCAAATTCAAGGTTAAAAAAATTAGAAATTTTTTAGTTTTTTATATAAGAAAGAAAATACCGTCAAGTGGGGCTATTTTGTGCGCCTTGGGGCTATTTTGTGCACGCGAGGTTTTTGATGAATAAAATCTTTATATTTAGTTGCCTAAGTTTGCTACTTGGTATAAATATTTTCTAATATCTAGACTACAGAGAGTACTAAATGAATTTACTCGATTCTTTATCAGAAATCAGAAAAGAAATCGTAAAATCGTGAAAATCAAGCAGAAAAATTTCAAAGTTATCAAAATTCTGTTCAGACCTCCGGAAGTTTAAAAGTGTTTCTAAAGGTATTAATAATACTTGTTGACCATTCAGTTGTGATGATGTATACGTAATGCGCTAACTTTTTATTGCATATTTAAAGAAAAAAGTGTAAAAAACTGAAAAACCAGGATTTGGTGGGTTATTTTGTGTATTCTTTAAATCAAGTTTTTTTCAATAATTTGTTTTGTAGTTAGTAAAAATTACTTTAGAATTTCATTTTAAAACATTTTGTCTTATTTTTGTTATAAAAGACAAGAAATAAGCTTAAAATTTCAGTTTTACATATGGTGCCTTAAAAACCTCAAAAACGTAATATTAATAATTACATGCTTTTCAAGTTAATTTTGAAACTTTTTCTCTTAAAATAACTCAAGAAGTGTAATAGATGTTATTTTCAGTAAAATTTTCTTAAAGAAATAACTTTCTTTGTAAATCTACTTTTTTGTGAAATTTTAGTGTTTTACTTTCAAATTAGTTTAACAATTCCTAGGAACAAATATTTCTGGCTTTGTTTTTTGTTTATTGTACTCTAAAATATCTAGACAACTTTTGAAATAAGCAAACTTTGATGCACAAAATAGCCCCACTATGGGGTTTATTTTGAGCACAACTTTGAGTTTCTATAACTCAGAAAAAAAATTTTTCTTGGCGGCTAACTCATAGAACACCTTTAGAAGGATGTCTACAACATAATAGAATAGATAAATTCTTTATTTTTTTAGATTCTGAATTTTAATAAAGCATAGAGTGGAAAAAGAGTGGTTTTGTGCACAAAATAGCCCCACTTGACGGTAATAATAATTTTTATATTTGACATTTCCTGTAAAAAGTTTTTAATTATTAAATGAAGTTTATTTTATGTGAATTGTATTTTTAATTGTAATTTTAGATTCTAAATTCAAGGTTAAAAAAATTACAAATTTTTTATTTTTTTTATATTTGATATTTCCTGTAAATAGTTTTTAATTTTCTAAAAAAGTTTATTTTATATGCAATAAAGTTAGGTTGTATTAAAATTATGTAAAAAAAATGTATAAATACAAATCATTCAGAGAAGAAATTTTTTTTTAAATTTAGGGGAGAGTCTCTAGTTGTGAGACGGGTTTTATTTTTGACCTATAAATTGAAAATAGGTAAACGAAATCGTGAATAAAATACACCGTTCAAAAAGTAACTTAAATACGCAACTTTTATTCATAGAAAAGTGTAGTGTTCAGATGAACTCGAAAAACTTTATGATCAATTTTCCGAGAACATCTTTTATGTAAAAAAAAAAAAGGTGTCCAGTTGTAGGACACTTATAAAAAAATGCTAAAATTTATAAAATTTTGCATGAAACATTATGTTTAATATAAATAACTAAATATATTAATAATACATATTATTATATAGGCTAAATAAAAATATTTATTCTTTAAAATATGACTATCAGTTTTCTTCATCGAAATCGCTGTCGCAATGTAGGCAAATGAAATAACTTGTGCGCATGTTCCCACACTTTAAATAATTGTTGTGATATCAAATGTACGTAACGAACTAAACTGAACAGAGCGCTTTATGCTGCATAACGAAAAATATAGGCTATTCCAGATGGGCGGCACCACCATCTCACAACTGGTGACTTGCTGTGTCTCACAACCGGAAATTGGCGCTATTTTGAAAAAGGAAAAAAAAATATTTCCAACTGTAGATTGAAACAATGCAATATTGCATTACAAAATAGAAGGAAAATCCTAAATAAAAATGCATAACATTTAGCTTTTCCAATTAATTAACTTAAAAAAAAAGTACTTTGCACATATTGAAAAAAAGTTTTTTAGTCGATTTTCACACACAGTGTTGGCATCTAACACAATGAAACAGGAATAATTGTTATATTAACAAATTAAATTTTAACTTTAAAACTACGTTTAAATTATTCCTACACCTCACGCGGCTGGGTTCAGAGCTGTGAGGGTTCAAAATTTATCTTTATAAATTTAATACTCGAGCGCCTGTCGACATAAGTTCGACATATTTATGAGCATCAATAAATAAATAAAAATACTAACTCAAAAGAACAGAGAAATCAGGGGGGTAAAATGGGTGAACCCAGTAACAAGACAAATATATTTGGCGACAAATAAGGTATATTCAAAAGAAAAATACTTACAGTTTCAGTCGACTTAAAATATTGCTAATCAGATCTTTCTCTCTTTCGCTGACCAGCTGATCCTCACACTCACAATAAATATCAAATTGGAAAGTCGACTAAGTTTAATTAATAAAATTTAACACAAATTTAATATCGCAGGTTATGGTACTGTTGCAAATCCAGGAATGCCATGCTTTTTCTGTTTCGACCGGCGTCTCGTCGATCAAACGAGAGCGCAAGCGCAGACGTCACATGGCCTCCAGGACCGCAACATTTGAATCTATTAACCCAGCATCTCCACAAAACAAACATTAATTTTAAATAAATTGGAGTGCTGAGTCGCTAAAATAAAATACTGTTACACTCTTCCCCTTCAGAGGTGACGATATAACGACAATTTTCAAATTAAAACAAACAAAGTTCTTTAACAGATTGAAAACTTTAGTCAAATGTCCTGAAAAGCTAAACAATCAAATTAAATAAAAAACACATAGATCCCTTGACAACCTTATGTCCTTTGCCAAATATAAAAAGTAAATTTGTGAAACCCTGGTTTATTATCTGTAAATTAAATTTGACATATAAAAATATAAATTTATCTTAGACTATAATCAGTCTTCGTCGACAATTTTAATCTTCCCGTAAGTGCTTATATTTTGTCGGCACAATAATTTTTATCTCTTGTCCGTCGTTGAGTTCCGGCCTGTCCCTCATTATCTTCTCGAAGGAGTCTCGAACTATCGGAGTTAACAGGGCCTCCATTGCTCGACGTCGTTTTTCCTCTGACAACTGAGGAGGTAACTTCACGCCAGCTTCGTTGGCTCTTGGGTCGACTTTGCTCAACGCATTTTCCCTAATCAGGAAACTCCTGATACGATTAGGGAAGTCTTTGGAATCGTCGAACTTTGCCTTGACTCGACGCTTCAGGTTGTCAATTTCTCCATCGACGAGATATCGATGATCTTCGGGAATCAAAAATGCAGGCCAGGTTGCGTAATTCAGACGCAGCCAATCGACAATTCCTGCATGTCGAATATTGCAGTCTGGACACTCCGGATAATACAAGTATTCTGGCATACTGCACCCAGGGCACCTTCCAAGAGCTAGCTCATGCTCTATTCCATGTGGATGGATACAGTCGACGGTATCCAATCCGTCTGCACCACAGACCGTGCAGAATCCGGGCCTGTAAGGAAGCTTACAGTTTCTGAAACCGTGTCCAGGAGCTCGGCAATTCACGCATCCTGTCATAAATCTCTTCCCCATCGTGGTCACATAGGTCTGTGTTCCAACGTCAACCTTCTTGGCGTCCTTAGCAGCTACAAGGAGCTCCGTCCGTTTTCTAATCAAGCCCTTCAGCAATTCCTGGCTTATGATCCTACTGTCGACGAAATATAAAGGTTGTACTGAGCCTCGTGGATTTACCAGCTGTGGAACTCCCATTTCCTTCAGAACCTGATCGAAATCGGGCAAGACAAACAGTGCAGGATTAACCTTAACGGATGGCGCCAGCTGTGTTCCGACTTCTTCGGCCATCGTTTTTGGTTTCCCAGTCGACTTAATGATTTCGTAAGGATGTCCGATGTTGACTATACGTTTTCGTTTCAAATTTTCTTCATGGACATCCTTCGACGTCACTCGGGCAACTGTCTTCAATTTCAGTTGAGGTGGCTTCCTTTTTCTCAATTCATCGACGAGGGAATGGATCTCTGCTGCAAGGCGATCCGATCTTTCTCCAGAATTAGGGTAAACTCGGTAAATCGTTGAAGCTACCGACTTGTAGTCGTCGTCGTCCAAAAATTCCTCCACCGCCTGGCTTGGAGTTCTAGGCGGCAAGGAGCAGGATACCTCAGGTAATTCACTTTCAGTCGACCTTTCTAACTCTTCCTGCAACAAGGCTTTCTCCAATTCCAACTTATTGGCTTCAAACTGAGCTTGTAATTCGAGCATGGATCGTTCCATCTCCTCCTTTTGCAGTTGCATCCTCTCCATGAGAGAGACAAGGCCATCCACTCGGCTTGAAGTCGACATCTTCTTCACTCCTCGTCTTAACCTGAAAATCACAAATTACGGAGACTTCGTCGAGGTATTTTTATATCAGTTACACAATATTTCCCTATACACTTTCCAGATTTGTCGACCAATTCAACCGTTGACAAACCCAGAACTTTACTGATTAAAACAGGACCCAAATACTTATGTGCCAACTTAGCAGAATAATTTTCCGCCTTGTTGCTCAATTTTTTATTTGGATAATAAACCTGCATACCTGGCTTAACTTCAATTAATTCCGATCTACCTACATTCGCGATGGCAAGGCGCTTATCCGAATAATTCTTTAATTTTAACTCAATTTGATGTCGTAACTTGTCAATTTTTCTCATCCTATCGATCCAAAAAACAACTGAATCGTCCAGAATTTGACCCTCATCTTTTTCAGGCGAAATTTCATCACGTTTAAAAACTACCTCTCTACCGTGATTCAAGAAAAAAGGTGATATCCTACTTCCTGCATGCGGTACCGAATTATATGCTAACTGGAATTTTGAAAAATTCTCGTCCCACTCTTTATGATCATATTTAAGAAACGCGGCGATCATAGGTTTAACAGCTCGATTAAACCGTTCAACCGGATTAGCTTGAGGGTGTCGAAGTGGCACAAACACTTGCTTAACTCCTCGAGCTATAAGGTATGGTCCCACTTCTTTATTTACGAACTCCTTACCGTTATCCGTTACTATCGATTTAGGAGTTCCCTAACGATCGAATATTGTGTCAAGAACTTTAACTACTACTTTCCCACTTTTTCTACGAATAGGGAATAATTCCAAATATTTAGTATACAAGTCGACTACCACAATAACACCGATATTTCCCTTTTTTGTTTGAGTCTGAGTTTCTATTGTATCAACCGATAACTGATACCAAGGAGAATGTAAAAACCGAGTTGATAACTTTCCTTTAAGAGGGTGTTGATTATATTTAACCTTTACGCAAACTTCGCATTCTTCGACATATTTTCGTACATCCGCTGACATACCAGGCCAATAATAATTTTGACGAATTCTATCGAGTGTCTCATCTTTTCCTAAATGCTCTGCTTGAGGCAGATCGTGGTTATCATGTAATATTTCCATTATTTTATCTGGTTTAATAACCCTTTTCCAAGGATTAATATCATCTATTAATGCCTTCTCATAATCCGGGCGATGGTAAAATAGTTCGTCGTTCTCTATTTTCCAATCGACGAATCTATTTGGTTGGTCCTTTACCAAGTCGTACTTTGTTTTTTACCAATTCCGGTCGCAAATACTCATTGTCTGAATTCGACCTTGAATAGTTTCTTCAACTATTTTTTCCCATCCTTGAGGGTCCACGTCGACGTTAAACATTCGAGAAAGCGCATCTGGTGCTTCATTTAAGGTTCCTCGTCGGTGCTCAACTGACATATTATGTTGATAAAGGTAAATTGCCCATCTCGCAAGCCGTCCTACAGGATTTTTCAATCCATGCAACCATTCGAGAGCTTGGTGATCTGTGATCACTTTAAATGGCATACCCTCAAGATAACATCTAGGTTTCTCAACGGACCAAACGACTGCTAAGCACTCTTTCTCAGTCGTCGTGTAGTGCAATTCTGCACCCCTCAACGGTCGACTCAAAACTTCGATAAGGATTTCCTTATCCGAATTTGGATCTTATTGGACCAAAATGGCGCCAAGACCAAAATCACTAGCGTCTGTATATAAAAGGAATGGTTCACCCGGTATAGGCACATAAAGTCGAGGGGTTTCAATAAGTGCCTTCTTGACGTCATCGAAGGACTTTTGTTCGACCTCAGTCCATTTCCAAGGAACTTTTACGCTCGTCAGCCTATTTAAAGGACCTTGTATTTTGGCTATATTTTTCAAATGCCTATGATACCAATTTACCATTCCATTAAATTGGCGCAATTGAGACCTGTCTTTGGGTACTGGAAAATCGATAATTGGTTGGACCTTTTCCGGATTTGGTCTCATTCCTAACTCGTCGACTATATAACCTAAGAATTTTACTTCCTTACAAGCAAAGCTGCTTTTATCGCGATTTATTAACAACTTCGCTTCGCGGAATACCTCAAAAACCAAAGACAGAATCTTAAGATGTTCTTCAAAATCCTGGCTAACTACTATCCAGTCATCTAAATATGTAAAGACCTGTTCTATCCATTTACTAGGCAAGCCTCTTTTATGAATCAAATCTTGCGTTTTTCTTTTAAGGGAATCCATAAGGCGTTGGAATGTAGACGGAGCTCCGGTCAGACCGTAAGGCATTCTAACCCATTCCAGTAATCCTTTTCCCTCTACTACAAAAGCTGTATATTTTCGACTTTTCTCTTCCATAGGAATCTAATGGAAGGCTTCACTCATATCGAGTGTCGAGATATATTTCGCCTGATGTAGCTGAGACAAGATTGATCTCATGTTATGGAGTGGATAAGCTGGCTTTTTCGTCTTGCCATTTAATGTCTGGTAGTTTATACAAAACCTCAAGCCACCGTTGGCTTTCGGCGCAACTACTGGCGAAAATGCCCACTCACTATTACTCCAACGGACATAACCCTTTTCCAGTAACCGATCTACTTCTTCGTCGATAAATTTACGAACTATTTCACTTCGACGGTAAGGTTTTTGACGATGCGGTTTACTATCATTTAATTCTATTACGTGTTCGACTAGGTCAGTTAATCCTGTCGACTCTTTATCGATTTTATCAAATTCGCTATCTAAAAAATTCTTTAAATTTTCATTTTCATCAATTGAAAGTGTTTGCAAAGCATTGAGGCTATCAGAACGATAAGCAAGCAGGTAATAATGCTCGCTTCCGCCAAGGGTCCAGGTCTTTGAAAATGGGTCTAGTATAACTTTAAAGGTTAGCCAAAAATCCATTCCCAAAATCACATCATTAGACAAATGGTCTAGCACGCTGAACCATTGCGGACCATAAACATCTCCAATGTCGATGACAAATCCCGTACCTCCCTTTGACTTAACGATCGTTTTATCGCCTAAGCGTACGCCTTTTGTGGACGACGAATCTCTTCCTAACTTATTGATTTGGAGGTGTTTTACCCTTTCGTATGTAGGACCACTTAAAAACGATCTTTCACTACCACTATTTATTATTCCCTTAACCTTTTCCCCAAAAATAGATATTTCAACCGGAATTCTAACCCTAATTTTTGGTTCTCTCAAAGGGCCATTTGAACAATAAATTCTCCGCTAAGAAAGTCGGTGAAGGAAATGAGGGGACAAAAGACTTGGCCTCCAAGTTCTATAAGAGACTATTTCGTCATCACACGATTGTTTCACGTTTAGCGTATTTTCCTCATCGACAAGAGTCGACATACTAGTTATTCTGTCGTCCTCATTTATATTTAATTCACGGATTCACAATTTCTGGCTCCATGACCCTTTTCACCGCAATTTAAGCAAATCATTCGCTCACGGTCAAATGGCTGCGAAAAAGTCCGAGGTCGGTCCGTATTATTCGAATCTAAAGTCTTATTACCTGAACCGGTTTTATTCCTTTGATCATTAAATCTTCTCAAATTGTTTTCTAATCTATTTCGAGTTAAAGACTTAACCTTTGTCGTCGAAGTGGCATTATTTTTATTTGCCGAACTTTTCTGGCTAATTGCCTTCAAATCGACAGTTGAATCGTCGCCTGATTCATCCGGATTTGAGTCGACGTTATCTGACTCAGTCTCGGAATCCTCATAATTTTGAGCAACATTCAAACTAGGTCTTGTAAATCTTACTCTGCTAGGTTGAGAATCAATAGCGCGACGATATAAATAACTGCGTTCACTTACGTAGTGCAGGAAATCATTATAATTATTTAGATTTAAATTCAATATCTCAAATGTTAGTCGAGGATCGAATTTGGTCAATATCTGCCTTAGTTGTTCTCTGAACACGGGCGAATATTGCATTCGCTCAAACAAAATGCGCGCTCTACAAGCAAATTCCGCCAGTGTTTCCGATTTTTCTAATTTAAGGTCTCGAATTTCAAGGAGTAAATCCGCGTCATCTTTCTTTACCCCCCATTGATACCGGAAGGCTCGCGCGAACTCTCTCCACGTACTCCACGATTCCTTATTCACGAAATACCATGCCTTATAAGGCCCTTCGAAAACCTTCGACAGATATGGAACAAAATAATCCCTAAAAATACCACTCGTGTTCAGGTGGTCCTCTAGAATCAACAAAAACTGTTCTGGATCCCTTTCCGTTTTTGGAAACAAAATTTTCCATGACGCAACGATCCTTCCAATCTTCATCGAGTCCACATTCTCACCGTAAACATTCATGGATGAAAAGTTATCCCGCCTATTTACTCGTCGACGCGTATTTGGCATACGTTCATCTTCGCTCGAGTCGTCATCACGCCATTAAAACAGTGATCCCGTTCGTCGATTTGAACTGAATCTCACTGTCTGTTCGTTATTATGATCACGACGACTTCGCGGATGTCGCTCTCCGATATTTTCATTTTGATTTTGCCAATTTGAAAAATCTCGCGGCTCATTCGTTCGTCCCGCCGCGGCATCAGGAATGTTCATAAAATATGGATCTTGTCATCATTCCGAAAATTTGTCTGAACTGAGTGATGCATGGGGTCACTCAATCCCCCGCGGGGCCCGATTGAATCACTTGGGGATCCATGATTCGATCCAGCTCGTCGATCGGTATTGACATTTTGTTGAATATGCGTAACAAGGGTTTGTTTGTTACTCCCACCTTGATGAGTTTGTTCGGTTTGTTTTTGAAAGGGTCTGTTAATTTCAGCATTATTTAATAACGGAGCTTCGCGATCCCCTCCCCCTTCGGACCGTCCGGTATTGGATAATTGTAAATGCCGCAAAAGCAAATCGACTTTACCTTGTAGATCAACAATATTGTCATCAACTTTTTTACTTAAATTGACCAACCCGTTACTTAATACTCCCACCTCCCTGGTGACTGAAGCAAACGAGGACTGGAAATAAGTAGGAGTGGGGGTAAGAATTGTTCTACCCCTTCCCCTTCCGGCGCCCGGTCCAGAGAAGACGCTATCAAGGGATCCTCTGTTGTTCTCTCCCATTTGACCGTTTGGCATTGTGCCGCTAGTTCCCGGTGGGGGAAATCCTTAAAAATCTTCATCGCTCTGGTCGTCAGTTTGACCCGACTGTTCAATCAAAGTTTCTGTCGAATCGTGAGAATGACTCTGTTCTTGATTCTCCATTGGTAGTGGGGGTGAATGTCCGACCGGCATTTTAATTTGTACTTAATTTAATATTCCCAATTGACAGTCGAAAGAGAAAAAAAATAGAAAGAAGAGAAAAAAAAACTTTATTTTAAAATATTTCAATAAACCGCTTTAAGGACGGCACAATCTTAACCCGATAACAAGGAAACGCCGTGCCAACGCGAGTCCCGGATAGAGTTGTCTCAAATAATAGTTTCTATGCTATTCACAGAGCACGATTTAAAATAAAATTGAATGCAGCAATTCGTATTTGCTACTAACAACAAACCAGGTATTCAGATAAATACAATTGAATTAAAAAAATAAATAAATACATAAACTTTCAATTGTACAATATTATCCTCCGTAATAACAAAAAAAAAAAAAATTTCTAAATTTGCATTCGACTCGAAATACCAAAATAGAATACGCTATAAAGAGCACCTAAACAAAAAAAATTAATTTAAAAAAACTACTAAAATAAATTTAAATAAAAACTATAAGTTTTATTTTAATTTTGATAAATGAGAATCTAAATTTTAATAAATTTTAGCTTTAACTCCATAATAGTATTTAATATTTTAATCCAGATTACTCTTCATACGTTTCAACAGATAATACGGATTCAAGTCTTCGTTGTCGATCAATTAAAGACAATTAATGCCTGTGATATTTGCTAATAAGCAATTACAAAATCTCGCAACAGGCATCAAATTTTCGACAATTTCAAAATTAGAATTAATTATTTAAAATAATTGGCTATTGCCAATATAAATTTTGAAAAAGTAAATTATTAACAATTAAACATTCATCAAATAATTAGTCAAATTAGCACATAAATATTCAATAAATAATAAATTATAAAACCCTTAAATTGTAAATCAAAATAATAATTTTTAATAAATAATATTATTCAATGAATAAATATCTAGCACCAGAGCAAAATCTGAGAGCCAGTAAAAAATATTTTGTCTCGTGGCTAGAGCAAGATCTTAACCGGTCGACGTTTTCAAATTCCAAAATTTTCTGAATTTTATTTTCTGGTCAGTACTAAATCCTAACCAAAAAATATCGAATTTAATATTCTCAACTGCAAACAACGATCGTTACTCATTTACCGAAACGCCGTCAACAATTAAAACTATTTTTAAAATTTTCCTTCAATTCACTATAAAATCTTATGGTCAGAGCAGGATCTAAACCATTCAACTTTTCAAAATATAATTTTCGAACCAAATTTTTCTATCTATTTGTTCGTCAACAGAAGAATTTCACAAAATAAAATAAATGGCAATTGTTGTAGCAAGATACTAACAAATTTACGTCAATTTATTATAAAATAAAACTGTCAACTTAATACATATAACTTAATGACAAGCTGTAGCAAGATGCAGCCAGTCAATTTTAAATACAATCTACACATAAATTTTCAGAACGTCGAACTATTGTAGCAAGATACAAAATTTTCAAGCGTCCAAAATAATACAAAACAACAATTGTCAAATAGTAAAATTTTTGATTCCTGGATTGCGTAAAATGACGAAAATTTCATAAATAATTTCTCTAATAAATTTTTAACAAAATTTTCATAAACAACTCTCTTTTTTTTTTTTTTTTAATAATTACACACATTCACATTCACTAAAATATTCATGTAAAATTTCAATTTTCAAATCTGGAAAATATTCGGGAAACTCTACTAGAAATATTCAAGTTATTTCTTTGTCGCCAATCATATAAACAACGTGTCGAAGGTCGTACACACAAAGAAACATAAACACAAAAGTCTAAACATCGACCATTCGAGACTCAAAATTAACTTCACGAAAATAAAATTTTCCATAAAACAAAGTTTCACAAATTTTACAAAAAAAATTATTTAAATAAATAATCCCAACGTGCCCCACGTTGGGCGCCAATTGAAACAGGAATAATTGTTATATTAACAAATTAAATTTTAACTTTAAAACTACGTTTAAATTATTCCTACACCTCACGCGGCTGGGTTCAGAGCTGTGAGGGTTCAAAATTTATCTTTATAAAGTAGCAAGATATTGCGCGCGCGCACGCGCGCGTCTAATTTGTAACAATAAAATGTAAGGCTAATATTAGAATGTATTCCATTCTTTATTTTAAGAAGTAGCTAAGTTTAAAAAGTTATAATCATATTTATTACTAAAAGTAAGTAAAATAATTTTTTAAATTTATTAATTTCATAAATCTAACATAAAATCTTTATTTGTCCTTCGAATTCCATGTAAACAGTAAAAGCACATCTTAGTCAAAAGGTAAACTTGAAGCAATAAAATTTCTTTTTTAACATAACTTTGAACATAACCGCATGATTGGTGTATCCTAGGCGTATTTTAGGCTATTTTAGGCTATTTTATTTAAAACGTAATAAATGAAAATGTGAATAAAAGAATTTTTTAAAATCTTTGAATTTTTTTTAATGAATAAAAGTATTCTTTTATATTTATTTTATACAATGGAAACAAAACCTTCTTTTATTTTATTTTTATAATATTTATTTGAAAATAGCATCCACATTCGACTTCTAATAGTTTTTGAAAATTGTATATATGATTATTATTTAGGATTTCTTCCTCAATGAGAATTTCTAAATCTTTCTTATTCAAACTAAAAAATATTCTTTCTTTTGCAATACCCATCGTATTTTTTTATGGATTAAATAAAGGAGAAATAGATCACGAGGAGTGATAAATCACTTTTTGACATAGCAAGAAGATGCATCTTGTATCTTTTTAACAAACTGTTCTGGTTGTTTATCAGATATCATGTTATGATACATATACTAAAAGTTCAAAAAGTCTTATAATTATTAACTTTATTTTGGAAGCAATAAAACAATTCTTTTTTAATTTCGCTCAAAAAACATTCCGAAATTTGTGTGATGTGCCAAAAATAATACGTTTCTTCTTTAATTTTTTTAATTCGTTACTAACTGAACACATTCTTCAAAGTGTAGCTGTTACCGCAAATGAATATATGTCAATAAAACATGATTCTAAAGCTTATTTTATTTAAATATAAAATAAAAAGAAATCAATCTCTCTCAGTCATTTTGATTTGTCGCGCACATTCTTTTTTGTCGATGTTCGAGGAAAGATAGTTCATTATACTCTATAAATATAACCTAGAGAATATATGTATAAGCACCCGGTAAGAAGGAGTTAATAGAATATAATTCATTATTTTAGGGTTTTGACGAAAATGCGATGAAATGTCATTTATACTCAATGCTTGATTTGAATCAACAACTCAATGTCTCTGTGTTTCATTAATGAATGATAATCAGGAGAATAGATGTATTACTTTCTATTCTCATGGCGTATTCAGTTCTGAAATTTTTTTTTGTAAAAATATAATTTTTAATTCTGTTTAATACGGGGAAAGAGGTATTACAATCCTATTATGCTACAAAGAATACATAAATACGTTTGCTGAATTCAGTTCAATTTCTGGAATATAAAGACGTGTACAAAATTAATCAATTCTTGTGTGGTGACAAATCTTTAAAACATTTAATATCAATGAATTACATTTTGAGTAGAGGATAGATCAACTACTGTGAATTATATTATTTTATATTGCTTTCATGTACATTTGGATTCTCTTCAATAGCACATATAGGCAAATTATTTTGAATTCTACATTTTGATATTTCTTTCGAACGCATTTTTATTATTCTCAATGCCAAAAATAATAATATGAAATTGCAATATTCAAAAATAATATATCAAATTAACTACACTGAAAGACTTTAGCAAATCAGTTTTACAGTCAGGTTTGTAATCTGGGATAATCTTGCAAAACAAACATTTTTACAAGTGAAAATAGTAGATTTTAAATGCAGAAAAGGAAAGATTCTTAAAAGGAATGTAAGTATGGGGCGAAATTTTTGCACTATATTATTTTACACTGTCAGTGGAAGTGTAAATACCAAATATTTAATTTGAAATTTCATGAAATAGTTTTTGAGTTACACAGTTTTAAAAATTTTAATTTTTTGGGATCGTTAAGATTTTTGATTTTCCAAAAATAGTCTAGATCAACTCATTTTCATCTAAAAAGCGTAAATTTTCATTTTTAAGCAAATGTCCAGATGTATGTGTGTGTAAGTATGTGTATGTGTATAGCGTTTTTTGTGTACAGGATCTATCGAAAACGCTTTAACGGATTTCAATAAAATTTGGATGACTTATTAAGCTCATGAATATATAAATTTGGACACGGATTTTTAAAAATATTCAATCCAATTTTTTTGAGCACCTTTTTTCATCGAAAAAAAATCGTTTTTTGACAAAATTGACCTATATAACTTTTATATATGATCAAAAATTCGTAAAATAATTAATTTTTTCTATGCATTTAAAATTCTTTTTTTTTAATAACTTCTCCAATCAACTTTTATATTATTAAATTATTGCTTTCTCTATGAGGAAGCAAATTATTTTGCTTACTTGGAAGCAAAATGTCCATGAAATGGACATAATTTTCACCTATTTCAATTATTTTCTTTTATTTTATATTTTTTCCAATTTGTAATTTTTTAAATTATTTTTTATAATTTCCGTAGTTTTCAATTATTTATCTTCAAATTTAATTATTTTATTCTTTTTTCAAATATTTTTATGATTTTTTTTTAATATTCTCTTCAATTAAAGTTTTTTAAATTCGTTTCTTAATTATTTTCTTTTATCTAATTTAAATTTCGTGTTTTTTAAAAATAATTTCTTTTAAATTTAATTAATATTTTTCAATATATCATTGTTTTTATCTTTTTTTTAAAATGTAGTTTTTCAAATTTATTATATTTGTAAGTGGATTGCATAAAAGTTAACATAAAGCAGTGATTTTTAAAGATTTTTTTACAGGCTATTCGATGGTAACAAAATTTCTTGTTTAAAATCATTTATAGCACGCAATGTTGAAAGAATTTTAAAGAATTTTTGTGGAATACTCAGTATTTTAGTAACGATTTTTCATTTACACATATGCACTAAAAAATTGTTTGAAAAATAAATATTTTCAATTTACAATCATACGTTTTTTTTTATAAATCTTAAAAATGTAATTTATTAATTTATGTAGCATAAATAAAAAGTAGCAGAAATACAATTTTTAAAATTTAAATAGATAAAAAAAAGTCTCCAGAAGAAATGCAAAAATCTTTCAACAATAAAGAAGTTTAGGAAAATTAAACCAAACATTTTTTAATAATAGACTTAAACCATTTCCAAAATCAATTTTAAAAAATTGAAGGAAATCTAAAAATTTTGTGACAAAATAATTAAGTTTTCAAAAACATAGATCTTTATTTATTGAATGTTATAATAAAAAAATTGTGAAAATAATATTTTAGATAAATAATATGTGTAAAAAGAAGAAAATTAGAGAAAATCCTAAAATAAAATTACAAATATTAAAAAAACATCATAAGCAAAAGAAGAAAAAATATTTTAATTAGAAAAAAGGATGAAATTATTAGATAAAGAAATGACTTTTAAGAAATAGAAAAAGGATTATTGTGAATATGTACATAATTAATATTTATCAATGTGCATTAAAATTTGAATTAATTGAAATTTGAAACTTTGAAGAAATTAACATTGAAAGTTGAAAATTATTTAAGTTATAATGACTTTAATAGGGTAAACCAGACAGCTGTCGGCCAGTTAAGCGTATCCTTTCGCTAAAAACGGTATAAAAATTGTACTGAGCATTGTACATTAATTTTTAAAAAACATAATTGTTTTTTATGACTGTCTTAAACTGTCTATTCAAAAACATTAAGAAAAAAATTTATTTTACTACTTAAAATATTGTGTTGTTTACAAGTAACAAAAAGACAGTTGTCGGCCAGCAAACACACAGATATCGGCATCCTTCTAGACAGTAGTCGGCCACCTTAAAAAATCTATTAAAAAAAATTTTTTTTAATTACTTAAGTTTAAACTTCTTTATTGAGATTTTAGGAACTTAAATATTTAAAATAAATTTCAATATCTTTTCAAATTTTCTTCCTATAACTGCATTTGTGGAAGACTACTTCGAGGACTATTCTAAAGAGTGCTCTTAATAACTTTTACCGACTTTTCCACTCGAATTTAACACCACTTTTTGTTTTCACTATAAATTCGCCACTTTTTGAGCATTAATAATAAATCCAACGTATTTATAACGACAAATCATCTAATTACAAGAATCCTTAAGAAAAAAATTTTTTGTTTTAAAATTTACAACCGTATTTACATTTTTTAATGAGGTGGCCGACAGCTGTTTGGTTACAAGATTTAACAAGACAGTAGTCGGCCACCTTAAAAAATCTATTAAAAAATTTTTTTTTTAATTACTCCAGCTTAAACCTCTTTATTGAGATGTTAGGAACTTGAATATTAAAAATAAATTTCAATATCTTATCAAATTTTTTTGTTATAACTGCATCCTTGGAAAAATATTTTACAGAGAATTCTTAATAACTCACCGTCTTTTCCACCCGAATTTAACACTACTTTTTGTAATCACTATAAACTAGCTACTATTTGAGCACCAATAATGAATCCAACGTATTTCTAACGACAAATCATGTAATTACCAGAATCTTAAAGAAAAAAAATTTTTTGTTCTAAATTTTACAACAGTATTCACATTTTTCTGTAAGGTGGCCGACAACTATAGGGTGTCCGACAACTGTCTGGTTTACCCTATATATAAAAATTTAATACTTTACTTATTAATTTCTTCTTACAAAACAATTATAAAACGTATTCAGATAATTTTTATTAGTCTATTTTTACAAATTTTATAAAAAATACAGTATTCAAATTGAAATTTCCTAACGTTATTCATAATTTTCTGGTATACTTTTTAAAAATTCCCGAGTTTTTTCATGCATAACTAAATTGCAGATAATGTTTTAAGTGTTTAAATTTTAAAAAATCATGATTTAAGTGCAGATGATCCGATGATTTAAATCAAAGTGATAAATCAAAAGCAGCTTTGAATTTTGATAATTTTTATTTTTTCTTCAGGTGTTTAGGTATAACAATTTGTTTAAACAAATTAATTGTCTAATAATTTTTAACTTCAAAATCATGATTTGTTCTATAGTCCTCTTTCCAATAATCTCCTTTTTTGATATCCTTGTATTCCTAAACGTAAGCTGAGATGAGTACAGAGTCATTGTCATTATTTATTAATTATTTACAATATACAGAATTGAAAAATTGAAAATATCACTCACTTTTCTTTTGTAATTTTTCCTTTACTATCAATTACCGCGATTTATTTTTAATAATTTTCATCTTATTTCTATTTTTTTATAACAATTTAGTTAAACAAATTTTTTTTAAACAATTTTTAAAGTCAAAAATCATTATTTGGTTCATGGTCATCATTCTGGAATTCAATTATTTAATATCTCAATCTCCCTAAAAATGGGCGGTAATGGGTTAAGCTATATAGTTGATGTATAATTTCTTATTGCAATCCGAGATACCATGGTGGTTAGCCTACTGGACTGTCAGCTGGAGGACCAGGGTTCGAATCTTCGCGAGTACAAAGATTTTTCTCTTTCAGGTTCTGATTAACTGTAAGTATGTGTAATATAAACTCTTAATATTTATGTATTTGAATTTATAAACTGAATTATGTAAGTATTTGTACTTTAATTAATGATAAAATTTAGATAAAATGTAGTAGTCAACTCTTTATAATTGGGATCGACTTTGGATTCATTGGTCTGACCGACAATCAGTACTATTGGTCGTCCGACCGTTATTTTTATTTTAATATTTTTTTTATTATTTATTTTATTATTTTTCGTTCGAATAGATTCTGGATATTTTAATTACCTTCAATTCCTTTGCTGTTTCATCAGTTATGGAGAACGTATTAAAATTAATTGTCTGCTCGTCTACATTTTGGATATATTTTAATTACCTTCAATTCCATTAAGCTCAGTTTAATCAATTACGGAAAACGAATTTAAATTTATTTTTGGTTCATCTACATTTTAAATATTTTAATTACCTTCAATTCATATCCTGCTTATTTCTCAAGGGTAATTGAAGTGAAAAGAATCTTATGTTTTTTTAAATTCGATAGGAGAAAAGAGTTTAACATTCAAATCAAGCATTCAAGCGAATTGAAATTTTCAATTACATTCTATTAACTCCTTCTTACCGGGCAAAACAGAAAGTAAATAGATGAATAGATATAGATATAATAGAATGATATAATAGAATTCTTAATATCAAAATGTAAATTCTATTAATAAATTAAAAAATTTAATTTTTACTAAGAAAATGGGAACATTATTTGAAAATTTATATCTAAGGTTTCCTGATTTTACTAATCCGCCATTTTGGATCCGCCATGCTATTTTGAGTTCTTAAATGTTGACTCGAAAATCTTCATCAGGAACCCAAAAAACCATTAAATGCAAAATTTCATGAGAATAGAAAAGTTATAGGGATATTTTCCAATTTTTGATTAAGCATACGGGTTGTTCTAAGATTAGGGGTAGGAGCTAAAAACTGAACCTGGTGCACTTGAAAAAATTTATAATTGTACAACAATTACTTGTAAAAAAAAAAATATTTTTTACTTTTGACGATAGTTTTACATAAAAAATAAAAATAAGGGTAGTTTTGGGGTTGATGATGGACTTTAAAATTCTCTTAGATTATATTTGACGCTTTTAAAAAAATTTTGGACAATTTTCAAAAGGAAATTAATCATTTTTCTTTATTTTTTTAAAAATTTTTGAGGGTTTTCAATATAAATCTCGTTTTTATCCCTAAAAACCGTATATAAAATTAACCTGGAAACAGCCACAAGTAAGGGTATCTTCTTTTACCTCTACTTTCCGAAAATGATTGACTCGTTTATTAACATTTTGTTTATCACTACTTGCAATTTTACTATTATCTGAAATAAGAAGGAAATGACATAAGCAATTACTTAAAAAAATTGTCTGTAAATGTTCTCTCATTACTGCATGATTATATACTACACTTTCAGGTTTAACATTACAATATACAGAAGTTGCAAAAGCAATTGCATAAACACCACAATCCACATAATTGGGTTGTTTTTGAACAGTGGGAAAAACTACATTAGGTCTAAACGGATATAATCTAGCTAGATATTGACATTGATCATTATTAAAACTTTATTATTCATGCTGTCATAAACAAAGAGAGTTTTTGAATCATAGTAAGTACAAATCCAGTGACCTTTTTTTTTGAACCACTGAATAGGATTTGAATATGTTTTTTATCTTTTCTAATGGGTTTAACTTCATCCAACATTTGTAAATAACCCACATTTTGCATTTGAAAATGACCACCAGAACCGACTTCTAATAGTTCTTGAAATTTGTAAATTTGATTATTAGTAAGCATTTCTCCCCGAATAAGAATGTTTTGATCTTTTTCATCTAATATAAAGAGTACAAAATAGATTCCTTAGATTTGCTGCATATAAACTCAATTTACCTTACGATAGATTTTCACACGACTATCAGAACCTAAGGATTGCTCTTAATATTCCTTCGATGCAATACAGACATC
Source organism: Ganaspis brasiliensis (assembly GCA_037103525.1). Lineage (NCBI taxonomy): Eukaryota > Metazoa > Arthropoda > Insecta > Hymenoptera > Figitidae > Ganaspis > Ganaspis brasiliensis. Next base: position 1,837,972 of record JAZKLR010000018.1, read on the forward strand.
TTTTCTTGGAATTAAAATTTTTGTATCTTATTCTTAACGATAGAATTGATTCTCATGAAATTTCTGCTTACATTACTTTATCTGAACTTACGATGATTACAAGAGGGTGCATCTTTAGAGTTCCGTTACATCGAACTAATTACGGGGAAAATTGCCCAATTTCGCGTATTTGTAGAGAGGCCAACAAATACCAGCAAATTTACTTTTTTAATTCTTCTTACTCTGTTTTTAAAAATCATTTACGAAACTCTTTGAAAGGTATTTTTTGACATCTTAACAATTAGTTTTTTGACGCTATTATGTCTAATCTCTTGTATACTTAATTTTTTACTTAGATCTTTTTGATTGTAATAAAGGGTTTTTCTACCCGTTTATGTTTGAATAAATAAATAAATAAATAAATAATATAAAGTATATTTTTTTATTTGTAGAATCCATTGTATTCTTTTTTACCAAAACATATTATATTATAAATTATGAAACTTTTGAAACATTTCATGCAATTCATAAGATTTCAGAATTTTGAAACATATGCAACAAGTATAGTGTAAATTTTTCTTCTCCAGTGGGACCTGAAAAAAAAGAAAGTTATTTACATAAAAATTGATTTCACCTTTATGTTATTTAAAAAACCCTGCTGGATAAAGTAAATACGTTTTTTATAAACATGTTTTATTGTAATTTCAGTAATTTTAGGATACAAACGTTTCATTCTATATAAGAAATCAGCTAGCTATGGGCTTGTAACGCAAAAAGCGTGATGCTTAATGGTATAGAGAGAGAGGAAGATTGAAAATAGTTGAAGTGAGAGAGATAAGAAAGGTAGGTATAATTAGAAAATTTTCTTCGTCTAATGATCCTGATCCTAATTGGGGATGGCAGGTAGCTTGAAGAATTTCGAAAAATTGGGATGACAGGCAGCTTGAAGGAGAGAAAGAGAGAGAGAGAGAAGGGGAATTTCGAAAGTTTGAAAAAGCAATTTCAAAAATAGTTCATTTTATACATTTTGTATAAAATTGGGATGACAGGCAAGCCTCTTTTACCCTTATTACATGCTAGGAGGTGGTTGGCATTTCAAATTTCATAGAAAGTCGTGTTGAACAAAGAAAGAAATAGTTACATTGAAGTCGTTTTCGGTAATGTTTTTAAGATTTGTTTATATGACTAATTATATAATGAACAGCACTATATTATGCACAGATAACAATATTTTTTCAGAATGTTGAAATTGAACATAACAAAATTAGTTAAATATGGTTAATTATTTTATGATTAAATATTATTAATTATTTTATAAACAATAAATGGGTTTTTCAAAACTAAACTTTGAAACCTTAAATAAATAATTGCAAATTTTGTAAAGCTAGGATCAAAACAATTTTATAAACATTGCCGAAAAGCGAAAACGATTAAAAAGTAACTTTTTATTTATTTGTTAATAACAATATAAAAAAAAATTCAAATGAACACTGTTGCTTAAAAATATTTTTTAATAGTTGCTTAAGTAGTACAAATCATTTTTAAACAAAATTTTGTAAATTTAAGAGAATAGTACTGTTTGAAAGTGGAAAAATATTTTTTGTTTAATTTATTGATTAAATATTTGATAAACAAAATTTTTTCAAATTCCGAGAAGATTCGATGTCAAATTTATCTATCTTTAATTTAAAAAACAATTTAGACAAAATTATTTAAATATGGTTAATTATTTTATGATTAATTATTTATTATTTTATAAACAATAAAGGGATTTTAAAAAACTAAACTTTGAAACCTTAAATAATTGCAATTTTGTCAAACTAGGATCAAAACAATTTTATAAACATTGCTGAAAACGACTTGAATGAAACTTTTTATTTATTTGTTAATAACAGAATCAAAAAAAAATTCAAATAAACACTGTTGCTTAAAACTATTTTTTAATAGTTGCTTAACGGTGTACCACAGCCAAAGTTTAAGAGGACGTTGGGGGTTGCCCTCAACGCCATTTTTCCTAAGTATGGTCCTGACTTCCTGTTACATATGGCACAGTGTGAAGATTGGTGCATATGATCATCTCTAGCCCTCACATAATTGTTTATGAAATGTGTCAGAAAGTTCTATTCGTACTTCCCATCATATATTGACATCCAATAATGAAATCTTTCCGTGTTAATTTTTTTAGTGCCGTACAATTGTCAGGACGAGGCCTTTTTTCCAATTTGTATACTTTTTGTGCACAAATAATTAGTGAATTATATATACGAGTGAGGACCGTAGTTAGGAAAAAAACGTTGGGGGCAACCCCATACGTCTTTTAAAACTTTAGCTGTGGAACCGGTACCGTTTCCGGTACCGATGAGTAGGTGACGCGTTTGTGAAGGGGAAATAGTTTTATTTAAAATTTATTAATAATAACTGAAGGGTGGGCAGTGGAGTGATTGGTAAGTGTAGAGTGAAGTGCGAAGGTGTGAATGAAAAGAGTGTATGAAGAGGTAGTTAAATGTATGAATGGTAAAAAGAAGTGAAAAAGAAGGAAAAATTGTGAGGTTATGGTGAGAGCAAGCTGAGTGAGAGTAACAGATAGAGAGAGTGACGAAGATAACGATATCGAGAAAGTGTAGATAAGGTAGGGCGAAAGAATGACGGAGAGCAATGAGTCGAGTAGTGAAAGAGTGAATGATGACAGGGCGCTTCAATTTGAAAAGGAGGATATCATGAAAAGTATTAAATGTAAAGATTGACAAGTTTTACTTAGAGTAATGAAAAGCTCAATGAAGGATTCGAAAGAAAAATTTAATGAAGCTTGGGAGCAAATGGATGATTTTAAGGAATTAGAGGAAACCAGGTCTAGGCAGATTAAAATGTTAAGAAAGGCAGTGAAAGTGATTTTAAAGCGGTTTGAAGAGTGGGAGGCAAGTTGGGAAGAGAAGAAAGAGAGTATGTGGAAAAGAATAGAGAATGTACAGAAAGGAATAAGTATAGGTGAGAATGAGAAGAATTTGCGGAGAGAGAAGGTAGAAATGGAGAGAGTAGCATTTAATGATGAAAAAAAAAATGAAAAAAAATGATGAAAAAACTTATGGAAAGAGAGAAAAGGAAGAGGAATATTGTGATCAGAGAAATCAAGGTTGGCTGGACAGAAGGTAAAGAAAAAGTAGAAGCGCTGTTGTCAAGGATTGGGGCTAAGGTTAGGATCAGAAATGTTAAGGGGGTGAGGGGAGATGATAAGGAAAAACCAAAATTATGGATTGTGGAATTAGAGGATGAGGAAGATAAGAATGAAGTTATTAGATTAAAGAGTAAGTTGAAAGCATGTGTTGAGAGGATAGATGTGGATAGAACGTGGAGAGAGAGAAGGAAAAGATGGATGCTGGAACAAGCAGCGTGGGCGGAGAGAAGAAATGGAAGTGAGGTAAAAATGGACAGAGAAAGTGTTTGGGTGGATGGTGTAAGATGTCAGGTGAAAGAGAATACGGAAGGGGTCATCAAAGTGGGTCCGGAAATAGGCTTAGGCATAGAAAGGAGAAGTTAAAGAGATCATGGAGAGGAAGGAAAACGTATAAATGGAAGAACGAGAAGGTTATGATGATGTGAGGATGGCACGAGAGACATTGAGAGAAAGTAGTGAATGAAAGTTAGTGAATGAAAGGGTTAATGCTAAGAAGATGAAAGGAGAAAGTAGAGTTTGACTTTATAAAAAAGGGTGGGCGATGAACGGGATGAACCCATTATGAGAAAAAGGAACAAGAAACGGAAGCCCAGGCACATGTCAGTTAGGTGGTTTAAGAGATGAGAAGATCTAGATGAAAAGAGAACGGAGGCTCTCGAACCCGTAAGGGATGAGTAAATAAATGTTACTCTTTGAAAGTAAAAAAATTTTTTTGTTCAATTTGTTAATTAAATATTTATTATTATTAAGATGTTGTCAAGTCCATTAAATTTTAGCTTTTCTGTATTTAAGCTTTTCAACCAAAATTTTGGTCCTCTTCAGAATCTACATACAAAAATTATAGTTATTTATACAACGAAGATTTCATTTTATAAAACATAATTGTAAGGATTAATTTACAAGAGCCACTTACAAAAAACGTGGGGGTAGTCAACATTGAGGTTAAGAAAATTACCTTATCATTAAAATTCTTATATTATAGTCAAAATAGTAACCTATGTGCTGATGCCAACGGCACAAAAGGCAGTAGAGTCCTTAATAACTATGTTATTTACACATTATTGTGTTGTTTTTAATATAAAAAGTCAAGAAAAAATCAAACTTACCGTGCCATTAGCACGATATTTAATAAACAAAGTTTTCTTTTAAAATTCCGAGAAGAAGATTCGATGAAAAATTTATCTACCTTTAATTTAAAACAAAAGTTAGACAAAATTATTTAAATATGGTTAATTATTTTATGACTAATTATTTATTATTTTATAAACAATAAAGGGATTTTTAAAAACTAAACTTTGAAACCTTAAGGTTTCAAAAATTTTTTCTCTCGGAAAAATTTTTTCTTTGAATATTTTTCTAATATAATATATATCTATAATAGAACATTCAAGGAATAGAATGATATTTTTTTAAAGGTAGGAAGCGGTGCTACTTATTAAGATATTTGAGAATGAAGTTGAATCTTTTAACATGGATAAATATAAAACACATAGTTGAAAAATACAATTTTACTAACCACGCAATGAATTTTCTTTAGGTTTAAAAATCAAAGCTACTAATTAATATTTTAAAGTATAAGAAATTCGTGTTCGGCGATGAAAAATCTATAAGAATATCATGGTCTGATTCTTGAATCATTTTCGGTGTCGACCAGTGTAATTGCTTCCAAGAAAGTTCTCTACAATTTTTCAGCAATTTATTTGTCAAATTACAAAAGTCTAGCAAATTTTAGATACAAATAAAAAGCATTTTTCCCAAAAAAATAAACGTATCCCCATACTGCTATACTATCTCAGTAACGCTGACAGAGACAGATACAAAAAAGATAGGTATAATATAATAGAAGGTAGCTCATTATTTTAATTTAGTTAAAATGTCTTTTATGAAAGTGGAAAAGAAATTATTACAAAATATTAAAGAAACGAATTTCTATTGAGAAATTTGTCAAAACATAAACATTGATAAAATCAAGAATTGGAAAATTTTGTGAAATAATAAATAGAGAAATCTGAGCCTTAGTTATTGGAAAATTGGCATATTAGGAAATTGGAAATTTGTTTACTACAAAATTGTAGAAATAGAGAAATTTTTAATTAAGAAAATTAGCACAATAGAGAATTTGGTAAATGGAGACATTGCAGATTTCACTATTGTGAAATTAACAATTATTAGAAATTAGTAAAATATTAAATTGGACAATTGAAAAATAAAAAAAATTGAAGTAGGGGAGACTGGGGCTAAACCGGACGGATTTGGTCTTTTGCAAAAAAAACCATATAAAGTCATATTTTTTGCCAAAGTGTAATATACCATTTTAAAGCTTGTTCCTTCAACTAAAAAATACTGTTCTTCCATTTAAAAAATAATAGATAGTTTTGTTGGTAAGTCGCTTTGAATATGACCACCTCGAAAAGGTGGTTTTGCCTCACACGGTCATCTCATAATGAAGGCGCAATATTTTTGTTCTTTTAAAATTATTTTTAAAAAGTTTTTTTTAACTAAATTTTATATGCCTTAAGCTATAAAAAATAGTTAGCAAATAATAAATATACTTTATTTAAAGTGTCAAAAACCCAAAAAGTAAAAGAAAAAAAATTTTTACTTTCAGTGAAAAAACACGATTTTTCACACTTAGACGGCCACTACTTCTATTAAAGTAATGAAATGTCATTAAAACCTAATGAAGTATATACTTCACATATCAACACATTTACAGAATGTTTAAACGGTGTGAAACACTCCGCAGATTTAGAGATATTTGACTTGCCCGGTTTAGCCCCATGTCCGGTTTAGCCCCAGTCTCTCCTATTACACAATATCGCGCGCGTAGCGCGCTTTTGGAGTTCTAGTATATATAAAATAAAGGGACCCAAGATGAACACCCTTTCGATTTATTGCTCTAGAATCAAAACCGAATAAAATATTATATATTAAAAATTAATTTAATTTAATTTTTTTATGTATTAAGAAATATCATTCCTAAATACTTCAATTTAATAGATTTACAGTAAAAAGTAATAAGATATTGAAAACTATCGATAGGTATATCAAATTCTTTAAAGATAACATCACATTTTGTGTTGGAAAATAAAAAATTTTAATTGGTTCAAAAAATTATTGAGAAAAGTGTAAAATCGAAAATATGAAAATAAATACATTGAGATTTTGGGCCTGTCCATCTTAGGGTACATGACACAATTTTTTTATTCCCAGTAAAATTTTCTGTACTAACACAAAATTAGTAAAATCATTTAAAAATATTATACGATAAATAAAGAATATTATAACTTTAAATACTCATTCAAAATTATGAATTTAAATAAATTTACCAAATTAAGAAAAACATATAAAAATAAATGTCAACTACACCTCAATGACACCTTACATTAATATAATTAAAAATAATTTTAAAAAATCTTAAATAACCTTAAACCCCTTGAAATATCCTATTGATTTTACATGGGAAAAACGCACGTTTTCGTAAATTCTCTACCAAATCCTCAAAAATCACTCAAAATAGCAATACAGTGAATCACATCTTGAAAAGTCCTTAAGCAACAATATTTCATAATTTATTTAATAATTTATTAATATTAACTATTTTTTATAGGGTTATAAACAACCCCCATAAATGCAAAAAAATGACAAATTTGTTTAAATTACAAATTAATAGTTTTTTAAGGATTTTTTAACAAAATTGTTACATATTGTCTATTTACGAATGTTTATAGATATTTTTAAGTATTTTTCATTTGTTTGAACAATTTATTATTGTTAATTTACAGCTTTTATTCAAATAAACCTAGCGAGTTGTAGTTTTTTTTTACTTTACTATTTTTTACATTTACATTTAAAAATAGTATTTAGTAAAGTTAACCACAACAACAATTTTCAATTGTTTAAACAAATTATTGTTAATAATAATTAACTTTTTGACAAATGCACCTAGAAAGACACAACTTTTTCCTAATTTTACAAATTAATGGGCTCTGGTTAGAAAAAGAAAAATTATTGACTATAAATTATTATTTTTAATTTGTTTAAACAATTTATTATTATTAATTTACAGCTATTATTCAAATAAACCTAGCAATTTGTAGTTTTTTCGGATTTATATATTTTTTATATTTAAAATGAAAAAAGAAATTCAGTAAAATTAACCAAAACAACAATTTGCAATCTTTTAAACAAATTATTGTTATTAATAATTAATTTTTTACAAATAAACATAAAAAATACAATTTTTTCCTAATTTTACAAATAAATAGGCTCTAGTTAGAGTAAGAAAAATTATTCACTAGAAGTTAATATTTTTACATTGTTTAAACAAATTATTATTGTTAATTTATAACTATCATTGAAATAAACCTAGCGAATTCTAGTTTTTCTGACTTACTTATTTTTTATATTAAAAATGAAAAAATGGATTTAATAAAAATAACCACAACAACAATTTGCAATTGTTTAAACAAATTATTGTTTAATAATTATTTATTCCTGATAAATGCACCTAGAAAGACAGAAGTTTTTCTTAATATTTTACAAATAAATGGGCTCTGGTTAAAGTAGGAAAAATTATTAAGTATAATTTATTATTTTTACTTTGTTTAAACAATGCATTGTTCATGTATAACTTATATCCTAAAACTCCTAGCGATTTGTAGGTTTCTTACCTTAATAACTTTTTAAATTGAAAGCAATAAGCTGTTCTGCAAAATTATCCGTAGCCACAACTTTTAAAATTGTTTAAACCAATTATTCATAATAATTATTGATTCTATATAAATGACCCTTGAATGACACATCTTGTAAAATAAGGAAAAAAATATGTCTTGGTTTATTTGTCATTAATTAATGATTATTAACAATAATTTATTTAAATAATGACAAAGGGAAGTTGCAGTTAATTTTGCTGAAAATCTTGTGGTATTAAGTATAAACAATTAATAGGATAGTAAAAATTAAATTTCGCTGAGGATTTTAGGATAAAAGTTAAAACTAAACAATTATAAATTTTTTAAACACAGTAAAATGATAAATTATGACAAATAATTTGCGTTATTCGAACCAGAGACCATTAATTTGTAAAATTAGGAAAAAGTTGTGTCTTCCTGGGTGCATTTGTAAAGAATGAATTATTATTAACAATAATTTGTTTAAACAATTGCAAATTGTTGTGGTTAATTTTAATAAATTATTAAGTAAATTATGGAATATTGTTTTACTGTACATTTTTGGACCACCCTAATAAAAAAGTAAAATTACTTACCTGTCAAAAATTTATCTTAGATCCTCTTCGCGTTTTTGGACTCAGGACGATCTTTTCACTCGGCCTTACAAAACAAAACTATCCCCTCTCATCAACATCATTTTTCAAAAAGAGGCGAACCTTACCCACAGAAATTACCAATCGAATCATTTGGTAATTTCAAGTAAACGCCCAGAATACCCTTACTCCTTAAAGGTAAAGAAAAGGTTAATAATCACCTCATTGTAATTTTGACAAAAGGCTAATAATGAGGTTATTGTAATTTCGACAAAAGGCTAATAATGATCTCATTGTTATTTGGACAAAAGGAAAACAATAGACTGATTGTAATGCAGACAAAAGGAGAACAATAGGAGAACAATGCCAAATCTCCGCCCATTTTGAAACAAAACTTTTCAGCTAAAAGGAAAAGGGACACTGTCAATTTCGACAAAAGGCTAATAATGAGCTCATTGTTATTTGGAAAAAAGGACAAGAATAGACTCATTGTAATGCAGACAAAAGGAGAACAATAGGAGAACAATGCCAAATCTCCGCCCATTTTGAAACGAAAATTTTCAGCTAAAGGGACACTAGCAAATTATTATATAGGATTTAATACTCGAGCGCCTGTCGACATAAGTTCGACATCTTTATAATGAGCATCAATAAATAAATAAATATACTAACTCAAAAGAACAGAGAAATCAGGGGGGTAAAATGGGTGAACCCAGTAACAAGACAAATATATTTGGCGACAAATAAGGTATATTCAAAAGAGATCTACTTACAGTTTCAGTCGACTTAAAACATTGCTAATCAGATCTTTCTCTCTCTCGCTGACCAGCTGATCCTCACACTCACAATAAATATCAAATTGGAAAGTCGACTAAGTTTAATTAATAAAATTTAACACAAATTTAATATCGCAGGTTATGGTTCTGTTGCAAATCCAGGAATGCCATGCTTTTTCTGTTTCGACCAGCGTCTCGTCGATCAAACGAGAGCGCAAGCGCAGACGTCACATGGCCTCCAGGACCGCAACATTTGAATCTATTAACCCAGCATCTCCACAAAACAAACATTAATTTTAAATAAATTGGAGTGCTGAGTCGCTAAAATAAAATACTGTCACAACAAACAATACATATATCCGCTTCGGTGTACTCGCAAAAGTTGGCTCGTATAAAAAGAAATGTTTTTATGTATACCAATCAGCCTTTTTATATTTCGTGTTAAAAAAAATGGATTGTCTCACAACTGGAGCCGCCTCACAACTGGCGACTCTCACCTATATTTTTAATTCTATTTTTAGATTTTAAAATTGAAGGGCAGAAGATCATCATTTTAATGTGAATTGAGAAGGGGAACCACAAAGCCAGTTTCTACATGAAATCGAACCATATTGTGTCGTATGTATAAAAAAAGTAGAGTTTTTATAAGCTATTTATGGTAGGAGACTCATCTTATAATGAAATTTTAGTAAATGAAAATTCATATAAATTGTATATGTCAAAAAATGGTAATTATGGAGAAGTCGAAATTCAGGCTTTTGTAAACATATATGGGTGATTCTCCGCGTAGCGCAAAAATTCACTTTCCCCATGTTTTGAAAGAATAATCCCAAATAAATTTTTCCTTCTTCTATTATTTCAACGTGAAAAGGTAACTTTTATATTTATAAACAAAAACCAACAGATACTTTTGTATATAATATAATAGGGGCGAAATTTCTGTACCGATCCAACAAAAAAAAAAATGTCCTCCGATTGGGCTAAAACTTGCCCTAAGTTTAGGTCTATGCATGAGTACATTAGCCACCAAGTATTACTAAATTTCATCATTAACTGTGTAGTGGGGAGGGAGGTCAAGTTTTTGATGAATGGTGGGTGGACTAGTTTTTCATCACTCGTAACTTTTATACGGTCAATCGCACAAATTTTTGACCTATATACTTTTGAAAGGGTTTTTTCTGCTCTTTCAAACGGTAAAAAGAATTTTTTGAAAATTAAAAATTTGACCCTTCTTTTTAAAAATCAAAAATATTTTTGACTTTTTTTTCAAAATCGACATTTTTTTTCATTTTTTATTTTTTGAAAATAAAGTTTCAAAAGGGGTACTTTGAGTACACCAAGTATGAAAAGGTCCTTTTTTTTGTTTTCGAGATATTAAATAATGAATTTTTAAAAATTAAATAAAAAAAAGTAATAATTATTTAAAAAAGTAAATTTAGAATTAATATGAATTTTTATTCTAAAGACAATAAAAATTTACATCCAACAAAACTCAAATATATAACATTTTGCATAAAAAGTATTAAATAAAAAAAATTTAAATAATTATTAATAAAAAGTTAATTATGACATTCTTAGCGTCCAAATAAAAAAAATCATAAGGTTAATTCTCTTTTTATTGTATGACTTATTTATTTGTTTATTTATTTATGTGGATGTTTTTTTATTTATATGTTTAAGAAAAATATCAAAAAGTACCTACCTATATTTTTACAATCGCTAGTAAAAAGAAATTAAGGAAAATAGCTATCCGTGTACTTTAAGTAGGATCACAGTTTATATCCCCTTTGTCCACAAAATTGTTTTCGTTTTTTTTTTGTCTTTAAGAATATAGTAAAATATTGTAGTACTGCTGTCTTCTTTTTTTATTTCAATTATAGAAGTATTAAAATACTTTTTCTGTTGTAATAAAATAATCTTGTTTTGTCTAATAATGTATCCTTTGCTTAGAGTAGTTCAAATTTTGGCGCCTATTTAAAGTAGTATCAAAAGTTGCCACAGGGTGGCCAACTTTTCTATTTCTCACAGTACAGATGCGTATTATATTTAATATAAGAGCTTAATATTCAAGTTTTTTATTCTATAAGGATACGTTTTCAGGTTTGTACAAATTATCTTGGTTTCTTTTTCGTATTATATACTTTTAAAAAACTAATAATATTTTTGTATTGTTGGAATAAGTTTTCTGTCAGATATTAGTTCTTTTAAATTCGAGTTTTAAATACATTAAACGCAGGTTTGTAAATCTCTCTTTTTATATCGTTTGCTAACATATAGTGTAAGTAAATTTAATATTTTCTAACAATCGTTTTATTTAATAAAATAGTTTTCATTTGTTTATTGGTATTTTAATCAAACATGGCTCCTAGTAAGCCATTAAAAGTTTGTTATAATAGATGCCTTAATCCCTTTGAAAGAAAAAGCCATCCAAATAGAGCATTACGTCCCGTAGCTGGGAGTGTACAAAGTAGATACTCTTTTCCACCAGGAGCAAAAATTTGCTTGAAATGCAATTTTGATTTAAAAGAAGAGATGAAGACTTCAACAACAGTTGAAAAACCTTCAAGCTCATATATTGAAGCACAGGAAAATGAAGTAAGTGAAATAGATCTTGAAAAACCTGGTGGATTTATTGAAGAAAATGATGATCGGACAAATGATAATGACTTTGTTTTAACTCCAAATAAAATAACTAAGTCTAAATGTTCTGATGACGATTATGAACATCACAAATCGTGTGTAGAAATCTTTGATCAAATTAAGGAAAAATTTGAGAACTCAGACAATTCAGCAGAAAAATTTCAGCTTCTTACACTTTTACCAAAATCTTGGAGTCGTAATAAGATAATGACAGAATTTAACGTTTCCGATAGACATGCAAGAAATGTAAAAGATGAAGTAGCTAAATATGGTATTTTGGCTTTTCCAAAACCAAAAAAAGGAAATCCAATATCGACTGAAACAGTGAATTTAGTTAAAGATTTTTACAATCGTGATGATATCAGTCGCATGATGCCTGGCATGAAGGACTTCATATCTGTCAAAAATGCAGATGGAACTCGTCAACATGTACAAAAAAGGCTTTTATTATGGAATTCAAATGAACTGTATGAGCAATTTAAATCAGAACATAAGAACGTCCAAATAAGTTTATCAAAATTTTCCCAACTTAGGCCTACCCATTGTGTGTTGGCTGGAAGTAGTGGAACACACACTGTTTGTGTTTGCACGTATCACGAAAATGTGAAATTAATGCTAAATGAAATTGATATTGAACATTTAACTAAAGACCATCAATTACAATTAGCTGATTATCATGATTGCATAAAAGCTATAATTTGTCCTATTCCGAGTACTTCTTGTTACTTAGGAGATTGTGGACTATGTCCAGGTACAAATGTTTTAAGAGAGATTTTAATTAAAGCTTTTGATAAAGATTGTGTTGAAGAGGTAAAATGTGAAATTTGGATGCAGACCGACAGATACAGTTTAAAAACACTCGTACTAAATGTTGATAAATTTACAGAAGATTTATTTGAACGCTTAAATAAGTTGAAAGTACATGATTTTATTGCCAGAGAGCAAGCATCTTTTTATAAAAATCTAAAGGAAAAATTAGTGCCAGGTGAGTTTGTCATTTCATGTGATTTCGCTGAAAATTATGCCTTTATTGTTCAAAACGCTGCCCAACCTTTTCACTGGAACAACAATCAAGCTACCATCTTTACAGTAGTAATATACTATAAAGTAGAAGATAATTTGTTACATAAAAGCATGGCTATTATTTCGGACAATTTGTCACATGACACTGCGAGTGTATATGAATATCAGACTGTCATCATGAACTATTTGAAAGAAAATTTTGAAGTAAAAAAAGTTTTTTACTTTACAGACGGAGCAAAGCAGCATTTTAAGAATAAATATTCTTTTGCTAATCTTCTAGCTCATGCACAAGATTTTGGAGTTCCTGCAGAATGGCATTATCATGCCACTGCCTATGGTAAAGGTGCTTGTGATGGCGTAGGAGCTAATATAAAAAGAGGAGCTGCTCGTGCAAGTCTCCAAGCCTCTTCAAAAGAACACATTCTTAATGCAGAAAATCTATTTAACTGGGCAAAGAAAAACTGCAAAGAAAATCACATTTTTTTTAAAAGTAAAGAAATTCTTGCTTTAACTACCCAAATGTTGAAATGCAGATTCGATAGTGCAGTAACAATAACTGGTAGTTCTCAATACCATTCCTATATACCACAAGAAGATGGTAGAATTCAACTAAAAAAATTCTCATCTGCGATGGAAAGTGACTTTTTTCCGAAAACGTTGAACAAAACTCCAAGAAAAAGAAGGAAAAATCCAAAAGCAGTCAAATCTAATACAAAGGTTTCAAAAACAACGAAATCAAACAAAACCAATAAAAAAACTAAGTAAAACAATCTCAATCATTTAAATCTAATTACACATATGGAAAATATTATCATACAACTCATTACACAGTTACAACACAAAATACGAATCATATTTTTAACAAAAGTTAAAATTAACATATTAACACATTTACATATTACACAGCTGTAATGCAGGCATTGAAATAACTCACATGACAGTCTAAACCCTGTAAAATGCAGATAGCAGTACTACAATATTTTACTATATTCTTAAAGACAAAAAAAAAACGAAAACAATTTTGTGGACAAAGGGGATATAAACTGTGATCCTACTTAAAGTACACGGATAGCTATTTTCCTTAATTTCTTTTTACTAGCGATTGTAAAAATATAGGTAGGTACTTTTTAATATTTTTCTTAAACATATAAATAAAAAAACATCCACATAAATAAATAAACAAATAAATAAGTCATACAATAAAAAGAGAATTAACCTTATGATTTTTTTTATTTGGACGCTAAGAATGTCATAATTAACTTTTTATTAATAATTATTTAAATTTTTTTTATTTAATACTTTTTATGCAAAATGTTATATATTTGAGTTTTGTTGGATGTAAATTTTTATTGTCTTTAGAATAAAAATTCATGTTAATTCTAAATTTACTTTTTTAAATAATTATTACTTTTTTTTATTTAATTTTTAAAAATTCATTATTTAATATCTCGAAAACAAAAAAAAGGACCTTTTCATACTTGGTGTACTCAAAGTACACATTTTAAACTTTATTTTCAAAAAATAAAAAATGAAAAAAAAAATGTCGATTTTGAAAAAAAAGTCAAAAATATTTTTGATTTTTAAAAAAAAGGGTCAAATTTTTAATTTTCAAAAAAATTCTTTTTACCGTTTGAAAGAGCAGAAAAAACCCTTTCAAAAGTATATAGGTCAAAAATTTGTGCGATTGACCGTATAAAAGTTACGAGTGATGAAAAACTAGTCCACCCACCATTCATCAAAAACTTGACCTCCCTCCCCACTACACAGTTAATGATGAAATTTAGTAATACTTGGTGGCTAATGTACTCATGCATAGACCTAAACTTAGGGCAAGTTTTAGCCCAATCGGAGGACATTTTTTTTTTTGTTGGATCGGTACAGAAATTTCGCCCCTATTATATTATATACAAAAGTATCTGTTGGTTTTTGTTTATAAATATAAAAGTTACCTTTTCACGTTGAAATAATAGAAGAAGGAAAAATTTATTTGGGATTATTCTTTCAAAACATGGGGAAAGTGAATTTGTGCGCTACGCGGAGAATCACCCATGTATGTTTACAAAAGCCTGAATTTCGACTTCTCCATAATTACCATTTTTTGACATATACAATTTATATGAATTTTCATTTACTAAAATTTCATTATAAGATGAGTCTCCTACCATAAATGGCTTATAAAAACGAAATTCAGGATTTAAAAAACTAATGGAGGAAATTTATGTAGTAGTTTATGGAAATTCATAGCAATTTATGCGGTAATTTATAAAAATGTTGAGATAATTTATAATAATAATAAAAAACAAAATTCTGGATTCAACAAAATAATGCACGATATGTATTTGGTAATTTATGCGGTAATTTATAAAATTTTTGAGGTAATTTATAGTAAATAAATAAAATTTTTAAATTTTATTTTAAAAACATTTATTGTTATTTATTAACATATAATTTACTTTCATTTTAAAGTTAGATTATATTGATCCTTAATATAATACTTATTAGAAAGATACTTTTTTGCTTTTTTAGAAATAAATTTTGGTCACTAGTGAAAGGTCCCATATGAGTAAAAACGTCTGACACTATATAAGAAAAACTTTTTTGTTTTCTTCACTTGATCCTGACGCCAATATAACAGAAAACATCCATCTGTCTAATCAGTATTATATTAAGGATCAATATAATCTAACTTCAAAATGAATCAGACGCCTATACCTACAATATAAAATTTGCAAATCAGTTGCTAGCAATTTATAGAAATTTATACGGTAATTTATGAAAATTTATAAAGTAATTAGTGTTAAACTTATTAAAATTATGACAATTAAAGTAACTTTTATTTGTTTAGTTTTATTTGGACACAATCACTAAAACTATTTTAATTGTACACTTGTTTAAACCACAAATTCAATGAAAGACATTGAAACAGGAATAATGGTTATGTTAAAAACTATATTTATACTTTATATTTTAACTTTAAGATTATTCCTTCACCACACGCGGCCGGGTTCAAAGCTGTAAGGGTTCAAGTTAACTTTACGTTATTTATTAATATTAGAGCGCCTGTCGACTAAAGGTCGACATATTTAAATAAATATCAATAAATAAAAACAATGAACTAACTCAAGAACAAGAGAAATCAGGGGGGTAAAATGGGTGGATCCAGTAAAACAAAAGAAACAAAAATTTGTCGACAAAAGGTATATTTTATCAAGAATATATTTACAGTTTCGTTAATACAGTCGACACTAAATTCGTGTAATTATCCTCACACACACAATTTACTTTAATTTCGAGTCGACTCTTTAAATTTAAAATTTCATACCATACAGTACTTGTAACAACCCAGGAATGACATGCTTGCCGGCTTATCGACCCGCGTCCCCGTTGATCAGACGACCACGCAGGCCCAACGTCACCTAAGTTTCCCAGCATCTCCATTTAAATAATAATAAAAGTTAAACAAATTAGAGTGCTGAGTCGCCAGAATAAATATCCAGTCACAACATCCAAAAGGCTTTACCATAACGCAAAATGAATACTGTTTCTTAAAACAAATTATTAGCATTTTTCAATCAGTCTCGCATTCCTGTCATTTATATTAACTAAAATAATACTATTATACATTATTTAATAAATTTTTTTTTTATTTATTGTGAAATATGTAAAGGCTTAATCCTGACGATTCTGGGATTCCCTAAATCAATTTGGTGCTTTAAGGTAGTTCTCGAGATAAAATTTTTTCTTCTAATAAAAAAAAAAACATAAGAGACATGGAATTGTCAGTTTTGTGGAGAATCACCCATTTATATTGTTTTTCAGTTAAATACCATAACTTCTTAATGTTAGTATCAAGTTATATCACTTGTGTATGTTATTTGTCACATATCATGTCATATATTATATCATGGACTGTGATATTAACACATAGAAGGTCATTTTAATATATTCAATTGCTGAAAAAAGTTTTTATACGTAAATTGTATTTAGACTTTAACTTCAGAAATTGAATAAAAAATGCAATAATGGACAAAAATAAACTGTAAAGTAATTAAATATAAGGGACATTCTCTGAAAAAAAGCCACCCAAAAAAAAGTTTTTTCGGTAATGATTTTATGTCATAATATACATAAAAACAAATATAAAAAGTAGGGTGTTAGGTCAGTGTAATGCGTTGTTGCCATATTATCAGGGGTTAAATTTTAAAGTAGCATAATTTTCATCTGAAAATAACTTTTTTAATAATCATTGAATTTGAAAATCTTATAGATTTTTTTTATGTAGAATTTTCCGAACTTTTAAATTATATAACTAACAATTTTGAAAATTTTAGTTTTGACCAGAAAAATTCAAAAATTATTTTTAATGCAATTTTTAACATCCGTGCCCCCCTAGGATTTTTTCTAGCATTGTCCAGAAATTTTCCTTATTTAATAAGTTTTTACCTCTTAAATGGGATTTTGGGACATCAAGGTATATACTAGCTACATTTGAATTTTTACTTGAAACAACTAACTAATTTGTAACTTATGACCTCGGGCGACTTATAATAATTCCTGCATTGTCTGAAACTGTTCCAGAATTATTTTAAAATGATTTCTAACCATTTTTGCGACTACTAAAAAACATTAGAAGCGAATTAATGGTTTGTTTTAAGTGAAAATTCAATTGTAGCTAGTATATACCTTGCTGTCCCAACATGCCATTTAAGAGGTAAAAAGCTTATTAAATAAGGAAAATTTCTGGACAATGCTAGAAAAAATCCTAGGGGGGCACGGGTGTTAAAAATTGCATTAAAAATCATTTTTGAATTTTTCTGGTCAAAACTAAATTTTTCAAAATTGTTAGTTATATAATTTAAAAGTTTGGAAAATTTTACATAAAAAACATCTATAAGATTTTCAAATTCAATGATTAGGAAGAAAGTCAGATGAAAATTATACTACCTTAAAATTTAACACCTGATAATGTGGCAACCACGCATTACACTGACTTAACACCCTACTTTTTATATTTGTTTTTATGTATATTATGACATAAAATCATTAACGAAACAAATTTTTTTTGGGTAGCTTTTTTTCCAGAGAATGCCTCATAAGTTTATGATATATTATTAAGTCTAACGAAAAATGATTTCTACGTTGCAATAGTTGCCAAAATGCTTAAGTATGCGTTAAAGATTCGTAAGTTCGATGTTAGGTAGGTTCCATTCCGTGTGTGTGTAAGATTTTCCCCATGATTATTTTTTCATTTCAATTATTTCATGCAGATATTAAAAATGATTTGCAGTTTCGCAGTTCAAATCACTATCTGAATATTAAAATAATGGACAAATCAAGAATTCGAAAAGATTAAAAATTTAAATCGTTTTTAATTAAATCCTTCTTAACAGGGATGCAATTACCCTATTATTTAAATGAAATTTTAATTCATTAAAAATGGCTGAGTCGACAAATTATTTTAAAATATTTATTACTGTATAACTATATAATATTTTTTAAAAATAAATTCAGCGTTTTGACTTGGTATCAACAAATCTTGAGGACTATTTTCATTAGTTCTGATTATTCAAAAACACATATAAGATTTTTTGGATAAGAAATCAGACTTTACAAGTATTACAAATTAATAATTATTTTGAAAAAACATTTGAAACAACATTTTATGCGATAATTAATCTAATCCTTGATAAATCTATCCAAACAAGTATAGTAATAAGGCACATTATGAATTACGTTAAAACTGAAATCAAAATAAGTTTTACCTATTCTCTTAAAAAAAAATTAAACGTGTAGGAAAAAACAAACAATTTAATCTGAATCATGAAATTTATTTTTAAATATCATATTGAAAAATACATATTTGTAGAAGTTAGTGCCTGTTATACGTGATTTATAAATTATAAACAAACAGATAATAACTACACATGTGCTCTTTAAAGAAAAATAACAATTTTTAGATTGTTTAACAAGGGGACACCACGGGGTGTCGATTTTTCCCAAATGTAACACTTTGCCAGATTATTATTACACTGAGAAAAATCTGTTGCTATTATCGCATGAGCAAATGCTATGAATACAGCATAGACACTAATTATACCAAAATTATACGAATCCACCTAAATATTAGGCTGGTCCGCCTAGTTTTCAGGCAAAGCTGGAGCAATAAGTATACGTTCTGTTAGGAATATAACATTAATAGAATTATAGAAAAAAAATGCGCATATTATTTCACGCAATAATCGGAACAGATTTTTCTCAGTGTAGATAAGTTTTTTTTTTGGTGAAGTAGTAAAATGCACATAGCAGTAGTATAGAAAAAAAAAGTTTGAAAAAGTTTGTTGAAAAATGGCTTCTGCCTTATATAGTTTGTTCGAACGAATTGTAACCTTGGTTACACCTTGCTACCTTGGTTGCAGTTCGCTCGAACAAGCTATATAAGACAGGCGTCATTTATCAACAAAATTTTAAAATTTTTTTTCGTTTTTTTTCGAAAACTACTGCTAGATGCATTTTACTGCTTCACCAAAAAAAAACCTTATCTAATAATCTTTCATTAGGCAAACTGTCATGTTTAGGAAAACTCGACACCCCGTGGTCTCCCCTTGTAAGATCAGAAGATTATTGAACTTTACAATTAATTTAATTGATCATAATATCTTTATAGTAAATAAAATAGAAATTAAGAAACCTACAATTGTTGATGAACTAAAGAAACTAAATATTATTTATCTTATATTCTTACGAAGAAATAGAAGATAATTGAGGAAATGGATTTTGTTTTGATATAACTAACTTTTTATGTTGATGAGAGATATATCCTTTGATTTTCTTTTCATTAATTAAATTTGCAACGAGGCATTCGGTTTCGTCCATGTCAATATCTCCAACTGCATGCATTTCTAGTGCAGTAAGTAAACTCTGAATAGGTATTTGATAAGTATTTAATACTAAATACACCTTTTTGAATAAATTTCTATATGCTATTGTTTTGAGCTTTTCTACAATTAGATAAATACCAGCTTCAATAAAAAACGACTCGTGCTTACTCATTACTTGTTCTAAACTGCTTAAATCTCCTTTCTTTACCGCTTCCACCAATTCCCAGAACTGTAATAAATTATACTTTTCCAATACAAATTTCTTGGGCATGTGGCCTAACAACATTTTTACTGGCACTAAATACGTTAGAATTAATCGTTTGTTTTTGATAGATTGTTTGTGGCAATGCTCAAAGGCATACGTAAGATATTCGTCAGCTGAAATTTGATGAACAAATAAAGGATTGTTATTATTAATTATTATTTGTAATTTTATTGTTAGTGTAAAATTTTCCGCTAAATCCAAATATGAAGTCAGATATAAGTAAAGTAGAACAGTTTTTGAGATATAGTCAACTTTTAATTTTTTTTAATTTTGAAAAAAAGAAAGTTCACTTAATTGCAATTATATCCGGAAGTAGTTAATCGTTCTTAATGTCTGCTTTACGAAATTAAAGGTAAATAAATTTCCTATCAAAGGTGTGTGTAAATTTTTTCAATTAGGTTATCAGTTGAGTAGCTATTGATAAAATTGTCGAGAAAATTTGTTTAATTTTTAATAAAATTGCACAAAAAATTGTGTTTTACTGTAAATTAAAAAAAAACATGTTTACTTTCGGTTTCTGTTTTAAAAATCAAAATACAATCTTTTAGAAAGAAAATGTGCATTTGTCGATTAAATTTGGATTAAAAATGTAGAAGTTATAAATACTTAAGTGAAAATACAGAAAATCAATTTTACCAAATTTTGTGAATTATGAACGACGTATTAGCTATTACGACATAGTTTAAGCTTTAAGGGGCCATACTTAAATTACATAATGCTTTTTTCAGGATTTTTTAGTCGTTTGCCCTACTGTAAAAACGTGCTTGAGATCTGTCGTAAGAAGGTAGGTATGTACTTACATGTGTACGCATATAAGGACTCAAATGACACAGACGAGACCTCGTATAATATCTTATGTGAGAACGTAGGTACGAACGCATGTAAGTTCTTATATTAAATTCCGTCATGCGCCGCGTAAAACGTTACTCAATATGAAATTGAAACAGCGTTCTTATATGAGTTCTCATCTGCGTACGTATGTACGAACTCATGTGAGAACACACTTACGAACTCATGTGCGAACACACCTAAGTATTAAACTAAATATTTTAAATTAAATATATTATTAAAAAAAAAAATTCTCGACAACGGGATTCAAGCCCATCTAACCTGAGCCTTAGTCATGTCTTTCCGGAGAAATTTATGTATTAAACATGACTAGGATTTTGTAAAGTTGTTTCTATAACTACGGTGGCCGAGGGGTTTAAAGCGTACTTAGGCTCAGGTTAGATGGGCTCGAATCCCGTTGACGAGAATCTTATTTTAATAATATATTTAATTTAAAATATACCACGGTGTTAGCTCAGTTGGTTAAGTTCCTAGACTCTACGGTCGCGCCAAGTCAAGCGACAAGCTTGCTTGGTTCGCGCCCCGGTGAGCCTGGGATTTTTTCCGGCTGTGATTCAACTTCAGTGGAAGGTAAAGACGTCGAGGTATAATGATATGCACTGTCGGTAATCGACCTGTGCAGATCACTAGAACTCGACTGTCGATAAACCGGTTGTACTCAAGAGAGGTTTTTCTACAGTTTTCCCTCTCTACTGGCGAGCAAACCCAATATACCGGGTGGTCCAGGCCAATGCGAGTATTCCTAATTTCAAGCCGTTCTGTAGACGCAAAAACACTTAGAGAGAATATATACAATTAATGTATAATGTAAATAAATGTACTGAATTCTAGAAACTCCCTACGGGGGACACTCATTGGGCCTGTAAGGTCGATAAAACGAGTGTATAATAACTAATAATTTAAAATATTTAATTTAATACTTAGGTTTGTTCGCACATGAGTTCATACATACGTAAGCAGATGATCTTATAAGAACGCTGTTTCAATTTCATATTGAGTAACGTTCTACGCGGCGCATGACGGAACTTAATATAAGAACTTACATGCCTTCGTACCCCTACTGTAAAAACGTGCGTGTGATCTGTCGTAAGAAGGTAGGTATGTACTTACATGTGTACGCATATAAGATCTCAGGTGACACAGACGAGATCTCGTATAAGATCTTATGTGAGAACGTAGGTACGAACGCATGTAAGTTCTTATATTAAGTTCCGCCATGCGCCGCGTATAACGTTACTCAATATGAAATTGAAAAGCATTTTAAATGAGTTCTCATCTGCGTACGTATGTACGAACACATGTGCGAACACACGTACGAACTCATGTGCGAACACACCTAAGTATTAAATTAAATATTTTAAATTAAATATATTATTAAAAAAAAATTCTCGCCAACGGGATTCAAGCCCCTCTAACCTAAGCCTAAGTGCGCCTCAAACCCCTCGGCCACCGTAGTTATAGAAACAACTTTACAAAATCTTAGTCATGTTTAATACATAAATTTCTCCGGAAAGACATGACTAAGATTTTGTAAAGTTGTTTCTATAACTACGGTGACCGAGGGGTTTAAGGCGTACTTAGGCTCAGGTTAGATGGGCTCAAATCCCGTTGGCGAGAATTTTTTTTTAATAATATATTTAATTTAAAATATTTAATTTAATACTTAGGTGTGTTCGCACATGAGTGCGTAAGTGTGTTCGCACCTGTGTCCTTACATACGTATGCAGATGAGAACTCATATAAGAACGCTGTTTCAATTTCATATTGAGTAACTTTATACGCGGCGCATGACGGAACTTAATATAAGAACTTACATGCGTTCGTACCTACGTTCTCACATAAGATCTTATACGAGATCTCGTCTGTGTCACCTGAGATCTTATATGCGTACACATGTAAGTGCATACCTACCTTCTTACGACAGATCACACGTACGTTTTTACAGTAGGGACCTACGTTCTTACTTAAGATCTTATTCGAGATCTCGTCTGTGTCATTTGAGATCTTATATGCGTACACATGTAAGTACATACCTACCTTCTTACGACAGATCTCACGCACGTTTTTACAGTAGGGCAAAAGACGTAGGGAATAAAACTTCGACCACTTTTAATGTCACAAAATTTGGTAAAATTAATTTTCGGTATTTTCACTTAAGTACTCATAACTTCTACATTTTTAATCCAAATATAATCGACAAATGCTCATTTTCTTTCTAAAAAATTGTATTTGGATCTTTGAAGCAGAAACCGAATGTAAACATGTTTTTTTATAAAGTAATTTACAGTAAAACACAATTTTTTGTGCAATTTTATTAAAAATGAAGCAAAATTCTCGACAATTTTAGAAATAGCTACTCAACTGACAACCTAATTGAAAAAATTTGCACACACTTTTGATAGGAAATTTATTTACTTTTAATTTCGTAAAGCAGACATTAAGAACGATTAATTACTTCCGAACATAATTGCAATTAAGTAAACTCACTTTTTTTCAAAATTAAAAAAATTGAAAGTTGGCTCAAAAACTGTTCTACTTTCCTTATATTTGACTTCATATTTGGATTTAGTGCGAAATTTTATATAAGAAATGACAGTCAAATTTTGCAGGTCAAAATCATTGTTATTAGACAGCATATTTTGAATTAAACATAAAGTAATTGTATACATTTGCTTGTACTCGGATTGAACTCATTCGTGAAATGTTTGAGAACTTTGTACCTGAATCTTAGCCAAGGAAAAAATTCAGTAAAAATTAAAGCCTCCCTATTGTAGATAAATTTTGTATCCAAGTATGTAATTTGATGTTTCCAACTTGTATTTATTTATTTATTTGAAGTAATAAAGCCCAACAGTTAAAACCAATTACAGGGCTACAAAAAATATATATAGAAATAAGTCATATAATTGCTGAAAGCAGACTGCCATCTGTAGATTCACAACTATGTCAGTAATTTACGAAGCTTGTTTTATAAATTTTTGCGTTGCAGTGGTAAATTCTCTCAATGACATACTGAATAAATCCAGATTAATATTTTCTGATTGACTAAACATATTATTGACAATTGTACACATACGATACAAAGGAGAATAATCAATAAGAGCTGATGGTATATAAAAAGAAGCATTGCTTCGAGTTAAATAAATCGGGCTATTAGTAGGTATCATTTGTAAAATAAAAGGGCAGTCTATCAAACCTTTAATAATTTTGAAAAGAAATAATTGTGACGAAGTGATTCGTCACTTATGAATATGTATTTTTATAGTTTTAAAATTAAAACTAAAAAAAAATTGAATAGAATAAATGATCGCGTTTCTATGTGTAATTTACGGGTTATTTAGAAAGTATGTAAGCAGCTCGGGTGCCTTTTTGTTTTATTCACGGCCCTGCAATAGCGCTTAACTTCCGCTTTGTCGCAATCCCCTATTATTTTAAATTTCAAGATCCACGTGAGGTGTGTGAGCGAATCACAGAAATTGGAGGGTTGTCGCGCGGTTTTTCCGTAATTTCCCTCGCTTACGGTGGCGACCTCTTTTCGCGTTGTTTCAGGTAACTGTATGGAAAAGACAGAGTCCGTTGACGAGTCCTAGCCGTGCAAGAAGGATGGAACGCGGAAGGGGGCGGCGCCCCCCACTTTTCTCTGATGAAGGAAGGACGAAGGAGACAAGTGATTCGGAAATGGTGACCGGCCCGCTGTGAGATTCGCCACGTGCTTCGCGGCGCGATTCTTGTTATTCGTTACTGTTCGGTTTGTTCTTCTGGGTTAGTGGTTAATATTGAGTGGAGAAAAGAGAGAAACATTATCCCGATAAAAGTGTACTACGACGTTGAAAAAGGTGGATTGTTAGGCCTTTGGCTAAGTTATAATTTTTGTTTACGCCCGTTGGCGACATTATAATTCGTGCTACCGTTGTGGTGGAAAGCCGTTGGCTCAATTCTTCCAGTTGGAAGTGAATAAAGGATTGAAACTAAAGTGTATTTTATTGAAGTTGTCCCGGAGTGCCCCCTTTGCCTTTAATTGAAATCTTCGTGGAGTGAATTACGCATCGGTAAGTTTTCCTTAGAAAAATGTATATCGCCGCACTTCTGAATTAGTATCACTGTTGGTGATTTAGCGGAATCTCCCTCTGTGAGAAGTAGTAAAAAAGAGAAATATGAATCATTGGGGTTTAGAATAACTAGTGAATTGAATTTTTAATGGTAAATTTAATTGACTTGTTACAATTGGCATCCCTTATGGGGACATTTGACCAAACACTAACAGAAGTGCGACGAAATTAATTGAATAACAAATAAAAATAATAAGAGGAAAGAACGTTTGAGGTTGAGAAGGGTGCAATGAAGTGAGCGGAAAAGTGGAAAGAAATCTTTAAGAGAAGGAAAAAGTGCCGATTAGGGAGTAAAAATAAAACGTGGTCGTAAGCGGGAGTACCGGAGGTAAAGAAGCCGAATCATTAGTAAGGTAAATAAGTCTGAAATAGAATTTTCGCGACGGCGAAGAAGTTTGAGAGAAGGGTGACCGTGTCGGGTGCAAAAGAGTGTCGAAACCGGTCGGAATTTCCGGAAAAAACCAGGTTTTTGTACTTGGGAACGTGTTCCTGGGACTGGACAAAACAGAGTAATGGCAGAGAGGAAAGAAGGAGGATTTTAGTAAATTAGTAATCTAAGGGCGTAATTCGTGTAAAGTTCGAAAGTTTTTTTTTTCTTCTCAGTGAAAATAATGTCTGTTAACGGACAAGACTCGTGGCCGGCGTTGATTACGAGTCGTTATCACAACGTGGTGAAACCGGAAGACGTTTGAAACGATCCGGGCCTGAAAATTAACGTTTGTTTTTGTGTTTTAGTTTGGGGAAAATAGTGGTGTCCTTCGTACAAGAAACAAATTTTTTTTGGTTTTCTTTCCGCGTGAGAGGGTGAGCCTCGAGTGAATCCATATTTTGAAGTGACAAAGTGTTTTTTCCCCTTTTCTCTTCTCTCTTTGTCAACGGAAATGAATTTGAATTTTCACGGGTAGGGTAGAGAGGGGAGAGAGAGAGAGACCGTTAACATTACCGCGGGGATATTTGTCGAGTTCTAGGTCGGTTTGTTTTTTTTGTAGAGATTTTCTTTTTTTTTTCTTGTGTTTTTCTCTTCTTCCAAGAAACTTTTTTGGTAGAGCCCGACTGCGGAAGCCTTGTGGAAATTTTTCGAATAAAATTTTGGAAAGCCACACAACTAAAATTTTGCTCCCATGCGGTAAATCTTCCAAATTGTTTTGATTTGGAGAGCCACCCAGCGGAAGGAAACTCCCTAGTTGAATTAACAAATTAATTTTTTTTTTCTCTGCTCGTGGCATTTATTTGTAGTGTGTATCTTTATGATTGAATCTCATTGAGTTTTAATTAATTTCATATTTTCTTTTATGTATTTTCTGGTTTATGTTCTGGTGGGGAGATAAGAGGTGATTGAAGGAAGGAGAGGAAAGGCGATTACGTATGTAAGGCAGTACGTATATCACTCTTGGTTTTTTTTTATTTGTTGTCGGGGAATATCACCAGGACGGAACCGGAAGTAGTTAAGAAAATCTCACCTAATTGAGTAGTATTACGAAACGGAAGAGGATTTTCAAGTGATAGAATTTTTTTTTTAAAGAGGTATCAATTAAAATATTTTGGAAAATTCAAACAGTATTTATATATGGGGCATTCTTTCTCAAAGTCGCCACCCCCCTGCGCATTTTAATTTTGAAGATAAATTGCTTTATAATAGCTTAAAATCTTCGTCTGAAACTCAATTTTTCTATACCGTACGGCATTTTTCATTTTATTTTAAGGGTGTCAAAATGCGACCGAAATATTGCTAAAACCCTCCCCAAATAATGGACAATAGTGCCAATAAAGATGAGGAAACAAAAAGAAATATAAAATTGGCTGCCATTTCCTTAGAAAACCAATTATGATACTCTAAATAAATAATCCTTAGACCTCACACCTTATATTACAAAAATCAACCCTCAAAAATCATCCCTTAATCATTATTTTTACAAGTTAAGAATTATTCTTTGTAAAATCATCTTGAAAAAATTTTGACGACACTACAGGCTGCAAAATTATTTCAAGGTATTATTTGATCAAAGAAAAATAAAAGATAATCAAAAAACATCCCTTAAAAATCATCCTTTAAGAATTATTAACACAAGTTAGGCAATATTTATTCTAAAATAAATTGTACAAATTTCAGGAACTTCTACAGGCTATAGAATTGCATACAGATATCATTTGATCAAAATAAATTAAGATTAATCAATAAAGATCCCCTAAAAACCATCCCTTAAAAATTATTTTTGCAAGTTAGCAATTATTTTTTGTGAAATCAACTAAAAACATTTCTGCCACCTCTAGAGTCTTTAGAGTTCTTTCAGAAAGTCAACAGATCAACAAAATGGCAAAAGCAATGGAAAACATCCCCTAAAAATCACCCCCTAAGCATAACATTCAGAAATTACCACTTGCGCATTGTAAAATAGCGAGGGTTTCATCATTGATCATCACTCTAGGGTGTTCCACTGACATACCTTATACTCGGCCGTGGTATAGATCGTGACTGTAGAACACTGTACAATGATCATCAATGATGATCATCAATAATTAACACTTCCCGACCAACCCATCTTGAGATACCCTCGCTATACTGCCTTAGCTCAGATTCAATAGCACCATGATTTTTTTAACACTCGTTTATATTACGGATCATGTCAGCTAAACACCCTAGTGTGATGATCAATGATGATTATCATCAATTAACCCTTTTCGACCAACACATATTCTGATACCCTAGCTATACCAAATTTGCTTAGATTCACTAGCCCCAAGAATTGTTTAACACACAGCCATGGTACAAATCATGTTTGTAGAATACACTAGAGTGATGATCAATAATAATGATCAAGAATTAACCTTTTCCGACTAACCCATATTTAGATACCCTAGCAGTAGCGTCTTTGCTCAGATTCAATAGCCAAAAGATTTTTTTAACACTGGGCCATCATACGGATCATGTCAGTTGAATACCCAAGGGTAATGATCAGTGATGATCATCAACAATTAACCTTTTCCGACCAACCCATATGTAGATACACTAGCTATACTACCTTAGCTCAGATTCACTAGCCCAATGTTAAAAAAATCTTGGGTCTAGTGAATCTGAGCAAAGTTAGTATAGCTAGGGTATCTAAATATGGGTTAGACGGTAAAGGTTAATTATTGATAAGCATCATCGATTATAACTCTAAAGTGTTCCACTGACCTGATTCATACCATGAACGAGTGTTAAAAAAATCATGGGGCTAGTGAATCTGAGCTAAGGTAGTATCGCAAGGGTATCTAAATATGGGTCGGTCGAAAAAGGTTAATTGTTGACCATCATCATTGATCATCACTCTAGCTTGTTCCACTGACATAATCCATACCATGAACGAGTGTTAAAAAAATCATGGGGCTATTGAATCTGAGCTAAGGTAGTATAGCGAGGCTATCTCAAGATGGTTTGGTCGGAAAATGTTAATTGTTGATCATCATCATTGATCATCACTCTATGGTATTCCACTGACATAATCCATACCTTGAACGAGTGTTAAGAAAATCTTGGGTCTAGTGAATCTAAGCAAAGTTGGTATAGCTAGGGTATCTAAATATGGGTTGGTCGGAAAAAGTTATTTGTTGATCATCATGATTGATCATCACTCTAAGGTATTTCACTGACATAATCCATACCATGAACGAGTGTTAAAAAAATCATGAGGCTATTGAATCTGAGCTAAGGTAGTATAGCGAGGGTATCTCAAGATGGTTTGGTCGGAAAATGTTAATTGTTGATTATCATCATTGATCATCACTCTACGGTATTTCACTGACATAATCCATACCATGAACGAGTGTTAAAAAAATCTTGGGTCTAGTGAATCTGAGCAAATTTGGTATAGCTAGGGTATCTAAATATGGGTTGGTCGGAAAAGGTTATTTTTTTAAGATCATCATTGATCATCACTCTAAGGTATTCCACTGACATAATGCATACCATAAACGGGTGTTAAAAAACTCTTGGGTCTAGTGAATCTGAGCAAAGTTGGTATAGCTAGGGTATCTAAATATGGGTTTGTCCAAAAAGGTTATTTGTTGATGATCATCATTGATCATTACTCTAGGGTGTTCCACTGACATGATTCATACCATGCACGAGTGTTAAAAAAATCATGGGGCTAATAAATCTCAGCTAAGGTAGTATCGCTAGGGTGTCTAAATATGGGTTGGTCGGAAAAGGTTAATTAATGATCATCATCATTGATCAACACTCTAGGGTGTTCCACTGACATAATCCATACCATGAACGAGTGTTAAAAAAATCATGGGGCTATTGAATCTGAGCTAAGGTAGTATAGCGAGGGTATCTCAAAATGGGTTGGTCGGAAAAGGTTAATTGTTGATCTTCATCATTGATCATCACTCTAAGGTATTCCACTAACATAATCCAAACCATGAACGAGTGTTAAAAAAATCTTGGGTTTAGTGAATCTGAGCAAATTTGGTATAGCTAGGGTATCTAAATATGGGTTGGTCGGAAAAGGTTATTTGTTGATGATCCTAATTGATCATCACTCTAGGGTGTTCCACTGACATGATTCATACCATGAACGAGTGTTAAAAAAATCATGGGGCTAGTAAATCTGTGCTAAGGTAGTATCGCTAGGGTGTCTAAATATGGGTTGGTCGGAAAAGGTTAATTCTTGATCATCATCATTGATCATCACTCTAGGGTATTCTACAGACATGATCCGTACTATGGCTGAGTGTTAAACAATTCTTGGGGCTAGTAAATCTAAGCAAATTTGGTATAGCTAGGGTATCTGAATATGTGTTGGTCGGAAAGGGTTAATTGATGATAATCATCATTGATCATCAGACTAGGGTGTTCAGCTGACATATTCCGTACTATGAACGAGTGTTAAAAAATCATGGGGCTATTGAATCTGAGCTAAGGTAGTATAGGGAGGGTATCTCAAGATGGGTTGGTCGGAAAGGGTTAATTGTTGATGATCATCATTGATGATCATTGTAGAGTGTTCTACAGTCACGATCTATACCACGGCTGAGTAGAAGGTATGTCAGTGGAACACCCTAGTGTGATGAGCAATGATGATAATCAACCATTAACCCTTTCCGACCAACCCATATTGAGATACCCTCGCTATTTTACAATGCGCAATTGCTAATTTCTGAATGTTATGCTTAGGGGGTAATTTTTGAGGGATGTTTTCTCTTATCTTTAAATTTTTGTTAATCTGTTAACCCTGCAGAGGTTGCAGGTTAACCCTGCTGAGGTGGCAAAAATATTCATAAATTATTTCACGAAAAGTAATTCCTAACATGTAAAAATAAATCTTAGGGGATGATTTTTAATGGACGCTTCTTGAATAATTTTAATTTTCTATGATCAAATGATATCTGTGTACAATTCTAAAGTCTGTAGAAATCCCAAAAAAATTCTAAAATTTATTTTAGAATAGATATTGCCTAACTTGTGGAAATAATTTTTAAGGGATGATTTTTAAGGGACGTTCCTTGATTATGGTGGTTTTTAATTTGATTGATAGACATGATAAAAGAATTTTACGAATTGTAGAGCTGACAGAAATTTTTTAAAATGATTTCAAAGTGCGCAATTGCTAATTTGTGAATGTTATGCTTAGGGGGTGATTTTTAGGGGATGTTTTCCATTGCTTTTGCCATTTTGTTGATCGGTTGATTTTCTGAATGAACTCTAAAGACTTTAGACGTGTCAAAAATGTTTTTAGTTGATTTCACAAAAAAAAATTGCTAACTTGCAAAAATAATTTTTAAGGGATGGTTTTTAGGGGATGTTTATTGATTAATCTTAATTTATTTTGATCAAATGATATCTGTATGCAATTCTATAGCCTGTAGAAGTTCCTGAAATTTGTACAATTTATTTCAGAATAAATATTGCCTAACTTGTGTTAATAATTCTTAAGGGATGATTTTTAAGGGATGTTTTTTGATTATCTTTTATTTTTCTTTGATCAAATAATACCTTGAAATAATTTTGCAGCCTGTAGAGTCGTCAAAATTTTTTCAAGTTGATTTTATAAAGAATAATTCTTAACTTGTGAAAATAATGATTAAGGGATGATTTTTATAATAAAAGGTGTGAGATCTAAGGATTATTTATTTAGAGTGTCATGATTGATTTTCTAAGGAAATGGCAGCCAATTTAATATTTCTTTTTGTTTCCTCATCTTTATTAGCACTATTGTCCATTATTTGGAGAGGGTTTTAGCAATATTTCGGTCGCATTTTGACACCCTTAAAATAAAATGAAAAGTGCCATACGGTATAAAAAAATTGAGTTTCAGACGAAGATTTTAAGCTATTATAAAGCAATTTATCTTTAAAATTAAAATGCGCAGGGGGGTGACGACTTTGAGAAAGAATGCCCCATATATTTTTTTTTAGTGTTACCGTTTTTCCGGGTTATTAAAGATCGAGTTAGTTTACTGAGGGAAGAGAAGGGGGAGGCTTTTTCGCTGGCGAAATCTATATAACGAGTTAATAATTTGCAGGGAATCGGGTTCTTATTTTAACTGGTCAATATCGCGGAGAGTGACTTGAGGATAAAATTTTTTTTTTGTGGTTCTAGGTGTTATTCTGGAATTAACATATTTTTTTTTGTGTTTGTTGGGTGGTCGTTTTTCTCGTGTGGCGGATTAATTCTCTCGTTCTTTTCTCGTCGGTTTGGATTGGAAACTAGTGACGGTCAGTTTATTTGTAATTTTACGACGGTAGTAATTTTTAAATTGTTCCTCAAGTGTGGGATAGTGAAAATTTTTTTTTTCTTTCTTTCGTTTTGCTACCCGTAGTTTGCTATGATGGACGTTATAGCGAACATATGTGGAGGATTTTAGAAATTCCACAGATTGCGGAAGTCTGGCTAGACATTCAACAAGTGCCCCAGGAACAGATAATTGAGGCTTTGGGACATCAAGAATGCAGCGTGATAGGTACGTTGCAAGTACTCCGGGAAAGACTTATCCGATCGAAAGTCAAATTTATCTTCCCGCATATTGTAGTGGTTTCATGGTTTGATACTTTCGATCTGGAGGGGGCGGAAGTTGACTTTAAATACGAGGCCCTGGTGGATCAATTAGAGGGGAGAGCCGGATTTGTGAGACCCCCAGTGTACTGAATTACTCCAGCACCGGGAGTAATTCCAGATATGTGGAGTATGAGACAGGGGGTGGGAGCGTGGGGATTGAGCCCGGATCAGCGTGCAATGTATGCACAGCAGCAACTGCTGGAATTGGAACAGTTGTGTGCCCACAATGCGTTTTTGCTGGAACAATTGCATATTAGTTCCAGTAAATTACAGAAAACGCAGGCCCAACGTGATGGGAGGGGGGAAAGTAGACGAAGACGTCCGGTACACGTGAACCCTGATGAAAATCGCGAATGGGAAAAGAGAGGGGGCACGAATGAGAATTTAAGACAAGATGATATACCTCCACCCCCTCCCACCCCGGGAATTTTTCCGGAAGCAGAAGAGAGAAGGGGGAAATCTACCGAAAGTAGGAGTTCCGGTTCTAGTAGAAAAAGGAGACACAGACGCGTCGTGTTATCATCTTGTGGGACAGAAACTGAGACCGACTCCACTCCGAATAAAAATTACGGTAGTAAGCGTTTTTATTCGAATCTAAGTGGGGGGTCGAAAGTTGTTAAAATCTTAAAGGACTGGGACATTAAGTTTTCCGGAGAGGAGAAAGAGGACGCGGAGGAATTTTTAGAGAGCGTGGAGGATTGCAAAGAGTGCAATCTTTTGAGTGATTCGGAAATTTTGACAGCCCTTCCGAGTGTTTTACTCAAAAATGCGAGCCGGTGGTTCCGACTCATGCGTAAGGACTTGTGTTCTTGAAACTCGTTTAAAAAACTTTTTAAACGAGAATTTTCGGTTGCCTTGGTGGATGGAGAAAAGATTTCGGATTTTATTTTGAACATGAGAGTTATTGTGGGACATCTGAGACGTCCCATTTCTTGAGAATCATTTTTATGGATAGTGTTCAAAGGGCTGACGCCGGGGTACCGACGTCAATTGTCGAATTCCGAATTCGACAATATCGAGGAGTTAGAGCGAGTTCTGAGGCGTTATGAACGCGTCAAAGAGCTTGATAAAAGGTATGTCCCACCTCCGTCACGGGACAAGATGAGAATTCCGTCCGCGACTCCGAGGGGAAATTTACGAGGGGCGAAGGTAGACGTTCTGCTGGGGGTCTCGGGTTCTGAGACAAGTGGGGAAGAAAGTGGGACAGTCTGAACTGTCCCAGCGAAAAAAGAGAATAATATGAAGAATAAGGGGAGTCCACTTCGAAATTTTTGTAAATTTGAAGCAAAATATAATCATCAATAGTGTTTAAGGGGATGATTGGATTAAAAATATTTTACAGATGGTTGATTGAAAATTTAATTACATTTAATTTAAAAGAAAAAAAATTAAAATCCGTTCTCTGGAATCGATGATATTTACATTTTAGTGAAAAAAAAATTTCGTAACGAAAAATATGAAAAAACCAAAAAGACCTTAAAAACTGTTCTACTTTCTTAATTTTGAACTTTATTTTTGGACTCAGCGGATAATTGTACAAAAGAAATGAGAGTTAAATGTTCCAGATCAAAAAATTTTCGAAAATTTGTAAAGCAGTGTTATTAATTAAATTATGAAACTTTTACCAAAATTAGTGAAAATTGCCTCTTGTTTTTATTGTTGACCAATGTTTCATAAACTTTGTTTTTTTTTAAGTTAATTATGATTCAAACTTAAAAGTAAATTCAAGCCTATTGAAAAATAAAAAATCTGACTTCGCGCTTCGCACTCCGATCATTATCAATCTTGCCGTCGCGCTGCACGCTTCGACTACATAAAGCATGCTTTTCGTTATAAAAATTGTATACTTTCCCTACGACATGAACCAGTTTAATCTTTAGCACTGTTTAGCACTATTCTAAATTGGGTTTTCACTTAAAAGATAAAACTTTTTTTGTCTTAAAGTTCTACGCCTTTAAGGAATACATTCTCATCACGTCACTCGCGCTCGATGCTCAAAAACACGAATTTAAGCAAAAATAGAAAAATAAAATTGCCGAGACACTGCACTAGTGTACAGTGTTCACTATGCGCACTGATCGAACTTGGTTTCTATGACATTTACGGATGCACAGTAGTTTTAATTTTCTAGAATTCTACAGTTGTCAAATATAACTTATAATTTTGATCAATTACTAGATCAAACAAAATTTTGGAAATTTTTTTTTTAACTTTCTCTAAATATTCTAGGAATATTGGACGCAGAAATTTCCTGAAAATTAGGAATACAGGAACCTTCTCTGCATATTAGGTTCGAATATTCGGGAAATATATACAAATATTCAGGGAAAATTCAGGGAATTTCCGGTGCTGTGTGGCGATTTGGGTATTCTTTGCGAAGAACCACAGTTATAAAGAAAATTGGATTTCGGAGCTTTTATAGGTATCATTGTTTCCAAAATAGCACGAAAAGAACTTTTGTGCAACACCTGTAAGAAAAGTACCATTAATCTTGCCTGAAAAGTAGACGCAAAAAAAGTAATTACTGCACATAGCAACAATGTATACTTTGCTGCATACTGTGCAGAAAATTGCACTTTTTTGCACACTTTTCCGTCTGGTAGGTACCCGCGCAATTATTAATTAGTGCTTTACCTGAACAGGTGTTGCACAAAATAGCGTGTGGACCTCGAGCGAAAATAGTTATTTTCGTATCAAGGGCGCAAAACATATGATTGCAGCGAGGGCGAGATTAGGGAAACCGAGGGGATCTGAAGCGCCCGAGGCGAAGCCGAGGTCGCGGGAGGATCGCCGAGGTTTTCCTAATCTCGTCTAAGCTACAATCACCTTGTGCCCGTGGTGCGAACAAAGTTTTTTGTCCTACTTGCATGGTAAGTATGGCATTGAGGGCACAAGCGGCAAAACCTTTAGCTTATTAACAATTAATGAACATATTGTATAAATACCATAAAAATTTGTGTGTTATGTAATACTACTGCGCATGTGTAACTATCATAAAAAGCTACTATGCTTGTGTAAATATCATAAAGTGCTACTGCGCAGGTGTAACAATCATAGAAAACTACACTGCATGTATTACTATCATAAAAATTACTGCACATGTGTTCATAACTTTTGCGCCCGCTCCTCTGACGTCAGCGGTCGAGAAAGTATTTTGCGCCCGCTTACCCTACCCCCGGGCGGGAATGACTCACTTTGCACCCGCATTAAGTGCCCGAAATGACATACTTTCCGTGAATGTAGGACAAAAAAGATTTTCCGTCTTCGTGCAAATTGCTGCACTCGCTTCGCTCGAGCAGCAAATTTTGCACTCGTCGGAAAACATCTCCTTTCTGCTCTTGCTGCACAATATACTATTTTAACTCAATATAAATAAAAAAAACTAAAATTTATTTTTATTTAATTGATATAGTTCACCCGCATTTATTTATATGAAAAATAGAATAAAAAAAATAATTATTATTTAATTGTTGGTTGTTATCATTATTATTTAACACCTACTTAAAATTAGTTCAAAAACTTTTTTGCAAAAAATGTATATGGGCCCGCAAAAATTTGGTCCCGGGCCCGAATTTTCTCTCGGCGGCCCTGTTCAAACACCAAAATTCTAAGCGCATTCTTACTGAATGCATAGAGCTTAAGATCGTCCATATAGAAAAGATGGTTGATTTTATAGACTCTATTTCTTGGTTTGCCACACTTGTATCCAGAGTGTTTTTCCCGAAGTGCAATAGACAGAGGTAAGAGGGAGATACAAAAAGTAACGGACAGAGTGAGTCTCCTTGGAAGACGTTTCTATTGAATAAGATTATGATAGTCATCACCTGTTGTTTGTTGGATGTTATAACAAACCTTGTCCTCCACATGAGCATCAGCTCCTTCAAGCATCTCACGATGTTCGGATGTACCTCTTCACATTTAAGGAGCTTGATGATCAGCTCGTAACTCGTAGAGTCGAATGCTTTACGGTAATCAATCTAAGCCATTTACAAGTTACGTCAATAAAATATTGAATCTTAGGTAACACACTTATCTATCAATAGGTTCTCCCTACAACCTGACAGGCCTTTCTTACATCCTCGTTGTTTACTTACTGCACTCCAGACTGGTTCTATAGATTACAGTATCCTCTCCTTGAGGATCTCAGTGAATATCTTGTAGCAGGTGTTAAGACAAGCAATTGATCTGTAATTTTTTGGATTGGATAAATCTCCTGATTTTGGTAGAAGTACCGTTCGTCCTTTTACCAACTACTGTAGTATTGGGTTTTTCCCGTTGAGATAGGTAGAAAATATACGGGCCAAATGTTGATGAGTTAAAGTAAATTTCTTCCACAATAGATTATTAATCTTATCTGGCCCTGGTACTGAAAAGTTCTTAGTTTTATCAACTGCATTTCTTACCTCCTCTTCAGTAAACAGTGGACATATCTCTGCACATTGGCCAAACCCCTGTTTGACACAGAAGCTGCGAAAGAGTGGCAAAGATAACACAGCCCCACAAAAAAAAAAAAGTGTCATGTACTTTTGACCGGAATACCCTAGCCCTATGTATTTTGACGCGCTGAACACGAATCCGAAGTCCATTTTGCTCCATCACGTCAGGATTTTTTTCTAACCTCAAAAAACATGTCGAATTTTGAGAGGTAGGCGATTTTTTAAAAAAATTTATGGATTTACTTCAAACTTGGTATCTGGGGGTTTTTTGGGTCGCTGATTACGAATCTGAAGTTAGATTTTCAAAATTCAAAATGGCGGATCCAATATGGCGGACGAATTTTGATAAAATTTGAAGATTTACTTCAAACTTGGTATCTGGGGGTTTTTTGGGTCGCTGATTGCGAATCTGACGTCATATTTTCGAAATTTTTATGAAATTTGGTATCTTCAGGTTTTTAAGTTGCTGAGTGTGATTTCGAAGCGAGTTTCTCACATTTTCAAATATGACTTCTATTACAATTTTATCATAAAATATTCCTTGGTAACAGATTGGATATGTTTGGTGCAGAAGCCAAATAAGAAAGTACATTGTTCCATTCTGCATCTTATTCCTGATAAATCTTCAAATTTTTTAAAAATTCGTCCGCCATATTGGATCCGCCATTTTGAATTTTGAAAATCTAACTTCAGATTCGTAATCAGCGACCAAAAAAACCCCCAGATACCAAGTTTGAAGTAAATCTTCAAATTTTTTCAAAATTCGTCCGCCATTTTGAATTATGAAAATCTAACTTCAGATTCATAATCAGCGACCCAAAAAACCCCCAGATACCAAGTTTGAAGTAAATCCATAAATTTTTTTAAAAAATCGCCTACCTCTCAAAATCCGACATGTTTTTTGAGGTTAGAAAAAAATCCTGACGTGATGGAGCAAAATGGACTTCGGATTCGTGTTCAGCGCGTCAAAATACATAGGGCAAAGGTATTCCGGTCAAAAGTACATGACACTTTTTTTTTTTTTGTGGGGCTGTGTAATCCTTCATCGTTCACTGAATGGGATGTCCCATAGCTATTGCTCCAGAAAGTTTCAATCTCTTTGCGACATGGAGGTCTTTCAACGGTTGGTGATAGTAAACTGAACATTGAATAATATTGAACACATTGAATAACATTGAATAACAATTAATATTATTATTATTATTGATATTATTATTTTTTTCTTTTTTTTTCAAAACAAGTTTAGGAGAGGAAAATATGCATTTACGCACCTGTTTGTGTGGCATTCGACCACTTCCTGTGGCAATACCTCACTAAAAGAACCTCTCACATTCTTGCTTTACTTACTCGATATTGCTCCATCCGTCCTGGAGGGTAAGCAAAAGTGTGATTCATTTGCTAGAGACGTTATTCCTATTTTTGCACTCTTGTTCTCACCCATATCCGCCGATGTTCTTAAGTGGTGGTCCCGAAATGGGTTACTAGTTGACTCTGTTACCAAGCATTCTAAAGATACTGGTCCTATTTGGGTTATTACTTAGATGACCATTACAGAACATCGTGTAAGTAATTACTCGGGTTGGTAAGGGACTTCTGGTACCCGTTTCGGGATATCACAGGATTTCTGAGCCGACTGGGTCTGGTACTTGAATGGCATTTAAGATTGGAGTTTCTGATACCCAAATCGGGCACCTCCCCAGGTGGGGGATAGGGGAAGGCCTTTCAGATATGGGAGGTACCGAGGAAATAAAAAAACCCGGGGCGGACCAAAAGTCAGATAGGGGAGGGCACCCGATATAATTGTCCACACAGTATTGGGATAACCTTTCACACAGAGTATTTGTGGTTACGACAACTGTAACGCGCAGTGCCACCCACAATAGGTCTCTCTTGGATAAAGATCAGGGTTCAGTTGGTAGTGGCACTAGGACAGAACCCAGACAACGACCAGACATTGACCCGGGAAAAGCTAGAGTACGTTTTAAATAGACGGACTTCGGAAGGACATCAGGTTATGTTGGCAAAGCCGTAGTCCTTGCAGAAGAGGATATATACTACGGTTGCATGAGCGATGGGTCAATATGTACCCCCAAAACGCTCAAATGATACCTCAGTATTTAAAAGATCAAGTATTCTCTCTGCGAAAAAAGGGACATGAAGCTCTTCTTCAGGAAGAAGAACCCTCAGAGAACCTTCAGGTTCCAACATTAACACCTACGCCAACGACCGAAGAAGGGAACATGAGGTTAAAAGAAACCAAAGTCCATCTAAAGGTTTCCTTTGAAATGGACAAAATCGCTAATGGGAATAAGGAGCTCTCATTACTCCCAGAGGATGTAGATCTCTCGACATTAAACTGTGCTGTGTATGAAAAAACAAAAGTCCTGCTTCGTGAAACTAGCAGAAAATCTGTGTCAGACCGCTTTTAAACGAATCAGACAAGTACATTTTAAGATTGGGGTGGCACGACGCGACGGTATGCTTCTCAATTGCAGAGTGTGATTGTATATCTAGAATCAAAAAAGAAAATTTACACCCAGAGTTTTTGAAATACCCCTGAGTCTAAAGAGATTGCATCACACTCTGAAGAAATCGAAGTTGCGGACCTTCAAGCAACATTGGATTGAGAGGATACGTTCTCTTGTTGTGATAAAAGAGCGTTTAGAACGGCGGGTTAAATGGATAAAGCAAAATAATACCAATGCTACTTATCCTTCTCGCTTGTTCAGTTCAGCATCGCCAACTGTGGAAAGACCCCCATGCGGTGTAGAGATTGAAAACTTTTTGAAGTAATATCTGTGGGAAAGCTCATTCAGTGAACGATGAAGAGTCATCATTGACACTCTTTTGTAGCTTCTGTTTTAGACAGGGGCTTGACCATCATGCAGAGGTAAGCACACCAATTACTAAGGAGGAGGTGAAAAACATAGTTGCTAAAAAGAAAAACTTTTAAGCACCCGGGCCAGATAAGATTAATAATCTTTGGTGGAAGAAGTTCACTTCAACCAACCAACATTTGCTTCGTATATTCCCTACCTTTCTCAACGGTCAAAATCCAATACGACAGTGGTTGGTGGAAGGACAAACGGTACTCTTACTAAAATCTGACGACTTATCTAATCCAAAAAATTATAGACCAATAGCTTGACTTAACACCTGCTACAAGCTATTCACTGGCATCCTCAAAGAGAGGATTTTGACATCCATCGCGCCAGTTTGGAGTGCAATAAGCGAACAGCGAGGGTGCAAGAGAGGCCTGTCAGGTTGTAGGGTCAACCTGTTGATTGATAGGTGTATTACCCAAGACTCGATATTTTATCGATGTAACCTGTCAATGGCTTGGATTGATTAGCGAAAGTCATTCGACTCTACGAGTCACTAGTTGATTATCAAGCTCCTTGAATGTTAAGAGGTACATCCGAACATCGTGAGATGCTTGAAGGAGCTGATGCTTATGTGGAGGACAAGGTTTGTTATAACATTCAACAAACAACAGGTGATGACTAACATCATCTTATTCAAAAGTGGCGTCTTCCAAGATGACTTCCTTAGTCCTTTACTTTTTTGTACCTCCCTCTTGCCTCTATCTGTAGTACTCCAGAAAAACACTCTGGATACATGTGTGGCAAACCCAGAAATAGAGTCCATAAGATCAACCATCTATTTTACATGGACGATCTTAAGCTCTATTCATCCAGTAAGGATGCGCTTAGAACTTTGGTGTTTGCAGTGGCCGAGTATTCCAGAGATGTAGGAATGGATTTTGAATTAGATAAATGTGCTGTTATCCATTTGATTAAAGGAATACGAGAAGCAGCTGAAATGCCGAGCGAATTTGAAAATATTCAACTCATTCGTGGCAACACCATTCATCATCTTGGTGGTGGGGAGACTTACACATATCTTGGAATTTCACAATCGGAAAGTCAAGATGTGTGTGGGATTAAAGATCATCTCCATTTAAAATACCGTGGTCTTCTCTGAAAAATTTGGTCATTCGAATTATCTGGGAAGAATAAGATACAGGCCAAAATTCATAAGCTATTTCTTTACTTCTCTATACAATTAGAACAGTTAAGTGGAATGTGAATGAGTTGAAGGAACTTGTTAGAGAAACTTGCAGGATGATGACAATACATCGAAGTTATCATCCAAGGTCTTCCATGCAAAGAATTTACCTTTCACGAAATCGGGGAGGAAGAGGTCTATTAAGTTTAGAGTGTCTTTATCGTAGAATTGTTTTGTCTGTGGCATGCTTGGTCATGAACAGTGGAGATCCTCTTATGCAATTTGTCCACCATCATGAAATTAAAAAGCATGTCAAGGAAGCAGAACATGTGCTTTTGTTACAGGAACATATTGGCAAACCTGTGTTTGGACAATTCTTCAGTCTCATAAAAGAAATGGGATTGTCTGAGGGTCTGTCATTTGCTTTCTTTAAATCTGCTGGTTTGAAATCGGATACTGAAGAATTTTTGTTTGCTTGTCTGAATGGAGTAATAAGGATGGTGTACCGCAGTCGAGTAATGCATATATCTGTTGACAATACTATCTGTCGTGCGTGCAAACAATACCCGGAAACACTTAGTCATATTCTAAGTGCGTGCCCGAAGTATGCATGTTACAGATATATAGAAAGACATAATGCTGCGCTGAAGGTGTTATATTATCATCTTCGACAAAAATATGGTATAGATAAGGAACCCATCTTGCCGTATGTTCAAGAGGATCAGGAGTCCATTGTGGAAAATGATCAGTGTAAGATCTACTGGAATTTTTCTTTTACCACCATTTATCGTATCAGTGCCACAAATCCTGATATAGTGCTCTAGAATCATAAAAGTAAGGTCATTTGTGTGATAGAGTTTTCGGCACCTGCTAAGAGCAATATCACCCAAAAGGAAGATGAAAAGCGCACAAACTATCAAAACCTTCTGTTTGAATTGAGTAGAATATGTGCAGCCTACAGGGTCCGACTAATTGTTCTTATACTCGGTTGTTTGGGAGGGATGCGAGCTTAATTTGTAAGCGAACTAATGAAAATACCTAGCTGCGACCATCGGGCCAATGCATTGGCGGTTTGCATGCAAAGGGTTATTCTTCTGCATTATTTGAATCTGGTTCGGCAATTCAATTCTGTTTATTATAAGATCTTATTCGGTAGCTCTAAAAAAGCATTTAACAACGTTATTTATATTATTATTAGTTTTATTATTAATACTATTGATTTTTTTTTTAAACAAGTTTAGGAGAGGAAAAAATGCATTTACGCACTTGTTCGTGTGGGACTCGGCCACGTGCTGTGGTAATACCTCACTAAAACAACCTCTTCCATTCTTGCTGTACTTACACCATCTGCTACTGCTCCATCCGACCTGGAAGGTAAGCAAGAGCGTGATCCATTTACTCGAGACGATCTTCATGCTTCTTGCACTGCTGTTCTCATCCATAGCCGCCGATGTTCTTAAGCGGTGGTCAAGCTCGTATTATTTATTATTTTTTTTATTATTATTTATATTATTATTTTAATTATTATTTATTATTATTATTATTATTATTATTAATTTTTTAAAAAAATTAACGCCATCTGTTGCATGTTTAGGTTAGCTTGGAAAAAGTATGCAGAGAATATAAGATACTACCTTTCAACAAAATTTTTATTCTCTCAACCGACAGTCAAGGAAGAGGTTGTTTTTCAAAATAGATTCCCCCTGTTGCAAAGATTTTATGAAAGTAATGGCATATGATGTTTTAAAGAAAAAATCAAATTTCGATGAACTGGAATTTTGGATTCGAGGCGGCACTAAGAACATCAGGCTACTAAATCGCATATTAAGAAAGCTGAAGAAGCTCTCCATTGGCGAAAAAAATAGAGTACAATCATTAACTGGGATTTTAAAAAAGAAAAATAGAAAGTTTAAAAATTTACAGAGAAAGGGACAGGTTTCAACTCTAACAAGGAAAAAGTCAGGTGGAAAGAATTATTGTCTGCTTTTAATTCTCGTATTAGATCATTCTCGTAATAATTAATCTAAAATTAATCTAATTTGACTGATTTTCTTTTTTCAATCATGCTTTTATGTTGCATTCACTTGAGAAAACAATGTATAGACTGACGTGAAAAACTTATCAAAGGATTATATTTATAGCTTTTTGTGTTATTCATCTATTGCTCCCTCATTAAACAGAACCTTTCAGCGAATCAGCAGCAACAGACCTTAACTCTACCAGTGCCAAACCATAGCATTATTCAAGTTCAGAACGATCTACACTTATACGTTTTCACTTGATCAAGGATATATATAAACTGCCATAAAAACTATAAACAGTCTGGTATTTATAGTTTTTTTTACCATTAATCAAGATGGAGTTTAAAGCACGAACTACGAAACTTCCTTTGATAAATTTTGATAAAGTAACGCCAAATTACTGTACAAGAAAACGTCATGAAAATCTTTTACCCAGCAAAGTACGAGCAATTTTTTGTGGTCCATCCAATTGTGGAAAGATGAATGCATTACTAACTCTACTCTTACATCCCAATGGGCAACACTTTGAAAATGTCTACATCTTCTCGAAATCGCTTTATCAACCGAAATACAAATTTCTAGATAAGGTTCTTCAACCAATCGGAGAAATACAATATTTCCTATTCTGTGAACACAAGGAAGTAATTCAACCGAGTAAAGTTCATTTAAACTCTGTAATTGTCTTTGATGACGTGGCTTGCGATAAGCAGGATGGAATTCGAGCCTTCTTGGCAATGGGACGACACAGACATGTTGACTGTTTCTATTTATGTCAGACATACACACGAATACCAAAACATCTGATTCGTGACAATGCAAATTTTTTGGTTTTATTTAAGCAGGATGAAATGAATCTCAGACACATCTATGACAATCATGTAAACACAGACATGACATTTACAAAATTTTGAGACTTGTGTTTAACTTGCTGGAATAGTGATAAACACGCGTTTCTTGTGATTGATAAAGACAGTGAACTTGGTCAAGGTCTATATAGAAAATAATTGGATTGTTTTATGAATATTGAAAATTCAAAATAAAAGTTGCAAAACTAATCATAGGAAGCAGTATTCTTTAAGACTTTGGCCAATCAAGATGTCGAGAACTGAACATCTTCATAGACAAAAGGATCTCGCACAGCAATTGTCGAAAGCGAGTGAGATTATTCGTCGAATGCATAAATTGTTGAAAACGGGAAAGGGAAATTTGAGCAGGCACTGGGTGAAACTTTTAAGCCTATTGTGAATCCATTGCAAAAACTT
The DNA here is from genome assembly GCA_037103525.1 of Ganaspis brasiliensis. Lineage (NCBI taxonomy): Eukaryota > Metazoa > Arthropoda > Insecta > Hymenoptera > Figitidae > Ganaspis > Ganaspis brasiliensis. The sequence goes on from JAZKLR010000018.1 coordinate 1,881,695, forward strand.
GTTGGTGATATCGAGACCTTCAAGGATAATGTAAAAACAGAAAAATATAAGGATGCATTAAAAAATGAAAAAAAAAAATTGATAGCTATGATGATAATTATGATGATACTATACATGACACATCATTCAAATCAGCTTTCAATGAAGGAGATCGCACTCTAGAAAGTTTTGCTGAACAATCAAATATCCCACTTGATGAGGATACCAATATGTACCCAACGCACCTGGCAGAAAGAAATAAGAATCTAGATAATACATATGGTTTACGAAAACTGTCAAAAGACCGATTAGTGATTAATACATACATTTCAGTCAAAGTTATATTCACATTGGAGATTTGACTCTATCAACTACTAAAGGTTTACTTCAACTTGTTTTTAAAAAATATCCTGAAGAATCCATTATAACAGCCGAGGATCTGGAAAATTATAAGAAAATTCTTCTATCAACAAATGCTAACAGGAAACATTACAGTGCAGATGGTGCTATTCGTGAAAGTAAATCATACAAATATACAAATTTCATTGATAAACTAATTTTCAAATCAACAGTGTGAAAAAGTGGTGGTAGAAAGAGTTTTTCAGGCACGGGTATCTTGCCACAGTACATGATTGCTAGAGAAGGAAATCAATTGGACTATGTGTACTGGGATGATCCAAATGAATTGGTGGATCGATTACGTTTACTCTTAGCGTCTCAATGAGCTGGAAATCCGAGTCATGCAAACAAAATTCTGTCAATCATCGACGAGCTTCAAGAGGCAAACATCATTTATTAGAATGTGTTTTCTATTATATCACATCAGTTTCACAATGAGCATTGATGTGTTTGGACCCTCTCTTAAGAGCGGATCAACTCAAGGATCTCGTGGTTCACCTGGTCCGCCTGGAGTTAGTTTTAAAAGTGACTCACAGAATAATAATGATTTAGAAAGGAAACGAATCTGTAACGTTGTAGACACCAAAAAAAATCAGATGCAGTTAACTTCAAAGTTACACGAAATCTCATAGAGTGAAGTTTAAAGGAACTACATCTGATAATAAACGTTCTCAATAAACAAATTGATGATATCCAAAAATATTTAATTAGTAAAAACAAAAAATAGACACTACACCCGGACTTATATTGTGCAAAATCTATTTTATTGAAAGATGGACAACAAAAAGTTAATTGTAGTCAAAGTGGTTCACAAGCAAACAAGAAAGCATTATAAACGAAGAAGTGTTGATGTTCGAGGCATTGATGAAACTTGGCAAGCTGATTTCATTAAAATGATTCCTTACGCAAAAGAGAATATAGGCTACAAATACTTACTAACAATTATTGATGGTTTCTTAAAATTTGCTTGGACTATCCCTGTAAAATCCAAGAAAGGTAAAGATGTTACTGCAGCCATGGAATCTGTTGTCATCAAAGGACGTGTACCAAAAAACTTACAAGTGGACAAAGGAAAAGAATTTTATAATTCAAATTTTGAAAATCTTATGAAACGCTTCAATATTAGCATGTACTCTACGTATAGTAATTTAAAATCGTCAATTTGTGAGCGATTTAATCCTACTTTGAAAAAGAAAATGTGGATGCGATTTAGTTTGCGTGGTAATTAATAAGATAAATCCAACGACATACTTGTTAAAAGATTATCAAGAGAATCCTGTATCTGATAGTTTTTACGAACAAGAAATTGATCCAGTTAAGAATCCTGAAATTTATTTAGTTGAAAAAGTGCTTAAAAAACGGAGAAATCAATTGTATGTAAAGTGGTAAGGTTTCGACAATTCTCACAATAGCTGGATTGATAGAGATACTATGTAAAAAAATGTTCTTTAATAAATAATACTTTTTTAAAGAAGCTTGTATTTTCATTTCAGTATCTAGATAATAATAATAATAATAATAATAATAATACACAATTTGTATTTATGTGTATAATAAATATAATACACATGTCTCCGCAATATGCGGAGACACTTAGTCATATTCTAAGTGCGTGTCCGAAGTACGCGTGTTACAGGTATGTGGAAAGACACATTGCTGCACTTAATGTGTTGCATTATTACCCTCAACACCAGTATAGTATAGATAAAGAACCCATCTTGCCGTATGCCCAAGGGGATCAGGAGTCCGTAGTGGATAATGATCAGTGTAAGATCTACTGGAACTTCTCTTTTTCCACAACTCATCGTATCAGTGCCAATAAGCCTGATATATAGCTGAAAACAACATCAATCAAAAGGAGGATGAGAAGCGAACCAAGTGTCAAGAGCTCATGTTCGAATTGAGTCGTATGCATCCAGGCTATAAGGTCCGATTGAATGTTCTTTTAATGGGTTGATTAGGGCGATTAAAGCTTCATTTGAGGGGCTCAAAGTAAAAGTGGTATATAATAATAGTGCGAGCAAAAGTGAGTTAACTTTTCTGACGGGTAAGAATGGGCCAGATGAATGCTGCGAGGAAAAACAGAATTTCTTTCGAGTGCGAGCAAAAGCGGGTTAAATGGCTATCCCATTTTTGCTCTTAGTCAAAAGTTGATCCGCTTTTGCTCGCACCGTGAAGTCTATAGTAATGTCGAGATACGAGCCGTCGCTACATTTTGACAATTTTACGTTTTATTCCTTTTCGTTTAATTTACTTATATATTTTAATTGTTTTAATGCGTGAATAATAGGTAATAATAATTATAAATTATTATTTTGTTAATATTACGTTCGATTCCTTTTCGTTTATTTTACTTTTATTTAATTGTTTCAATGTGTGAATAATAAAATAAGAATAAATAATAATAATAATAATAGTAAGGTGTGAATATTGATGGAATATTCCCGTAAAAAGAACAGAATATTTCTTGCTATTTAGGATACTCTAAAAATAATTTAATAATTACAATTAAATGGTCTAATGGTACATTCCTTTAATAATTATTAATAATTATTAATTATTATATTGCAATGAAATATTCCTTCAATACTCTAACGAAATATATTTTATGGAATATAAGAAAACGTGAATTTTAGGAAAGTGAATGAAATATTAGTTGATATTAATTAATATTTAAGGATATTGGTAACTTTTTGCAAGCTGCATAATCGCATAATTTCTTTAATTTGTCTAAAATGAGAGACTATCGTGTTTCTACATCTTTTGCATCTTCCAAAACTTATTTTTCAATCGCATAATTTTGCATAATTGACGTTCATTTGCAACATAATGCTTATATTGCATAATAAACGCATAATTAGGCCAAAACGGTGCTGAATTTAGTTTTCGACTATTGTTTTTTTTAATTTCCCGCATTTAAACAACTCAAAGGTTAAAGGACAAAAGTTTAAAAAAATCTCTTAAGAAACTCTCACAGATTACAGCCAAAAAATTTTTATAAGATCTTATGAAGAACTTATAATTTTTCAACTATGTAAGTTGAAAATGTTTTGTTTTATTAAACTAAATTACTTTATAATAAAATAATAATTTTTCATCTATGTAAAAAGAAAGTCCTATTTTAAGGCAGAAATGCTGTCTTATTTTTAAGACAGCTTTTGCTTATTTTACAGATTTTTCTTTTGCTTTAAATTGTGCGCAAAAAAAAAATTTCAAATTTGCATAAAAACTTAAAGTTCTAATAAATTTAAAAAGGTAAATTTGTAATTATTGTAAATTTATGTTGATTAAGATAGTATTTTTTGCATAAACATTTATATAGGAAGGCTTGCTGACTTTAAGACATGTCTTAACTTAAGATTCTCTTTTTACACTGATGATTGTATAAACAATTATGCATTGTAGGTACGTTCTAATAAATGAACTAAATTTCTTTATACAAAAGATAATTTATATAAAATTTTTAATATTTTTTTGTTGTTGAAAAATTTTTTAGTTACATTAAAAATATGATCATGTTATTTATTTATATGTAGGTAATTAATTTTCGAATATTTTTCAAGTTTTCAACATGCTAATTTTTACTGGAAAACTTTTTCATTTTTCTCGAACCTGGAAATAGATCTTTATTATAATATGCATTACACGAAATGCAAGATTGAACCCTTCCCCGCCATGTCGTGCCATGTATCCACACACACATTTACTCGCAGCAAGCCGAGTATCGTCGGTGAGTGAGATTTTCGGTTTTCTCTTACTTTTTAACGTTCGGGACCTAGCGGGAACTTGACATTAAGGCCCGTTGCACACTATCCGATTCGTGTTGTACGACAAACCCTTTCCATGAGTACTTAGTAAGGCAACTGAGTGAGGAAATAGCGGCCGAGGGGAAAGTTACAATATAAAGTAAACGTGGAAAGGGTTTGTCGTACGACACGAATCGGATAGTGTGCAACGGGCCTAAGGCGAACAATTGAACCGACGCACAGTGGGGCAAAAAATGCGGCCGTGGACAAATTGACTTGTAGATTGCAGTTTTTAATATTTTTGAATACATTTTTTTTTAAATTAAAGGTAGATAAATTTGTCATCGAACGTTCTTCTCGGAATTTAAAAAAAAATTGTTTATTAACTATTTAATTAACAAATTGAACAAATTTTTTTTTAACTTTTAAAGAGTACTAGTTTCTTAAATTTACAAAAATTTGTTCAAAAATGATTTGTATTACTTAAGAAACTATTAAAAAATAGTTTTAAGCAACAGTGTTTGTTTTAAAAAATTTTTTGATCTTGTTATTAACAAATAAATAAAAAAATAACATTTTAGTCGTTGTCGGTAATGTTTTTAAGATTTGTTTAAAAAATTATGAAATATTTTTTAAAAAGTTAGTATATAATCTATGACTAATTATATAATAACTAGCACCTTATTATACACAGATAATAATATTTTAGAGGATGTTGAAATTAAACTTAACAAATTTATTCGAAAATGGTTAATTATTTTATGAATATTTATTAATTATTTTATAAACAATAAATGGATTTTTAAACATACAACCAATTACAACCAATTACAACCACATACAAACAAAGCTTTTGATTTTAATAATATGTAATCGATTTTTTTGATAAGAAGTAGGGCATGAATTTTAAAACTTAAGAAAGTTCTAGGAAGTTTAAAAATTATTTAAAAGTTCGTTTTTGAAATCAATCAAGTGCCTATCTGCATTAGCTTTTTTAAAATTATTTTTAATCATAAATTAATAAAATTTGTAAACTTCAAAATTCTTATTTTAAATTTTAATACATTTTTAAAAATCACAAGTTTTGTTATTTCGTGATTCCAAATGTTCAAAAAAAGTTTTAGGAAAATTTAATCTGAAAAACAGATTTTCGAATAAACTGAAAACATGTAATAAGAAATAATGATTAATAAAACATTTAATCAAAATCAAATAAATTGGGTCAAATAAATAAGAAAATTTCAAAAAAATATCATCAAATTCATATGATCACAAAACTAAGAAAATTAGGTGAAAGCAACGAAAAAATAATAAATTAAAAAAAAATATAAGAACGTAAAAAGAAAAAAAAAACAATCTATTACAAAAAATGAGAAAATTCTTTTAAATAAAAAATGTCATGGTCATTATTAAAGAAATGATAAAAAATGACAAAAACAACACAATAATAAAACAGTAACATAAAAATATGGTTATAAAAAAGTAGAAACACTTTTCAAAAATTTAAACTATTTACGAAAGTTTGTTTTACATTAAAAAAATAAATAAGAAGTAACTAAAAAATATATACTACTGCATGTAAAATATCGCAAACCATAAAAAAAACAACAAGTTTTCGGATATATCTTAAAACTTTCAATTTTAATATTTTATTCTTTATAAAATTTAAAAAATTGTGCTAATACCGATTATCAAAATACCTTAGATCTAAAAATTTTTGGTATTAGGGTAGCCAAAAATAGTAATAAATTTTTTTACCTTCAAGTCCTTATAAATTAAATACATTCCAAACGTCAGTTGGAAAGTATTTAAAATCGTTAACTAACAAAATTTTAAGCAACTTTAATCGTTTTTTTCTGTCTCAGTAGGTATTAATTAATGTTCAAAACTTTGAATAATAGTAGAAAAATTACAAAATATTCATTAAATTATTTTCAAAATAATTTTAACGTTTTTCCTAAATCTTTGTCAAGTATCCAAACTCAAAAATTAATAAAATTTCTTATTTTAATTTTTTTTTCTTCCAGAGAAAATCTTATTTTCGCAAGTTCAAAAAATGCTATAAGGATTTTCGAAGTCTTTTATAATTGGTTTCAAAATAACCTTTGATAAAAATTAAAAATCATAAAATAACAGAAGTTTATAATGTTTTAAGTTTTAAAAAACCACATTCTGACACTTGTAAGACCTGCGACGCATACAAGGCTCAATTACTCCAAGAAAATTTGTCTGATGAAGAAAAACAGGAAATCGAAAATTCGAAGGAACACCATATGTCCTTGATACAGAAAATCACAGATGAATTTAAGAGTGATGTAACGAATGCTTTAGAAGACACTGTCGTTTTGACATTTGACCTCCAGAATTTAATTTAATTTTTATTATTATTTTATTACTTTGCAGTAAAGTATTGTTTTATTTTCATAAATTCGAAATGGATTTTTTATGGTATTAACTTTGTGGAGTAGCCAACGAGATGCAATGCGCGAAATATTTAAAAAATGTACTATGTTAGACTTTTTGGATGGGAATATTATTGTTCATAGGTTATAGGCAAATTAAGAAAATAAAATATTGACAACCTTTATGTCAGTACTCAGTGATTTAAACGAAAACTTAAGTACCAATTGCTTTGACAAACAATATAGAGAAATTATGTAAAAAAATTATAAATTTGTTTGCTAAATTTAAGTCATTGCTTCTTATTGTTTACCGTAAAATCAGCGTTAGGGAAAAAGTCAGCGATTATTGCAAAGTATTTCAAATTCTTTTTTTTCATTTTTTCTGAGAAAACAAATGCTTTAATTATTGGAGATTTTAAATTGCAATGAGAATAAAGTGAACCAAATTTTACGATACTATGTATTACTTTTTTTTATAAACATAAATGTGCAATAAATATTATTAAAATAAGTAGTAACATTTTAATATTTTGAAAAAAATGCGTAACTTATGTATTTCTTCTTTGAGTGCTTGCCTTTATTTCTCAAAATAAATGAGAAGTAATTTTTTTAAGTGTCAAACATTCATAATGATTCATAAATTTAAGATTTTGTAAATAATTTTGAAAAATTAAAACTTGATTCAGTTGAATTAAAATTTTAAAAAATTGAATTTGTTAATTAATTTTGAAATAATATCATTATAAGTATTAAAGTGGTAATAACAATTTAAAATATATGGGAAGCGTGAAACGGGCAAAAATGAATCTTAAAATGAGTGCGGGCAAAAACGGAATATATCTGTATCCCTTTCTTGCGCGCAGTGAAATCTTATCCCGCTTTTGCTCGCAGCCAAAAGTAATTCGTTTTTCCTCGTAGCGTAAAACTTGTTTCGTTCTTCCGCGCTTACGAAAACTTGACTCACTTTTGCTTGCACTGTTATTTTATACCACTTTTACTTTGAGCCCCTCATTTGTAAGCCAATTAAAGAAGATTCCAGGCTGCGAGCGGCAGGCTGATGAGTTGGCGGTTCGCATGCAAAAGGCTGTTCTTCTGAACTCTCTGAATCTGGTTCGGCAGCACTGTTCACTATAAGATCATATTCGGTAGCTCTAGAAAAGCATCCAACAACGTTCTTGACCACTGCTTGAGGCCATCGTCGGCTATGGATGAGAATATCAGTGCAAGAAATATGAAGATCGTCTCGAGTAAATGGATCACGCTCTTGCTTACCTTCCAGGACGGGCGGAGCAGAAGCAGATGGAGTAAGTACAGCAAGAATGGGCGAGGTTGTTTTAGTGAGGTATTACCACACTATGTGGGCGTGGTCGGCTCCCACACGAACAAGTACGTTTTGTTATTCTATATATTTAAATTTTTATGTTCAGGTTATCTATTAAAATTATATTGAATTTTTATGCATTTAATGTGAGTTGTAATAATTTTGAAATTCATGGAAATTGAAAATATTTAAAATTTATACGAATCAAATTTATAATTGATTTAATTAATCAATATTTTAAAAATTAAATATATAATTGATTAAGAGTCGAATTTTTAAAAATTCTTATCAGTAGAAATTAGAATCATTTGAAATTTAAATTGAACTTAAATTAAATAAATTGAGGTTTTTGTAAATTAAGCCAAAGATTAATTACTAAAACCTTTAAAATTTTGTAAAACAAACAAAATATATAAAGATATTTTGAAAGATATAAAATGGCCGAACGCTAAGTACTTTCCTTGCTAACGCTCCGTCTTTCAATCGTTATTTTTCGTGTTGGTTGACACTAGGATTTACTGTTTTGTGTGTCTTATCAAGACTTGTGTGCATTACAATTGACTTACAATTGAATTAGTTGGTTTAGTGCTTTATCTGTGCTTTTGATCAGATTCTTCTTCTCCTGTTATTTTGCCTTGGTTTGCTGTTGACGTTCGCAATGCCGATCGAGAAGATCTGTACTTGGTGCAAGAACGCAATTACTACTCGTGTCTCGCGATGTTCTAAATGTAATGCACCTTATCACAAGGATTGCACATTGCTTGTTGAAAAACTGGACAATGGTGCATTTGGAAAGTGCTGCAAGACACGTGCTCATTCTTCAAGCGACATTACTGTGCAAACATCGTCTACCGATGAACCTCCGCTTTCTGCGTTGGATGTTGACAGAATTGTGAGGGTGGCTAATGCTGACCTACATCAAAAGTTCGCCGACACATTAAATACGGCAATTGCTAATGTTTGTTCGCAAATTGTAAATCTAACCTCAAAATTAGGAGAAACATTGATTTCGATTGGGAAGACGGATGAAAGGGTGGATATCCTCACAACTCGTGTGACGTCCATTGAGGAGGATCTGACAAGAATAACGGAGAAGACAGTTGCTGGTCAAACGGATGTCAATTCGTTAATGGATACTTGTATGAGAGAGATTGAGGAAAGAGATTATCGCAAGAAAAATCTTGTATTGTTTGGCTTATCCGAGTCTGAACCTGGACAAGATAAAAATTCGCATGTAAACGCTCAGTCTAAAGCCTATAATGATTTTTTTCATCCTTCATCTCTCCTACGGATTTACTGTTACTTAAATTTAATCGTCTTGGGCCATTTCAGGATCGAAACAAGCCCAGGCCAATACGAGTTGTTTTTCCTTCGGAGACATTGGCCAGAGATACGCACAAAAAGTTTTTGGCTGCGAAAAAAAGTGTCAACATGTTGATTTCTCTAAAGGGTATTTTCTTAACGCCAGATAGAACGAAGTCTCAACAGAGAGAGTTCTCAGTATTAAAGAAGGAGATGCAAGTCAGACGATTAAATGGGGAACCATACCTACAGCTGATTCATCGACGCGGCAAACCAGTGATAGTTACTGTGCCCCACCAGCAAGAGACGTCACTACCTCAGATTCTGTCATCAATCTCTAACACTCATCAACAGCTCTAAGATTTAATTTTGGTTAATTTTACAAATTTTATGTTAAACATAGCAACCCATATATTGTTATTGGTGTATGATTACCACCTGCCGTTATGTTCGGAATATATTTTTAGTGACGTGAATAACAGTAATAATAGCAATAACATTACGCAGTGTTTTAATTTTGATTTTACTAAGGCGGATTTCAGTGCTATCAATTCTTTTTTGCTATCTCCTGTTTGGAGCATCTTGTTCATTAATAAAGATGTTAACTCTGCTGTTACCATCTTTTATTATTATTTATAGTTAGCACTTGACTCTATTGTTTCGTTAAAATCATCATCACTATAGGTTTCCGCCTTTGTTTATTAATGAAATATTGGTTTGTGTATTTTTGTTTGCCGCGTCACTGATAAATGTAACTCTTTGATTTAGGCCTGGCATATGACTTAATTGTAATACGACTTTTCGTATTGTTTTTTTTTCATCACATTATGTAATGGGTTCCAACCCGTATATTTTCTCTAAATAAATAAATAAATAAAATATATACAAAGTTCATATCATTCAAAGTCAAATATGAAACACTTATCAAAATATTCCACTACATTAAATCTAATGAACATATTATTACTGTATGCGACCGTAACTAAAAAAAGCAGTATTTTATTTCATCAAAAGAGTAATAATAATACGCAATATAAAACACCAATAAAACGTTACTAACTTTTGGCAACAAATTCCATTTAAGATCAGCTCTATCTGGAAAAGAATTTTAATATGTTGAAGAAAAGGGAACATATCTATAAAAGAAACATTGATTTGATCCAATTCTGTATAGAACTGTTTTCAAAACTACATCTTTTATAATAACTAAACTATTTTTTTAATTCTTTTTACTATTTTCTATAAAATCCAGCTTGAGAAAAACTTTGTTTCTTTAAGGTTTGAGGTTATGTCACACATTACTTTTAGTTGATTCCATTATTTCACACTTTCACGATATTTTTGAGTACTTAAAACAACCTATTTATATTGAAAATATTTGCATGGATTTTGCTTAAAAAAATAAACAAATCAAACGAATTTTTTTATAAATAGCAGCTTGTCAAATACATCCAGCCTGTCGGACAATGTCCCATCTCTAACTACAAGTTATACAGCACTGACTAGTGATGCGCGCACCTTGAAAATCTGACGGCTGCGTAAAATGTCACCGTTCAAAAATCCAACGTTTACGAAGGATCTGCAATCCAAAAGCACCAAAAAAATTTACCTAAATAAATTAAGACTCAAAAATAATGATCGAAAAACTTAAAAATCCAAACAACGTTTTCTTTTGCTGGTACGTCTAAAAACAATTTACCGCCTCTGATTCCATGTTGAATTCATGAAACTAAACAGAAGTTCGTTAAGGTATTAGTCGCGTAAAATGATTTTCGTCAGATTTTTTTAAAACTTTGTATCTGTATTCATGAGGTATTTATCTATGGAATGATATCTATCCTATCAATTTTGACTACTTCTGAGCTTCAAAATATAAATTCAAAGTTCATACCTTTTACATGCAATAGCACTAAATGCATATAAAAAATGTCTCTTATATTCATTTATATAGCCCGCCGCACAGTGGGCTAAAGTGTGCTCTTTTTTGTGCCGAAATCGTAGAACTTGCGAACGAATTGATGTATTTGAACAAACCAAAAAAGAAATAAAAGCTTACATTCAACAGAATACAGGGAAAATATAAAGAAAGAGATTTAAAAATTCTTAACATATTCAAAATGTTCAAAAACTTGAAGTTTCATAAGAAATATTTAATTTTTTGCCTATAGAGGCCGGAAAAATGTCAATATAGCTGTTCCAAAGAAATAACTAACTTGTTTTTATATTTCTAATCACAAATCACATGTATAGTAACTTAAAAAAAACGGCGAAAGCAATATGGCGGCGAAAAATTTAAAATTACTTTTCAATTAAATTGACAACTCTTTTTAATGGTTTTTGGGGTCGCTGATTACAAATTTGACCTCAAAAATTCATTATTCAAAATGTCTGATCCAATATTGCCGAACCGAAATGCAAAATTGCTTTTGATTTACACCCCTACTGTAAAAACGTGCGTGAGATCTGTCGTAAGATGGCATTGCGTGTCATCATTTCGCGACCACACGAAAAAAATGACACGAAAAAAATCACATGGCAAAGAATGCACCCTTAAAAAACTTTTTATTATTATTAGTTTTATAATAATTTCGTATAAGCATACATTGTGCACCATTTTGGGGAGGAAAAAATTTACTGCGCAGCCGTAGGTGCTGTAGAATAAGTAGAATACGTCTGCGCATCCTGGCATTTTTATGTATGCTTTGCCGTGTCATTTTCTCCCGTGTCATTTTTTTCGTGTGGTCGCGAAATGATGACACGCAATGACACGAAAGTAATGACACGCATCCGTGTCATTATTTTCATGTCACACTTTTCTATAAGGGAAGTGTCTGGCAACACGCGTTAGTTGTAAGGGCCCATACAGTTTCTTCATGGGACCTTACAATTAAAGCGTGTTGCCTGGAACTTTAAGTATGAGAGAGGAACATGCAACTATAGTGGGGGCCGCTTCATGCTACAAGAGCTAGATTCTTTTCTGCGTGTAGTTTTGCCCCACTGTGCTACGTTCTCACATAAGATCTTATACGAGACCTCGTCTGTGTCACCTGAGATCTTATCTTATATGCGTACATATATACATATTATATATAACCCCCGAGTAACAAGTTTGAAGTGAATCCAATCAATTTTGAAAAACTTTATCCACCATATTGGATCCGCCATTTTGAATTTTATAAATCTAATTGCATATTTGTCATCAGCGCACAGTGGGGCAAAACTAGGTGGTTGTAGACAAATTCGTCTACAGGTCATAAATTTCACGCAATTTGAAAGTTGTTTTTTTTTTTAATGAAAGGTTATAAAATTACGGATCGATCTTTGGGAGCCAAATTTTTAATATTGTTGTTAATTTTTTTTTAATTAACAATAAAAGCAAGAAATTTTTTTTTTTTTTAATCAAGTCTATTTTTTATGGAAATGGTATTGTATCGACAAATATTTTTTTAACTATAAGGAGTGATCCTCACAAACAATGTCTAAATGGGTAAAGTAATTAAAATAATTTTTTTATTAGTTATAAACAATAAAATTTTTATAATTGGCATTTTATGTTCAAATGAAAATATTTATGTATAAAACATAAATATTTGCATAAATAAAAACATTTTCTCTTTTGAAAAGAAAAGTAGTTGTAAAATAATTAGTTAATAATAAGTTTATAACAATCTTAGTTAACAAATGTATATCTTTTCTAATTTTGATGATAAAAATGTCATTTTTGCTCCGTTGACGTACTTATGAATTAAACTTAACAAAATTATATTTTTTGCATAAAAAAATTCCATGTGGAAAAATATTATTTAAACAATATTAATTAACAAATTAAATATTATTTTAATTTTTTTATAGAAATCTAATTTCTACGCAGATGCAATATTATCAACGATATTATCAATTATATTAACTAAAGGAGGAGTATATCACTAACAATGCCTTAAAATTTTAACTAATTAACATGTTTTTCTTAAATAGTTATAAACAATTAAATTAGTATTTTTGGAATTTCATACGTAGATAATAGTTTTTATTAATGTATCGTGTGTATTTGGATTAAACAGAAACTTTGTCTCTTTCAGAATCAAAATAGTTGTAAAATAAGTTAAATGAAATATAATTATTATTAATAACTATTAATAATAATTATATTTCATTTAACTTGTTCGAAGATATATTAACATGTAGTACCGCTACTTTGCCGCTAGGTGACGCCACAGTTTAGAGATAGATCAAAAATGTGTCTCCCATCTACTATCTATCTCTTCTTTCATGCTTCTTGCTTCATTCGTTTCTTGGCGTTGGCTGAAGCAACAGCAAAAATTCAACAGGGTTGTTGGTTAGAGTGAATGGAGATGAATTACTGAGGCAGTTAGATCGGGAAAAGAAGTGGCAGTAAGGTAATCTTTCTTTGGCCTTTCTTTTTTGTTTCAGAACGGGAACCGGAAGGATCACAGAGGTGTGTTCCATTGGATGCTGATCTCTCTCTTTCGCACTTATCTCTTAAGCCGAGTTTCAAACTAGAGTTGAAGCCACGTGCTAAAATATATTAACTGATTTCCAATCCTAGAGTTGGTAACGGTTAAGAATTAAATAAAATAAACCGATTTCCAATCTTAAAGTTGGAAACTGAAAAAAAATAAATAAATAAATAAACAGGGAAAATAAACCGATTCCCAATCTTAGAGTTAGGAACAGCCAGAAATTTAAAAAAAAAAATGAAAGTGCTAAATGGTATACGAACTGATTTCCAATCATAGAGTTGGGAGCAGTCAAAAAATAAATAAAATAAAAGTGCTAAATGATATATAAACTGATTCCCAATCTTAAAGTTGGGAACAGTTAAAAAATAAATAAAATATGTTTATTTCCAACCATAGAGTTGGAAAATGCGATAAAAGAAATAATGAAATCAAACAGATTCACAATTTTAAAATTGAAAGGAATAAAAATAAAAAAAAATAAAAAAAGTACATATATATATAAATAAAGAAAAAAGAACAAAAAGAAACAAATAAAAATAGATAAATATAAGACAAAATTTAGCAAATAAATTGAGTTCCAATTTTGAAATGGGAGACATTTAAAGGAATGCGCAAAAGGGGTGCATAGTTACATTTAAAACAGAAATTAGTCTTTTTCCAGTCGTTGAAATACAAGACAAAAGGATTTAGAGGAGAAAGCAGAACATTGAAGCTCTAGGAATTATGAGAAATACACAACATACTTCTCTGGTTCTTTAAGATATCCATTTAAAGAGGTAGATTTTCAAGAATTACAAGACAGCATAAGTAATAAACGGAATCAAGGACACCTCAAAGTGTCAGAATGCTATAAAACATATGGATCCACATCAAAAAAGTTTTCCAGTAGCTTGGAGATTAATAATAATAATTATAAGATTTTTCTAGAGAATCGTAAAATATGTCATCGATTGCAGGGTTCAATAGCAGACCTACGAAACTAGCAAAATAAATAATACGAAAAAAAAAAATGTTGATACAGTTATTAAATGATTAAATCTTTTCCGTCATTTTCTTTGTGATATTTCCTTTCATATAAATCTATTTAAGTATGAAATACACTATGCACTTTACAGGAAGCTTAGGAAAAGTTTGAATCCTGAATTAATGTGAAAGCATGGAATAAAATAAAATAAATAAATAAAATAGAAATTTTATTTTCGCTCTAAACATCTACATGTTAATATATCTTCGAACAAGTTAAATGAAATATAATTAATGATTAAACGAACTTACAAGTGAAGTTCGATCATAATTATATGAATAACTTGTTCGAAGATATATGTTCCCGCCCTTTATTGTCATATTCTAAAAGGAATTAGTGATGGGCTTGTGTCACTTACGGCAATTGTAAGGATAAGTAAATTACCGGTTATTGCCCGGTTAATACTCGTAAACTCTTACTAAAGTAATAGAATCTATGTTTTGAGTTTATATGAAAACATTTTAACATTCTTTGTAAAGAAGAATCAAATAGTTGATCAAACAGTTCTTTTAGAAAGTAACAGGTAATGTAGTAAATAAATTTTATTGTCATTAGCAGACCGGTAAAGAAAAAATAAAATAAATAAAAGCAAACAAACGAACCTTACTTAACTCATATTCTTGTATGAATAAAAGTTGATTAATTAGTTATAGAAATATTTTCCACGGATAATAATAAAATATAAGAAAGAAATAATTGCTACAGTATAAATTACTAAAGAAATACTCAATTCTTAAAAGATTATAAGTCAAATTTAAATTTAGACAATGGGTTAAAATTGAAATTTTGTGCAATAGAACGTTCACAACTACAAGTTCGTCGATTTTTAATTTAACTGATTCCAGGTTTAAGTTGTAAAATGCATTTTGAGTTTAATAAATCTAAAATTCAAACAATTTTATCATCAAATTATGCAAATGGTAACAGATTACAACAATATTAAAGGAATTTTATTTGTATTGCTAATAACTTTTATAATAAATTTTTTATAACGTTAACCCTTACAGTCAATTTGAATGTTTCCATATTTCAAGAACTTGAAAATTTAATCAGACAATTTTTGATTCAAACGTAGTTAAAAATCAACCAGGAGTTAAAAATTATTGAAAATTATTGAAGGTTCCCTTATTAATACCAAATTTAAATCATCTTAATACAAAATATATATAAAAATTTTAAACAAACTAATAATTTCAATTTATAAATTTCAATCCCTATTTAAACCTTTAAAAAAAAATGCGTATGCTAAAATGCATTGAAGCAAGTAGAGATTATCCTACTTATCATCGTATTTAGAATATATATGCTTGAAACAAGTATAAGTATGCATTAATACAAATATTTTATCCTTCGTACACAGCCAGTTATTTGTCTACCATAGTAGAAGTATAACTTTTATACGATAACTATATTTCATTTAAGGCAAATCAACATAACATACTTTTATTCACGGTGAATGAAAGGTTTTTCTGTCAGTAAATCAAATTTAATTGCATTCCAATTTGACCTGGTGTCACTCTAAAATGTATTTATAAATTTTTTTTTTCTATTATTATGTGTCACTAAATAAAAAAAAATATATAAATAAAAAAAAACTATTTCTAAAAATAAAAAGGAAATTTTAAAAGAAATTACCCCTTAACGAAAGAATCGGCTTATCTTTACATAAAATATTACAAAATGTTACTCTATTATTATTACTAAAACTTACAACATTGAGAAAATATGAAAATGTGTAAATTTTCATTGAAACATTAAATGATTATGTGGAGTTCGAATAAAATTTCGGCATAATAAAGGCAAAACGACTAATAATTACAGGAAAAATTGATTATTCTGTTTTTTATTTTTACTTAAAAAAAAAAATAAATAAATAAATAAATAATAATAATAGATATATGTACAGTACATAGGTAATAATATGACCATAAAAATAAAAACAGACTTTTTTTAGCTTTATTTTCTTAAGTATATATAAAGTGAATCATATAATAGTATAATAGAAAATACATTTTAGTTGTAAATTAATTGTATAAAATATATATATATCAATGTAACAATCCACTCAGTCATAATTTATTGGATGAATATTTGAACATAAAATTATAGAAATATTTTGAGTTTATATAAAGTATCAGTAGAAGTTAAGATTGTAGAAAAGATTTCTTAAAACAATTTAATGAAAAAATGTCTAAGAATTTGATAATAGAGGTGCAAATTTTGATCAATAAAATATAATAAAAAACTTGTTTATTAAACAATGAATAATAGTAGGGCAGCATTAAAAAAACTGAAAATAACTACTGAATAAATATATTTTAGATACATCAAATAGTAAACTGCAAATAAATAATTTATTTAAAGTTCTCAGTTTCTAGAGACAAAATTTAAATAATTTAAAATTGAAAAATATTTAAAATTGAAAATTTAAATAAGTTGGATACAAAAGAAAAATAAGATTAAGTTATTTTTTTGTCGCACAATGACAAAATAACAACTTACTAGGGATGGTAAAGTCGAATTTTACCCTCATAAAGTCCATTTTTTACAATCGATTTTGTGTACTTATCGAAAGTCGAGAGTCGACTTTTGACATTTTCTTCTATAGAAATAATGGAAAAGTCAAAGTCGATTTTAGGCGACTTTTTTCGATTTTTCGAAATCGACTTTAACTTGTAGAACAGGGTCGAGAGTCGAAAGTCGACTTTCTGGTGAAATCGAACAACCCTCACTAATAAGAATCAGTGTATTCATTCCCAACCCTGCGTTTACAACTCTGAACTAAATGAAGCAAGAAACATGAAAGAGAAGATAGATAGTAGATGGGAGACACATTTTCGATCTATCTCTAAACTGTGGCGTCACCTAGCGGCAAAGTAGCGGTACTACATGTTAATATATCTTCGAACAAGTTATTCATATAATTATGATCGAACTTCACTTGTAAGTTCGTTTAATCATTAATTTTATAACAATCTTAGTTAACAAATATATATATTTTCTAATTTTTTGCTCCGTTTACGTATTAATAAATTAAAATTAACAAAATTATATTTATTGCATAATAAAATTTCATGTGCCGAAATATTATTTGAACAATATTAATTAACAAATTAAATATTATTTCAATTTTTTTTATTCAAATCTAATTTCTACACAGATGCAATTTTATCAACGAAATTTATATTAACTAAAAGAGGAGCACATCACAAACAATGTCAAAAAAATTTAAATTATTAAAATCTTAATCTTAATTAGTTATAGGGGAAAGTCGGGCAGCCCCGGCCCCTTAAGGAATTTCAGTTATTATTTCTAAAATGAACACAAAAATGTATGTTTTGAATTGTAAATATAATTTTCAATCCGTAATTTACACTTAGAATTTAATTATTTATGAAAAAATTTCTTAATATTTGAAATATAAAAAAATTAAAATATTGTGTAATATTGGTTATTCAAAAAAAGTATCGGGTACCTTCAGCCACAATTAAAAACCAATTAAAACCTAATTATTTAGTACACAAAATTGTATTAGGTACTCTATAATAATAATATAAATATTTTCATATTTGCAATAAAAGAAAAGAAACTTACCCATATCGTGAAAATCCGAAAATTAAATAACGTCAAATTTGGTTAGATTAACTGTTTATATTTCAAAATAAATGAAAAACAAATGAAGATTACATAGAAATATTAAATTGGCCGGCGCTGGACGATAAGTTATTTTTTAGAAAAAGTTAATTTATACACAAATTATTAGAAAATTAAATAAGTAAATTGCAATTATGTATAAAATGATAGTTCAGCTTTATGAAACAGCAAAATATTTAATTCAAAAGCTTGGAAAACATAAAAATATTGGATAATTAAGTTCGTCTATTTTCTAGAAAATGACTCTCATCTTACTGACGAAATATTTATTCAAGCATATTTCTCGTGTAAATTGATCAATTGAACATATATTTTGGAATTTATATCATGAATCCATACACAATTAAAAACTTTAATCCAAATTTTTATAAGTGACGTAGTTTTTTAAATATTACGTGTGGCCGTGGCTACCCCATGGCCATGGCTACCCGACTTTCCCCTAAACAATTAGATCAGTATATTTGGCATTTCATGTAAAGCTAATAGGCAATGTGAGGCAGTGGTTTTTCTGGGTAAATTGATTGTAACAACTTTATTTATTTAAATTCATTTAGATTTATTTTTATTCAAGTTTCCCGATTTTCTCTTGATCCGTTACATTTTTAATTTAAGAATCTTATAATATTTCGTGATTTGTAAGGGGTAATCACGTGTGCACTAGGTCCAATAAGCGTTGTCGGCGTGTCAATGGTGTGGATTTGGGGGATCGATGACGATGTCTCAGGGGTTGGGTCGGTTAATCATTGATTGATCGACACACCTCGAGACTGGTCGTAGATCTGCGCCACGCTAAAGTACTCGCCGAGGACGCTTTCAGGTATTTTTCAATTTCAATAATATTGGTTTTTTTTTATTAAAGTTTTGTGCTATTTTAATTTTATTTGTTTTGTCGAATTTTGAAATAAATGTATATTTTTTTTTTAATTGTTTAAAACATAAAGTGTGGCGTAAGTTGAGGGCAAGGATCTGGGAGGCATTTTTCATCAACTGTCCTGGAACTTTTCACATGGTCTAATAAACGCTAATTGATCAAGAAAAGGGGATTACGGTTGTATTGCAAATCTGACGGAGGTCCTAAATCTTATACTAAAAAGGGATTTGAGATTATAGTAGTGCCTGAGACTATAATACTTGCCCAGGATTGCCATTGCCTCTCTTGACCAGTCTCGCCAAATATTGATGAGTATTTTTTTTTATATATGTATATTTATTATAAAGCTCAATGAGGTGTGCTCGATTGACTGATTTATTTTACATTATTATTGACAACTAATCTTTTATATGATTATTGATAATTGATTATTTCGACAATTATAAGGTTCTGTTTGATGAATTGCTAATTTTATGTTAATAATTGTTTATACTAGTATGAGTTTTGTGGAGACAAATTTATAATCTATGTTTTGTAGGGATTGTTCGTTAATTTATATTTTTGCCAAAATTTGTTCTAATTTGTCGAAGGAGTTCTTATTTATTTAAAATTTGTAATCGAGAAATCTATTATATTTCAATGGTGGTGACGTCACCGCAAATTAATTTCGAAACGACTGACTATTGTTATGCGCTAATTAGACAAAAGTCTTATAAGATAATTTCTTATTATTAATAAATTCATTTATTTTGACGATCGAAGTGTATTCTTTTGGGATTTTCTTGCCTGACATGAAATTGTTTTTAATTCTAAAAGTTACATCTTTTCAGTCCTTGAAAACTTATTTGGCTTTTTGAGATAAAATAAAATATGTATTGAGAATTATTAGTTAAAATTTTAAAGATATTTTTATATTATTTTTATTAATTGAATTTAAAGTGACGAATTGTTACAAATGGTAGAATCTATTACGTGTGTGTAAATTAAGATTATTAAATTAAGACTTAGTAAAGAATAAATTCATGTAATAGGATATTTTTTAAATAAATTTTGTTAACAAGCACAATACTCTCTAATTT
Source organism: Ganaspis brasiliensis (assembly GCA_037103525.1). Lineage (NCBI taxonomy): Eukaryota > Metazoa > Arthropoda > Insecta > Hymenoptera > Figitidae > Ganaspis > Ganaspis brasiliensis. Next base: position 1,901,953 of record JAZKLR010000018.1, read on the forward strand.
TTGTTAATTCAAATATAATTTAAACGAAAATGCAATTTTACCAAAAAAAATTTCATTAATTAAAGGGGAATCACATAAACAAGGTTTGAAAATGAAAACAAATTTAAATGTTTTTACAAAGTAATTATAAACATTTAAATCTCTATATATTTGTCATTTTAATTATGTACATGAACTTCATGAACTTATGATATATAAACATCAATAAATGAAAAATATATAAAAAAAATTAACCAATTCAGTTAACAAAATTATATTATACTAGCAAAGTATGCGCGCGCGAATGCGCGCGAGAAACATTGCATTTTATATAGTTTATTTTACAATAAAATAAAAAGTTTACATAAAAACATAATACATATATTTCAACATAATACAAAGTATATTAACAAAATATATTAAAATTGAAAATTATATGACATGAGGAAGACCTCCACTCTACATCCATACTTTCTTTCTAATTTCATCTCTTTCGTACTATGAAAATAAAATTAATATAATTCTTCTCATATATAGTAAATACTTTGATTTTGTTTAAATTATCTAAATTGATTAAAATTAATTACAATTTAAATTAATTAAAATCAACTGAAAATCTTTTAAATTTCACTAATTAAATTATCAAAACTGAAAATAAATTATGGTTAGGTTGTACTTAAAATTTTATTCTGGGTATTTTAACCGAAGTTCTAGTTAACTTAACCACAATTTTGATTGATTTAACGTGAACTCTGGTTAATTGAACCAGAAACACAATGTTAAATATACTTTTACCAGAATTCTGGTTATCTAACCAGACTGTTCTTTTAGTGAGTCTGTTTACTTTGAAATGTATTTAAGGATTACAATTAATTTGATAATAAATTAATATTTATATCAGGTTATTCTAAAATTAAAAAACGTATATACTTAAGTCTTTTTTTAAATCATCAGTTTATTAAATATATTACTTTAGATTTAAATGAAATAAACATTTAATTAATAACATTAAAATAATAGGTTATTTAATTATATAATTTTCTTTTCTTTTATTATTATTTTTATTAACCTTCCGCTACTTTTTTACTTATAAAAGAGCATGAAAATCCCTGTGTAATAACCATTAAACATTTCTAATCTAATGATTTTTATTTAATTGAAAATGTAAAAACGCCTAGTTACAATAATTCATGATACACAATATTTTTTATGTAAGAGCTTTTTAAATCTTTTGGATTGTTAACTAATGCAGAGTTTAAAGCATGTATCTTCAGATACTTTTTTGATTTTACTCTAGACAACGCAACATACAACTGTCCTTGAGTAAATACGTAAATTTGTGATAAATTTGTGAGTAAATTTGTAGTGACATAAGCTAACAAATAAAACAAATTTACTTTTCAGAAAATGGTTTGGTGTTCATCGTAACCGAGTACGAAAAAATTATTAAAATATCGAATGAGATAATGTCTTTTAAAGATATATTAAATGCTCATCAATCAGTAACAAAGTAAAAAAAAAAATTTGTACTCAAAATAAAAATTTTAATTATTTTCATTTAATACTTGCCTTACCTTTTTTCAACAAACGACCGCAATTAGGCCAAAAACGAAAATACAAAATTGTTGTTTTGTTTTTCTATAATAAAATTATTGGCTTTAAACAGAAGATATTCTCTTCAATTATTATTACGTATTATTAATATACATTAATTATTAGTTATACATTATTAAATATTAATAATATTAATATAATTTTATGTTAAATACATCAATATAAATTAGTGGATAGTTAAATTCTACAAAGTACATAAGAATTCTTTAAATTTTAAGGGTAAGCTTAAATTTTAATTAATTTAAGTGGGGAATATTCTTGGCTCTTATTTAAGTAATTTTTTTAAAATTAAAATATCTTTTTTTAAACGCATGTGATGGAGAATGACGTCACTGGTATAAGTAAAATTTGTCAGCAAACTTTCTTTTAAAATAATAAATATTTTGACACTAAACTTTGTGGAATTATTTAAAATATCACTAAGAAGATCTTTCAGACTCAATTTTGTTTAAATTTTGCCATAAAATTAATTTTTTGAATTTTCCAAAAATCAGCTGATTTTTTAAAAACTTAAATTAACTTAATTAAGTCAAAATTTATACAAAAAATTTATGCAAAAAAAAAAGAATTTCACAATATTACTCCAATAACAGCTAGTTAAATAATAAATTTCATTAATTTAATTTAAAATTGTCTTTTGCTGTTGAAAATATACTCAAAACCGATGTACATTATTACAACAATAACATAAGATGCTGCTTAAAACCACACTTCAAAATAGTGCGAACAGGCAAACTGAATTTTTATAATGTTGCTCCAATAACAGCCAGTTTATCAATTGATGATTAGTCAAATCATCAATTTCATTAATTTAAATGAAAATTTGTCTTTTACTGTAAAAACATATTCTTCAAACCGCTGTATATTACAACAATAACATAAGTTGCTGCATATAACACCACACTTTAAAATAGTGCGGAAAGACAAACTAAATTTTCATGATATTGCTTGAATTGCCAGTTTAGCAATTTCCATTTGGTTAAATCATCAATTTTATTCAAAATTTATGTTTAGCGATAAAAAATACACTCTTCAAACCACTCTACATTCACGAGAATGACATAAGATGCGGCAAAATACCACACAGATAGGAAGTGCGGATAGACAAACTGAATTTTTATAATATTGCTCCAATAAAAGCCAGTTTAGCAATTTTTATTTAATCAAATCATCAATTTCATTTACAGTTTATGTTTAGCGATAGAAAATACTCTTAAAACTACATTCACGATAATGACTTAAGATGCGACATAAAGCCATACAGATAAACAGTGCGGACAGACAAACTGCATTTTCATAATATTGCTCAAATAACAGCCATTTTAGCAATTTCCATTTAGCCAAATCTTCAATTTCATTCATAGTTTATGTTTAGCGATAAAAAATACTCTTAAAACCACTCTACATTCACAACAATGACACAAGATGCGGCATAAAACCACACAGATAAGCAGTGCGGACAGACAAAATGAATTTAATAATCGTCCTATGACAGGACGATTTGTCAGTTTCCATTAAGTCCAATCGTTAAATGAATTTCAGATTCATGATCAGCGACAAAAAATACTATAAGAAGACCTGGAGAACCAAATATATTCTTGTATTATGCACTTAAAATGCGGCATAAAACCAAAAAGATACGCAGTGCGGACAGACAAATTGCCATAATAATCCGACCAGAACAGGTTATTTGACAATTTCCATGAAGTCCAATCGTCATTTTGACTTCAGATTCGTGTTCAGCGCCAAAAATTACTCCTGGAAAACCTTGGGAACCAAAAACAACCTTGTATTTCCCACCCAAATATAGTGTTTCATGCCTAAAAAGTGCAAGCACTTTATTATTATGAATTTATTGCATAATAGCAATACCTTACCGGTAAGGTCGAAATCTTCTTTTCAATTACAAACCGACCGGGAATTTTCCTTCTTAAAATTAAAGATAGCCTTTGACGTCAGTATGGGCTTGTTCTGGAAGAATGAGAAAGTGGAGAGTCATGTCGTGTTGGCAAGGTGCACTAATAGGGTATAAGTCCCCGGATAGGCATCCATTGGCAGGGGTTCGAGTCCTCTCGGTTGCACGGTGTGCTCTTCCACGGCTTATTTTTTCAGAACAAAATTTTAAAGTATAATTTAAATTCGAAAAACTAATCGAATTTAAATTTAAATTTACCACCAAAAGCTCGAACCAAGAGCGTAACAGGCATCGAGTAATAGATGTCGCTTTACCGGTAAGGTCGAAATCTTCTTTTCAATTACAAACCGACCGGGAATTTTCCTTCTTAAAATTAATAAAAACTATTATCTACATATGAAATTCCAAATATACTAATTTAATTGTTTATAACTATTTAAGAAAAACATGTTAATTAGTTAAAATTTTTAGGCATTGTTAGTGATATACTCCTTCTTTAGTTAATATAATTTTCGTTGATAATATTGCATCTGCGTAGAAATTAGATTTCTATTTAAAAAATTGAAATAATATATATTTTTTTTTAAGTTATACACTCGTTTTAACGACCTTACTGGCCCAATGAGTGTCCCCCGTAGGGAGTTCCTAGAATTGTACATGTATATATTCTTTAAGTGTTTTTGCGTCTACAGAACGGCTTGAAATTAGGAGTACTCGCATTTGCCTGGACCACCCGGTATATTGGGTTTGCTCGCCAGTGGAGAGGGAAAACTGTAGAAAAACCTCTTCCTGAATACAACCGGTTTATCGACAGTCGAGTTCTAGTGATCTGCACAAGTCGATTACCGACAGTGCATATCATTATTCCTCGACGTCAAACCTTCCACTGAAGTTATCTCACGAGTTAGAAAAATCCCAGACTCATCGGGGCGCGAACCCAGCAAGCTGGACTTGGCGCGACCGCAGAGTTTAGTATTTAACCAACTGAGCTAACTCCGTGGTTTTAATTTGTTAATTAATATTGTTTAAATAATATTTTTCCACATGGAATTTTATTATGCAAAAAATATAATTTTGTTAAGTTTAATTCATAAGTACGTCAACGGAGCAAAAATGACATTTTTATCATCAAAATTAGAAAAGATATACATTTGTTAACTAAGATTGTTATAAAATTATTATTAACTAATTATTTTACAACTACTTTGCTTTTTAAAAGAGAAAATGTTTTTATTTATGCAAATATTTATGATATTTTCATTTGAACATAAAATGACAATTATAAAAATTTAATTGTTTATAACTAATAAAAAAATTATTTTAATTACTTTACCCATTTAGACATTGTTTGTGAGGATCACCCCTTATAGTTAAAAAAAAATTTGTCGATACAATACCATTTCCATAAAAAATAGACTTGATTAAAAAAAACAAAATTCTTGTTTTTATTGTTAATTAAAAAAAAATTAACAACAATATTCAAAATTTGGCTCCCACAGATCGAGCCGTAATTTTATAACCTTTCATTTAAAAAAAGAAACTTTGAAATTGCGTGATATTTGTGACCTGAAGACGAATTTGTCCACGACCACCAAGTTTTGCCCCACTGTGCGCTGATGACAAATATGCAATTAGATTTATAAAATTCAAAATGGCGGATCCAATAAGGTGGATAACGTTTTTCAAAATTGATTGGATTCACTTCAAACTTGTTACTCGGGGGTTTCGGGGTTGCTGAATACGAATATGAAATCAGATTGAACAGTGATTGGACAGTGAGAGACAATTTTTATATTTGACAACTGTAAAAAAAATCATGTTTGACAGTTAATTTAAGGGGGGGGGGGGGGGGGTAGGGTTTTCAACATTTTTTTTTAGTTTTATTTTTTATTTTTATATCTGAATGTACAATATTTCATCAATATTGTGTCAAAATTTCAAGTCGATCTGAGAAAAATTGACAACGTTATGAGTATTTTTAGACCTGCCTGATTTTCATATCTGTCCGGTCCGAGCGCGTTATTATTATCTGGCAGCTGATTCGATTTTTATATAATACCTTAAAACAGGAGTAAAAAATACTTTAGACATCATGGATGATGGAAACATACCTTATAAACATGGAATCAATGATTAAGTTTGAGGTAAGCCGATAAAAATCGCTTATGAACGTCTTTAGTGTTCAAAACTTTAAAGCGTTTTTCCCAAAAGTCACATTTTCTAAGTCAATGCCCCTCGTAACTCCAAAACTACTCAACCGATCCTTTTGAAATTTGGAACACTATTTCTGTATAAAATTTACGAGGTAATGACGAAGCCCTTTTTTAAAAATTTTTTTCTTCTTTTTTTACAATAAAAAATAAGCCGATTTTTTGGGTAAAAATCACGTTTTTCACTTCAAAGTGTTCCCAAAAATCGAAAAATGAAAATTTCGAAAATCCCCCTCGACATTACCTGGGGAAATCGATCTTCTAACGAAAAATCTTTGGTTTTTTCATTTCAGATGATTTTGCACCTAGTTATAAGGGGCACCGCAATTCATCTTTTTTCTGAGGCGCCTCACAATAATTGCTGCCATTGCCCTATTTTCAGATATTTTTCAGTAAAAATTTGACACAATATTCTTCAAATGTTGTACATTAATGATCAATAAGTTTTAATTCACTGATTTTAACTGTGTCATCAGAAAAAATTTTAAAAAAGTGCCTTTTTTTGCACGAATTAACCCTACCCTCCCCCTTAAATTGTTGTTGCCGATATCGCTATGTCTTCGTAAAGTACAGGGTTTAAGCTTTAATTAAACCCCTATAACAAATCCCTAGCGCGTCGGATTTACCCAGTAAAAATTTTCAAAAAGTGAAAAAAACGTGATTTTTGGGAGTTTTACCCCCACTTTTCTCAAATTGCTGACGTAATGGGAGGTTTACTTTGCCATATTCGGATTCAGTGCTTCAAGAACTACAAGAAATGACTTGTCGATCTCAAACAACCTAAAAATTATTTCTTTTTTGCAGGCTTGTGTCATTAGTGAGGACGTCAAGCGTTGAAATTGAAAACTTTAAAAATTTTTTCTCGAAAACAAGAAATAAGACCATCGAGATATAAAGCATTTTAGCTTCATTATAAGTTAAGTAATATTGATGATTTTTTTGGTAGCTAAAAAACATGGAGCATACGTTTAAAAGTTCTAAACAAAAATTATTATTTAAATAAATAAACTAAAAATTTATAATTTTTCTTTGGAATAATTTTTTTCAGAAAACTTGACATATTCTGCTTAAACACTATTATAACATTTTTCTCTATTCCTGATAGCAAAAAGGTTACTAATAAAAGAAAAAAAAATCGCTAAAAATTGTTAATTCAAATATCTTAAAAAATATTAAAAATTTCAAAGTGAAATTTGGTACCTTTATTAAGCACCTTAAACACTATCTATTACTAAAACAAAACAAAAATCGGTGACATCGATTTTGCTTTTCATATGTGTCGATTCAGGGTGAAAAGGACCTTAGCTGCAGAAATGAGTTTTACGCGTACGGGCGTTTGAAGTTAAGCCTCTCTGTCACTGTTAGGTTATGCCTGTGTTTCATTTCTAATAACACAAAAACTAATAGACATAAACAAGTTTTGCTTTATGTGTGTGAAAAAGCAACTTAAATTATATCGATTCATAATAACAACTAAAAAACAAATGTTTTGAATTTTACAGAAAGGGAGTTTGAACTTGTGCCAGCCTATGTTATTGTTAGGTTATGCCTATGTTTCATCGCTAATAACAGAAAAACTAATAGACATAAACAAGTTTTGATTACTGTATGTGAAAGTACAACTCAAATTCTATCGATTCATAATAAAAATTAAAAATCGAATGTTTTGCAGCTAAGGTCCCTTTCACCCTGAATCGACACATATGTATGAAATGCCTCATATAATATTATAATTTTGCGTTGAAAGCGGTTTAAAAGGCTAAAAACATCATAGTTTGACCTGTCCCCACAATGCGTTTAAAAATAAAAGTTAATACTTTTTGCAATATTCATTAATAAATACAATTACTATTGTCATTTTAGTACAATTTACAATGTGTTTAATTCAAATAACACAAAATTTAATTTATTTTAAGTATTATTTAATAACTTTTATCGAGTAGCAGAGTGTATATATGTTATCTTCGGAAGGTCAAATGAAATAAAAATTAATAAGAATTCCATTTTTTGCAAAAAAAACGTTTTGGTGGCTTAGGTTTACCAACCACATCAGGCTAAAAGAATTTTATTTAAAAAAACACTATTAACACAACACAAATTTACATTAACTTGTCACTTTGTTAAAATAAATCCTTCCCAAGATCACAGATATACTTTACTACTCGATATAATTTTGGGAGGAAAAATCTCAACATGTTTAATAACTTTTATTATAAAAACTTACCAGCTTTATAATCACTGTCAAACATAGCTGTCCGACCAACAAAAAACTTATATGTAATTTGTTGAGCTAATGCAAAGTGATCTTTGTAAACTGAAGATTCTATTGCCCTTATTAAAGGTTTACACAGATGTAATTTATTTATTTTAAAATAGACTTTTAGGAGCTGATTCACAAGCGCTAACATTCCCCATCGCTTTGTGTCCTCTTCTGAACTTCTGTTATCTGCAGCACAAATTCTAAAGCAACCCATCAAGCATTCTGCGCATTTTTCCATAACTTCACCAGGTTTCTGAGATTTGTTAACCGAATTTTCAGCTCGCACTGCCAGTAATCTTAGCTCTAAGCACATTACATTCATAACAGGTAACATCCAATTTTCTTCTTTTTGCAATTGCAAAATTCTAGTTAAAGACTGAACAGCTGAACTCTGGCAATTGTATGTTACAAGTGGATCATCTTTATTTGCCGATGACAATGTTCTATTGATACAGAAAATTGAAGAAAAAATTAATATTAATACTAAATTTGTTAACTTGATTTATTATAAAATCTTTGAAGATGTAGCACTATACATTATACAATGAGACCATTTGTTTATATAAATTTTTCCACAAGTTACATCTGAATCTGTTTGTGAAATCGACTATTTTTGCAAAAATGAAAAGTAAAAACTTGACGTGTAATAAACCTCTAACAGAGTTTGAAATAAAACTTATACCTTATGCTTTAAGAGATTTCTAAAACCCAGAGGTTCTACATAACCTTCAGTTTAAGATTATCGATTTACAGACTTTGAAGTATACACTGAGAAAACTGGAGTGTTAAATTTTCATGGTTACAAAATTGTTTAATTAATAGATTAAAAGGTTTAACCTTATTCTTTTAAGCCGTTTTAATATAGGCCAAAAAAATTTTAATTTATTGTTTAATTAAGCAGAAATTACACATAATAGCATTTACACTATACTATATTTCCCCATTGGTAAATGTTACATATAGTTTATTACTAGACTGACGAGTAAAGTTAATGTGATTACAAGATAGGATATAGTTCAGCAGAATAGAGCTGTTGGTTATACAGCGTACATTTGCTTATATTAATAAAAATTAGTGCTAAATTCTTTTACATTTTAAGACGAAGTGGATTGAAATTGTTAGGTTGTATAATACTAATGTGGCAAAATTTCTAAAGTGTACCAATCGAAAAAATGAAAATGGCTAATAAAGGCTAATATTTGCACAAAATGTAGTATTCTATGTCAGCACTCAAACCACCAATTATTATGAAATTCTAATGAAAATTGTAGAAGGGGGAGAGGGCTGAAGATTCTGGTCAAGTGTGAAGACTTGAAGAGGGTATTTTTTGAAAAATCATAACTATTATGCAACAGGGTGGACAAAAAATTGACCTATATGTTTTCGAAAGGTTTGTTCTCCTCTTTTCAATAGTGCATTAAAAAAAATTTTCAAATTTTCAAAATTTATCCTATTTTTTTCACAAAAAATTTTTTTTTTACTTTTTTTGAAAAAGACATTTTTTCATTTTTTTTCATTTAAAATAAAGCTTACTATGTGCACTTTTAATACACGCTATAGAGAAAATGTCTTTTTTCTTTGTTTTTGAATTATTAATTAATAAAAATTCGTTAAAAATGAAATATTTCACAAACCATTAAACTTTTGGTAATTTTGGGTCTATTAACGTAAAGCTTATCAAATTCCGGATCCAACAAGCATAATTTAAAGTCTTTTTGATAAATGGATACTAAATAAATACACATTTTTTATTTAATTAATTATTATTAATTATTATTATGTTCGCATTCATTTATCAAAAATACTTCAAGTTATGCTTGTTAGATCCGAAATTTGATAAGCTTTACGTCAGTATGCCCAAAATTATCAAAAGTTTATTTGTTTGTTCAATATTTCATTTTTTACTAATTTTTGCTTCCTCATAGAGGAAGCTTTGTGATCGTTTAAATTTTCGATTTTCCAAAAATAGTCTTAATCGACTCATTTTCATCTAAAAAGCGAAAATTTTCATTCCTAAGCAAATGTCCAGATATATGTGTGTGTGTGTGTGTGTATGTATGTATGTATGTGTGTGTGTGTATAGCGTTTTTTGTGTACAAGATATCTTGAGAACGCTTAATTGGATTCCAATAAAATTTGGATGACTTATTAAGCTCATGAATATCTAAATTTGGACACAAGGATTTTTGAAAATACCCAACCAAATTTTTTTGAGCACCTTTTTTCATCGAAAAAAATTGTTTTTTGCCAAAAATTTTTTTTATGCTAAAAATACAACTTAATGAATACAAAAATCATATTCCTTATCTCAAAACGAATCGATTGACCTATATAACTTTTATAATTCATTAAGAATTCGTAAAATAATTCATATTTTTACACTTTTTTGCATTTAAAATTTTTCATTTTTAAATAACTTCCTCAATTAACTTATATATTATTAATTTCTTGCTTCCTCTATGAGGAAGCAAATTATTTTGCTTACTTGGAAGCGAAATGTCCATGAAATGGACATAATTCTCACCTAGTTATTAATTTCTTAGTTAATAATTCAAAAACAAAGAAACAAGATATTTTCTCTATAGCGTGTAATGAAAGTGCACATAGTAAGCTTTATTTTGAAAGAAAACAAAAGAAAAAAATGTCTTTTTTCAAAACAAATAAAATAATACAACTTTTGTAAAAAAATTGATTAAATTTTGAAAATTTTGAAATTTTCTTTGATCCATTGAAAAGAGGAGGAAAAAACCTTTCGAAAACATACAGGTCAATTTTTTGTCAACCTTGTTGCATAATAGTTATGATCTTTCAAAAAATACCCTCTTCACACTTGACCAGAATCTTCAGCCCCCTCCCCCTTCTACAATTTTCATTAGAATTTCATAATAATTGGTGGTTTGAGTACTAACATAGAATACTACATTTTGTAAAAATATAAGCCATTTTCATTTTTTCGATTGGTACACTTGAGAAATTTTGCCCCTAATATTAACATAAATTAGTGCATTATCAAATTCAATGAAGATTGAAGATTTAATATAAGCGAATCCCCTGGTGATTTGCAGAAATAGCTAAATTAAAGGGGGGGGGGGGATAAATTATAAGAAAATCAGGGGCGTGTCAAGGGGGTCATAACCCCTCCTAAAAGAGTTAAAATTATGTGAGAGTGAGAGAGATAGCGCTATAGCGTTATCTCTTTCACTCTCATATATAACCTCCCCCAAAAACCTCGTCTGAAAACGCGCCTTAAGAGAATCCCCGTAATTTGCAGAATTGACCAAAATAAAAGGGAGGGCGATTAATTATAAGAGAATCCCCTGGTGATTTGCAAAATTAGACAAAAAAGAGGGGGAGGGTAATTATAAGAGAATCTACAGTATTTTGTACAATTCTGCAAATTACCAGGGGATTCTCTTATAATTAACCCCCCACCCAATTATTTTGTCCAATTTTGCAAATCACAAGGGGATTCTCTTATAATTAACCCCCCACCCTTTATTTTGTCCAATTCTTCAAATTACCAGGGGATACTCTTATAATTAATCCACCCCCCCCCCTTTATTTTGTTTAATTCTGCAAATCACCAGGGGATTCTCTTATAATTAATCCCCCCTTTATTTTATACAATTCTGCAAATCACTAAGGGATTCTCTTGTAATTAATCACCCCCCCCCTTATTTTGTCCAATTCTGCAAATAACCAAGGGATTGTCTTATAATTAATCCCCCTCCCCTTTATTTTGTACTATTCTTCAAATCACTAGGGGATTCTATTACAATTAATCTTGAATCTTCGTTGAATTTGATAATGCACTAATTTATATTAATATTATTATTATTATTATTATTTATTTATTTTTATTTATTTATTAATTCCATGTACAACTTTACAGTTTAACAATTTTACCCTAAACAAAATATAACTTGAGTATTAGTTACATAATACATTTCCAATTCTTAATTCTAAAAATTTTGAATTATTTCTCTCTTGCTAATTCCTCAATTTTTTTAACATATATACAAAGTTTCCTTTTCGGTTCTCCCCTTAACGTACTTATTATGTGTCTCTTTTTGTCCTGATCTTTTGCTTTATTTCACCTTTTTTTAATCCACTCAGCTTCGTCACCTCCTATCACTTCTTCACTTTTCCTGCATTCAAATATATGTTACAGTGTTTCAGGTTCCTTTCTGCATACTCCACAGTAGATATCCTTGTAGCCTTTTTTTTCGATTTCCCAATATTTCCGCATCTTAGTCGCGTCCATGTTTCTTTATGTTTTCCCTCTATATCCTTTCTTTCTAAGTACTTCTCCTTATCTGTATCATCTTTAAGTTCCTTATACAGTTCCCAATATTGAGAGTTTTCTATTTTAGCCCAATCTTCTTGAAATCCTTGGTTTTCTTTTATCTTAACTTCCCCTTTTAATTCTTTTTTTGTCATCTCTATTTCTTCCTCGTTTTCTAGATTTCTCATTCTTTTGCGTGTCATTCCATTTCCTGTTTCTTTCATTGCATTTTCTAATTATTTGACCCATTCCGTTGGATACTTGTTTTCTATGTTTCTTAGCTCTTCTCTCAAGCATATTTTTGGACATCTGTTGTCGTTCATTTGTATTACTTTTTTTATGTAATCTCTCGCTCTTTTTCTTGCTTCCACTTCGATTCATCTTACTCCTGCCTCCATTCCCCAAATGTATCCTGGTGTGTTGTCGTTTACTCCTAATGCTAGTTTGGTGCATTTTCCTTGTGCCTTTTCCATCTCTTCTCTTTTTTTTTACCCACATATTTCTACCGTGTACATAAATCCAGATTTAACTAATGTGTTCATTAAATATTGTTTTTTACTTAGTTTTTTAATTCTTGCTCTTTTAATTATTCCCCACGTTATGTTCCCTGTGTTTTAACCCTTTAAGGACGGGACAAACACTTTTTTGTACTCATTTTTAACGTTAATTTTTTCTATTTTTGGAGGTATACAAAATTATAAGAATCACCATTTCTGGCGTATATCTTATCGCTCTTTCAGAATCTGTTATCAAAATTTCAACAACAACAAATTTTTTAAAAAGTTATAGACTCTTTTTTTAAAAAAAATGTGAAATTTTGACAATTTTGTTTAAAAAATGATTTTTTTTCATATTTTCAATAATCGGAAAAATGCTTTAACTTACAATATCGCGTCCGTAATATCCAAGCTTGAAAGTGACGAACTTTACTTTTGAAAATTTCAAGATGGCGGATCCAAAATGGCGTCCAACGAATTTTTTTTTCAATATATGAGCACATAGTGTACGCTTCATTAAAAAAAATTTTTTATTTTCATGACACCAAGTGTCAAAATGTTTTTTGACTCTCCGATCACGAATCTGAAGTCAGATTTCAAAAATTCAAAATGGCGGATCTAATATGGCGGACAATATTTTGAAATTCGATCGGATTTGTTTGAAAATTTTTACTCGGGGGTTTTTGAGGTCGCTGATTTACGAATCTGATGTAAAAATTTAAAAATCCAAAATGGCGAATCCAATATGGCGGACGATGTTTTAAAAATCGATCGGATTTGTTTGAAACTTGTTACTCAGGGGTTTTGGGGGTCGCTGATCACGAATCTAATGTTAAATTTAAATAAGTCAAAACGACGGATCCAAAATGGCTGACGATATTTTGAAAATCTTTCAAAGTTGATTGAAACTTGTTACTCGAATGTTTTTGGTTTGCTGATCACGAATCTGATGTTAAATTTAAACAAAATTTTTATGACAGATCCAAGGTGGCTGATGGTGTTTTGAAAATCGATGAGATTTTTTTAAAACCATCTGATTGAATATTTCAAGTCATTTAGCCATTAAAAGTATTTTAATGTTGCACGACTCAAACCACGAGGAGATAAACGTAAAGTGAAGAGTCATTTTCTTTAATATTTTGTATTTTTATGTAATTGTATTTATTTTATTTTGTATTTTAAAAAAAATTTATATAAAAGGAACAAAGACAGTCATTTAATATTCGTGGAATTTTTTAAAACAATATTTACAGAAATAATCAGTACAACTTTCACAAAAATTTTGTGTTCGTATTGAACACTTCTCAACAATGCATTTTCTTTTTTTTCCATTTAATATTTGAGACGGGAAACGTTAAAATACTTTTATTATACCTAAAGGACCTTAAATATTTAATCAGATGGTTTCAAACAAATCCGATCGATTTTCAAAATATCGTCTGCCATGTTAGATATGCCATTTTGAATTTTTAAATTTTGACATCAGATTCGTGATCAGCGACCCCAAAAACGCACGAGTAACAATTTTCAAACAAATCCGATCGATTTTTAAAATATCGTCCGCCATATTGGATCCGCCTTTTTGAAATTTTAAATTTTGACATAAGATTCGTAATCAGCGACCCAAAAAACCCCCGAGTAACAATTTTCAAACAAATATGATCGAATTCGAAAATATCGTCCGCCATATTGAATTTTTGAAATCTGACTTTAGATTCGTGTTCGGAGAGTCAAAAAACATTTAGACACTTAGTGTTATAAAAATAAATTTTTTTTTAATGAACCGTACACTATGTGCTCATACATTGAAAAAAAATTTTCGTTGGACGCCATTTTGGATTCACCATCTTGAAATTTTCAAAAATACGGTTCGTCACTATCAAGCTTGGATATTACGGACGCGATATTTTAAGTTGAAACATTTTTCCGATTATTAAAAATATGAAAAAAAAAAATTTTTAAACAAAATTGTCAAAATTTTACATTTTTTTTTCAAAAAAAAAGAGTCCATAACTTTTTAAATTTTTTTTTTTTTCTTTGAAATTTTGATAACAGATTCTGAAAGAGCAATAAAAAATACTTCAGAAATGGTCTTTCCTATAATTTTTTATATCACCAAAAATAGAAAAAATTAACGTTGAAAATGAGTACAAAAAAGTGTTCGTCCCGTCCTTAAAAGGTTAAGAGGTTACATGGGTTTTAAAGAATAAATTTTATAAATTTCATTAAAAAATTTTTAAAATTGAGCTATTGAGGACTGACGTTTTAACACCACTGGGGAAAATATGTTTTTGCGGTGGACATGATAATTCCATTTAGCATTACCCGAAATCAAAAAACGAAAAATTTTCTGTTAGTAAGTGAGTCTGGCTGGTGCCTGAAGGAAGGGTTTGAAAAAAATTTAAATTTTGATTTTTTGGCAGAGTTTTCTGCAAAAAGTACCATTTTTTACACACTTTTTGACTATACATATCTTTATAAAATTGGTTGTGAGTAAAAAGAAAAAAAAGTCCTTCGTTCAGGCACAAGTCAATACTATTGACAAGAAGTGTACCAAATTTCAAGAAGATCGGTGCCTTAGTTTTCAAGAAATTGTGTCCACCGTTTTCAAAAATCGAGTTTTGAGAAAAAAGCAATTAAAGTTGAAGGTTCAAAAAGTCGGATTTTTCAGGATATTGGCGGAATTTTTGTTATCCATGAAAAATAATCAATAGATACTAAGCGATTGGAAATATGAAATTATAAATTTTGTAAATTTAGAGTAATAGGCACGATATTTTTTATTTCAAACCGCATTGTGTGCCAGTCAAATATAATGAGAGAAAATTACAAATTCTTTTTCTTTCTCTCTCTCTCACCTAGAGTTTTAATCAGATTAACTTGAAACTTGAGAAAAATATTCTTGACATGATATATTATTAAATAAAATTTTTTTTTAAAGATTGATTTTTGGAAGCCTTAAAACCCATGTAACCCCTTAAGGCGTTTACTATAAGTATTGCTCGTTGAAAATCAAAATCCAAGGTACTTGTATTTGTCCACGATCTCCATTTCTGTTCTGTTGAATCTACATACGTCTTCCTTTTTTATTCTTCCTCCTTTTCTGAATATAATGATTTTACTTTTTTCCGTGTTTACTTCCATCTTGATTTTATCTACATATTTCTCCAGTGTTTTCAGCATTTCTCTCAATTCTACCCCATCGTCTGCCACTACCGCTAAGTCGTCTGCGAATTTTAACGCGTAAATTTTCGTTTTCCCGATCACCGTCACTCCTTCTTTCTTTCTTTCCCATTCTTCCTCAAGGTCGTTTAGTTCTATAGAGAAAAATATTGAAATTAAATACGCCTATATCTTTTAATTTCTTTATCATTATGTTCCTGTCCACCATGTCATATGCCTTTTTGAAATCGATGAATGTTACATATAATTTTACTCCTTCTCTTTTGATTTTGTTACCTACCAGACTGTTTAGCACAAAGATGTGGTCTCTCGCGCTCCGTTTTCTTCAAAATCCTGCCTGACTTTTTTTATTATCTCTTTCTTTTCTAGCCACTTCTGTAGTCTTTCTCCCATAATGCTCGTAACTAATTTATATCATGTATCCAGGAAAGCTACACCTCTATAATTTTTGGTTAACTCTTCCTCTCCGGTTTTATAAATTAGATAGATTCTCGCTTCTTCCCATCCCTTGATTATTTTACCCTTAACTCATAATTGGTTTATTAGTTTGCTTAACTCATTTATCCATACATTTGGCATGTTCTTTAGAAATTCAGTAGTAACCCCATCTTCACCTGCTGCTTTCTTATTTTTCATCGACTTCAGGACCTTTCGAACTTCCTCTTCCTCAATGTCTTTATTGAGTTCTTCTAATTCTTCATTTACTGTCATTTTTCCTTCTACGCTCTCTGTTTCCTTTTCTCTTTTATCTTCGGTCAGCAACAGCTTTTTAAAATGTTCCACCCATTGCTCTTTCGTTATCTCTTTTCCTCTTTGCTGTTTCCTTGGTCTGAAGTTCCCAATTGCTTCCCATAAATCTTTACTATTTTTGCTCTTTTCTACTTTTTCCCATTTCTCTTCATTTTCCTCTAATTTCTTCTCTGTCCTCATCTTTCTGAGTTTTTTCTTTTCCTCTTTTAATTTTTATTTTGTCTCGCTTCCCTTTGTTTTTAGATATTCTTTAAGCGCTTTCCACACCTTTCTTTAGTGTTCTTGACCTTCCTTTCTTATTCTATCTCCATTTGTTCGGTTAGCTGTTCCTTTTTTGACCATCCCTACTTTTTCAGCTACTTTTTTAATTGTTTCTTTTAATCTGTCCCATCCATTTTGTCCTGTTAAATCGTTGTTTGTTTCTTCCCATTTTTTCTCCATTTCGTTTATACAGTCGTCTTTTTTCTCTTCTTTCCAGACAAGTCTTGTTTCTCTATTTTCTTTGTTTTCCCCTTGCGTGATCGTTTTTTCTGTATCTCATTTTCCGAGCGTGAGTGTCAGTGGTAAAAGGTCTGATTTCATTTTCGGCATTATTATCAAGTCTTTTACTATATTTGTTTCCTCTTCTTAGAGCATAGTCGATTACAGATCCACTTCCTTCACCTACCCATGTTAATTTTGCTTCCCAATTACCTGCTGTTCTTCCGTTTAACACTATTAAATCTACATATATAACTGAATTTATCGATTTCTCCGAGTCAGTCAAAAATTTAAAAGTAAAGGTTAAAAAAACACTTTTTTTGACGTTTCGACAGGCAATGCTGTCCTCATCAGAACTGTAAAAATTTATTTAACAATGGATAAGATACTTTACAAAAAAATACATTAATAAAATTTACAATATGAAAAAAATAGTTGTAAGTTACCTTATAAAATGTTTTTAATTTTTTAATTTTAATAGAAAAAGTCATAAATATAAAAATGTTAAAATTATTTTATACTTGAAAGAGTCAAGACGTCAACAATACAGTGTCTGACAAATAACTGAATTTAATAATATTAAGAACGAAGATTTAAGTGTATGAAGATTACAAGGTTAAATTTTAAAAGTTAATGAGGGAAAACAATAATTACATTTTTCGATTTTCAATCGTATTTGATATTTCTTAAAAATGGTTTATATTTATGATTCAAATATTGAATATCTTCTTTTTTATTTATAGAATTGTCATGTAATTGGATTTGTATCATTTCAGAAATTAAGCGTTTTTGTCGGTTTTCTTCTCTGTCTAAAATTATGCTATTATTCCAATCAAAGTCGTGATTAAAATTTTCTCTGTGTGTTGCTATTACTGAACCTTTTCTAGTTTTGTGTTCGTTGGTGCGTTTAAATAGGGGTCTTTTTGTTTCTCCAATGTAACTTGCTGGACAATTTTGACAATTAATTTTATAAACAGTATTCGTTAGATGTTTTTTCTCTGTTTTATCTTTACCTTTTTTTATAATGTTATTTAAATTACTGTTAACTGTTGCAATAGAACAAATATTACATTTTTTTAAAAAAAAAGGAAAACGGTTCATAAAATTATTCTATATATGGTACATCTAGTTTGGGAACCATTCTGTAATAATTGTTATAGTTTTTATTATTAGGTAGTTGTGATTTTATTGTTGCTATTCTTTTTTTAACTAACTTGTTGATAAAATGTGTAGGGTAGTCATTGTTAAATAAAAATAAAAGGTTTTTTAACCTTTCCTTTTAAATTTTTGACTGACTTGGAGAAATCGAAAAATTCAGTTATATATGTGAATTAATAACACCGAGTGATGGTTAACAAATATTCGCAGATTTACAGCATCTTTTTTTCCTTCTTCGTTGACTATTTTGTCATTCGATCCACTGTCGTAATATCCTTCTTCCTCTAGTTCCTTGCGCCCGTGCATTTTTCCTATGCTTGCGTTCCAGTCACCTAATACTATTACATTTTCATTTTCTTCGATATCTTCTATTACTTTTTTAATTCCTCCTCTTATTTCCGAAACTCCTTCATTGTTATGAATGGTTATGATATTTATTTTGTTTTGGCTGTCTATCCGATCTCTTTTAATATTAATCCGTGGCTCCATTCCTGAAACATATGGCACAGAATGAAGATGGCTGCATATGATTATCTCTACACCTCACATCATTGTTTATGAAAAGTGTCAAAAAGTCCCATTCGTACTTCGCATCCTAAATTGACATCCAATAATGAAATCGTTCCGCGTTTGATGTGTTAATTTTTTTAGTGCCGTAAAATTGTCAGGGTGAGGCCTTTTTTCCATTTTGTGTACTGTTTGTGCACAAATAATTAGTGAATTATAAATACGAGTGAGAACCGTACTTAGGAAAGAAACGTTGGGAGCAACCCCCAACGTCTTTTAAAACTTTGGCTGTGGAAAACCTGAAAGGGATCCTTTTGGAGACATCCTTTCTCTTGGTTCTATATTCTCCATTCTCTGTTTATCAGTATTCTCATGTATCCTGTTTTTTGATATCTTACCTTTTCTCTCTTTTTTCTCTGTTTCGTTGATCCATCTTTGGACTTCCCTTTCCCTTGGTGTGAAATCGTCCTCAATTTCTATGGCTTCCCTCAACAAGCTTTTCCCTCTATTCATTACTTTTAATTTGTCTCACATTGTTCTCAGTTTTATCAAGAGTCCTTCTTTTGCGATTTTAATTTCCCTATATTATGGGTCTAGTCCGGTATTTCTTACAATCATTTCCCTTACTTCATCTTTTATTCTATGACTTTCTTCTTTTAGTCCGTTGATTATTATATTTTTTTTCTTTTTCTTCTTTCTTGAAGTTCCCATTCCAGTTGTCTTTTTGGCATTCCTTCCGGTTTGCTGTTGTCTGTTTGTGTAGTTGATTCTGTCGCGGTTGTCACTTCATTTTCTTTGCTCCCTCTGATTTCTAATTCTCTTTTTTTAGTATTTTGATGTTACTGTTTTTCTTGAATTTGTATTTCTATTTTATTTAACTTCACTCTTAGTTTTTCTTTCTCTTCTTCCCAGTATCTTTCCTTTTTTTCTGTTTCTTTTTTTAGCTTTTCATAAAGTTCTTAAAATATTATTGCTTCTCCCTTCCCCCACAATCACATTTCTTCACGTTTTCACTTCCGCACATCTTTTCTATCATTATATTAAATTCTTGATCAATTATTCCTTTTATTCTTGCCCAATCTCTTTCTACACTCCCTACTAAAAAATCCGGACTAATTCCGGACGAAATCCGGACAAAACAGTCTGGTTTTATCCGGAATTAATCCGGAATTAGTCCAGAAAAGATCCGAATTAGTCCGAAATTTGTCTGCCACAAAAAAATTGATCTGAAGTTAATCCGGATTAGTCCGAAACTTGTCCGGCAATCGATTTAGAAATTATTTATAATCAAAGTCAAGACCGATTTTCGTCTGGTCACGTCCAGAAACTGTCCGACACAAAATTCAAAATCCGCTTTAAGTCTGGTTTTAACTGGATTTAGTCCGGCAGACTATTGAGAAATTCTGTATAGTCTTAGTGAAATCCGATTCTAGTCCGTTCACATCCGGCAGTTATTCGGCATCTATTTTAAATCCGTTTTAATTCTGGTTTTATCTGGAATAAGTCCGGCAGTCAATTCCGAAATTATG
The DNA here is from genome assembly GCA_037103525.1 of Ganaspis brasiliensis. Taxonomy (NCBI): domain Eukaryota; kingdom Metazoa; phylum Arthropoda; class Insecta; order Hymenoptera; family Figitidae; genus Ganaspis; species Ganaspis brasiliensis. The sequence continues at coordinate 1,922,320 of JAZKLR010000018.1, forward strand.
TATAGTCTAAGTGAAATCCGATTCTAGTCCGTTCACATCCGGCAGTTGTCCATCATAAAATTTATATTCGTTTTTAGTCTGATTGTTAGTAAAAGTGAAGTCCGTTTTTAGACTGATCAAGTCCGGCAACTGTCCGGCACAAAAATCACAATCTGCTTTAAGTCTGGTTTTATCTGGAATTAGTCCGGCAGTCAATTCCGAAATTATTTATAGTCTAGGTGAAATCCGATTCTAGTCCGTTCACATCCGGCAGCTGTCCGGCATACATTTTCAATCCGTTTAAAGTCTGTTTTTATCTGTAATTAGTCCGGCTGCCAATTCCAAAATTATGTATAGTCTAAGTGAAATCCGCTTCTAGTCCGTTCACGTCCGGCAGTTGTCCATCATAAAATTTAAATTCGTTTTTAGTCTGATTGTTAGTAAAAGTGAAGTCCGTTTTTAGACTGATCAAGTCCGGCAACTGTCCGGCACAAAAATCACAATCTGCTTTAAGTCTGGTTTTATCTGGAATTAGTCCGGCAGTCAATTCCGAAATTATTTATAGTCTAAGTGAAATCCGATTCTAGTCCATTCACATCCGGCAGTTGTCCATCATAAAATTTAAATTCGTTTTTAGTCTGATTGTTAGTAAAAGTGAAGTCCGTTTTTAGACTGATCAAGTCCGGCAACTGTCCGGCACAATCTGCTTTAAGTCTGGTTTTATCTGGAATTAGTCCGGCAGTCAATTCCGAAATTATTTATAGTCATCTTATTTTCTCTTCCCCGTTCGCTCACCTCCGGATTCCGGTGATTTTGGAGATTCATTGATTTTGAATTTTTCTTAGAACATGCGGAACATTCAATTGTATTTTATATGCGAGTTTTCTGTTATTTAATTCCGATTGAAAGCCGTAAAATATCTGCAAAAGCATTTATTTTCTATTAGTAGCGAGTTGATCTAATTTAAGGAAATTAGGAATCTGAATTGTTTTTATAATTCGCTAATGTTTATTGGATGGTGACATCTAAAAAGATTTGCAATGGATCTTAGAAAAATAGAAAATTTGATTGCTTTTAATTATAGGAATTCGGAAATTAGTTGCATTAAAAATAATTCAATTTCTAATGATTTTTTATTATTTTCTCTTTAAATGAACAATTTAATGAGGTAACCGTTAAAAATAAAATAATAGAAACTAATTCAAAATCTGAATTATTTTTAATGCACTATTTTTCGACCTTCTATTTGAAAGCAATAGAATTGACAATTTATCTGAAATCCATTGCCAACCGTTTTAGTTGTCTTCATCGAAGAAATATTTTTGGATTAAAATCAATTAAGATTTTGAATTTTCGTCACTTGAATTGACTCGCTGCATTTTCTAAGAACATCTCTATCTTTTTAACTATTTTTCATTTCTCCCTTTTTACCATAATACGGAAAAAGTCTGGCATATCTTTTACAATCCAGAAAGAGTCAAGTGAATGGCAAGGAGTCCGGTAAAGTTTGGGTATAATCCAGTACTAGTTTTTAAATCCAGAAAGAGTCCTGTTTAGTGCTAAAATATTCCTGCATTCTTTTTGCGATCCGGAAAGAAGCCAGACAAATATTCTTTAGGACGTTTAGCCATGTCGTGATGTGTTGTTTTAATGAAAATGATAATAAATAAAAGTAATATTTGTACCAAAAAAACAGATTACAAGAAACGGATTTCAGTTTGACTATTAATAATTTCGGAATTGACTGCCGTACAATTTTCGGATGTTAACGTACGAAAAACGGATTTTAGTTAGACTATAAGTAAATTCGGAATTAAGTACCGGATAAATTCCAGACTAAACCAGACTTAAAGCGGATGGGTTGTCGGACTAATTCCAGATAAAACCCGACTTAAAATGGATTGTAAAGTTTGTGCCGGATAGTTGCCGAACTTGACAGGTCTAAAAACGGATTTCACTTAGACTACCAATAGATTCCGAATCAATTTTCGATATAAGCAGGAATTCGATTTATTCGGGTAACAATTCATTATATTTAAATTCAAAGGACCGGCAAAAATATCTGATATAAGCAGGAATTCGATATATAGGGTCCGATATACGTGGGTCCTACTGTATTTTCTATATCTCCCTTGTTAACGTGTAATAAAGTGAACTCTATCCGGATTTAAAAACGGGTGCCCGATTATGTCTGTACTTTGCCGTGCTCTTTTAGAATTATAAAAAGAATGCTGGATTATTTTAATACTAAACCAGACGCTATCCGAATGTGAAAGTGATTGCCGGATTATTTTCATACTAAACCAGACTCTTTCCGGATTTGAAACGTGTGCCGGATTATATCCGTACTGTGCCGGACTCTTTCCGGATTGTAAAACCAATGTCGGATTATTTTCGTACATACTCCGAGTTCTATTTGGAATTAAGAATTAGTGACGGATTATATCCGTACTTTACCGGACACTTTCCGGATTTAATTCACAAATTACATGTATGTTTGATTTAACAAGTTGAACCTCAGAGCTCGTATAGCTCAGTCGGTTTAGGTTCTGCGTTGCGTGCGTAACATTCCGTGTTCGATTCCCCTCATGCGTGCGATTTTTCTTCTTTAATATAAATGTTGTATATAATCGTTGTAATAAATGTATGAATGTTTGTGTAATGTTAAGTTCCAAACATTGTTTAAAACTGACTTAAACAATAAAAAAATTTTTTTTTTTGCTTTTCCGGCTAATTTCGGATGAAGCCGGACTAAATCCGGATTACAAAAAAGTTTAACCAGATTAGTTCTGGACTCTACCGGACTGCATCCGGATTTAACCAACGATTAGGACCGTATTTGTTCCGGACTGTACCGGACTACATCCGGATTTAACCAACAGTTAGGACCGGATTAATTCCAGACTGTACCAGAATTCATTCGGATTTAAACAGCGTTTCGGACCAGATTTGTTCCGGACTGTACCGGACTACATTCGGATTTAAACAACGGTCCGGACCAGATTTGTTCCGGACTGTACCGGACTACTTTCGGATTTAAACAACATTTCGGAACAGATTTGTTCCGGACTGTACCGGACTACTTTCGGATTTAAACAACATTTCGGACCAGATTTGTTCCAGACTGTACCGGACTATATCCAGATTGTATACGGCCGGATTTATGTCCGGATTTCGTCCGGAATTAGTCCGTATTTTTTAGTAGGGCTGTCACCATGTCCTAGCGTTGCCCCATTTTCAATCCTGATTACTTTTCCGTCTGTTTTGGTATCCATTTTATCATTTTTAATTTCTATTATTGCATGATCTAAATCATCCTCACTTCCCTCGTTTTTTGTTTCTTTTCCTGATTTTCCATTATTTTCCCCATCGCTTTTAAAGCTGCTAGTCTCGTTATGTTTTGTTTTGTTATTAACTAAGAATTTGTCTAAACTTCCTGTTTCAGTATTTTTTTTTCCTTTCTCTGCCTTTCTTTTCGGTTTTATTATTTTCTTTTTCCTCTACACTTATTTTCCTATTTTCTAAATGTCGTTAATTTTGTTTGTTTTTATCAGCTGTGTCGTCTGCACTTCCTTTATCATTCACTGCCCTCTGTCGTTCCCTTTCTGTAACTACCAGTTCCCCCGTTCCTTTTTCCATTTCCGTTCCCTTTTCCGACATTCCTTCTTCTTTCCCTCCAATTCAGAGTTAACTTCTTTACGTGACCCCTTTTTCCTTTCGGAAAAACACTTTAATTTCTATAAGGATTAAAGTTTCACCTTGATTAGACTCTCTCTCAAAAAATTCCCGATTTTTTCTGATTTTTCCCGGACCGCTTGCCAACGCGTTTGACACACTTAGAATACCAACCGGAAGTCTCAATATTATTATTAGATAACCTAACAATTTTAACTCATTTCGTCTTAAAATGTAAAAGAATTCAGCACTAATTTATATTAATATAAGCAATTTTACGCTGTATAACCAACAACTCTTTTCTGCTGAACTATATCCCACCTTATATTTACATTAACTTTGCTCGTCAGTCTAGTATTAAATTTCTAGATTTTCTGACATTTGATTTTTCGCAAAAATAATTTTTCCAACAAATGATATACTACCAAAATTTGTTAGTTTGATGGATAACAATTTAAATAAGTAGGTAAATTTGATCATTATTGACCTTTTAACGGCCGATGGCAACGATTTTTTCAATCAAATTTTTGTTATGGAAATAAAGGGTTGATATTAAAATATTTAAATAATAATTTCAGTAGTTCAAGTCAAATATACGAAAAGAATTTTTTTGTATAAATTTAATTTTATTAAATAATAAATTTTTAAAAGTTTATTTTAGCTACTGGAATCCTACATGCTTGCCGTTATGAAAAATTTATAGAATCTACTAGGATTACATCCTAATTAAAAATTAGTTCAAATGAGTTCAAATAATTATTAGACTATCGCTATTAAAACTGAGTATCATATGGATCATATAAAGTAAATATTTTTGAATACTTTAATTATTTTTCTGTACAAAAAAGGACTTTATTTTTCATATTTTCTTTAAAAACGATAGACATTTTTGAAGTCTTTTTAATAACTTTAAGAGATGATACAAAAATTACAAAACATTAATGAGTTAAGTATTAGAAACCTAAAAACTTGTGATGATATATTATTGTTACTATTTAAATTAAATATGTTCAAATATTTAAATTCATTCTTTCTAAAAATAATCATCCTATTTTAAAAAATTAAGTTTAAGCTGTAAAACATAGTTCTATACCCTTCTGGAGTGTAAAGTTGCTTCTCCCTGAAATTACCAAGTTTCTTATTGAAAAGTATGAAGTTGAATCTTCAGGATTGTCGGAACAAATATCTTGGTTTGACACTCCGTAAATAATAACCTACATACTACAGAGTGTTGTCCTATAGTTAATACTGATACGCTGTTACTTTTGACACTCCTCAAGGTAATTTTAATTATCACTTTTTCTCAGTGTAGTAAAAAACTAAAAAAAGTGTGAAAAGTATCCTCGAAATGATAAAAGTGGCAATAACGTAGGGTATTTAAAATAAAATAAAATTAGCTTTTAAGGACGATATATTGCTTCAGTGGACCTCAGTTCAGAGTGATTTAATTTTACTGATTCAACACTCAATAGTCACGCTTTTTTTAAGGATACGGACAGGGGCGGCGACTTGTGTATGGTACGTCTGCAATACTTCATAGGGCTAAAAATTCACCCCGTGGAATTTCATATCGATGTAAACCTTCTAAATCTACTTTTTATCGAATTTGAGATTTTTTTTGCAATGGATAGAGAAAAATATGACACAACTGGGTAAGTGTCTACACTTAATTACTTCCGGAAGTTGTTTAAAATAAATACTATGATTAAAGCAGCTAACTCCATATCTGTCAAATTGAACTGATGCTAACTCCATTGAAAACGTCACTTTATATTTATTCTTTGCCAGTGCCGAGGACTTGAAATGTTTATCGGTATTTTGAATCCGCAGTAATGTTGTGAGTACTAAATACATGCGCTGTACTCTTGTAAGTACCAAATACATGCTCAGTAAAGTCCTAATCAACAAAAATATATGCAGTGATATTCGATGCAGTAATTTCAGACGCACTAATATTCTAATGGAAAAGGAAATCCACATTATTATTCTATTCAACAGATAAATTTATGAATATTAGAACACTACTGCGCATGGATTTGTGCACTAGAACATCAGTGTGCACGTGCTTGTGCTTTATTACACTACTGCGCATGTATTTTTGCATTAGGACACTAGTGCGCGTGTATTTGTGCATAGAACACTACTGTGCATGTATTTGTGCTCTAAAACGTTCACGTGCACGCATTTTTGTACAAGGACACTTCTGCGCATGTATTTTTGCGTTAGAACACTAGTGCGCGTGTATTTATGCGACGGAACACAACTAGTCTACTATTTGTTGCTTGAAACAAAACAGCTCATGTATTTGGTTTTTAGAACACTACTGCGCATGTATTTGTACCTTAAGCACTATTGCGCATAATGTATTTAGTGTTTTGAGCGCTATACATGTATTTATTGATGGGTACACCATTGCGCATATATTTGCATATGTAATCGTTTAGGCTTTGAGTTTTTTTATGGGCTGAACATTTAGTTCTATTTTTTTTCTCAGACAAACCTTGGAAATTTTATATAACTTTATATAAATTTATATAATATTTTATATATTTTATTTATGAAATATAAGCTTTTATTTAAAGAGTATTAAAAATTTTTTAAAAATTTTTTCGTTTTGTGGGAACATTTTTATCATCAAACATTAATTTTTCAATATTTTGATAAAGAAAGAAAAATCTTATTTTTTTGTGCTAATTTGTGCAGAACGAATTCTGACCCTATTACAGATTTTGATTCCCGTAAATATGGATCAGCGTAGCTGAAAGTAGATGGACATGCCCCTTACACCGATAAAGGCGCTTGCATACCTTCCGAGCGGCAAGTGTTATATGCGCTGCTCGTCCTTGGAAAAACAATTTTCCTAATTTGGAAAATAAGTATAACGCGGGACATTTGAAATTTGAATTTTTATAAAATTGGTAAAGTCGTTTTTAAGGACAAATTTGTTAATAAAAATATTGAATTTGATTACAATTATAAATTGTGACTGCATATTTTTGTTGTTCTGAATGAAAATGTGAAAGTAGTGTTGATATAATGTGAAAAATGGTCTTTTCCTTGAAGACATTGAACTTAAGTCAATGTTTTTAGAAGTGTTGATAGTTTGCTTGTTAGGAAATAAGTGTATACTTGATTTTTGTTGTTTTAATTGTAGAAAATAATATTTACGAATAAAATTAACTTAAATTAAGATGAGATCAAGCTTTAAGTCAGTAAGTAAATTTTATAACATTAAATATTGTTAAAAATAATTGTATTTTTTTAAAATTATTATATGTCTAACCTAAAAATTTTGTTTGCTCATTTTCAGATAAAATTAAATATATATAATAATTACATATAATAATATGAGAAAATACAATTATTTTCCAGAATATTTAATTTTACCTGAAAAAAAGCAATCAAATTTTTTAGATTAGACATATAATAATAAAAAAATACAATTATATTTAACAGTATTTAATGTTATAAAATTTACTTACTGACTTAAAGTTTGATCTCATCTTAATTTATAGTTAATTTTATTCGTAAATATTATTTTCTACAATTAAAACAACAAAAATCAAGCATACACTTATTTTCTAACAAGCAAACTATCAACACTTCTAAAAACATTGACTTAACTTCAATGTCTTCAAGAAAAAGACCATTTTTCACATTATATCAACAGTACTTACACATTTTCATTCTGAACAACAAAAATATGCAGTCACAATTTATAATTGTAATCAAATTCACCATTTTTATTAACAAATTTGTCCTTAAAAACGACTTTACCAATTTCATTAAAATTCAAATTTCAAATGTCCCGCGTTATACTCATTTTCCAAATTAGGAAAATTGCTTTTCCAAGGACGAGCAGCGCATAGAACACTTGCCGCTCGGAAGGTATGCAAGCGCCTTAAGTCTTTGATAACGGCTGCGGACTTTTTGTTTCTTTTCTTATGGTATTGGGCGAGATGGTGGTTCGTCTAGCCGATAAGAAACTGAAATTTGATTGTTAGTCGTTACTCGCCTATGGAAGAATGGGATTTAATAAGGATCTCGAGATGATAAGAAGGATAGGTCGCATACGACGTCGTGTACTACGTCGTGTACTATGTCCTGTACTACGTCGTGTACTACGTCGAGTACGACGTCCTGTACGACGTCGTAAACTACGTCATGCACGACGTAATATACCACGTCATGTACTACGTCGTGCACTACGGCTTGTACTACGGTGTGTAATTGTGATTATAATTTAAGTTGTAGTTTCTTTCCTCTTATGAAGAAGTATGTCAGGAAAAGAATGATTAACTAAATGTTTAGGAGAAAAAAAAGTACACGACGTGGTATACGACGTAGTACAATACATGGTATACGACGTGGTACACGACGTGGTACAGGACGTCGTACACGACGTAGTACAGGACATCGTACACGACGTCGTGTACTCTCTGAAAATACGTCGCCGTAAACGACGTCGTTTACGGCGTCGTGGTCGACGAAGTACACGACGTAGTACACGAAGTCGTATACGACGTCGTACACGACGTCGACTTTTTCAACAGCGGAAAGAAATTAAATTCCTACCACGACGAAGACCCAAGAAAGAAGAGCCGATGATGGAGAAATTAAGAGACTTATGAGTTGTTAGAATTTATGTTTTGTGTGATTACGGTAATTAATAAATTATGTGAAATTTTTATTGACAATTTATTGACTTATGTTATTAGGTTATATTTGAATTAGATTTACAGTATTGCGTTGTTTATTGTGAAGTACTGTACTTTTGATGAAAGTATAGAATTTGAATGAGTTTCCCGCCGTGCGCGGCAAACGGCTAATTTGCGCTCCAGCGACGTCAGTTAAATTAGGTGGAAAGCGCGTGGAGACCTGCTCCGGGCCACGAGGAATATTTTGGTAAGCTCTCACCATTGTGTTTAGAGATCGTCATGGGGGGCGTTATCACGAGGGCGCGCTGATTCATCGCGCATGCTCAGTGGTGATGAGAAAATTTTTAAATATATCCGGGAATTGCAAGAAGTACTGTGCCTGTTGATTGCTCCTCACCACGTTTTATCTACTGGTTTTATTTCTGTGCTTCTTAAATTGTTTTGTTATCCAGTAATTATTGATTTAAATCACTTTGATTTAAATCATGATCTAAATCTTTGGGAAATTTGCAATGAAATCATGATTTAAATAAAGAAACTTTAAATTTTCCGAATGTCTAATACTGCATGTAAAACATCGTAAACTCAAACTTTTTTATTTTTAAAGGATTTTTAAATTTCTTTTGTGAACTTTTTATTTATCTTTATTCATGTAAATTTAAAAATTTTTTTTTATTAACTCTAGTTTTTTAGTACATTCTAACCAATATTTATTATTCAGGCCGTTGGAGACACAGAGTCCGCAGAGAATCTGTAGAGGGGATCAGTGGTTCTCAAAGACTGTCCCCATGCGTTTTGAAGACTTAGGAATTTTTCGCGACAAAGTCCAACACTTTTCCCACAAAAGAACATTGTACTGCAAATTCTATTGAAATAAAGATTCAGAAAAATACTTTTGATAAATCAAGTGTTTCCTGAGCTTTAGTGTCTCGAGGAAATTCGTGTGATGAAAACAACCTCCAATGATGTTCCAAGTTTGGCAATTTTTCCCAATAAAACCCGACACTTTTTCCGAAAATGAAAATCGTACTGCACATTTAAATTTAATTAGCACTTTTTCACTTATTTTGTTTTTGGCATATGAGTTTTTAAATTGCGTCAGTCTCTCGAGGAAATAAAAAATCACTTGACACTTCACTCATTAATTCGGACTTTGACAATTTTTTTCGTCAAAACCCGACACTTTTTCCGCAAATGGTCATCGTAGTGTAAATTTAAATTTAACTAGCACTTTTTCACTTATTTTGTTTTTGGTATTTGAGTTTTTAAATCGCGTCAGTTTCTTGAGAAAAGTGAATTTTTTTTCAATTTCATCAAAGAAAATGTCAAACAATATAGCAGAATATAGTTTGTCGTGCGCTGTTCTGATACGGCATTTTCGGGTACTAATTCACACGGCGCCGCCTTTGCAATTATACATATTATGATTCGGACTTTGACAATTTTTTCCGTCAAAACCCGACAATAGACAAGATGTGAAAAGAAATTGAATAAATTTACAAAAAAAATAAGTGTATTTACTTTTAAAAGTATAGAAATAATTATTAAAATTAACGTAATAAAAAGTTTAATGAATGTATAAATAAGAAAACTGTGTAATATAATATTAAATAATTTTTATAAAAAGAAGAAAATTAAAGAAAATCCTAAAAAGAAAAGAGACAAATACCAAAAAAAAAATATCAAAAATACCTAAACGGAGAGAAAATCTTAAAATGTTGTAAAAATAATAAATTATAAGATAAAAATTAAAGTAAAATCTCTTAAAAATCTTGTAAGAATATTACCAAAGGCTGGATTATTGTGAATATGGAAAATAATTAATATTATTGAATTAAGATGCATTGAAATTTAAATTAATTTAAATTTAAAAGTTGGAAGAAATTGGAATATGAGTTCATTGACGTTTGGAATTTATATAACTTTTAATGACTTGAAGATATACAAATCTAATATTATTTTTTGCTAACTTCATACCAAAAATTTGTAAATTGTAGGTATTTTGATCATCTGTATTAGTACAATTTTTTAAATTTTATAACGAATAAAATATTGAAATTTTCAAGATTTATCCACAAATTTCTGTTTTTTTTTTATTATTTGCGATATTCTACATGCAATATTGGACATCCGGAGAATTGAAAAGTTTTTTTTATTTAACTCAATAACAGCCCTGTTTTTAGATTACATTTATTTTATTTATTTCAAGCAATCTATACATATATCTTTGATGAATAATTTGATCTCTGTTTCCGAACTTCTATGTAAGTCGGGTTGCCTTCTTTCTCTGCACTAAATAAACCATAAGGATTTATGACGTAACTCTTAGATTTTAAGAAATAATTTAGCAAAATAAAGATAAAATATTTCCCTACATAAATTTTAATTTGTTAATTTTAAATTATCCAATTCTTTATTAGAATATTAAATATAATAAACAAATTAATAATGTTCTAAAACAAGTATTAAAGTAAATTTCTTATTTCTTAAAAATAAAAGAGAGAATTTTTGTTACATAATATAAATATTATATAATTTTTTTTTATTATATTGAATGTTTTAAAAATAAAATAAATTAGCTCAAAAATGATATTAGATTGAACTACATATTTTTTAAAAATAAAATGTAAGAAACTACTATGTAAATAAATTATATTTACTTATTTAATATTTAATCATACATTTTTTAAACAACGTTTTTTTTCTTATAAAAAAAGAGATCTACATTTGTCTGTGTAGCATGAAATACATAAAATTTATTGACGACATTTTCAGAAAAAGCTATCTCAAAAAATAAGTAAATATAATTTATTTACAAAGTAGTTTCTTACATTTTATTTTTAAAAAATATGTAGTTCAATCTAATATCATTTTTGAGCTAATTTATTTTATTTTTAAAACATTTAATATAATAAAAAAAAATTATATAATATTTATATTATGTAACAAAAATTCTCTCTTTTATTTTTAAGAAATAAGAAATTTACTTTAATACTTGTTTTAGAACATTATTAATTTGTTTATTATATTGAATATTCTAATAAAGAATTGGATAATTTAAAATTAACAAATTAAAATTTATGTAGGAAAATATTTTATCTTTATTTTGCTAAATTATTTCTTAAAATCTAAGAGTTACGTCATAAATCCTTATGGTTTATTTAGTGCAGAGAAAGAAGGCAACCGGACTTACATAGAAGTTCGGAAACAGAGATCAAATTATTCATCAAAGATATATGTATAGATTGCTTGAAATAAATAAAATAAATGTAATCTAAAAACAGGGCTGTTATTGAGTTAAATAAAAAAAACTTTTCAATTCTCCGGATGTCCAATATTGCATGTAAAATATCGCAAATAATAAAAAAAAAAACAGAAATTTGTGGATAAATCTTGAAAATTTCAATATTTTATTCGTTAGAAAATTTAAAAAATTGTACTAATACAGATGATCAAAATACCTACAATTTACAAATTTTTGGTATGAAGTTAGCAAAAAATAATATTAGATTTGTATATCTTCAAGTCATTAAAAGTTATATAAATTCCAAACGTCAATGAACTCATATTCCAATTTGTTCCAACTTTTAAATTTAAATTAATTTAAATTTCAATGCATCTTAATTCAATAATATTAATTATTTTCCATATTCACAATAATCCTTCCTTTGGTAATATTCTTACAAGATTTTTAAGAGATTTTACTTTAATTTTTATCTTATAATTTATTATTTTTACAACATTTTAAGATTTTCTTTCCGTTTAGGTATTTTTGATATTTTTTTTTTGGTATTTGTCTCTTTTCTTTTTAGGATTTTCTTTAATTTTCTTCTTTTTATAAAAATTATTTAATATTATATTACACAGTTTTCTTATTTATACATTCATTAAACTTTTTATTACGTTAATTTTAATAATTATTTCTATACTTTTAAAAGTAAATACACTTATTTTTTTTGTAAATTTATTCAATTTCTTTTCACATCTTGTTTATTTCTTGAGAGATTTTTTACAAACTTACTTACTTATTCTTTTTTACTTTTTACATTTTTTACAGTTTGTTAGATTAAGAAAAAAAAATTTCTCCATTTTCTTCCTGTTTATTTAATTTTCTTGATATTACACTATTTTTTTAGTCCTTCCTTTCGTTTTAATTATTTCTTTAATTTTTACGTTATGTATAAAATATTTATCAAATACTCTGTTTATTTAATTTTAAAAAATTAAAAGAAACACTTATTTCAGTCCCTATACAATATCTATCTCCGATCTCCTCTGTAAGTCGGGTTGCATTCTTCTGATAAACTAAATAAGCCCTACTGTTTTTCCTTCAACTCTTAGATTTTAAAAAATATTTAAATTGTTTAGAAATTATTAATGCATGATTTACAATAAATTATGTACTTGTTGCATTTAAATGGTTTAAAGTACTTTAAATGCGTCTTTTCAATAGAGCTAATTTCACTTGAAATAACAAACAACTTTTATTTTTTGTAAAAAGTTAGCAAAATTATGTTTGGAACTTGACATTAATTCTTTATATTAAATTTTTACAATTAATATCTAAACATTGAATTTTATAAATAGGTTGATTAATATAATGAATATAATGTACGCCTGTCTATAATTTCAAAGATGGCGCCGTGTGAATTAGTACCCGAAAATGCCGTATCAGAACAGCGCACGACAAACTATATTCTGCTATATTGTTTGACATTTTCTTTGATGAAATTGAAAAAAAATTTACTTTCCTCGAGGGACTGACGCGATTTAAAAACTCAAATGCCAAAAACAAAATAAGTGAAAAAGTGCTAGTTAAATTTAAATTTACACTACGATGACCATTTGCGGAAAAAGAGTCGGGTTTTGACGGAAAAAATTGTCAAAGTCCGAATTAATGAGTGAAGTGTCAAGTGATTTTTTATTTCCTCGAGAGACTGACGCAATTTAAAAACTCAAATGCCAAAAACAAAATAAATGAAAGAGTGCTAGTTAAATTTAAATTTACACTACGATTTTCATTTTCGGAAAAAGTGTCGGGTTTTGACGGAAAAAATTGTCAAAGTCCGAATCATAATATGTATAATTGCAAAGGCGGCGCCGTGTGAATTAGTACCCGAAAATGCCGTATCAGAACAGCGCACGACAAACTATATTCTGCTATATTGTTTGACATTTTCTTTGATGAAATTGAAAAAAAATTTACTTTTCTCAAGAAACTGACGCGATTTAAAGACTCAAATACCAAAAACAAAATAAGTGAAAAAGTGCTAGTTAAATTTAAATTTACACTACGATGACCATTTGCGGAAAAAGTGTCGGGTTTTGACGAAAAAAATTGTCAAAGTCCGAATTAATGAGTGAAGTGTCAAGTGATTTTTTATTTCCTCGAGAGACTGACGCAATTTAAAAACTCATATGCCAAAAACAAAATAAGTGAAAAAGTGCTAATTAAATTTAAATGTGCAGTACGATTTTCATTTTCGGAAAAAGTGTCGGGTTTTATTGGGAAAAATTGCCAAACTTGGAACATCATTGGAGGTTGTTTTCATCACACGAATTTCCTCGAGACACTAAAGCTCAGGAAACACTTGATTTATCAAAAGTATTTTTCTGAATCTTTATTTCAATAGAATTTGCAGTACGATGTTCTTTTGTGGGAAAAGTGTTGGACTTTGTCGCGAAAAATTCCTAAGTCTTCAAAACGCATGGGGACAGTCTTTGAGAACCACTGATCCCCTCTACAGATTCTCTGCGGACTCTGTGTCTCCAACGGCCTTAAATAAAAAACAAATTTTTTTTTTATTTATTTTATGATTTTTAATATTAAAAAAAAAATGAAAGATAAGAATCTTTTTAATATAACAGCTTTAGTAATTTTTAAAATCATTTTATGAAAGGAAAAAAAAATATTAAACTTGATAAGGGTAGCGGTAGCTGCCGAAACGTCGTTTTTATAAAATATTGTAAATTTTAAAAGAAATGTGGAATTAATGGCCTTAACTTTGTTTTTTATTTAACATACACAAATCCACAAAAAACTGACACTTAATAAATCTTCTATTATATTAATACGATACCGAGAAAACTTCGTTCATCGTCGTACACGCTTCAAAGTTCACCTACTTTTTCCAATAGGCAACTTACAAAAATGTTCAATTTATCATGTTATTGTAGTTTGTAACAATGCGCACTGGCACTATTCTTGTCAAGTACACTCAGAGAAAAGGTCTTTTTGAAAACAAAAGAAAATCCTCCTGAATGAAATTTTATAGAAGCAATTAGATTTCTTCTTGACTCAAGCAGAATTAATTTCGAGGCAATATTATATGACGTTAGTAACAAAATGATTTTCATTTTCGTGGGAAAATATCGACTTTCATTTTTTTTCACTTCAAGTGACAGTTTAGGTTGTGTAAACATGGAGAAAATTCTTCGAGATTGGGGATTTTCTCCACATATCATAGAAACTATACAGTGTAAGTCTCATTGTTTTTTAAAAACTATTATCCTAATTACATTATTTTAATAATAATAATAATGATATTGTAATTAAATGACAGGACAAATTTATAGTCAAAAAGAAATTCATTTTGAGACAATATTAGATTCTCTTGTCTCGAACGGATTCTGTCAAAAAGAAATTATGGTTGGAACCAAAGAAGATCCTCTAATGCTCTGAAATAAGAGTAAATTCCTTTTGTGTCAAAATGATGTTTGTTGTGTCAAAAGGACCTTTCTCTGAGTGTATGTTAAACTGAACATTTTTTCATGCACAACAAATTGTTGCACATAGGCAGTAGTGCACCACAACTGTGTAAACGTGCGCACTACAACACAAACATTTCACATGCGCAATGATGTACAGTGATAGTCACACATGTGCTCTGATTAAATTTAAAAATTACGCATGCGCAGTGCTGTACTTTATCAGATATGTAAATTTTCAGTACATATAGTATACCTTTTTTAATAAGTGCGCAGTAGAAATCTGTTTTATTATTGCGCTTGCGTAACACTGTATCATTGTAAGTGCACTTCCGCAAAAGTACTATTGTTTAAAAAGTCGGTTAAAATTGGTTTTTCCATTATTATTGTAATTAATGACCAATAATAGAAAAGAATGTTCAACCCTAGTTTAAAAATGTGCGTGTGATCTGTCGTAAGAAGGTAGGTATGTACTTACATTTGTACGCATATAAGATCTCAGGTGACACAGACGAGATCTCGTATAAGATCTTATGTGAGAACGTAGGTACGAACGCATGTAAGTTCTTATATTAAGTTTCGTCATGCGCCACGTATAACGTTACTCAATATGAAATTGAAACAGCGTTCTTATATGAGTTCTCATCTGCGTACGTATGTAAGAACACAGGTGCGAACACACTTACGAACTCATGTGCGAACACACCTAAGTATTAAATTAAATATTTTAAATTAAATATATTATTAAAAAAAATTCTCGCCAAAAGGATTCGAGCCCATCTAACCTGAGCCTAAGTACGCCTTAAACCCCTCGGCCACCGTAGTTATAGAAACGGCTTTACAAAATCTTAGTCATGTTTAATACATAAATTTCTCCGAAAAGACATGACTAAGATTTTGTAAAGCTGTTTCTATAACTACGGTGGCCGAGGGGTTTAAGGCGTACTTAGGCTCAGGTTAGATGGGCTCGAATCCCGTTGGCGAGAATTTTTTTTATAATAATATATTTAATTTAAAATATTTAATTTAATACTTAGGTGTGTTCGCACATGAGTTCGTAAGTGTGTTCGCACCTGTGTTCTTACATACGTACGCAGATGAGAACTCATATAAGAACGCTGTTTCAATTTCATATTGAGTAACGTTATACGCGGCGCATGACGGAACTTAATATAAGAACTTACATGCGTTCGTACCTACGTTCTTACATAAGATCTTATGCGAGATCTCGTCTGTGTCACCTGAGATCTTATATGCGTACACATGTAAGTACATACAGTAAGGTCGCGGTAAGTGTCCACTCGTCGTGACCAGCGATTTCAGTAACTGTCCATTCCTTAAGCCACGCCCCAGAATTTTTTCGGGGGTTAAAGCAGGAGCGTAATCTGCGTTTGAGCAGGTGGGTTTTGAAATTGTTCAAAAGCCTCGTGCCGCAGCGAAATAAGACAGCACTGACGGTAGTAGTAGAGGGAGGGACACTTTCTGAAACATGCTCCGGGACACTTGCTGAAATGGACACTTACTGAAACGGACACTTACCGCGACCTTACTGTACCTACCTTCTTACGACAGATCACACGCACGTTTTTACAGTAGGGAAATTCAATCTAAATATTGAAATTTAAGAAATTTAATAGAAAAATTTGTATTATTGAATATAAAAACTAATAAAAACGTTAAAAATGTATTCCATTTTATTAATTTTATTCTTTTTTTCTTTAAAATATTTATAAAATGTAACAAATTTTGTTCTGAAACTTTTCAATATTTCATACTTTAAAATACCATTTTCTGGATGTACTGAGAGGGGGGGGGGGGGTAATTATTTAACATACTGTCAGAAAATCTTCCTTTTAATTAGTGTTTAAAAAAGTTTTGTAAAAATTTACTTATTTCTTAAGAATAAAGAGTTTTAAATTCTCCCAGAATTCATAAAATTGTACATGGTAATTTTCTATTATATTAATACGATACAGAGAAAACATCGTTTATCGTCGTACACACTTCAAGGTTCACCTACTTCTTCCAATAGGCAACTTACAAAAATGTTCATTTTATCATGTTATTACAGTTTGTAACAATGCGCACTGGCACTATTCGTGTGAAGCATGTTAAACTGAACATTTTTTCATTCACAAGGTATTGTTGCACATGCGCATTAGTGCACCAGAACTGTGTAAACGTGTGTACTACATCACAAACATTTCACATGCGCGGTTGTTTTGTATTGCTGTTACACACACGCAATGATGCACAGTGATAGTCACACATGTGCTCTGATTAAATTTAAAAATTACGCATGCGCAGTGCTGTACTTTACCAGATAAGTAAATTTTCAGTACATATAGTATACTTTTTTTAATAAGTGCGCAGTAGAAATCCGTTTTATTATTGCGCTTGCGTAACACTGTATCATTGTAAGTGCACTTCTGCAACAGTACTATTATTATTTAACACTTAATTTTTTTTTTTTTTTAAGTCGAACGAAAATTAAAATTTTGTTTTTCTCCAGTTGTAAAATGTTGTGCGTACAATTTAGCCTTTAAAATTATTTGTTTTAAACATTGGATTAAACTTTTTTGCTAACATGTTCTTTAATGTCAGTTCATATTGAAATTGTAAACAATCATTGTTTGTTTAGATTTTTACCACTGCGCATACCTTACGTTTGTAGAAATCTTCAGCGCATGTGTAATGTTAGTAGAAAGCTACTGCGCATGTGTTAAATCGACAAAAACTTACGCTCATTTTTTTTATAGTTTTTTTTTTGATTATTTTTCTATTTTTTATCCTACTTTAAGTATTTTTTTCTTACAATTTAAAATAATTGGTTTATGCTAAATTTAAATATTCAAGAGCTAAATAAGTCATCTAAATTTTATTAAAATCCATTAAAGCGTTTTCGAGATATCCCGTCGACAAAAAAACGCTACACACACACACACATACATACATCTAGACATTTGCTTAAAAATGAAAATTTACGCTTTTTAGATAAAAATGAGTCGATTTAGACTATTTTTGGAAAATTGAAAATCTTAACGATCACCAAGCTTCTTATATAAGGAAGCAAACATTATTCGAATACAGAAACATAACGAAAATAAACTCAGATTCGAAAATTTAATTTAAAAAAGAAAATGTAGATCCATTAAAATTCTTTATATTTTTCCTGTGATCTAATTACAAAAATAGTTCAGAATATCAAGCTTCAAATTTCCAGACGCAATAGTAAGATAACGGTACCTATACTCGATCAGTACCTATAATCGATCAGTGATAATAATATTTAATTAATAAGAATAAAAAAAAGTAAATTCGATAGTAAAAATATTTAAAGATTTATATATATTTTCAAGAATACACAAAATAAATAAATATATAAAAAAAATAAAAAAACGAGCGAGCGTCAGCAAGCGAGGGTTGTTTCGCTAGTATTTATTATTTTTTGTACTATTTATACTGTTTTACAGTTTAGTAATATATTTGAAAGTTTTGTTTAATATTATCTTATTTATTATTTTAATTAAAAAAAATGTCCTTAAATAGTTTAATTTTTGAAAAGAGTTTCTAATTTTTTTATATATAATAATTATGTCACTGTTTCATTCTTGTGTTGTTTTTTAAATTTTTTTTTCCATTTCTTTAATATACTATTTACAATTAAATATTTGAAGATTTTATATACGGGGCAAAATTTCTCAAGTGTACCAATCGAAAAAAATTAATTAATTAATAAAAATTCGTTAAAAATGAAATATTTTACAAACCATTGAACTTTTGGTAATTTTGAGGCTATTAACGTAAAGCTTATCAAATTCCGGATCCAACAAGCATAATGTGAAGTCTTTTTGATGAATGAATACTAAATAAATACACATTTTTTATTTAATTAGTTATTATTAATTATTTTGTTAGCATTCATTTATCAAAAATACTTCAAGTTATGCTTGTTAGATCCGGAATTTGATAAGCTTTACGTTAATTTGCCCAAAATTATCAAAAGTTTATTTGTTTGTTCAATATTTTATTTTTTACTAATTTTTTACTAATTTTTATTAATTTCTTAATTAATAATTCAAAAACAAAAAAAAAGGACATTTTCTCTATAGCGTGTATTAAAAGTGCACATAGTAAGCTTTATTTTAAAAGAAAAAAAAAAGAAAAAAAATGTCTTTTTTCAAAAAAAATATTAAAAAAATTTTTTTTTTGAAAAAAATAGGTTAAATTTTGAAAATTTTTAAAAAATTTTTGCACCATTGAAAAGAGAAGAAAAAAACCTTTCGAAAACATATAGATCAATTTTTTGTCCACCCTGTTGTATAATAGTTATGATTTTTAAAAAAATACCCTTTTCACAATTGACCAGAATCTTCAGCCCCCACCCCCTTCTACAATTTTCATTAGAATTTCATAATAATTGGTGGTTTGAGTACTGACATGGAATACTACATTTTGTGCAAATATTAGCTATTTTCATTTTTTCGATTGGTACACTTGAGAAATTTTGCCCCATACTGATTATATTTTTAAAAAATCTATTTTTGATTTAAATAAAAAAAAATGCGATTTAAATAAAAAAAAACCGGATTGTCTTGATTTTTTTTAACAAAATCATGATTTTTATCAGCCCTGTTTTCACATTAAAAATAACTTCCATACCAAATTGGTAAAAATCATGATTTACTGATAATATTGATTATCTATTAAATTATCAATATAAAAGAAAAATTACATTAAAAAAAATTATTACGAAAAATAGATTTATGGATAATATTGATTTCTTATTAGATTACTACATGCATAATATATTTAACTAATTTATCAAAGTAACATTCAATTACATTAATAACATTCATAAAGAAATATACACCAGGCTCCTGAGGATTTTAGGTTTGACAAAAATGAACGCAAAATCTACAAGATGGGTTTGAATTGTGTTCATTTAGAGTGTTAAACTCCGTTTAGAACAAAATCCTAGCTGATCTGTCTAGACAAATATTCGTGTTTAACCACATCAGCGCAACGTACAGTTAACTTTTTGACATATTAGATAGTTTTACTCTGATAACACAAACACACACACACACACAGACACGTGCATGTGTATATATATATATATAAATATATATGTTACGTACCCAGACCAAAATTGTACAGAGCATTATGTGTTCAGCGATTTTTTGTACAGATCACGATTGGTACAAGATATTCTGTACAAAACTGTACTGATTTTGAGTAAGCTCGGTACAACATTTTTTGTGTAACTAGCTCTACATTGGTGTGCAACACGCGCCCATTCTTAAAGCTGTCAGTCTTAAAAACATAATGTATTACAGTACATTGTTGTGATTCAACTTTAGAAATGAAAGACATATGTGACTAAATAAATTTTTGTGTTATTAAGCAAGAAGCACAGGCTTTTTACATTGACTTCAATGCATTGATGCAGCTTCAAACGCTCACCCTGTAAAGTTGACGTTTGTGAGCTAAGGCACGTTTTCTCATAGACAGTCACATATAGTCAATAATTAAAATTTTTTTTAATAATCTGTTTAAAAAATTGCAAATAATTTTGTTGTCATTAATATTGCTGAATATTAGGATGACCGTTATTTTGCGAAAGTTGGAATTTCTTAGGTCGCTGGGCTAAATTTGCTTTAAAATGTAAAAAAATGAGCTATTCATAAGGACAGCCCAATCGATCAATGTTAACCCGTGCCCCGAAGGGTTAAAGTTTACATGAGGTTTTTACATGGGATTAGTGCACTTTTTTTACATTTTGTATGATAAATTTTTTTTATTAACCTTTTGCTTTGACGATATGTATATTTATCGTTTTGAATGTGCTGAACACGAATCCGTTGTCAAAAATAAGTTTTGACAGCTGCCAGCTGTCGAAATCATTACAAGATTTAAGACAGCTTCTTTGACATCGGATTCGTGTTCAGCACATTCAAAACGATACATATACATATCGTCAAAGCAAAAGGTTAATAAAAAAAATGTATCATACAAAATGTAAAAAAGTGCACTAATTCTATGTAAAACCCCCATGTAAACTTTAACCCTTTGGTAGCGCGGGTTAATATTGATCGATTGAGCTGTCCTTATGCACAGCTCATTTTTTTAACATTATAAAGTAAATTTAGTCCGGCGACCTAAGAATTTCCAACTTTCGCAAACTAACGGTCACCCTACTGAATATATATATGGAGCAAAATTCCTGAAGTGTCACAGGTCAAGAAATGAAGTTTTTTAGATTGGGCTGATATTTCAGAAATTGTTATCGTATTGGATAGAACTTCATATACGAAGTATTGTTAAGTTTAATCAAAATTTGTAGTATGTGGAGGGGGTTGAATTTTCTCACTTTTGATGAACATCTGCTTTTTCAACATTCCGAAACTTTTTCCCTTTTACTCATAGAAAAGATCCGTTTGGATGTTTTTGATTTGCTTTTTAAAGTAGATTTAGAAGATAACATGAGTTTTTAAAAAATTAAAAATTTTACCCCTTTTTTTCAATAATAATACTAATAGTGAAAAGTTAAAGTTAGGGCAAGGTTGAGGGGCTTTTGACTTTGCTATTTCAGCTTCAAGTCGAAGGTGAAACACTCATAACCTTCTCCTTTTTCCTTCTCTAGCCTTTTTTCTCCCTATTGTACCCCTTGCTGACGTCTTTTTTTACGCCCAAGGGGTACCACCTTTCTCAAGCCTCGTTCCACAACCTCAACTTTGCGTCCACAGAACGACTTTTTATTAGGAGTACTCGCATTTGCCTGGACCGCCTGTAATAGGCTTGCTCGACAGTGGGGCTGGAAAACTGTGGCAAAACCACCACAGAGTACAACCGGTTACCAACAGTCGGGTTTCAACGTTATGTGCCGGATAATATATCGACAGCGCACATCGTTGACCCTCGACGTCAAACCTTCCTATCGGATTACCTCATAAGTCGGAAAAAAAACCCAGGCTAACGGGGCGCGAACCAGCGATGTTTGGCTCGACGCGGACGCAGAGCCAGCTCTTTATCCAACTGAGCTACCTCCGTTGGTTTAATAATACAGTCGAACCTTGATAAGTGAGAGCTGCCTAACTGAGAAACCTCTATAAGTGAGAGTAATTTTCAGGTCCCGTCATTTTCACATGTAAAAACCTGTATAAGTGAGAATCTGTAAGTGAGAATTATTTTTCTTGATTAGATCTCTATAATTGAGAAAAGCGCCTCTCGGACCTCTATAGCTGAGAATTATTTTCTTAATGAGACCTCTATAAATAAAAAAGCGCTTTGCGGACCTCTATAAGTGAGAATCTTTTCTATATTATAATTTTCTAAAAGTCAATAGAAATTTAAACAGACGTGTGAGAATAAATGCTTTTTGTTGAAACTGCAATTGCACCTATCACACAAAAAAAAATTTTAGTTTCAAAACGATTGTCATAAGAAACATTTGCGAATCGATAACTTTATTTCGAATACATATTCAAAATGTCTAAGCAAAAATTTAAAGCTCTTTCGTTAAATGAGAAACTCATGGAATACCCCTTCCGAAAACCTTTTCTGCATTAGTCACTACTGTCTGGTCGTTTGTGTGTTCATAACAATACTATTTTCTTAAGAAGAGACACATTCTTACAGATTAATAAGTAGGTAGATATTTTGTTAAAGATTGTCGAAAGATTGTCTATCGAAATTTTCTTCATAAAAACGTTTATTTAATTGTTTTAGTACTGTATTGTACAAAGCGAGTTAACTACAAAAGTGATAAATCATTCCTTGTAGACGCATAAAACTCTATTATTGCTGCATTGCGCAAACGTGTCACATGACGGTCTCATTGATCAGTTGTCAGTTCAACCACAATATTGGATGTTTTATTCATCACAGAAGATACAGTCGTCAGCTTAACGCAACATCGTATTTATTCAAAAAACAAAGGAAGAACGCACCCATGCATAAACAGAGGCAAGAAAGTAACAATTCAGAAAGTAACCTTTTTTATCAAATTTCAAATTGTGTTTATAATATTAAATTAAATTAATAACTATTTTAATTTTATATCATTTTGAACGGCTTTTCTATACAGATGATATTCTTATCGGACAAAAGTTAATAATTTGAAATATTGATGCTGTTGGCATTTAAAATTTTATAAAAAAGGTTAATTTCTGAATTGTTACTTTCTTGCCTCTTTTTATAGATAGGTACGTTCTTGCTTATTTTGTTTGAATAGGTGTCTTCCTGCTTTGTTTTTTGAATAAATACGATGTTGCGCTAAGCCGACGCTATGTGATCAATCGTCCTTTTATATTCTTTAAATTATCATTGTACCGTATCATTGTATTTTTATGCATTTCAAACACATTAAAAACTTAACACTATCACTTTTTATTTCAATCACTTTGCAACCACTGTCAGTTCATGGGGCACTTTTTAAACGATAACAGTTTTTAAATATCTTTACAATATTACATTTCGATTTTAACATTTTTTTAAACTTCTTAAACTCTGTTACCTAATTAAATACTTTATAGATCCCTTTTTAAAAGTCAACACTTTTTAAATATGTTTACACTAACACTTTTTACTTTAAAAATTTTTTAAACACTTTTCAAACTCAGTTACTTTAATGAACACTTATTATGCCTTCAGAGACTTCCAAACAACTCTATCTAAACACTAATTGAGGGTCCGAATTCCATAAGGTGTTACGCGTGACTTTCGTTGGCCCCTCGTTCAGTGAGTTCTCGCTAAAACGAGTGTATAATAACTATAAAAAAAAAAAAAAAAAAAAAGGCTAAAACTTTAGGCTAAAAGTAGTGGGTATTGCTATAAGAATCATGCCCAATAACGTTCTCTATATTTTTCTTGTAATCTACACGTGAAAATACATACGTGTACCAAATTTCAGCACCCTAAGTCAAAAACTTTGCAAGTTCAGAGAGGGGGGGGGGGAGACACGATTTTGGATACGGACGCAAGAGTCTCACCATAAGGGTTTCGTTTTGACACTTCGTGTCAGCAACCCTAAAAATAAACAAAATTTAAATCGACTTTGTTCTCTGCGGCTGATTTAGACGACATTGTATAAAACACGTTGTACTGAGCTCACTCACTCAAGAAATATCTAGAGAAACCAGTGGTTGCTCGCGCGAGGTGACGCTATTCGAGCGCGCGCGGGTATTTGAGATGTATTATTGACAAAAGTATTTAGAGTTCGACTCTAATTTTTACATATCTTATAGGAAAAAAGTCAAGCTTTCCATTGAGATAGGTTAAAATTTTTTTAAAAAATCCAATTTCAAGATACAATCAAATTAACACTTTGACCTTGAATTTCAAGGTCAAATTTTCTTTTTACAAAAAAACGTTTATTATAATCGAATAGCCTGTAAAAAAACTTTAAAAATCACTATATATTAACTTTTATGCAATCTACTTAGAAATATAATAAATTTAAAAGACTACATTTTAAAAAAATTCAAAACTTTAAAACTGTGTAACTCAAAAACTATTTCATGGAATTTGAAAATATTTGGTATTTACACTTCCACTAACAATGGAAGCACTTTAGCAAAGTTTGAATAAATTTTATTTTTTGACCTGGACAGTTAAGGAATTTTGTCCCATATACATCAACACCTAGTGGACTTATTATCAAAATATTAAAAATTAAATTCTTTACTATTTATCTATAAACAAAAAACACATCGCTTTTTAAACTGCTACCTTTATTGGGTTATGTAGGGGAGAGTGGCCATCAACGTACCGGGGTTTTTTCAAGGTCATGTTATTTATTCAATTTCACTAATTTCAATCACTTCTTTGCATTAATATAAAACTACAACACTTCTCTAGGTAATGCACACATATTATACCCGATTTATTTTGATTAAATAATAAAATTTAGGATTTTTCTAAACTAACAAGCTATTTTCATTTTCAACAACCTGGGTACACAATGAACCACCTCTATAAAAACACTAAAAATGTTCAACAATAATAATATTGCATTTTCATTTTGTAAAAAAACTTATTTTCTATCAAATACTATAAAAAATTATTACTTAACACTTTTTAATTCATAATGTATAACATAAATATACCTCAAATTTAAGTTAACTAGCTAAAATGGCATTTTAGTTTTGCTATGTTGAGAAGAGTACTGATAACAATCGCTGTTACATGCTGTACGCATGCCTAGTTTTATAATCAGGCATACCACTCTGGAAATCGAAAATACACTGAAATTCCAGGTGGTTCATTGTTCCCTGGTACATTGAATCAACATGACATTTGCAAAAAAAATGGTTTTTATAACTTAATGCAATATTTCAAAATCTTTTTCTCATTAGAATATTGTAGTTCAGGCCAGATACAAAATAAATCGTAAGTTCATTTATTTTTAAATTGCCTTATTTCAATTAAAAAACGTGTTTGTATTTTAGGTAAATTTTTTCTTCAGAGCATCAAAAACAGTTTTTTTCAGTTTTCTCTATAAAGAATAAATCCACATGTCTCAAATTTATGGACGTAGTGTGTTTATGCAAACTTTATTTATATTTAAAATTAGGAGAATTTTTATTAAATTGTTTCTGAGAAAATTGAAATGGTTCATTCAAAAAACTGGTACATTGATGGCCACTCTCCCCTACGTTTTTTTCATTTTTTTAATGGCTTAAAATATACTATAACATCCCTAGGTTGATAATCAATAAAGTCCTTGCGTGAAAACAACTTGGAAATTTTCTTGAAATCAATTTTTCTGGAGCTATTCCGAAGTGCAAAAATAGGAAATTGTAATTTCAAACGTGTTTTTCTCGACACCATGTTTTGTAAATCGGCGAGCTGTAGAACTTAAAGAGTTTTCATCCGATAGACTTGAAAATTTAACTGTAACTTCTTAATTTGATTATCTAGTGAAGTTCACACGATTTTTATGAGGGATAAATAGAATTTTTTCTATAAACAATAAAAGTCGGTTTTTTGGGGGTCAAAAATGCGATTTTTTTAACTCTCACAATTCTGAAAAAATTGCTGTTTTTCGCATTCTGAAACGAACATCTCTATTAAGTAAAAAACAGAAATAAAAATATTTTCTTGCATTAAAAAAAATTAAAAGTAAAAAATCGGGCAAGTTCGAGTTACACTCGCACTAAAATCGAGGGTTCCGTACACAAAACAAAATAATTTTTAATATATTTGATGCTATTAAATATATAAATATATTATACATATTATATATAATATAATATATAAAATATAATATATAATGAATTTTTTATACAAAATGGACCACCCCCCCCCCCCTATCTTCCAAAATATTTTACTTAGAGAGTTCAAATTTTGTACAGGAATGTATTTTCAGGTGTAAATTACATAAAAATTATAGAGAACGTGATGGTGATTGCGCTGTAAACGAAAAATCCAGAGATTTTAGCAAATATCCATAAAAAATACTCAAAAATCATTTTTTTTCCTTAACAACGCTATGATCAACTTCTACAATCATGTTCTCTACCATTTTTCTGTAATCTACACGTGAAAATACATTTGTGTACCAAATTTGAACTCTCTAAGTCAAATTGTTTAGAAGTTATGGGAGGGGGGATACGGTCATTTTTTATCATTTTTTGTAAATCGTTGGTTTTTGCTTAAAAACACTATGATAACGATCTGCAACAAAGTTCTCTACAGTTTTTCTGTAATCTATATGGCAAACTACATATGTATACCAAATTTCAGCACTCTAAGTACAATAGTTTGGCAGATATGGAGGTGGCATTGTACACTTTTAGTGCATTTTTACTAAAAAAATGACCGTATCCCCCCCCCCCCTTATCTTCCAAACTATTTGACTTAGGATGCTGAAATTTGGTACACGTATGTAGATTTACGTGTAGATTACAGGAAAATTATAGAGAAAGTCATGATTATAGCGCTGTCAAAGTTATAACACTAAAATATGGCCCATATGTTAAAAAAATGCTTAAAAATATTGTTATTTCCTTGACAACGCTATGTTCAACACATACAATCATGTTCTCTATAATTTTCCTGTAATCTATACGTGAAAATACATTTGTGTACCAAATTTGAATTCTTTAAGTCTAATAGTTTGGAAGTTCAGGGGGGGGGGGGGGGATACGACCATTTTTTAGCATTTTTTAAAAAAAATCGTTTTTTTCTGCTGAAAAACGCTATGATAACAGCCTGCAACAAGGTTTTCTATCGTTTTTCTGTAATCTACACGTCAAACTACATATGTGTACCAAATTTCAGCACTCTAAGTATAATAATTTGGCAGATAAAGGGCAGGAATGGTACAAATTAACGCATTTTTTCAAAAAAATGACCGTATTCCCCTCTTATCTGCCAAAATATTTGACTTAGACAGTTCAAATTTGGTACAAAAATGTAGTATCATATGTAGATTACAGAAAAATTATAGATATTGTTGTGGTGATAGCGCTGTCAAAGAAATGGCAAAAGTTATCAGCCAAAAAATATCAAAATTTCTCAAAAATCTTGTTATTTTCTTGACAACGCTATGATCAACCCCTAGAATCATGTTCTCTATAATTTTCCTTTCATCTACACGTGAAAATACATATGTGGGCCAAATTTGAACTTTCTAAGTCAAATAGTTTGGCGGTTAGGGGGGGGGGATACGATTTTCGACAAAGTCTTGCCAATAGGGTTCCGTGCGTACACTTGTGGTGTACGGAACCCTAAAAAGAAGGAAAAATATAAACTCATAAAATTGTTATTCAACTAACAATTTCTTATCCTTTCTGAAAAAGACAGTTTTAGAAAAACTCGAATACCAGAGAACATGGTCTTATTAATGACTAGTGCCAAGGAGGATTGGCGACACATCAAGACCTTCATACAATATATTATGAGGGTTAAAGATGTTGATGACCGCCAGCGGAGGTAGCTTCCGTAGACTAAGTTAAGAAGAGATGAATCACTTGTCGACATTTTGAGTATTTTTCACTCACTGATTTGGTTCTTTGTCAGTTAGTGTGTCATGACCAACGTTTACCAACGTTCAATAACCGTTCTAAGGTTACTGTTGTTAAAAAAGTATCGATTCTTAAGAATCAATTACTTAAAAAAAGAATCGATTAGGAATCGATTATTTAAAAAAAGAGTCGAAGGAATCGAGTAGAATCGTTAAATGGCGCTAAATTTTAAATTTCTTATTTAATAATAGCACTTATATTTCATTTCCTTGTTCGAAGATATTTACTTGTAGTACCGCTACTTGTCGCCAGGTGACGCCACATTTAGAGATAAAATAAGAGAGAAGTGTCTCTCTCTGTCCAACCCTTGAGCTCTCTATCGGCTTCCCTTCCCTGCTTCATTAGTTTCTTGGCGTCAGTGGACGACACATTAGGCTTTCGAAAGTTTTATAATTTAAAGTAAAAATAATGGCTACACTGAAAAAATTTTGGGCCGGCAAACCACTCAGGGCTGGTCGCGCTGCCTTCCACACTTGAGAGAGCTCTGACGCACTATTTTTGGTATCTCAGACGTACCACACTGGTAAGGCTGAGCTCTCACAGGCAAGGGTAGATTTTCCCGTGCCGTACCAATGAAAAGGGATTGCTGCTTGCTCACATTGGGTCGTCAGCTTACCCACATTAAGAGCTCTGGCGACCCAAACAGAGGTGAGCAGGTGTACTTGATTTGGTAAGGCAGACTTACTTGCAGGTACGTCTGCCCGCCCAAATTTTTTTCAGTGTACTAGAGAAGAAATACTGGATAGACTTTAACAGGCAGAGAAAGAGATGAACCAGGCGTTTGCAGTTTTGGAAGAATTCGACAAAAACACTGAAAATTCAGACCTGGAAGTGGAAGGTAAATTTGCTTCTCTGTTTTAGGTGCCATCATGGACGCGGCGCACGCTTTAGAATTAAATAAAATAATCTTCCCGGCTGAGTTTCAACCTAAAATTGAAATCATAGCTAACTAATTAGAGCCGATTCTTAAACTTAAAGTCAGAAACGAGGGCCAATTTTAATTTGAATAATATGTTTTTTCAGACGTTTTGAATCAAGACAAAATGACAGAGGTCGTGAACTCACAGGAGGAGGAGCACGACCCGCCAGAAATGATGGAAGATAAGGCTGTTTTTTTTCTTGGAGAAAATCCAGCGGGAACATCCGCTTCTGAAATTAACCTCTGAGAGGACGTAGCTGCGAGAATTAAAGCCTAGACCCTGAAAGGTTTACCCACAAAGGAAGAAAAAGAAAATCTATTGAAATCTATTCCCAGAAAAGGGAACCTTTTCTTAGAAGCTCCTTTATTGAACGAAGAAGTCTTAGTAGACCTTCATCCAAAAGCGTTATCCAGAGACGATTACTTCAGAGATTATCAAAATCTCACAGGGTCTGCCTTATCTAGGGTTTCTGAAGTTATGAATATGGTTCTCGTAGAGGAGGATCTGGAAAGAGAGACCGTGTTGAGTAGCCTTTCCAACTCTATTAAGGTTTTGTCTCACTTATTTTTCTCTTTAACCCAAGCTAGAAAGTCCTTCCTGGTGGGAAAATATGAAGAGAAAATTCAAAAAATATTAAAGACCATCGAACCAACGTCTCATTTATTTTGAGACAACCTTAAACTCGTAATCGAAAGCTCTAAAGCTATGGAGAAGGTCTCGAAAGACCTGAAACCTAAGCTTCCATTAAAACCTTCGAATTTTTTAAACTGGAGGGGCTCCAACGTCAGGAAGGAGGTGGGACGTGGGAGCTTCAGGGGCCTTCACAATCGACAGAACACCTCAAGACTGGGCAACTTCTACAACCGACAGAGACCTTACCCAGCAAAGAAATTCTACACACAAACACAACCGCAGCAACAACAACAGCGCAGATAACGTCGAAAGAGGCAAGTACAGCAGCTAGGTTAAAATTTTTCCAAGATAACTGGAAATCAATAACAGAAGA
This sequence comes from Ganaspis brasiliensis, assembly GCA_037103525.1. Classification (NCBI taxonomy): domain Eukaryota; kingdom Metazoa; phylum Arthropoda; class Insecta; order Hymenoptera; family Figitidae; genus Ganaspis; species Ganaspis brasiliensis. The sequence goes on from JAZKLR010000018.1 coordinate 1,952,297, forward strand.
CCGTTTTGCCCTGGACACTATCAAGGGATATAAAATTGTCTTAGAAAATAGGGTTTATCAAACAGTAGAACCCCTCCCTTACAGATTTCAGTCCTGATCTAGACTCGGCTATTAATAAGTTAATTGCTTCAAAAGCTGTCGAAAAATGTAATTTTGAAAAAGGTCAATTTGTTTCCTCCTTTTTTCTCACCCCGAAATCTGACGGCACTAAAAGATTTATTTTAAATTTAAAAATTTTTAATGATTTTGTAAAAAAGGAACATTTTGAGTTAGAAGATTTAAGAACAGCAATTAATTTATTAAACAAGGATGATTATATGTGTAGGTTAGACCTAAAGGACGCAAACCTTTTAGTTCCAATAGACGAGAACGATAAAAAATACTTAAGATTTAATTATGGAGGTCAACTTTTTCAGTTTAACGCTTTACCTTTTGGTCTTTCATCGGCCCCTTTTACCTTCATTAAATTAACAAAACCGATAGTTAACTGGCTGAGGGAAAGAAATGTAAGGGTAGTAGTTTATTTAGATGATTTTCTAATACTTGGTAACACAGTGAAAGAATGCTTAAATAGCTTAAAATTAACAATTTCAATTTTGGAATTCTTAGGTTTCATAATAAATTGGCAAAAAAGTGAACTTACTCCAACTAGATATTGTAGATTTTTGGGAATGATTATTAATTCTGCAGACCTAATACTAGAATTACCACAAGAAAAACGTTGGAATTTTTCTGATGCGTCAGGCACGGGTTGGGGTGCAACTCTAGGGGACGAAAAAGCTAGCGGTTTTTGGAATAGTTCAGAAAGAGAGATGCCCATTAATTACCTAGAACTAAAAGCTGCATTTTTAGCCCTGAAATGTTTTGCAAATAATATGTTCGGAAAACAAATATTATTGCAAATAGATAATGTGACAGCCTTAGCCTATATTAATAAAATGGGAGGAACAAAACACGAATATTTACATGTCATTACCAAACAGATTTGGGAGTGGTGTAGAAGTAGAGAATTATGGGTATTTGCAGAATATATTGCTTCAAAGGAAAATGTGTCAGACGAGGGATCTAGATTATCAAATATTGATACTGAATGGGAACTAGCAGAATACGCGTTTCAGGAAATTATTAAAAAGTTTGGTACCCCCGAAATAGATTTATTCGCGTCACGAATAAATTCAAAGTGCAAAAAGTATTGTTCGTAGGACAGAGACCCTGAAGCTTTTGCGATTAACGCGATGACGATTAATTGGAAAAACGAATTTTTCTACGCATTTCCCCTATTTTCTTTAATTGCTAGAATTCTAAAAAAAGTGAGAGACGAGGGATCCACGGGAATTTTAGTGGTTCCTTATTGGACAGGGCAAGCTTGGTTTCCAGACTTTAATCGTCTTCTTATATCAGACTTACTGATTTTTACTCCGGCTAATAACTTGCTAAATTCACCTTGCAGGAACCTTGCGCACCCCCTGTCTTAAAGTCTTACCCTGGCGTTGGGGGTTGTCTGCGGCAGGCATTTCAGAAGAAGGGTCTAGACAACGATACAGTAGAGATCATGATTGCTTCTCTAACCCTTAGCACAAAAAACAGTACAACGCTGGATTAAAATATTGGTGGGAATTCTGCAGAGAGAAAAGTACCAGTCCGTTTAACGCTAAAAAGGAGACTTCAGACAGCTCTCTTCTCCGTCGTTTTTTCAAAGGTGTATTTAAATTACGTCCCCAGACACCTAGGTATAATTCTACCTGGGACGTAAATTTGGTGCTGGATAAAATTAAAGAATGTGGCCCTAATGATACACTAGATCTGCGAAAATTAACTCGAAAGTTGGTAATGCTGTTGGCACTAGGATCGGCCTTCAGAGTGCAGAATTTATATTTGATAAAGATCGATAACATCATAACAAAACAGCAGGGAGTAGAAATCCGAATCAGCGACCCGATCAAAACGTCTCGCCCTGGAGCTCCTCAACCACACGCATTTTTCCCGTTTAATTTAAAAGAGCCAAATCTCTGCATAGCAAGAACAATTCTTCTCTACCTAGAAAGGACAAAGGATATCAGGAATAAAGCCAATCAACTGCTTCTCTCTTTCAGAGATCCTTACGGAGCAATTGGAACCCAAACAATTAGCCGGTGGTTGAAGGAGGTAATGCAAGAGTCAGAAGTTGATAAGGAGTTTAAAGCTCATAGCATCAGACACGCGTCAACCTCTAAAGCCTGGTCGAAGGGGCTATATATCAACAAAATTAAAGAAACAGCTGGCTGGTCCAAAAACTCGTTGACCTTCTCAAAATTCTACAAGCGACCAATCAGAAAAATGAGAAACGATTTCGTTGAAACAGTAATCCAATGAACCAAGAGCAGTTCGGGCACATGTCATTTTACTTTCCGTACATAGATAATCCTTATTTTCATTTTCTTCTTAAATACTCATAGTTAAGTTCAGTTCGTGTTTATATTATTTTCCTTCTTAATAGTCATAGATACGTCGAGTACGATCTTTAAGAATAAGTTTCTAAGTCATTAAAAATGTAATTTCAGTTTGGATCCTTTTCTTTTAAATGTTTAAATAAAATTACGTATTGGAAAATCCTCGTTTTGAAACTCTAAGCATCTACAAGTAAATATCTTCGAACAAGGAAATGAAATATAATTAATGATTAAACGAACTTACCTTGTGAAGTTCGATCATAATTATATGAATAAACTTGTTCGAAGATATGACCATAACCCACAAAAAAAAAAAAAAAAAATCCCACCCTTTTAAACATTTAAAAATTACCTCTAAACTAAATGAAGCAGGGAAGGGAAGCCGATAGAGAGCTCAAGGGTTGGACAGAGAGAGACACTTCTCTCTTATTTTATCTCTAAATGTGGAGTCACCTGGCGACAAGTAGCGGTACTACAAGTAAATATCTTCGAACAAGTTTATTCATATAATTATGATCGTACTTCACAAGGTAAGTTCGTTTAATCATTAATTTACATTACACTTTACATTACATTAATTACTTAAAATTATTTAATTATATGAAAATTGTAATTTTTGAATTTCTAGTTAGACTTATAGTTTTATTTTTAATAATTAATAAATATAATATTCATAAAAAAAGATAAAATAATATAATCTATGAAAAGTTAAAAATGTCTATATTTATCAATAATTTTATAATTATTATCCTTTAAAATATTAAAAAGTTTCATCTGTGTTTAACATCTTCAGAATTTGAAAAAAAGAAAAAGAAACTGAAAAACGGTGAGAAAGACAAAGATATCTATTCGATTCGATTCCACAGTGGGCCAAAAGACCAAAAACTTTGTCCAAAAGTCATTGAAAGATTTTTCAAAATGCAATATAGTATCATCATATAGATAAGTGAAAGTAGTTATTTTGTAAATGTTATAAGTCTTAATAAAATATTTAAGCTTGTATAATAAGTTAATATAAGTGTAAGGCTTAAACGATCACCATATAGCTATTGTTTTAAACTGTCACTGTTTTACTGAAATGTAGTATCTGTCATTAATTATATTGCATTTTCTCATTAGTTGCAATCATGCAGTATGTGAAAATAGTCAATAGCTGAAAAAATAAATCTGATGTTAGAGATATTGAGAATAATTGTGAAAAATTTCGTTTTTCTTTGCTACTTGTTAATACGCCGATTGAGCCTTGCGCAATACTCCACAAGCTATTAACAATTTCTTTACATTAACGTCTTCAGTAGTTCATGTGTAACAAGCTAAAGGTGCGGTTTGCTGCGGTTTTTCATTTTCTTTTTTAAAAAAATGAAGTTTTACTGATCTATAAAATTTTTAAATTATAATTAATTTAATTATTTAAAAAAAAACTAAATTTAATCGTAATAAATTAACCCCCTTTGAATGTGGATTTGACCCATTATCCTCAATACGTTTACCTTTTTCAATTCAATTTTTTTTAATTAGAATTATTTTTTTCAAGGATTCGAATTACCAAAAGTTTCAATAACTTTCGAAGGAATTGTCAAATTTTGATCTTTTTTTTTTAATCTGAACTAATTTTTGTTGACAATTCCTTCGAAAGTTATTGAAACTTTTGGTAATTCGAATCCTTGAATTCAATTCTGTCGCAAGAGCTCTAGCGCGGCATCGAATACCCCCACCACCGTCCACCTTGACGGCGCCAACTGCTACCCCTACTTTGATAGCAATATTTAGCAATAATAATATGAGTAACAACTTCGTCGATTTTTTAACAGCTAATATATGTTATCTTGTAAACATCCTGTGAGTTTGACTTTTAACAGTTAAAAACGACAGCGTCAGTATTTTTCTAAAAAAAAAAATAATTTTTTTTATCCCCCTAATTAAGATAGAACAAAATTTTTTTTTTAAAAGTTGCATAAAAACATGTACTTTACGATCCAATTTCAACCCATGTCATAACATAATTATTCACAAAGTTATTCCATTTGTTTATAACGGGTAAATTTTTGACACCCCTTTTTTGAGACTTATTGTTAACAAATTGTTATGCATAAAAATGTATATGTTAATATTACTCTCCGGGAGTAAAATGAGTCCATTGTAGTTCAAATGCAATAAGCCAGAAAAATATTATTTACATCTGCATAAAACAGTTTTTTTAAATAACAAATGTAATTGGAATAAAACTATTCATCCGATCGGGTTAAAATTTATCACACTTCTTAAGAGGGACAAGAGGCAAACTTTTACATCATTTGACAACTGTTACTTAATTATTTAAAAAGTTATTAAAGATAAAAAAATCTCTTTTTTAAGTGGTTTTTAAAATTTTTTGAATAAAGAAATTACTTGATCTTGACTTCATGATAGTCAATTTTTTTGTTTTTTTAAGGTCTATCTTTTTTATTCAAAGTTTTTTCTTGTCAAGAAATTAGTTAAGCAACAATAAAAAAAAAACCCTATTTATCCAACTTCTACAATTGTTTATGCAAAACGATACGGGTAAAAAAAGTCCGAAACACAAATGTTTTCATTTTTTTGACCCGCTCTTTCCAAAAATCGTTAAATGGTTCCTGTTCCGATTTTCCGCGTTTCCATGGGTCTTTGGGATAGAATTACTGGACTATTGGCTCTTGGGATACCAATTCATTGTTTAAAACTGCTCTCGCAACGTACCGAGGCAAAGCCCCACTACCCCTCAGACACAACACTGAAGGCCGGCGTCGTTGCACGAACTTAATGCCAGGTGTTCATCACAGAGGCCTTGCAGAGACGTGCAGAGACGCAAACGGGTACTAATGGTAATGTCTTCACAGATGTCACCACCGACTTGACTTGGGATACCTCGGGCTTGCCACACCCATAAGGGAGGTAGTCAGAGGTAGTGAAGTACGTCTCCACCTTGAGGTCACAACAATGGTCCGCGAGGCTCTCACCCTACCCCCCATCTGAAAGTGGGGCCCTCCTCGACCCGATATCTGACGCGCTCTGTAACTCTGTTTTAATCCCTGTGTGTGATTAACCCTTTAAGGACGGGACGGACAATTTTTTGTACTCATTTTTAACGTTAATTTTCTCTATTTTTGAAGGTATACAAAATTATAGGAATCACATTTCTGCGTATTTTTTATCGCTCTTTCAGAATCTGTTATCAAAATTTCAACAAACAAGAATTTCAAAAAGTTATGGACTCTTTTTTTAAAAAAATGTGAAATTTTGACAATTTTCTTTAAAAAATGATTTTTTTTCATATTTTCAATAATCCGAAAAATGTTTTAACTTAAAATATCGCGTCCGTAATATCCAAACTTGAAAGTGGCGAACCGTACTTTTGAAAATTTCAAGATGGCGGATCCAAAATGGCGTCCAGCGAATTTTTTTTTTAATACATGAGCACATAGTGTACATTAAAAAAAAAATTATTTTTATGACACTAAGTGTCTAAATGTTTTTTGACTATCCGATCACGAATCTAAAGTCAGATTTCAAAAATTCAAAATGGCGGATCCAATATGGCGGACGATATTTTGGAATTCGATCGGATTTGTTAGAAAAATTTTACTCGGGGTTTTTTAAGGTCGCTAATTACGAATCTTATGTCAAAATTTAAAATTTCAAAATGGCGAATCCAATATGGCGGACGATATTTTGAAAATCGAGCGGATTTGTTTGAAATTTGTTAGTCGGGGTTTTTTGGGGTCGCTGATCACGAATCTCAAACACTGAATGGAAAAAAAATGCATTGCCGACAAGAGTTCAATAAATAAGTCAAAACGACTGATCCAAAATGGCCGACGATATTTTGAAAATCGTTCAAAGTTGGTATTGAAACTTGTTTCTCGAATATTTTGGGTTTGCTGATCACGAATTTGATGTTAAATTTAAACAAAATTTTAATGACAGATCCAAGGTGGCTGATGGTGTTTTGAAAATCGATGAGATTTTTTTAAAACCATCTGATTGAATGTTTCACGTCATTTAGCCATTAAAAGTATTTTAATGTTGCCCGACTCAAACCACGAGGAGATAAACGTAAAGTGAAGAGCCATTTTTTTTGTAATTGTATTTATTTTATTTTTTTTGTATTTTATAAAAATTTTATATAAACGGAACAAAGACAGTAATTTAATATTCGTGAAATTTTTCAAAACAATATTTACAGAAATAATCAGTACACCTTTTACAAAAGTTTTGTGTGCGTATTGAACACTTGTCAACAATGCATTTTCTTTTTTTTCCATTTAATGTTTGAGACGGGAAACGTTAAAATACTTTTATTATACCTAAAGGACCTTAAATATTTAATCAGATGGTTTCAAACAAATCAGATCGATTTTAAAAATATCGTCTGGCATATTAGATACGCCATTTTGAATTTTTAAATTTTAACATCGGATTAGTGATCAGCGACCCCAAAAAACCCCGAGGGACCATCCATAAACCACGTAGCCTGCTTTGGGGGGGGGGAGGAGGTTCGGTAATGTGCTACGTTAGACCACATGGGGGGAGGGAGGGTTTTGAGTCTGAGCAACGTAGCTTTGTATTTTTATTTGACATACATTTTTTTGAAATTACGCGAGCAGCTCGAAAGTCAATTCGAGAAAATCGCCCGTTAAAAATGCAGATGACTAAAAACTAAAAGTTTATTAAAATATGTGGAAGTATTAAACAAATGTTGCGATAGTGAGAGATGACCAAAGAATATATATATTTATTATAAAATTATATTATATGGATATATATTGATAAAAATATATAGTGATAAAAAAATTAGCTATTCTATTTCAAAACGTTCCACTAGCAAAAGACTATCGCGTGAAAAGGATTTTTTAATTCGGTTTAATTTAATTAAAACTAAATTAAAAATAAAATGTAATAGGCCAATTTGAAAGAGAATTTATCAAGCTTTAAAATGATACGAAACTTTTTTTAAAACAATTTTAATTTCATGTAAAATTTTAGGTTTAAAAATTTCAAACATTAATATCTCAAACCACTCCCTCTTGGAATTCGATGTCACTTGTACTAAAATAATGTTTAAAATTTCTATTTTTTACTATGTAAAGACCATAATGGACATTTCACGGGATTTAGAAAAAAAATCATTAAAAAACCAATTTATTTAATCTGACTTTAATTTGAAGTCGGGTAGTATAACCATTCTCATGGTAGAATTCGTTTGTTTTTCTGTTTCTATTAATATTGATATGTCAAATGAAATAAAATGATTTTTTAATAAATTTTATTTCTACGAACTCCATGAAAAGTCCATTATGGTCTTTACATAGTAAAAAATAGAAATTTTAAACATTATTTTAGTATAAGTTACATCGAATTCCAAGAGGGGGTGTTTTGAGATATTAATGTTTGGAATTTTTAAACCTAAAATTTTACATAAAATTGAAATTGTTTTAAAAAAAGTTTAGTATCATTTTAAATGTTAAAATTTTATTGATTATTTTTAGAAAAGAGATTTTAATATAGAAAAAAAGAAAAAAGCTACGTTCCATTAGGTAGGGGGGGGGGGAGGGGGTTCGGTAATATGCTACGTTAAGCTACGTGGGGGAGGGGAGGGGTCGAAAAGTTTAAAAATCGGAGCTACGTGGTTTATGGATGGTCCCCGACTAACAAATTTCAAAAAAATCCGATCGATTTTCAAAATATCGTCCGCCATATTGGATCCGCCATTTTGAAATTTTAAATTTTGACATAAGATTCGTAATCAGCGACCATAAAAACCCCCGAGTAACAATTTTCAAACAAATATGATCGAATTTTAAAATATCGTCCGCCATTTTGAATTTTTGAAATCTGACTTCAGATTCGTGTTCGAAGAGTCAAAAAACATTTAGACACTTAGTGTTATAAAAATAATTTTTTTTTTAATGAACCGTACACTATGTGCTCATACATTAAAAAAAAAATTTCGTTGGACGCCATTTTGGATTCACCATCTTGAAATTTTCAAAAGTACGGTTCGTCACTTTCAAATTTGGATATTACAGACGCGATATTTTAAGTTGAAACATTTTTCCAATTATTGAAAATATGAAAAAAAATCATTTTTTAAACAAAATTGTCAAAATTTCACATTTTTTTTTAAAAAAAAGTCCATAACTTTTAAAAATCTTATTTTTTTTTTTTGAAATTTTGATAACAGATTTTGAAAGAGCGATAAAAAAAACGTCAGAAATGGTGATTCATGTAATTTTGTATACCTCCAAAAATAGAGAAAATTAACGTTGAAAATGAGTACAAAAAAGTGTCCGTCCCGTCTTTAAAGGATTAAGCAAGGCATGCAATGTCCGCCAAAGGGGACCAGGGCGACCCTAGGAGCCGATGGTTGTATTGCTTCCAGACAGGCTCCTCACGAAAGTTGATCCTCCGTCGGAGGATACCGCCTGAAGGCGGTACGTTGAAAGGGGCTCTCCCTGGGGGTGGTTTTAAGGCCCCTAGTAAGGGTGTGCTTTTTAGCAAGTCGGTGTAAAAAACTTAGGAAAAAAGATTAATTGGAGAGAGACGTTTTGTACCGGGAAGAAGGTTTGGTGAATTCCTGGTCGTGGTTTGCACAAGTTAGTAGTTTTGGGGATTCAAGACAACTGTCTGACATAGTCAATTCTTGAAAAATGTGATTTCTAGAAAAACGCGTTTAAAGTTTATAGAACGAAGTATCAAAAATTTTTACAAAAAACGAATTAGATTCGCTTAAACATAGATAATATGGAATTTTTCGGGCGTGGAAAACGGATCATATCTCTGTTAAGTATTGTTGAAATAAATTGAAACTTGATATAGTAATTCAGTATATAATATGGATGGCTATAGTCAAATTTTTTGAACTGGGCTGCCTAAAACAAATAGTCGAATTTCCAAATAGTCGAATATTTATTTTATAGAAATTTCTAAATGATCGAACATCCAAATGGACGAGTCTCCAAATGGTCGAATGTTCATTAGGTTGAATTCCCAATTTGTAGAATCTTACAATTGATGAATCTTTAAAATGCCAAATGTCTATTTTGTTGCATATCCAAATTGTCGAATCTCGGAAATCTCGAATTTTCAAACTGTCGAATATCTATTTTGCCGAGTTTCCGAATTGTCGAATATTCACTTTGTCGAATTAAAGAAAGTCTAATGTCCATTTTGACGAATTTCGAAATTGTTGAATATCCATTTTGTCGAGTCTCCACATTGTCGAAAGTCCATTTTGTCGAATATCCATTTTGTCAAATTTCCAAATTGTCGAATATAGACGAAGTTTTTAATGCACATTTAAATAAGAAAACCCATCTGTTTTTCTTCTGCACATATCACGTGGATTTTGTGTCTCAGAAAGTTTTCTTATATCTTTTTCTTAAGTTGGTTAATTTATTTAAATTTTTGATTTTGGATAGGTACTTATCGTAATAACCCTATATATTTAACATATAATAATATTCAAAAATGTTTTTATTGATAAATAAAAAACAATTCCATCTAGTAATCATTGTATGAAAAATTAATTCTTAGAAAAATTTGTCTGGATAAATATTAAAACTTAGCTCATTAGCCAAATTTTTCGTCTACATTGATTTTTATTGATATTGTGTGTGTACAAAAATTTTTACAGGATCTCAAAATTTTATTTTTCCGACATGATATGTAGAGTTATCGTTAGAGAATTCGATATGGGTAAGAATTCCTGAACTGGCCCTCTCACTTCCGTTTGGATTTTGCAAAATTCGAATTTTTTCAAAAGTTATTAACAATTAAACTTTTTTGCAACGTTTTAGAAAAAGTACAATATCTCGTGATTGGCAGAACTGATTTTAATAAAATTTGAAATGATAGTAATTAGTAATTAGTATCTCCCCAATAGAGATACTATTGCTTCATTTTGTATATTTTCTATTCTTCCTCTAAAAAATATTATAAACTTCCTATTTGTACTCTATGCACACATATTCAATAATATTAACGGAATTTGAGTATCATATTTATGAAGGAATTTAGTAATTCATACAAATCATGCTATAAGGTTTTGTAAATGTCAATGAATTTTTTTTTCGAGTAGAAAGCGCATTGAAACTTTTTTTCTCTTAACAAAATTTTCCAAAAGCTTAATTTCCTTCAATTATTTTACTAAATGTTAAATCATTTCTAGAAAACGTATTGACATTTATTTTCTTTTCAACTGAATTTCTGATTTTTCAATATCCTTCAATTCCTTTCTCGCTTCGGTTTTGTGATGAATTGAATCGAATAAGATCTTGTGTTTCTTTATGTTTGTCAGTGGAAATGAGCATGGGATCCAAATCAGGGATTCAATAAAATAAAATTTTTTAATTTAATATTTTCTATTCCAGCCTTCTTGCCGAGATAGAGACAGTTCGGTCTCGAAGTCGTTAACATCAAAATGCCGACAAGAAAACAAACCTCAATCAATTAAGAAACAAAATTGAAATTTTATTAGCGTAATCCTAAAACCCAAACAAGTATAAAATCTTTCTTTGAAAAAAGTAGGTAATTTAATTATTTCATGTGCAAATTACAATATGACTAATGTTTTTTAATATTTTAAATATATAAAGATTTATATCAACGTTGGAATAAAGGACGACTTTTAACAATATGTATACATATTTTATTTTATATCAGTTCCCCCGAAAAAATTTGTGTTAAGTGGGGAGCTCTTTTCCGCATTAACTCGAAATTCCGGTTAACCCATTAAGGACCAAATGTACAAAATTTGGCCATGAAGTTTGACAATTTATCTTAATGATAAAAGTTAAAGAGAAAAATTGTGCAATATTATTTTTTTTATAGTTTAGGAATCGCTCTTTCAAAGTCCGTATTAAAAATTAACATACGTTTATAAATAAACAAATAACAGGTACTTTTTTAATAAAAAACACAATTTTTTTTGTTTTTTTTTCTTGAATTATGAATGTTTTTCGACCCTTTATCGTAGAGAAAGATCTTTGAGTGCTACATATATCGTGACAAAAATGTCTGTTCGATCTTGTATAGATTATTTAATTAGAAATCGCCGCTATCGAATCACGTGTTCTTCGTATGAATATGTGCAATGCGAATTAGGTAGAAGAAGACCAGTCTCGCTAGAACCATGTAACATAAGACTGATTGATAGATCAATAAATCAATAACTTATTTTATTCATGAAAAACTGTGTCTCTTCATTTCATTTTGCAACGCATCACCTCTGATGCAACAAGGTCCAAGCTCTATGATAGGGGAATTTACGAATTTAAATTTCAAGATGGCTGACCCAAAATGGCGACTGAATTGGATTTTTCTTTATGAATTTATGGTAGGTTGTACGAAATCCTGGAATCGTGAAGGCTTTTCATAACATTGACTACATAGGGGTTTTCAAAGTTGCTGATAACAAATTTGAAGTCAAATTTCTAAAATTCAAAATTTCGGGTCCAATATGGAGGACGATTTTTTTAAAAATGATCTAATTGGCTTGAAAGTTGTTACTTAAGGGTTTTTGGGGTCACTCCTTATGAATCTGATATCAATTTTTCAAAATTCAAAATGGCGAATCCAATATGGCGGACGATTTTTTTTTAAATTGAAACTTGTTTATCAGAGGTTTTTGGGATCACTGATTACGAATCTGATATCAATTTTTCAAAATAGCGCATCCAATATGGCGGAAGATTTTTTTTAAAATGATCATATTGGTTTGAACTTGTTACTCAGGGGTTTTTGGGGTCGGTAATTGCAAATCTAATATCAATTTTTCAAAATTCAAAATGGCGGATCCAATATGGTGGACAATTTCTTTTAAAATTATCATATTGGCTTGAAACTTGTTTATCAGGCGTTTTTGGGGTCGCTGATTATGAATCTGATATCGATTTTTCAAAATTCAAAATTGCTGATTTAATATGGCCGACGATTTTTTTAAAAATGATCCAATTGGCTTGAAACTTATTACCCAGGGTTTTCTGGGGTCGCTGTTTGCCAATCTGATATCAATTTTTCAAAATTCAAAATGGCGGATCCAATATGGCGAACAATGTTTTTTAAAATGGACATATTAGCTTGAAACTTGTTACTTATGGGTTTTCGGGGTCGCTGATTGCGAATCTATAGTTGAATTTCTAAAATTCAAAATGGTGCATCCAATATGGCGGATGATTTTTTAAAAAATGATCCAATTTGCTAGAGACTTGTTACTCAGAAGTTTTTTTGGGTAAGTCAGACTTTCAACATTCGAAAAAGCGGATTTATTATAATAAATCTTCGCTTTTTTTCTTCTTCGGGTATCGTTTTGGATATACTCCAGCGCATGTTGAAAGTAAGGTCTCCTTTAGAATTGAGAAGCATTATGGAATTTATGTAAATATTCTTTTTATGTTTCACTTTAAATGTTGTACTAGTAGTTTTGGTACAAATAAACTCACCATTTTTTTTAGTGGTAGTAAAGTAATTATTCTGTAAAATTCAAAATTGCGCGGCTTTTTAAAGGACATTTATTATTTAAAAAATCATTTCTTTTCGCATTTTTCCAGCAGTAAATGTCATACAAATAAGAAACCATCAGAACCGCATAGCACCTACACTTTTATACCTTATTTATAATAAATTTTGTCTAACTGGTTTATTACGAAAACATTTTTTAAAGCATAATCAGTCAAAAAACTTTCCCTTCATTTCATTGGCAGTAATATCCATATTGGATCCGCCATTTTTAATTTTAGAAAATCATCTATAGATTCGCATTCAGCGAACCCGAAAACCTTTGAGTAACAAGTTTCAAACCAATATGATCATTTTAAAAATATCGTCCGCCATATTGGATGCGCTATTTTGAAAAATTGATATCAGATTCGTAATCAGTGATCCCAAAAACCTCTGATAAACAAGTTTCAATTTAAAAAAAAATCGTCTGCCATATTGGATTCGCCATTTTGAATTTTGAAAAATTGATATCAGATTCATAAGCAGTGACCCCAAAAACCCCTAAGTAACAACTTTCAAGACAATTAGATCATTTTTAAAATAATCGTCCGCCATATTGGATCCGCCATTTTAAATTTTAGAAATTTGACTTCAAATTTGTTATCAGCAACCTTGAAAACCCCTATGTAGTCAATGTTATGAAAAGCCTTCACGATTCAAGGATTTCGTACAATCTACCATGAATTCATAAAGAAAAATCCAATTCAGTCGCCATTTTGGACCAACCATCTTGAAATTTAAATTCTTAAATACCCCTATCATAGAGCTTCGACATTTTTGTCACGATATATGTAGCACTCAAAGATCTTTCTCTACGACAAAGGGTCGAGAAAAATTCATAATTCAAGAAAAAAAGAAGAAAAAAAACGTGTTTTTTATTAAAAAAGTACCTGTTATTTGTTTATTTATAAACGTATGTTAATTTTTAATACGGACTTTGAAAGAGCGATTCTTAAACTATAAAAAAATAATATTGCACAATTTTTCTCTGTAGCTTTTATGATTAAGATAAAGTGTCAAATTTCATGGCCAAATCTTGTACATTTGGTCCTTAATGGGTTAACACGAATGACTCTCTGTGCCCCTAAGTATACTTGATAACGAGGTTTTACAGTATATCAAATTGTCTAACGATAACATTACATTTTATGGTGTAAAATCGAAAATATGAAAATAAATACATTGAGATTTGGCGCCTGTCCATCTTAGGGTACATTACACCATTTTTTAATATCTAGTAAAAATTTGTACACAAACACAATATTAGTAAAATTATTTTAGAATATAATTGTACGATAAATAAATAATATTATAACGCTAAGCACTTATTCTTAATTACAAATTTAAATAACTTTACCAACTTAAGAAAAACTGTAACAAAACTTTTGTAGACACAAAATCACGTGGTATCTGTAGAAGAAAAATAAACTGCTTTTAGGGTTCCGTACACTGCAAGTGTACGCACGAAACCCTATTGGAAAGACTTTGTTAAAAATCGTATCCCCCCCTCCCTAGCCGCTAAACTATTTAACTTAGAAAGTTCAAATTTGGCACACATATGTATTTTCACGTGTAGATTAAAGAAAAATTATAGAGAATACGATTCTAAGGGTTGATCACAGCGTTGTTAAGGAAATAAAAAGATTTTTGAATATTTTTTATGGATATTGGCCAAAATCTCTTGATTTTTCCATGACAGTGTTATCACCATCACGTTCTCTATAATTTTCATTCGTGTACCAAATTTGAACTCTCTAAGCAAAATATTTTGGAAGATAGGGGGGGGGGGTGTCCATTTTTTATAAAAAATGCATTATATATTTGATAGTATTAAATCCATCTTGGGTCTAACTCCCCTAATGTTTTACAGTATTAAATTTTTTTTTGTAATAATTATTTTTTAAATTATTACTTAAGATTTTTACATATGTTTGTGTTGATGTCTATCAGTAACTCTTAACAAAAATAATACTCTAAAAAAAAAACCGGACAAGTGCGAGTTGCAGTAGCGAATCTACAGGGAGGGTTATGGAGGTCCTGATCCCCCCCCCCCACCACCGAGCCTTATATTTGTATGAGAGAGAAAGAGATAACACTAGAGATAACTATAGTGTTATCTCTTTCTATCTCATATGTAACCTCCTCCAAAAACCTTGTCTGGATCCGCCCATGGCGAGTTGGACTTGCGCACCGACGCGACGGTTCCGTACACTAATTTAAAAATGCATTGAAACATGTTTTAAATTATTTATATTTTTAATTAAAAGAATTAAATCAATTAAATTTTTAATTAAAAAAGGTATTCATTTATTGAAAATATACTGAGTATAAGCTGAGTTTTAAGTAATTCAAAATTTTAATTAGAAAAATAGTTACTTGTGGTACACGGCTTCTAAATTACATGAGTACCTAAGTGCCGTTTAAAAAAGCCATGCCTATAAAGTTTTTTGTCAACTCGCACCATGAGAAAGAGGTTATGGACGTTCAGCGACGCATGAATGTCTTGCTTACTGTACTAAGCGTAGGTCCGCCAGCCTGCTTAGTGGCCTAATCCAGTAAGTAGAAACGAAAAATGTCAGATATTGTATTCGCTTCAAAAAAGTTAACTTTTTTTTTCCAAATCTACAATTTTTTGAAAAAAATAGGGGAGAGTCGCCAGTTGTGAGACGGCTCCAGTTGTGAGACAGGCGAGATTTTTTAACACGAAATATAAGAAGGCTGATTGGTTTACATAAAAACATTTCTTTTTATACGAGCCAACTTTTTCGTGTACACCGAAGCGGATATATGTATTGTTTGTGTTAGATGCCAACACTGTGTGTGAGAATCGACTAAAAAACTTTTTTTCAATATGTGCAAAGTACTTTTATTTTAAGTTAATTATTTGGAAAAGCTAAATGTTATGCATTTTTATTTAGTATTTTCCTTATATTTTGTGATGCAATATTGCATTGTTCCAATCTACGATTGGAAATATTTTTTTTTCCTTTTTCAAAATAGCGCAAATTTCCGGTTTGTGAGACACAGCAAGTCACCAGTCGTGAGACGCTGCCGCCGCCCATCTGGGATAGCCTATACTTTTTATTATGCGCTCTGTTCAGTTTAGTTCGTTACGTACATTTGACAGCATAACAATTATTTAAAGTGTGCGAACATGCGCACAAGTTATTTTATTTGCCTACATTGCGACAGCGATTTCGATGAAGAAAACTAATAGTCATATTTCAAAGAATAAATATTACTATTTATTATATAATAATATGTATTATCAATATATTTAGTTATTTATACTAAACATAATGTTTCATGCCAAATTTGTTAAATTTCAGCATTTTTTTATAAGCGTCTCACAACTGGACACCTTTTTTTTTGACTAAAAAGATTTTCTCGGAAAATTGATCATAAAATTTTTCGAGTTCATCTAAACACTTCTATGAATAAAAGTTGCGTATTTAAGTTTGAACTTTTTGAACTTTTTGAACGGTGTATTGTATTTACGATTTCGTTTACCTATTTCCAATTTATAGGTCAAAAATAAAACCCGTCTCACAACTAGCGACTCTCCCCTACTATAATGATAAATTTAAATCATAACTTTTTTATTTTTATAAAAATTTGTGTAGGTATAAAATTACACTTTATTACAAATTCACAAACCAGCAAATGGACTGAGCTTTTTCATATAATTTTGAATTTTAATGAGAATTTTTTTTTAATTTTTAGTTATTAAAGTAATTAAAACATAAAAATAAACATTTTATACAAAAAAGTAATCTGCAACTGTGAAATATTGTAGCTGCTTAGAAAAAGAATTTTTTTTGTTGATAAAATTTAAATTTTTCGAAAAAATGCTAGAACAGTAGATTTAAACCATAATTTTTATTGTCCTATAAAAATCTGTGCATAAAATTACACACTGCTTCAAATTCCTAACTTTCCAAGACAAGAAAGACGAGCTCCAGCATAAGCGTATTTTTACATTTTTTAATAATAACTTCTTTCCAACATTTCCAAAAGATGATACTTTTTTATCTCTAAAAGTAACTTAGTTTATATCAATTTAGTTAAAATAAAATTAATTTTTTAATATATGGGTGGTTTGCACGTAAGTGTAGAATTTGGCGGCCCTACTGAAGTAATGTTTAAAATAAAAAAATTTAGACAATGTTTTAAGTGAGTTTTAAAGGCATATTTGGGGGAATTTATATGAACTGATCAAGGTGAAAAAAAATTTCACTAGTGACTTTCCAGTTCTGGTATTTTGTAGTCCTATTGGATGGTAATTATTATTAAAAAAATTTTTACATTTCGATTAATATTTACTGAGGGGGAATGGGTGACAATTTTGGGTTACCGTCTGGTTTGGTAATTTTTAGCTCTTAAATAAATAAATAAAAAATTTTTAGTAGAACCATTTTCGATAGATTTTTTCATGACCTTTCGATTGATAATAGGCATTCAAAACAAAAATTTTGACCTTTAAAAATGAAGGTCAAAAATAAATTTTGGGTTTTTTGGTTCCAAGACCGGGTTTTTTTAATTTTTGTTTTTTTTTTAAACGAAAGCTGAGACTTTTTCCTATAAGAACTCATAAATAAAACTAGGGGAGTGGGCCCCAAGTTGGACAGGGCCCCAAGATGGACATTTCGTATAAAATATTTGTTTAAGGTGGCAGCGCCTTATGCTTTTTGTCTAGACGAAGCTTTTGATGCACATTTGAAGAAAAAAAAACTAGTTGGTTTTTCTTCTACACATGCCACGTAATTTTGGGTCTAAAAAAGTTTTGTAACAGTTTTTTCTTAAGTTGGTAAAGTTACTTAAATTTATGATTTAGAATAAGTACTTAACGTTATAATATTCTTTATTTATCTATATTAATAAAATCAGAGTTTTGTCTGTACATTGCACAGAACTTGGAAATTTGTGTTTATTTTTTCGTTTCAAATAGTAACAATTCCAAAAATGCTGTTTAAAAAAATTATGTATGTTTGTATGTATGTATGTATGTATGTCCGCGATATTTTGTCCGGGCATCACTCAAAAACGGCTACACGGAATGAAGTTAAATCTTGCAGTCTGTTAGGTATTCGCGTAACTTAAATTTATAGCCAAACCCCATTAAAAAATATTAATTTTAAGGGAAGTTATAACATTTTTTCAAAAAAATCAAAAAACCAAAAAATTTAATATTTTTCATTTTTTTACGTAACACTCTTAAACTCTCTGTACTTATAGGTTTTTATTAAGACAATAATTGATAAGGGATTAGTAATTGAATAATAATTTCTAGCCAAACCCCATTAAAAATATTTTTTAAACGGAAATTATGGCACTTTTTCAAAAAAATAAAAAATTATGATATTTATCATGTTTTGACGATTCACACAAACACTCTTTGTACTTACCTCTTTTATTTTGATAAAAATAATTAAATTAATTTATATTATAACATTAAAAATAAAATGTAAAAATAAATTACAAATTTCAAATTTCTACAAAATTCAAAAAATCAAAAATTTTAATTTTTAAAATTTTTTGTTTGTTTGAAACTGCATTCGATAAAGTGTTATGTCTTGACTCAAATTGGGTTTATAAATTTACAAAAATGAAAAATATTAATAACAACGGGAGATATACTATTTTTTCTAATTATACATTTTTTTAAACTTACTACAATTGAGTATTACATGTGATTTCGTCACATTTTAACAGAATTTTGCAAAACTATCCTATCCTATATAATAATTAGCCAGTGTCCCTTTAGCTGAAAATTTTCGTTTCAAAATGGGCGGAGATTTGGCATTGTTCTCCTTTTGTCTGCATTACAATGAGTCTATTGTTGTCCTTTTGTCTAAATATCAATGAGCTCATTTCTAGCCTTTTGTCGAAATTGACAGTGTCCCTTTTCCTTTTAGCTGGAAAGTTTTGTTTCAAAATGAGCGGAGATTTGGCATTGTTCTCCTTTTGTCTGCATTACAATGACTCTATTGTTCTCCTTTTGTCCAAATAACAATGAGATAATTATTAGCCTTTTGTCGAAATTACAATAACCTCATTATTAGCCTTTTGTCAAAATTACAATGAGGTGATTATTAACCTTTTCTTTACCTTTAAGGAGTAAGGGTATTCTGGGCGTTTACTTGAAATTACCAAATGATTCGATTGGTAATTTCTGTGGGTAAGGTTCGCCTCTTTTTGAAAAATGATGTTGATGAGAGGGGATAGTTTTGTTTTGTAAGGACGAGTGAAAACATCGTCCTGAGTCTAAAAACGCGAAGAGGATCTGGGATAAATTTTTGACAGGTAAGTAATTTTACTTGTTTATTAGGGTGGTCCAAAAATGTACAGTAAAACAATATTCCATAATTTATTTAATAATTTGTGACGCGTCGCGAAGAAAAGCACCTAAGAAGCAAAAAATCGATTTTCGTTTTTTGATAATATTAGGTTAATTAAATGTACCTTTTTCATTATCTAAAGTCTAAAAACATTTTTATTGAATATTTTTTACGTATTTAAGACTTAAGCATCAGCGATTTCTACAGAATCCATTGGCGCGCGCGCCGCTTTTCACTCTCTGTAAAATTGCCGTTTGGCTTCTTAGGTGCTTTTCTTCGCGACGCGTCACATTTATTAAAATTAACCACAACAATTTGCAATTGTTTAAACAAATTATTGTTAATAATAATTAATTCTTTACAAATGCACCCAGGAAGATACAACTTTTTCCTAATTTTACAAATTAATGGTCTCTGGTTAGAATAACGCAAATTATTTGTCATAATTTATCATTTTTACTGTGTTTAAAAAATTTATAATTGTTTAGTTTTAACTTTTCTCCTAAAACCCTCAGCGAAATTTAATTTTTACTATCCGATTAATTGTTTATACTTAATACCACAAGATTTTCAGCAAAATTAACTGCAACTTCCCTTTGTTATTATTTAAATAAATTATTGTTAATAATCATTAATTAATGACAAATAAACCAAGACATATTTTTTTTCTTATATTACAAGTTGTGTCATTCAAGGATCATTTATATAGAATCAATAATTATTATCAATAATTGGTTTAAACAATTTTAAAAGTTGTGGCTACGGATAATTTTGCAGAACAGTTTATTGCTTTCAATTTAAAAAGTTATTAAGGTAAGAAACCTACAAATCGCTAGGAGTTTTAGGGTATAAGTTATACATGAACAATACATTGTTTAAACAAAGTAAAAATAATAAATAATACTCAATAATTTTTCCTACTTTAACCAGAGCCCATTTATTTGTAAAATATTAAGAAAAACTTCTGTCCTTCTAGGTGCATTTATAAGGAATAAATAATTATTAAACAATAATTTGTTTAAACAATTGCAAATTGTTGTTGTGGTTATTTTTATTAAATCCATTTTTTCATTTTTAATATAAAATATAAGTAAGTCAGAAAAACTAGAATTCGCTAGGTTTATTTCAATGATAATTATAAATTAACAATAATAAATTGTTAAAACAATGTAAAAATATTAACTTCTAGTGAATTATTTTTCTTACTCTAACTAGAGCCTATTTATTTGTAAAATTAGGAAAAAATTGTATTTTTTATGTTTATTTGTAAAAAATTAATTATTAATAACAATAATTTGTTTAAACGATTGCAAATTGTTGTTGTGGTTATTTTTATTAAATCCATTTTTTCATTTTTAATATAAAATATAAGTAAGTCAGAAAAACTAGAATTCGCTAGGTTTATTTCAATGATAATTATAAATTAACAATAATAAATTGTTAAAACAATGTAAAAATATTAACTTCTAGTGAATTATTTTTCTTACTCTAACTAGAGCCTATTTATTTGTAAAATTAGGAAAAAATTGTATTTTTTATGTTTATTTGTAAAAAATTAATTATTAATAACAATAATTTGTTTAAACAATTGCAAATTGTTGTTGTGGTTAACTTTACTAAATACTATTTTTAAATGTAAATGTAAAAAATAGTAAAGTAAAAAAAAACTACAACTCGCTAGGTTTATTTGAATAAAAGCTGTAAATTAACAATAATAAATTGTTCAAACAAATGAAAAATACTTAAAAATATCTATAAACATTCGTAAATTGACAATATGTAACAATTTTGTTAAAAAATCCTTAAAAAACTATTAATTTGTAATTTAAACAAATTTGTCATTTTTTTGTATTTATAGGGGTTGTTTATAACCCTATAAAAAATAGTTAATATTAATAAATTATTAAATAAATTATGGAATATTGTTGCTTGAGGACTTTTCAAGATGTGATTCACTGTATTGCTATTTTGAGTGATTTTTGAGGATTTGGTAGCAAATTTACGAAAACGTGCGTTTTTCCCATGTAAAATCAATGGGATATTTCAAGGGGTTTAAGGTTATTTAAGATTTTTTAAAATTATTTTTGATTATATTAATGTAAGGTGTCATTGAGGTGTAGTTGACATTTATTTTTATATGTTTTTCTTAATTTGGTAAATTTATTTAAATTCATAATTTTGAATGAGTACTTAAAGTTATAATATTCTTTATTTATCGTATAATAATATTTTAAAATGATTTTACTAATTTTGTGTTTGTACAGAAAATTTTACTGGGAATAAAAAATTGTGTCATGTACCCTAAAATGGACAGGCCCAAAATCTCAATGTATTTATTTTCATATTTTAGATTTTACACTTTTCTCAATAATTTTTTGAACCAATTAACATTTTTTATTTTCCAACACAAAACGTGATGTTATCGTTAAAGAATTTGATATACCTATCGATAGTTTTCGATATCTTCTTACTTTTTACTGTGAATCTATTAAATTGAAGTATTTAGGAATGCTATTTCTTAAGGAGGTTCTACCGTATGACGATACTAGTCAAAACAGAGACCATTATTTTGTGGTTAGGTTTAAATTTAATTTTACTGATATACAATTAAACAATTGTATTCATTAACTTTATTAACTTTATTTACCTTTTTAATATGACTATTTTTCATGTGCGATCAAAATTAACATTTTAAAATATCAGAACGTCTGAACTGTATCGTGTAAAACGTGAAATATTTTTACAAATTAATTTATTGCAACTCTCAGAGGAACCTATTGTCCTTTTTTAAATACAATATCGGTTCATTACATATCTGTGTTTAACTATACAAACTTTGATCACTATCTCGTCAATTAATAATTTTTAGTATGAAAATATATGTGACAGAGTAATGAATTCTCATAAGAATCAATGTTAAACAGGTTAAACAGTCAAAAAATAAATCGATCATAACTTTTTTCCCAAGAACCTACAGGTCTCAAAAATTTAACTACAAAATTGTAGAAACTTTATCTAGCAGTACACTAAGTTTTATCAAAATTTGTTTGATTAATCGATTTATTTTATATATATGAAACGTTTGTATCCAAAAATTACTGAAATTACAATAAAACATGTTTATAAAAAACGTATTTACTTTATCCAGCAGGGTTTTTTAAATAGCATAACGATGAAATCAATTTTTATGTAAATAACTTTCTTTTTTTTCAGGTCCCACTGGAGAAGAGAAATTGATACTACACTTGTTGCATATGTTTCAAAATTCTGAAATCTTATGAATTGCATGAAATATTTCAAAAGTTTCATAATTTATAATATAATATGTTTTGGTAAAAAAGAATACAATGGATTCTACAAATAAAAAAATATACTTTATATTAGATGAAAAAGATCAAAACATTCTTATTCGGGGAGAAATGCTTACTGATAATCACATTTACAAATTTCAAGAACTATTAGAAGTCGATTCTGGTGGTCATTTTCAAATGCAAAATGTGAGTTATTTACAAATGTTGGATGAAGTTAAACCCATTAGAAAAGATAAAAAACATATTCAAATCCTATTCAGTGGTTCAAAAAAAAAAGGTCACTGGATTTGTACTTACTATGATTCAAATACTCTTTTTGTTTATGACAGCATGAATAATAAATTTTTAAATAATGATCAATGTCAATATCTAGCTAGATTATATCCGTTTACAACTAATGTAGTTTTTCCCACTGTTCAAAAACAACCCAATTATGTGGATTGTGGTGTTTATGCAATTGCTTTTGCAACTTCTGTATATTGTAATGTTAAACCTGAAAGTGTAGTATATAATCATGCAGTAATGAGAGAACATTTACAGACAATTTTTTTAAGTAATTGCTTATGTCATTTCCCTCTTATTTAAGATAATAGTAAAATTGCAAGTAGTGATAAACAAAATGTTAATAAACGAGTCAATCATTTTCGGAAAGTAGAGCTAAAAGAAGATACCCTTACCTGTGGCTGTTTCCAGGTTAATTTTATATACGGTTTTTATGGATAAAAACGAGATTTATATTAAAAACCCTCAAAAAAAAAAATAAAATAAAATAAAGAAAAATGATGAATTTCCTTCTGAAAATTGTTCAAAATTTTTTTAAAAGCGTCAAATATAATCTAAGAGAATTTTAAAGTCCATCATCAACCCCAAAACTACCTTTATTTTTATTTTTTATGTAAAACTATCGTCAAAAGTAAAAAATTTTTTTTTTACAAGTATTGTTGTCCAATTATAAATTTTTTCAAGTGCACCAGTTTCAGTTTTTAGCTCCTACCCCTAATCTTAGAACAACCCCTATGCTTAATCAGAAATTGGAAAATATCCCTATAACTTTTCTATTCCTATGAAATTTTGCATTTAATGGTTCCTGATTTGGGTTCCTGATGAAGATTTTTGAGTCATTATTTAAGAACTCAAAATAGCATGGCGGATCCAAAATGGCGGATTAGAAAAATCAGGAACCCTTAGATATAAAATTTTAAATAAATGTTCCCATTTTCTTAGTAAAAATTAAATTTTTTAATTTATTAATAGAACTTACATTTTGATATTTAAAATTCTATTATATCAATATCTATTCTTCAATTTACTTTCTGTTTTGCTTATACATATATTCTCTAGGTTATATTTATAGAGTACATATAATGAACTATCTTTCCTCGAACATCGACAAAAAAGAATGTGCGCGACAAATCAAAATGACTGAGAGAGATTGATTTCTTTTTATTTTTTATTTAAATAAAATAAGCTTTAGAATCATGTTTTATTGACATATATTCATTTGCGGTAACAGCTACACTTTAAAGAATGTGTTCAATTAGTAACGAATTAAAAAAATTAAAGAAGAAACGTATTATTTTTGGCACATCACACAAATTTCGGAGTGTTTTTTGAGCGAAATTAAAAAAGAATTGTTTTATTGCTTCCAAAATAAAGTTAATAATTATAAAACTTTTTGAACTTTGAGTATATGTATCATATCATGATATCTGATAAACAACCAGAACAGTTTGTTAAAAAGATACAAGATGCATCTTCTTGCTAAGTCAAAAAGTGATTTATCACTCCTCGTGATCCATTTCTCCTTTATTTAATCCATAAAAAAAATACGATGGGTATTGCAAAAAAAAAGAATATTTTTTAGTTTGAATAAGAAAGATTTAGAAATTCTCATTGAGGGAGAAATCCTAAATAATAATCATATATACAATTTTCAAAAACTATTAGAAGTCGAATGTGGATGCTATTTTCAAATAAATATTATAAAAATAATATAAGAGAAGGTTTTGTTTCCATTGTATAAAATAAACATAAAATAATACTTTTATTCATTACAGAAAATTCAAAGATTTTAAAAAATTCTTTTATTCACATTTTCATTTATTACGTTTTAAATAAAATAGCCTAAAATACGCCTAGGATACACCAATCATGCGGTTATGTTCAAGGTTATGTCAAAAAAAAATTTTATTGCTTCAAGTTTATCTTTTGATTAAGATGTGCTTTTACTGTTTACATGGAATTCGAAGGACAAATAAAGATTTTATGTTAGATTTATAAAATTAATAAATTTAAAAAATTATTTTACTTACTTTTAGTAATAAATATGATTATAACTTTTTAAACTTAGCTACTTCTTAAAATAAAGAATGGAATACATTCTAATATTAGCCTTACATTTTATTGTTACAAATTAGACGCGCGCAATATCTTGCTAGTTATTCTGTAACTGAGATAAAACTTAAAATTGTTATCGGGATAAAAAAAATAGAAAAAATTATAATTGTAATGAATTACTTTGAAGCATAATTGAGTGGTATTGTTGAGGTCTTTGATTAAGATTTTGATGTAGAAGGATATATTTCAGAATTACAAATTAAAAATGTCAGATTCAAATATTTGAGAGTTATTTAATAGTAAAATTAAGAAGTACAAGATTAAAATATTTAATTCAATTATTTAATGGACACAAATCAATACTTGAATAAAAAATTGTAATTAATTGAATTTAAATTTGAAATGAAAGATACAACATAATTTTTAAAAATGTACATTTTTAGAATTGTTTCTTTTACACAATGTTCCTTAATTGACAGAACTTTAAAAATATTTAAAAAGGGAAATTGAACAATTTTTCTAACAATCTAAAAATATTCCTTATTTTATCTTTATCTAATGTACATGACTTTTAATATTTGTAACTAATGTGAAATAAAAATTTTATTAAAAAAAAATTAATTTCATTTAATTTTAAAGTTAGAATTAAAACAGATATGCATAAAAAATATTATAAATACTCTTCTGATAAATATAATATAATGTAAACTAAACAACACAAAACTATTAATTTTCGTAAAATTTTTGCTTTTTTGGTCCTTTTTAAGTAAATTATACTTATGAATATAAATTATCCTTTAATATGTGACTATTCTTAAGAGATTTTTAAGTTATTTTTGAAGATGAATGATTGGTTACTTTGATGTGACACATCTTAGAAACAATATCGTAGAAAATAAACAAAAACAAAATAAAATAAAACATTTATGAATTTCATTAATTGTAAAAAAGATTTTAAGCAATGTAAAGACAAAAGTACAAATGTATCAGTAGGAACTAAAACCCATCGAAGACGGGTACGACAGCTAGTCGTATAATAGTATCCTAAAATGATTTTACTAATTCAGTGTTCGTATATATATTTTTACTGGGGATTAAAAAATGGTGTCATGTACCCTAAGATGGACAGGCCTCAAATCTCAATGTATTTATTTGTATATTTTGGATTTTACACTTTTTTTAATAATTTTTTGAGCCAATTAATTAAAATTTTTTATTTTCCACCATAAAATCCCCTACAGCACCTAAACTTGCCTCAACTTTGCCAACCTTTCCTCAAGTATCGTCAACTTTCAGAAACTTTGCTGCAAGTTTAGAAACTTGAGGCAAGGTTGGCCAGGTTGAGGCAAGTTAGGGTGCTATGGGGGATGTGATGTTATCGTTAGAGAATTTGATATATCTATATTTTTCGATATTTTATTACTTTTTACTGTTAAGCTATTAGATTAAAGTTTTAAGAAATGTTATTTCCTGATCAATTCCGTAAAATGATTAAAAATTAGTTTAAGAATTGTTACACGATGTTATTTTTTATTTACTACAATTTTCAGAGACTTTTAAGAAGGAGTCCATCTTGGGGCCACTTTTTTTTAGACCGAAAATTTTAACAATTAGAAAAAACGCTTTAAAAAATGTTCAAAATAAAATTTCATCTCTGTGGCCATAAATTACCTTAAAAATTGTACTTTCAACCGGTATAAAACATTTTAATATATTTTATTTGGTTTGGATTCTATAGCAATAAGAGGAAAGGGTGTCCAACTTGGGGCCTTCTCCACTATAGGACCGAAATATTTAATTAATGAAAATTAAGAATTTTGTAGTCGCTTGAGCGCTGCAGATCACTGCTCGACTCAGGGAAGGACCAGTGCTTGCTATCATTAGTAGTGGTATATTAAATGCTCTCTGCATTTTACAGGTTTGAGGTTGCGATTGGTGGAATGCTTATTTAAAAATGTTGACAAAGAATTTGAATTTAATAAACAAAATTATGTATAAGAATTAAAATATTTAAACTATTAAATCATTGATAACTTTCAAGTGAATTTAAAATGTACTGAACCTAATATTCAGGGTAGGATAATATTATTTTTTTTTTAATTTTTCTAGTTTTGTGGTGGTTATTTGCTAGTATATAAAAAATGTTAATAGAAATAAATAATTTAATAAATTTAAAGATTTTTACAAATGATTGTTCTGAAATGATTGAGTTAAGACCTATAAGAATTGTTTGATATAATTCCATTGCAGATTTACGATAATAGAAAAAAAATTATGTCTTCTTGGATATTAATTTTAAACTATAATTATCAGCATATCATTATATTAATATTTTCCGATTTTTAAAATACAAGATGTATAATATACATATATAAACATACATATATAAACCCAGACAGCACCGGAAATCCCCTTGTTCAATTTCTAATTATATTCATGAGCAAATTCTTGACGCCAATTAGTAGGTAAACCTTCTTGCACTTAATTTCGGTACCAATGTACTTATTTCCTAGAATGAGTGTGTCGATTCTTAGTATTTGTAAAAGGGTCAGTCTGCAAGAGTGTGAAACACGAGAATGGTCGCATATTTTATCGACTCTAATTATTGAATTCATTTATCTTTTTCTGGTGCTTTATAATAAAAGTGTTATTTGCTATGATAAATTAACTTTACACACTTTAAGTGATATTTGTGAGTGGTTTAGCCGCATATGTAAGTTTAAATAAACAATGCTTATTATTCCGTTAAATGAACTGGTGATTTGAAATTATTTCAAAATCCTATACTAAAATTCCGATTGACTATCTATAATTAAATTTCTTTCTTCTGAAATTAAACATGGTCCTTCGAGCCGGATAGTTGTGAATCTAAAAAATGAAATAAAAACAAAAAAAGGACATAAACTGATTTATTAAAAGTTCGGTAAGAACACGTGCTAACCACCACATTTGCATCAGTGAATTCAATGTTGTTTTTGCGTGTTTCACTACATTTGAACATTATAAAGCTGAAAACTAAATTATGTGCATCAGTGACGAAAAGATGGTTGTTGTGATTTGACTTTTTAATAAAAAAGTCAAGAAAAGGTGGTTCCCGCCAAGCAGTAGTAATTTGGAGGAAAATTAAAAGGAGAAGGCCTACGTCATCACTCAAGGTACCAATAAATAAGAGCTTGTCTGTCTTCTTCTGGAGTATGATGGTCTTTCTTCGTTTTCTATTACACACACTTCCAACTTCATCTAAATCATAGGAGTGGGGATCAGTCACCGCTGTTCATCGTTACTGTTCACTGGATAGGTACATGTGTACCCAAATGTCTTGTATTTTCTATCTTTCTATCAACTTCGCCTTCGTCGACGTTTCAAGAAAAGATATCTAATTTCTATTGAATGATCTTCAATATTATTTCAGCTTTAATTAATTTATTAATTTATTATCTTACTCTTGCAGACTTTTTAATTAAATATTTTTGTTTGTTTGTCCAATGTATCTATTTTAAATTGTGACAATTTCCTTTCATCAAAAGAAAATATTTTTAATCATACAAGTTTTCTTTTACTTTGTCTTTAATTTGTTTTTATAAAATTGAAGAAAATGGATCCATGTTTTATTGAAATTGAAAATACGTATCAAGCCATTTGCAGAACCCAGACGAATTTCAAGAAAATCGGGAAAGCTAATATCAATGTGTCCGTTGTAAAAGGTCGTCTAGAATTATTAAATGAAAAATAGACAGTTGCTCAAGCTTTAGATTTAAAATTGCAAACAAATGTAACTAGTGAAGATAAACTGAAATATGATTATTTTACAAAAGCACAATTTTTGAAAATGGAAGACGCGTATTTGGCATCTCTTGATTTCTTCAATTTTCAATTACATCAATTAAATTTTGCTACAAGTAAAAAGGGTAAGAATAATCAAGATTCAACTTCTGCCAACTTTAATGAACCTGTTTATGTAAAATTGCCGCAAATTAGTTTACCTGAATTTTCAGGTAAATACGAAGATTGGGAACATTTTAGGGATTTGTTTCATGCGCTTATAATTAAAAATGCTAGCTTATCTAATGTTACGCGATTGCATTATTTGAAAACGTCATTAATTGGAGAAGCTGCGCAGTTAGTTAAAAACATTTCTATAACTGAGTCTAATTTTTCAAACGCGTGGAAAATCTTAACATCTCGTTACGAAAATAGTAGAGCTCTCATTACTGCGCACATACAATCTTTTATAGATATTTCAAATGTTAATAATAATTGTTTTGAAAGTTTAAAATTATTGCGAGATACTACGAATGAAGCTTTAGCAGCGCTTAAAAATTTAAAACGACCTATAGATCAATGGCAGGATTTATTAGTTTTTATAGTTACTAGAAAGCTTGATTCTCAATCACTGAAGGAATGGGAGATGCAGTTAGGCTCTAGTTCGGAATATCCTACTTATGATCATGATGAAGTTTTATCTACTAGAATTAGAGCCCTTGAGGCAATTCAAGCTTCAAAAACATCTTCAGAAAAATTTAAAAATTCAAAATCGATGTTGGTTAAAAGCCATACTGCATCTTCCAAAGTTAAATGTCTTTTGTGTAAAGAGAATCACGCTTTATTTAGATGTTCTCAGTTTAAAGGTTTAACTATTGAGAAGCGTAAAGAAGTTGCGCAACGCAACCATTGTTGTTTTAATTGTTTGACTCCTGGTCAAAAACCTCAATCTTGTTACAGTAAAATTAATTGTGCAAAATGTCATCGCAGACATAATACTCTTTTACATTATGAAAACAAAAATGAAGTTAATTTTTCTAATTTATCCACTTCTGGTCACCAATTGTAAGCCAATGAGCAGTTCAGTAGTAGTGGTGAAGTTGAACAAATAGTTACAAACGCGAATCAAGTTTCATTAACAAAGGAAGTTTTTGCTTTAAATTCAAAAACACAGTTCCCCGTTTTGGGAGGTACTCTTTTAATGACTGCTCAGGTTGCTGTTAAAACTGATAATGGAAAAATACATCAATTTAGAGTTTTCTTGGACCAGGGTTTGAAATGTAGCTTTGTTTCTAAAAGAGCTATGAAAATTTTAAAACCAAGATATGAACAAATAGATGCCTTAGTTTCTGGCATTGGGAGTTTGTCGGTTGGTTCGGCAAAAAAGCTGGCAAGTTTTCAGTTTCTTCTCAAGGTGAAAGATTGTAAAGCTTTGTCTGTGCAAGCTTTAGTTTTATACAAGCTTACTGCTTATCATCCTCCCACGAAACCTGTCGAATGGAATAAGTTAGATTTAGGGAATTTATTACTTGCAGATTCTGATCCCTTCAATGATTTGGATATTGAATTTATTTTAGGATTAGATGTACTTGGAAAGTGTTTATTACCTGGTCTTAGACAAAATATATTAGGAAGTCTAACTGCTCAATCAACGATTTTTGGTTGGGTCTTTTCGGGTCCAGTCAGTAGTATACAGTGTCCTTCCGTTTTGGCTGTCTCTGTTAACAAGATTTCTATAGAGACACTGCATGATGATTACCTCGTTTTTGGCAGTTGGAGGAGCTTCCAAACGCAACTACTTTGACAGATGATGAGTTGAATTGCGAACAACATTTTGCTTCAACTCATCAGCGCTTGAGTTCAGATCGGTATATGGTTCGTTTACCTTTAAAAGGAAGGTACACCAATTAGTATAGGAAATTCCCTTCATAGAGCTAGAATAGTTCTTGATCGTGTGCTGCGACGCTTAGCTACTAATCAGAAACATTTACAAGCATATAGAGAATTTATTGAAGAATATATTCAATTGGAACATATGCGTCTGGTTGAATTGGAAGATTCTCAAACTCAGATTGTTTATTTACCACATCACAGTGTTGTGCGAGAAAGTAGTTCAACTACAAAATTGCGTGTGGTATTTAATGCTTCTAGTTTGGCATCAAATAATACTTCTCTAAACTCGCATTTGCACATTGGTCCTAGGTTATTAAATGATTTAGTTTCAATTAGACTTAGATGGCGTGAATATCGGTATGTTTATATTGCAGATGCGGAAAAAATGTTTCGTCAAATTTTAATAGATCCTAGGGATCTTGATTATCAAAGAATTTTGTGGAGAAATAATAATGGCGAATTAGAAGCATATCAACTTTTAACGGTTACGTATGGAACCGCATGCGCTCCTTACTTGGCGAATCGGGTGATCAAACAATTGGCTTACGATGACGGTGATCAATTTCCACTAGCTAAATCTTTTCTTAAAAGGAATATTTACGTGGATTATCTTCCCTTTGGGGCTGATGATTTAAAAACAGCTTTAGAAACAAAAGATCAAGTAACAAAGATTATGGAAGGTGGCGGATTTCATTTACGCAAGTGGGTTTCTAATGATAGAGAACTGTTAAAGAATTGTAACACTGAGTTACATGAACAGGCTCTAGAATTTTTGAGTAATGAGGATCATTCTCTTAAAGTTTTGGGATTAAGTTGGGATCCTATAGCAAATGCCTTTCAAATTGAAGTAAAATTGGAGTCAATTGAAGAGCCTACAAAAAGGTCTGTTCTTTCTCTTATAGCAAAATTATACGATCCTCTTGGTTGGGTCACGCCCGTAATAGTAACAGCCAAGCTGTTTATGCAAGAGCTTTGGCTGCGTAAGATTGATTGGGATGAAATTTTACCTGCTGATCTTTTAAAGCAATGGTTTAATTATTATAATGATTTAATTAATTTAAAAACTATTGTTATTCCACGCTGGATAGGCTCAAATAAAACAAAATTATCTTACGAATTACATGGTTTCGCTGATGCTTATTAATGATGCTTAAAGTGCTTAAAGTGATTTCTTATTGTTATACGGATTCAAATGTTGTACTAGCCTGGTTAGCTAAACACCCGTCCACTTGGAAGACTTTTGTGGAAAATCGTGTAGCCGTGATTAATGAATTGCTTCCGCAGGCAAAATGGATTCTTGTAGCTTCCAAGGACAATCCTGCTGATTGTGCATCAAGAGGTTTGATGCCAAAGGAAATCGTGAATTTTTTGTTATGGTGGAAAGGTCCTTCTTGGCTTTCGAGTGCTCATACTGATGTTTGGGAGTTGGATTCTGGTAAATTAATTACTACAGATTTAGAATTGAAAACAACATTGACTTGTTTACAAGGTCATTTAGCTAAAGACAATGATTTATCTTTAATATACAGATTCTCGTCTTGGCCTAAGATGTTGCGCGTTCTTTCTTACTGCTTACGTTTTATAACAAATTACAGAAAATCCGAATTAATGGTTAATCAAGAGTTACATTGTCTAAATATTGATGAAATCAATAGAACACATTTAAAATTGATAAAGTCAGTACAAATTGAGTGTTTTGAACGTGAATTAAGAGATTTAGAAAAGGAACAAACTTTATCAAATCGGTCTTGTATTAAAAATTTAAATCCTTTTTTGGATGCATCTGGGATTTTACGAGTAAGTGGTCGTTTGCGTCATGCTCCTATCAGATATGATGAAAAACATCCTACTATCTTACCGAAACATAGACTTAGCGAAATGATTGCCATTCATGCTCATGTTAGATGTTTACACGGGGGTACTCAACTTACTTTACAGACCCTGCGTCAAGGTTATTGGATTTTGGGAGCTCGCTCGTTAGTTAAAACAATAATTAAAAATTGCATTGTTTGTGTTCGTGAGAGAGCCGCTGTGACACAACAACTTATGGGACAGTTACCTGAATTTAGAGTGACTCCGAATCGCCCTTTCACTCACACAGGAGTGTATTATGCAGGTCCTTTTGATGTAAAACTAAGTTCTGAAAGAGGGCATAAAAGCCATAAAGCATACATAGCATTATTTATTTGTTGTTGTGTTCGGGCAGTTCATCTGGAACTTGTTTCAGATTTAACAACGGCTGCTTTCTTAGCGGCTTTTCAGCGATTTGTTTCTAGGCGTGGTAAACCATTTCACATGTATAGTGATAATGGTAGAAATTTTGTAGAAGCCGCAAACGAATTGGAACGGCACATGAAGGAACTGAAATCTGATAGCGATTTGCGGGATCAATTGACCTTTGAGGGAACTATCTGGCATTTTGTTCCACCGCAAGCTCCACGTTTTGGTGGATTATGGGAGGCTGGAATAAAGAGTGTCAAAACTCATTTACGTAGGATTGTAGGATTACATAAGTTTACATTTGAAGAATTTTCTACTTTGCTTGCACGAGTAGAAGCAGTTCTGAACTCTCGTCCAATAGCTCCTCTCTCTGAAAACGTTGACGATTTTGCTTATCTGACACCAGGTCATTTTTTGACGGCTGCTCCGATCACTAGTATTCCTGAGACGTCGATGGAGTTTACTCCTGAAAATAGGTTAACCAGCAGTGTTGCCAACTCGAGCTCTGATGAATCTACTAGACAGCACTTCAGATTATACTAGAAATATACCAGACCTCAAAATTAGGAAAAGTACGCAGTACACATCAATAAGAAAGTTCATGTTTGCTGATGGTAACCCAATGTGGAGGGTCGTAGTAGGGTTTATAGTCAAAAAGGCGGAATTATTTTTTTAAAAACTATTTTGTGAATTATAGTATAAAAATAAATTATTTCCCACTTATTAAAAACAGCTCTTTTTATATAAATTTGAAGTTTTCTAATGTAAAAAAAAATTAAAAACCCTCGGAACGTTTCAAAAGATTCAAATTATTAATATTTTTTTAGATTTTCTAATTATACTAGACAATATACTAGACACTAGATTCAAAATTTCGATACCAAACGTAGTATAAATTATACTAGATCTAGTATAAAATATACTGACTTGGCAATACTGTTAACCAGGTGGGAAACTATTCAAAAGATATCGGAAACTTTTTGGAAAAAATGGTCTATTGATTATTTACAAAGTTTACAAAAAAGATATAAATGGTCATCAATTTAACCGAATATATCTATTGGTGACCTTGTTCTTTTACGACAGGATGATCTACCTCCTGCTCATTGGCTTTTAGGTCGAGTTATTGAATGTCATAGCGGATCAGATAATTTGATTAGAGTTGTTAAAGTTAAGACAGCTAATTCTGTGTTTACTCGTCCAATTACAAAATTATATTTGCTTCCGATCAAATCGAGTGATTCTCGAGAAATTATTTATGACTAATGTGTTATGGCGGGCGGCTAAATCCACATTAATTCATTTTTTTCAAGTTTAAAATTTAAATTAATCTTGAGCGATATTATATGCGAGGCGAGCGGTATGTTCAATTTCTAATTATATTCGTGAGCAAATTCTTGAAGCCAATTAGTAGGCAAACCTTCTTGCACTTAATTTAGGTACCAATGTACTTATTTCCTAAAATGAGTGTGTCGATTCTTAGTATTTGTAAACGGGTCAGTCTGCAAGAGTGTGAAACACGAGAATGGTCGCATATTTTATCGACTCGAATTATTGAATTCATTTATCTTTTTCTGGTGCTTTATAATAAAAGTGTTATTTGCTATGATAAATTAACTTTACACACTTTAAGTGATATTTGTGAGTGGTTTAGCAGCATATGTAAGTTTAAATAAACAATGCTTATTATTCCGTTAAATGAACTGGTGATTTGAAATTATTTCAAAATCCTACACTAAAATTCCGATTGACTATCTATAATTAAATTTCTTTCTTCTGAAATTAAACACCCCTGAAATTTTATCTGAATAATGATCCACATTTCCCGAATATTCAAACCTAATATTCAGGAAAGTTTCGTGGATGCATTAAAATGCCCGACATGAAAAATATTGGATGCGAAATTTCCCTAAAAATTTATTTCCAATTTTGAGGGAATATCCGCATCTAATATTCCTTCAATATTCATATTGTTCGTGAATTCACATGATGCGCACTGGTGGAACTTGGTTTCTGTGACACTTACGGCTGCGGAGTAGTTTTTAATTTTCTAGAATCTTACGGGTGTCAATTATAACAAATAATTTTGATCAATTACCAGATCAAAAAAAAATTATAAATCTTTTTTAACTTTCCCTGAATATTTTAGGAATATTAGATGCGTAAATTCCCTGAAAATTAGAAATACATTATCAGAAAAATTTCGCGTCAAATATTTTTCACAGCAGCCATTTTAATGCTTCCACGAAACTTCCCTGAATTAAATTCAAATTTTTTGTCAAAATTGTTAAATAGACATTCCACCAATGACAGCCTCAAACCTGTAAATTTATGGGTTTTTATAAGAAAAAGTCTCAGCTTGCATTTGAAAAAAAATTAAAAAAAACCCGGTCTTGCAACCACAAACCTAAAATTTATTTTTGACCTTCATTTTTGAAGGTCAAAAAAATTTTTTTTTTTAAATGTATATTACCAATCGAAATGGCATGAAAAAATCTATCGAAAATGGTTCTACTAAAATTTTTTTATTTATTTATTTAAGAGCAAAAAGTTACCAAACTAGACGGTAACCCAAAATTGTCACCCCCTCTCCCTTAGTAAATATTAATCGAAATGTAAAAAAAATTTTACCAATAATTACCATCTAATAGGACTACAAAATACCAGAATTGGAAAGTCACTAGTGGAATTTTTTTTCACCTTGATCAGTTCATATTGAATCCTCCATATGAAAGCAATTCATAACCAATAATATGCAGCTATAGGTATTATAATTTGTATTATCTTGCATTATTACTGTTATTACTTCTCGAAATGTCAGCTCCGTCATGTGTCGCTTTTTTAATTTATTAAGTTTCACTTAATAATTTTTCTTGAAAATGTCATATGTATAACCTAGCATTTTTGTGGCATGAATTGTATATATTGTAACGAATAATTCTCTAATGAGAAATTAGTCAATTACTCATCGAACTCTAAAAGAAACTAAATTATCTCTCTAAACTTGACTCACATATTTTCAGCGCTATTTAGTAACGCGAATTATAAACTCTTAACAATAAATCAAAAATATTCTTAAATCTTTACTTACCATGATTGCATAACAAATAAAAGAAAACAATCTGCAAATGGCGGTAGCTCAATCTAAACTTAAATCCTTTACCAGTTTCTCAATATTAACTCAATTATAACCTTAATCCCAATAAACTCTAAAGACTCCATCGTTACATGTGCAATCTAGTTCCCTACTAAATTTGTCTAGGCGATCCCCGGAAGGGCGACAGACAATTTTTGTATCGCCGGTATTGACAACCGGACTAAAATCACGAAATCTCAAAATCAAAACTCAAAATAAATTCAAAGAAACTTAACTAAGATCGACTAAACAAAAGCATTAATAACTAGATTTTGAGCACGTGCCAGTGTCGCTCAGTTAGGCAGGTTGTGGAGAGAGGGTCGGGATCAGATTTTCGAGAATAGAATGGAGCATTTTATCGGTTCGAAAACACAAAATAACGACTCTAAATTGATCAAAACAAAATAATATATTGCGAATAATAATAAAAAGTAGTTTACAAAAGTAAAAATAAATCGGACAAATGAGATTTCTGATAATTGCAATTTCTGAGAAATGAGATTTCTAATAAATGCAGTTTTTTATAAATAAGATTACTGATAATTGACATTCTTGACAAATGAGATTTCTGATAATTGCAATTTCTGAGGAATGAGATTTCTGATAAATTCAATTTTCGATAAATAAAATGACTGATAATTGATATTTTTGACAAATGAAATTTCTGATAAATAATATTTCGGATAAATGAGATTTCTGTAAAATGCACTTTTGGATAAATGGATTTTTGATAAATACAATTTTGGGAAAACTAGATTTCTTATAAATGCTATTTCGGACAGATCAGATTTCTGTTAAATGCTTTGTCTAATTAATTAGGTTACTGACAAATGCAATTTCGGACTAATGAGATTTCTGATAGATACTATTTTTGATAAATGAAATTTGGAATAATTTAATTTTTTGAAGAAAGAGATTTCTATTAAATTCTATTTCGGACAAATAAGATTTTCGATAAATGAAATTTCTGACATAAGAGATTTCTGATAAATTCGATTTTGAACAAATTAGATTTTTGATAATTGAAAATGTTTACAATTGAGATTACTGATAAATGTAATTTTTAATAAATAAAATTCTTGATAATTCAATTTTTTGACAAACGAGATTTAAGATAAATGCTATTTCGGATAAATTAAATTTCTGATAAATACAATTTTGGATAAATTAGATTTCTGACAATTTACTTTTGGAACAAACGAGATTTCTGGTAAATCCATTTTCGGAGAAATTAGATTTCTGATAATTTAAATTTCGGACAAAAGAGATTTCTGATAAATGCTTTTTTGGATAAATGAGATTTCTGATAAATGCAATTTTTGATGAATAAAATTCGGTTAAATGGATATTCTGACAATTGAGTTTTGGATAAAATGTGGGCGACCCAAACCGAAGAGCCCGACCTCGAATTCCAACCATCGCGCAACTACCAACTGTACGAACTGATAGATCTGGTCATCCCTTTAAAAATGTAGGAGTTGATTATTTTGGTCCATCGGAAGTCACAGTTGGTAGAAGAAAAGAAAAACGTAATGGTGTTCTATTGACATGTTTTGCTTTCAGGGCGGTGCATTTGGAAATAGCGCACTCATTATCAGCAGATTCAATGATAATGGCCTTGCGGAGAATGATAAACAGGAGATGGAAGCCGCAGCTCATCATGTCAGACAACGGAACCAATTTTGTGGGAGGTGAACGAGAGTTAATAGAAGCCATAGCAGAACTGGATGAAGAAGAATTGCAACGCAGAGCGTCGACAGAAAACATAGAATGGAAATTTATATCTCCATTAAGTTCTCATATGGGTGGTAGCTGGGAAAGACTAGTGAGATCAGTGAAAAGAGCGTTGGAGGCTATATTACGAGAACAGGCACCTAAGGATGAGGTGCTACAAACACTGTTTACTCAAGCTGAATATTCAGTAA
This sequence comes from Ganaspis brasiliensis, assembly GCA_037103525.1. Classification (NCBI taxonomy): domain Eukaryota; kingdom Metazoa; phylum Arthropoda; class Insecta; order Hymenoptera; family Figitidae; genus Ganaspis; species Ganaspis brasiliensis. Next base: position 1,990,163 of record JAZKLR010000018.1, read on the forward strand.
ATTCCAGACCTTTAACGTATGTCACGGATGATCCAAGTGATGTGCTAAGTTTGACCCCACTTCAATTTCTGCAAATTGCTCCTGGTGAAATCACAGAAAACAATGGTGCCCCTGGAATCTTCGATGAAAGGGACTGCATGCTGAGAAAGCAGTGGCGAAAAGCACAGTATTTTGCTGATCAATTCTGGAAGAGATGGGTTCGCGAGTATCTGCCAATGATCAACAAACGTACTAAGTGGTACCAAGGACGAGAAGCTTTAGCTGTTGGAGACATAGTGGTGATCGCCGACTCAAGACAACCACGGAATCAATGGACCAAGGGTAGAATCACAGCTGTGTATCCTAGAGACGATGGGCGAGTACGAATCGCCGATGTGAAAACTGCGGTTGGAACCTACCGTAGACCAGCGACTAAATTGTACGTTCTTGAAGTGCACGGGTGTAATGCAGAGGCACCTGAATTACAGGAGGAGGTGTGTTCTGAACAACTAAATTAGTCGCGATTTCGGGTACTTTTCCACTTCACTAAACGGAAAATTCCATTCACTCTGAAAAGGTAGTGAAGGGTAGGGATAGGCTAAGGCCCGGGTGTGAAGACCGATAGAAAGGGATAAAAGGACAGTTGAACCGACGGACCGAAAGATGATGGACCGCTGTCAATCATATAGACAATTGCTTTTGTGTAAACTCATTTTAAATCTGTTCAGTAGTTTCAGTATTTGGTAAAACTTTTCTCATTTTGTAAAACTGTGTAAATCTAATATCTGTTTGTTCCAATAAATGGTGAATTTAATAAAGTGATGTGTTTTATTTCGCAATAGACCAAATTAGTTTGTTCATTTCAGGAGATAATTACAGTTTTAATTTTGTGTTATTAACAGTAAGCTAATTAAAGCCAACTGGTAATTATTTAAAACTACTTTATAAATAAATGCCAATAGTCAACTAAAATTGTATAACAATTTAAAAATGGTTTTTTAAATATCACTCTAGGCCAAGTGTAGGTATATTTAATTAACTTTACAAACTCTCTAAACTTCTTAGAGTGATAATTGAGCCAGTCCATATGGAGTGAATGTTCACTCATTGAAAGAGCGAATTTATTCACTCTATAGAAAGAGTGACGAGTTCACTCTAATTAGAGTGAATTTTTCAGCTGATTTAAAATGGCGGCTCATTCCACTTAGATCGAATTTCCCACTCCTATTTTAGATTGGGTAAATTAAAGCTCTTAGAAATTTGAATAACATTATAACTTTAAAGGAATAATATCTTATTTTTGAAAAAAAATAATAAATAAAAATAAATATTGAACCTTTTTAATTAGTAACTTTCTGTCAGTACTGTGGTATTTTCGAATTTATTTAGCCTTAAGGATATTTGTTATTTATATTATTTTATAACATTTTTTTATATCATATTTACAAATACAACATACAACTTAATACTAACGCTACACTTATATAATTAAAATATTTGACGCTGAGGGGTCTTGAACGTGCGACCTCCAGGCCTAAAGCCCAACGCTCTAACCACTATGCTATACGCTCGTTGGTATAAAACATACGAAATGCCGTTATAAGGTAAACGTGCTTACGTTCACTCAAAATAGAGTGAAAGTTTCACTTTAAATCTTGGAGTAAATATTCACTCCAATCACTGGAGTGCATTTCTGCACTCTTTCCATTAGAGTGAGCGATCTCACTCCTAAATTAGGGTGAAATTTTCACTCTAAGAAATTTAGAGAGAAAGAAACAATATCTGAGTACGAAAAACTGTTAAAGTAATTTATTTGTTAACTAAGATATTGTTTAAACAATATGATAATTATAAGTAAACATCCTAAACTGTATTATAATTTTTGACCAATAGTCATTAATGAATTTCCCAAAAATAAAAACGAAATCTAAATAAAGTACCTAATAATAAAAAGTCTAATAAGTACCTTTAAAGTAATTTTTTTTAACTAAAATTGTTTACACAATTTAAAAATTGTTAGTAATCATTCCCAACTGTATTAGAACTCTAGGCGAATAGTAATTAATTAGTTTTACAAAAGAAACGAAATCTAAGTAAGGAAATTTTTCAAATTAATTTATTTGTTAACTAAGATATTGTTTAAACATCATAATAATTGTTAGTAAACATCTAAAACTCTATTATAAATCTAGGCCAATAGTTATCAGTTAAGGGATTACACAACCATGAAATTTTAAAAAAATCTATTTTTTTTACATAATTTCGATGCTTATATTCTTACGGTCATTTTGAGACGTCGGTTTTAAACCTTTTTCCGAGTTTTAATACCTTAAAGTACTTTTTTATCTTCTTTTGCGTTTTTCTCAAAACTACATTTTTTGGAGTGGTGTACATGATTTCTCAAAAACTACTCGACCGATTCTCTTCAAAATTTGTACACAGCTTCTCCATAACATTCTCTATGGCATGACGTAGAATTTTCTCGAGATAATTTTTTTTTAAAAAGTTATACATTTTTAAAACAGAAATTTCGTACCCAAAAAAAAATTTTTTTTTTTAAGTGCTCCCATTTGCTTAGAAATTTTTTTTTTTAAAACGGCTACGTCATGCTGTAGGTAATTTTATGTAGTTTAAACAAAATTTTCTTTTTGGATTTCTGATAAAAATTTTGCTGTCCAGCATGTACACCGCACGGCCGTGCGCTAAGAAAAGTGAATTATTAGACTCGCTATATCTCCGCCATTTTTGAATATTTTTTCTTCTTCCAAGAATTTTTTTTTAGTGAAATATATGTACTTGGCCAATAGTTATCAATTTTTGCAAAAGAATCGAAATCTAAGTAAGGAAAACTTCTAAAGCAATTTATTTGTTATCTCAGATATTGTTTAAACAATATAATAATTATTACTAAACATCTTAAACTCTATTATAAAGCTAGGCCAACAGTTATCAGTTAAATTTGCAAAAAAACGAAATCTAAATAAAGAAAAATTTAAGTCATTTATTTGTTATCTAAGATTGTTTAAACAATTTAAAAATTGTAAGTTATCATCCCCAACTGTATTATAACTCTAGGCCAAAAGTAATTAATTAGTTTTACAAAAGAAACGAAATCTAAGTAAAGAAAACTTTTAATATAATTCATTTGTTAACTAAGATTGTTTAAACAATTTAAAAATTGTTAATTAACAACCGTTACTGTATTAGAACATTAGACCAATAGTAATTAATTAATTTCACAGAAAAAAAAAAAAAAAACGAAATGTAAATAAAGAAAACTTTAAAAGTAATTTATTTGTTAACCAACATTGTTTAAACAATTTAAAAATTGTTAATAATCGTCCTCAACTGTATTAGATCTCTAGGCCAATAGTAATTAATTAGTTTTACAAAAGAACCGATATCTTAGATAGGAAAAGTTTCGAAGTAATTTATTGGTTAACTAAGATATTGTTTAAACAATCTAATAATTATTAGTAAACATCTTAAACTCTATTATAAAGCTAGGCCAACAGTTATCAGTTGAATTTGCAAAAAAACTAAATCTAAATAAATTAAAATTTAACTAAATTTGTTGTTAACTAAGATTGTTTAAACAATTTAAAAATTGTTAGTTATCATCTCCAATTGTATTAGAACTCTAGGCCAATAGTAATTAATTAGTTATACAAAAAAACCACATCTAAATAAAGAAAACTTTAAATGTAATTTATTTGTTAACTAAAATGGTTTATAGAATTTAAAAATTGTTAGTAATCATCCCCAACTGTATTAGAATTCTAGGCCAATAGTAATTAATTAGTTTTACAAAAGAAACGAAATCTAAGTAAAGAAAACTTTCAATATAATTCATTTGTTAACTAAGATTGTTTAAACAATTTAAAAATTGTTAATAAACAACCCTAACTGTATTAGAACATTAGTCCAATAGTAATTAATTAATCTCACAAAAAAAACGAAATGTAAATAAACAGAACTTTAAAAGTAATTTATTTGTTAACTAACATTGTTTAAACAATTTAAAAATTGTTAGGAATCGTCCTCAACTGTATTAGATCTCTAGGCCAATAGTAATTAATTAGTTTTATAAAAGAAACGAAATCTAAGGTAGGAAATCCAAGCTATTTCACTTAGAATGCTGAAATTTGGTACACGTATGTAGGTTTACGTGTAGATTACAGAAAAATTATAGAAAACTTTCGTAAAGGCGGTCTTCATAGTGTTTACTAGCCAAAAAGTACGATTTTTTGACAAAAATTCGAAAAAAAATGACCATGTCCCCCCCCCCCCTAATCTTCCAAACTATTTGACTAAGGATGCTGCAATTTATTACACGTATGTAGATTTACGTGTAGATTACAGGGAAATTATAGAGAACTTTCGTAAAGGCGATCTTGATAGTGTTTACTAGCCAAAAAGTACGATTTTTAAAAAAAAAATTCAAAAAAATGACCATGTCAAAAATCTGATAAACTATTTGACTTAGGATGCTGAAATTTGGTACACGTATGTAGATTTCCGTGTAGACTACAGGAAAATTATAGAAAACTCTCGTAATGGCGGTCTTCATAGTGTTTTGTATCCATAAGTACGATTTTTTGAAAAAAATTCGAAAAAATGACCATGTCCTCCACCCTCCTATTCTTCCAAACTATTTGATTTAGGATGCTGAAATTGGGTACACGTATGTAGATTTACGTGAAGATTACAGAAAAATTATAGATAACTTTCGTAAAGGCGGTCTTCATTGTGTTTATTAGCCAAAAAGTTCGATTTTTTGAAAAAAATAGAATAAATGACAACTGTTCCCCCCTTGGCACCCAGAATTTTGGACTTATGGTGTTAAAATTTAGTACTCATATGTAGTTTGACGTGTAGATTACAGGAAAAATATATAGAAGTTTGTTAATGTTCGTCTTAATAGAATTTACGAGCCAAAATTCGTGTTTTTTTTTAAAAAAAGTTTGAATAATAATTGGTGAATTCCGAATTTTTTGAAAACATATTTAAAAAATGACCCTGACCCCCCCCCCCCAGCTGCAAAAGTTTTGGCTTATAGTGCTAAAAATTTGTACCAATAAAAGTTAATTTAGTGTATAATAAAAATATATTTTTAAAAATGGCTTCCTGGTGGAAAATTTTTAATCTCTACCTTATATAATTGAAGAAAATTAGAGCGGTACGGAACCCTTGGACTTGGTACGGGTGTAACACGTACTTGCCCGATTTTTTTTTAAATAAGCAGTATTAAATTCTAAACAAACGCAAGAAAACCGATTTTTGAATTTAACATTCAATTGCTAAATATATAAACAAATGCAATTGCTAAATCGAGTATTTTTAAAATTCCAGTCATTATCTTTTTCTAATTAAGTGTAATCTATCTCTTATGAATTATAATAACTAGGAAAAAGTGTAATGAATGTGAATATTATTAATAAACATTTTATTTATTGTTTCAAACAATATGAAGAAAATTAGTAAGGGGTCAATATTTTCCCATTAACGCCCATGCTTAGGGAAATAGGATTATCAAAAAAGTTAATCCTGCAAAGAGGACCGTGGACCAAATGGTGATTTTTGACGTTAAAAGTTGTTTAAAAAAAAATTCTTTTAAACAAATTGTTATAAATAAATAAAAAAAAAACTAAAAGTTGCAAAAAATAAGTAGCTTCATTCGATTGTACGCGAAAAATTATTAAACGGACGGTTGTGACATTTTCAATTTTTCCACTTTATTTGTTAGAATTAATTAATAAACAATAAAAATGACTTTGTACCCTTCTCAGCTAATGCTCAGGGAAGTATGGATATCAAGAAAGGTAATACGGGAAAGGGGAAAGTGAGTCAAATGGTGACCTTTGATGTTAAAAATGGTTTAAAAAGATATTTGTTTAAACAAATTGTTACAAACAAATAAAAAGAAATTAAAAATTATGAAGCCTTCGGCTTGGGATTAGATAGGTAAAGAGATATTGTTATTGTTTATTGATTATTTATAACAAATTGCATAAAAAACTGAAAATGTCACACATGTTCCTTTATGAATTATTTGCCTACAATCTAGGGGTTTTATTTATTTTTCGTAATGTTTAGTATTTTTTCTATTTGTTTATAACAGTTTGTTTAAACGAAATATTTTGAAATAAATTTTTAACGTCAAAAGTTTCTTCCGTTTAACGTTTTTGATATCCATACTTTTTTAAGCATTGGCTGAGATGGGCACAGAGTCATTGTTATTGTTTATTAATTATTTATAACAAATAGAGTGGAAAAATTGGATATATCACACCTGTTCGTTTAATAATTTTTCGGGTACAATCGAATGGCACTACTTATTTTTCGCAAAGTTCAGTATTTTTTTCAATTTGTTTATATTTGCGAGATCCGACAACAATCCCTCGGGATCCCGCAATGTTTTTGAAACAATACCTGCGTTGAGGGAAATTAGTTAATTAATTAATTAATTACTTTTGTGACCAAGAAAGGAAATATATATGTGTATTTAAGTATTATTGACATTGTGAGTATCTGCAATCAGTCTTATTCATTTAATTTAAAATATTATGTCAATCCCGAAAAACACTAAAAAATGGTCCGTCACACAGAATGACCCTCTTAAGAAATTCAAAGTGTATCCTGCTGCTGAAAATAATTTTTTTGCTTCTACACTTGGTAATGATATAGTTTTTAATTAGTCATAAAAAATAGACAAATGTTTACCCTTTGTTCTGTCACTTTCATAGTCAGACATTTCTTTTTTTTAAACTTTCTTAAGTATCTCAGTAATTGACAATTTTTTCAGTTAATTCAAAAATGGTATCAAAAGTGTAAGTTGACCCCTTTTTTGGCTTGCTGGTTGACACCCCTCCACGTATTGTTTCTTCACTTAATCTAACATTTATTTTCCATGAGTCTTTAATGTTTAGAATTTTCTTCCATCGAAAAGTGAAGTAAAATTATATAAATTTTTATAAATTTTATAAATCTAGTGTTTTTATTTGAATTTTTCTATGTTTTCAGCAACTTTTTCAGAAGGTGGCAACTATATTAAGATAAAATTCAAGAGGTCCATTTTAGCTAGTTTTGAAAATTTGGTGTAAATTTTTTTTTTTTAAGAATTCGAATAATTTTTGTTTTAGGGTTCTGGATTTTTAGTTCCTTTTTCCAATGCGAATGCTATGTTGACATTAAGAATATGTTAATTTTATAACAAGTTATGATCAAGAAAGCTAAAGGGTGGCAACCTGAAGATTTTTCTCTGCGCGTTTAGGTAGAGTTGGCAAAATAAAAACTGTCCTACACGCATTAAGATATGTAGACAAATAAGAGTAAGCAAGACACGCTTATACAGAAAACAAATGACACTTTTGCGAACACTGCAAAATTTTATGCGGGATCCGCAAGCCTTCAAAAGGGGTGGGATCCCGCCGGATTGCGGGATTGCAACCCCTACTTTAAACAAATTCTTTTTTAAATAATTTCTAACGTCAAAAATCACGTTCTTTTTGCAGGATTCACTTTTTTGATAATCCTATTTTTCTACGCAAGGGCGTTAATGGGTTCTTTATCTAAAAATCGTTGTTTAGAAATTTGGTTAAACAATTATTATTTAAACATGTTGTAAATTTTTTAAAAGTATTTCAGTACTTTTAGGGAAAATATTGACCCCTTACTAATTTCTTTCGTACTTTCGATTGCAGCTATTATATTTTTCGAAAAAAAATTGTTTAAACAAAGTCAAAATAACAAAATTGCATTTTTTTTTCATGTTTTGACAAAATATCCTAATTACAATTGTTACTTTGGTTCCTCAACTGCCAGTTTTGGCTTAGGCATTAGTAGGTTAAAAAATTAATTATTTTTATAATTTTTTAAACTAATTGTTAAAAAGTGTTTTATAATAATTAGTTTGTTAATTTATTGTTTTGAATCAACATTTTTATTTAAAATATATCATTATTATAAAACAAAAGACAGTTTTTTTTAAAAACAAACACATTAATTACAAAATTTGTCCAATTTAATTGTTTGTAACACTAAATAAAATTTTTAATAATCATATTCACATTCCTTACACTTGTTCTTAGTTACTATGATCGATAAGAGATAGATTACACTTATTTATAGAAAAATAATGACTGAAATTTAAAAAATACTCAATTTTGCAACTTTCTTTGTTTATACATTTGGCAATTGAATGTTAAATTCAAAAATCGGCTTCCTTACATTTTGTTTAGAATTTAATACTGAGTATTCAAAAAAAATTATTAAAATCGATAATGAATTACGACCTGTAGGTGGCCGTGAACAGTAAATTTAAGTTCCCGACCACTGTGCGATATCGGATCGAACAGTTTCAAGTATCGATACTTTGTATCGATAATTTTTTTTCGGTATCGTCCCATCACTATCTTAAGGTGTTTTGAATCGTTGTGATATAAAATGTGGTTTAAATTGAGACACTTTATTTTACTTCATGTCTTATTTTTTTTTTGGTAATTATGCAGTTAAGCGGCTTTTCCGAATTTTCAAGTTTTTTAATCGGGACCAAGCCTAAGTGGTGTATTTTAGCACCAAAACAAATAATCAGGTGGGGGAGGTTGAAAAAGTTCACCGGTTTTTTATATTTTTGTAAAAAACTTCAATTTTTTACCATTATGAATAAAGCATATTTCATCACTTTTTTCTGTGAAAACCACTTTAAAATGTTAATTACTGATTGTAAACGCACAATTATAATAAAAATCGAAAAAGTAACTATCACTTTGACAGCTGTAAATATTATCCGGGTTGTGCAGAGATACTTGGTCTTTTTTTCTCTTGTTACAATGCAACGCAAAACGGAGTCATGGGATGCAGGCCTTAGGCTGCAGTCCCATGTGAAACGAAAGCGTTTAATCGAAAGCAGAGATGGATAGTTCCAAAATGCACTAGCAAAATTCTCATTTTGCATGTATGTGTATGTTCGTTATCTTATTGTAATTCTGACTTACGACTTTGGTCCATTATATATTACACGACATGAAGACCACATGTTGCGCGGCCTGCGGCCGCGCAGTGACCTATATACCGGGGGGTTGGGGTGCCACTGTGGTTGGGGTGCCACTGTTAGTGGCACCCCAACCCCCCGGTATTTTGGTCCTTGAGCGGCCGCAGGCCGCGCAACATGTGGTCTTCATGTCGTGTAACATATATTGGACCAAAGTCGTAAGTCAGAATAATACGTCTTTTACATAATGTAGAAAACCATGTACTATACGTAGAAAACCTAGAGTTTTCTACATTTACCCATCTCTGCACAACCCGGAAAATATTTACAGCTGTCAAAATGATAGTTATTATTTCGATTTTTATTATAATTGTGCGCTTACAATCAGTAATTAACATTTTAAAGTGGTTTTCACAGAAAAAAGTGATTAAATATGCTTTATTCATAATGGTAAAAAAATTGAAGTTTTTTTACAAAAATATAAAAAACCGGTGAACTTTTTCAACCTCCCCCACCTGATTATTTGTTTTGGTGCTAAAATACACCACTTAGAGTTGGATCCGATTAAAAAACTTGAAAATTCGGAAAAGCCGCTTAACTGCTTTTTTTTTTAGTTATTATACACTCGTTTAATGGCCTTACAGGCCCAATGAGTGCCCCCCGTAGGGAGTTCCTAGAATTCAGTACTTTGTATATATTCTCTAAGTGTTTTTGCGTCTACAGAACGGCTTGAAATTAGGAGTACTCGCATTTGCCTGGACCACCCGGTATATTCGGTTTGCTCGCCAGTGGAGAGGGAAAATTGTAGAAAAACCTCTCCTGAGTACAACCGGTTTATCGTTAGTCGAGTTCTAGTGACCTGCACAGGTCGATTACCGACAGTGCATATTATTATACCTCGACGTCTTTACCTTCCACTGAAGTTATCTCACAGCCGGAAAAAATCCCAGGCCCCCCGGGGCGCGAACCAAGCAAGCTTGACGCTTGACTTAACGCAACCGTAAAGTCCAGGACCTTAACCAACTGAGCTAACTCCGTGGTCTTCATGTCTTATTTTAAAACACTAGAAGCATCTCAATGTTGTTGAAGACATATTTAATGTTTCAAAATGAGTCACATTATGTATTTCAAATATGTGGACACAAGATATTTTAAATGTTTTAAATATGGGGACCAAACGTCTCACCGCACAGTGCCATGTAACAACACGTCCAGAAGCATTTCACGAATTGACGCTTCCACGCTCACATAAGAATTCGTAGTTAATAAACTATTTCGATCTATCAACTTTTTCATTCAGATCTTTTATGCTCGATATATGGGTGACTCTTTACAAAACCGACAATTTGGTTACTGTTATTTTAGATTTTTATCCTTATGATGGTGTCAGACATCCTCAGGATATGTTAGGACATTAATTTCAAATTTCAAATATCCTGAGGATGTCCAAAGACATTTTGAGCAGATTTTCAGGATATCCTACCGAATCGTCCAATATCCATCGGATGTTCGGCGGATATCCATTTGTTATGAGGGACGTACTTGTAAAAACGACTATCCACTATGTAATGTGAAATTTTTTAATATTATAACTAATCACGAAAAAATTGTAATAAACATTTTTTAATAGTAGGGGAGAGCGGGGCAATCCGAACCGGCGGGTAATTCGGCTCATTAGCGATTTCACGCCTTAATTAGAATCTAGGAGGGAAAGGTCGCTATAGAATATAGGTCTCAACATTTTAGTTAGGTAAACGAAATTTAGTGTAATTCTATTGATTCAGCCTCGTGTCAGGTAGAGTATTATGTTTTTATGCGTCGCGCATACACTTTTTACTTACAAACTTTTACGTTTTTAGTACATTAATTTACGAGCCTAATTTTTTTGGGTAAGTTTTTTTTATGCTCTCAGGTGGGCTCTTTCGATACACCTATGCTATTTTATTTATATGTATCAAATGTGACTTGTATTTGTTTTAAAGTGCCAAAAGTCAGGGTGGGGTAAATGGGCTCACGCGACGGTTGATCACCTTATCCAAAAATACTTTGTCTTGATCCGCCCCTGCTTAATTATGATAAGAATATGACTACTTTTAATAATTACCAATAATGAGTGTACTAACTTTTTTATTTTTTATAAAAAAATTAAAAAAAGTAAGGTCTAATGAATTTTCTTTAATTTTAGGGGCCCCAGTCCCCCCCCAAAAATTTTGACCTTGATCCATCACTGCATAATTATAATAAGAATATAGGTACTTTTCATATTTACAAAATAAAGGTTATTGAACTTTTTTATTTTTCGTAAAAAATAAAAGTCGCCGAATTGCCCCACAGGGTGAGCCGATTTACCTGCCAAATTTGCAGTTTGAGAATTTGGTATATCTGCATTCAAAATTATCTAGAGCTAAAACTATAAAAGATAAATCAAAAAGTCCTTGCAAATTTGAAAGTGCAAATGATAGGCTACTAAATGATATATCCATGTTTGGATTTAAAAAATAATTTCCTAACTTTTTTCCTGTCTGACCAAAAGTGAGCCGAATAGCCCGGGTCTCCCCTATATTATGCAACAAGGGAGGCAAATAATCGGCCTTCCGAGGTGCATATGCTATTTATACCTACTCCGAGAATATTTTGGTGGTCAAATAGATAAAAGTTTGTCCAGCTATATATTTTTTAATTTATTTGAAATTATTTTTCGAAGAACAAAAACCCAAGTCAATTTCTATTACAGCATTAGTAACAAATAATAAAACTTTTTTTTTTCTGATTTTTTGGATGTTTTTTTTTTCTAAATACGAGACAAAATTCTGAAACAGACTTAACTTGCTTGACAACTTTTTATCGATTAGGACTTATCTTCGTATATCCTGCTGCCAATTGATAATCGGAAAATTGGCAAATTTTCAGAATTTATTGTGGGTGGTCTGAGGTTAAAATATTGACATCTTACTTACTTAGAAGTCTGTAAATAAAGATTAAATCTCTTTTGTTTTTAATTACACCTTATTTTTCATTACCCGAACTGACCCTCAGTAATTATTTCTAAATTAAAATTTTATTTTTATAAAGTTTCTTTAAAAAACTTAAACTCTTCTTAAACCCGAGGTCCTCTTAATAAATTTTCACCTAAAAACAAGTGGTCTCATAATATTGTATCTATAAAGAACTCCTGTGTTACTACAAACAGGTCGTTCATAAATTACGTCATATATGAGTGGGGCGGAGAATTGTAGAGGTTTGATGACATTCTGTGATAAGGGAGGAGGTGGTGGGTTGTAGTGTGATATTACAATATTTATAAAAATTGTATGCATCAAATGTTTATAATAGATCTTGATTCACAAAGTTTGTTCTATAGTTTCTTAAACTGTAGTACTTTTAAAGAGTTCCAAGAATAAAAATTTTAACACTTTAAAAGCCAAAATAAAACTAACCAAGAATCTAAAGAGTACTTTTCAAAAATTTAAATGATACTTTCTCAACTTAATATTAAATAGAGGGAATCAAGCAAACATAACGTAAATTTTAAGGGGAGTTAACAAATATAGGATAAGTTGACAGGGAGAAGAGTTAAAAAAGGGAAAAAGTAGTGATAGAATTTATGGATGGAGCCAAAGTGCTACAAAATTGAATAGGAATTTAAATAGAATTACCTCAGGTGACAAAGAACTAAATCATCAAAAGGTGAAGACAAATTTTCCGTCGCCTTGTGTATAGCTGCCTCTGAATTTATTTGAGGAATATGAATATGAATATGACGCAAAGACAGAAGATCCTAAAAAGCAAGTATTAGTACTTACACGAATATAAATAAAAGTAATATTGAAATTGCAAAAATTAAACTACTTACCGCTAAAGAATCTCCATCTTGATTGAGCCACATACGACGAAGCTAAATAAAATTATTCAAATTAAAATGCTGTTTAATGTTGAATATACACAAAACTCGAAATAGTAAAAAAGTCAAATTTGATCAAATTTCCTCTAAATTTTTCGTGCAATCAGCACTAAAAACAAATTTTTTAAATAATAAATGGAAAACTTTTTTTTTTGTATTTTTGCATTTAAAGATAACATTGGCAAAATAAGAAGTGTCTGAACCAAAATCGTGTACCATAAAATGTTATAATTCATACAAACTCATTAAAAATTAGTAGGGTTGCAAACTAGAACTCATTTGTTGAGGCAATACTTCAACAAATTCACTTTTGCTCCAAATTTAACAAAACCACATCGCGTTGATTAGTATTTTGGTCTATATCCCATATCAAAAATACGTATTGGATTAGGTATTGGAGTAAGTACTAGGAGTAAGTATTGGATTAAGTACTGGAAACCCAGTACTTTCTTCGCGTAATATATTTTGAAACAAATATTTTTTTAAATTCCAGTGGAACTGTGATTTTGCGTTCCATGTATCTCTATATATTCAATGTACAACAAAAAATTACTGCGCAAACCCGGGATCTATAGAAACTTAGGGCACAGCAAGTAAATTTTTTAAAAATGTTTGGCGAAAAAAAAATTGAAGTTTCCAATACTTTGATACCGATCCACACTGTGAGCAAGTGAGTGAACCGACTCAAAGGCTACGGAAAGGGTTTTGTGGAATCCCCGGTTATCACTGGATGCTTGAAGCTCGAAGCCATGCTGGCGGTGGTTCGAGAAGAGCGGGCAGCAATGGTGGTCGCTGGGGAAGGGGAAACGTATTCGTGACACTCGAGTACCAGGCGGAGATGTTCCTCGTCGTAGTACCACTGCTGCTGCCCGACTAATCAATCCAATTTTAAAAATTCAAAATGTCGGATATAATATGGCGGACGATATTTAAAATTTTGTTACTTTTTTAATTATTTTTTTTGTTATTGGATGCATGGTGCATCCAATATGGCAGACAATATTTTTAAAAAATTCGTTCATTTTCATAAGACATTAAATCTAGGAGCTTCTAGGGTCCCTGATTACGAATACGTAGTTATATTTTAAAAATTCAAAATGGTGGTTCCAATATGGCGGACGATATTTTTTAAAAATTGGCTAATTTCGTAAGACTGGATATCTAGGGGTTTTTCGGGTCGCTGATTACGTATTTGAAATCAGATTTTAAAAATTCAAAATGGCGGATCTAATATGGCGGACCATATTTTTTAAAAATTTAGTGTATGTCCTACGACGCATTTTTCCAGACTATAAATCATGTTTAATGTTTAACCTTAAATTAAAACCAAATAAATAATACAAAAACAAAACCCGGACTCCAAGTTATTTTAATGAAAAATAACTAAACAAAATAATAATAAAATAAAAGACTAATTAAACTACTCAAATGCTTTGATCTTTAATTGAAATTATAATACAGCCACGACTAACTCATAATTCGGAGAGTGGGCAGTAAGGAGCAGCAACAAACTAAGAATTTATATCAAACCACAATATGTGACCTGGACTGTGAAAAGGGGGCTTCGTGTCAAAAATTCATTTTCCACTTTTTTGACGATTCTAATAAATTTTAAGATGCTCTTTCACGTGGTGCAAAACAAAAAGTCTTAACTTGTCAAAAATTTTATCAAACATAAAGCTAAAGAGTACTTTTGTGATAAAAAATATGTTTTTTAAAAATCTGGAAAAAGGGAAAAAAAACATTATTGAAATCGCTTGAAACTCCTTGCTCAGGGGTTTTTGGGGTCACTGATGACAAATCCGGTGTCAGATTATTAAAATTTAAAATGGCGGATCCAATATGGGGGACAAAAAATTAAAAACTTTTTCGGTTTACTTAAAACTGTCTATTCAGGGGTTTTTGGGGTCGCTGATTACGAATCCGGTGAACGTTTCTTAAAATTCAAAATGGCGGATCCAATATGGCGGACAAAAAAATTAAAAACTTATCGGATTTGCTTAAAACTGGCTACTCGGGGGGTTTTTTGGGTTACGGCCAGCGCGATAACAATTATAACATTTTCATAACGCAGTCTTAAAAATGGCGTGATTCGGTTCTCTGTAGATAACCAGAAAGTTGCAGATTTAAGAACGATTCACTATGTGACGTCAGAGTGCAAACAAGTACAGTCCAAATTGCATGTCCCCCACTTTTCTACTTTTTTTGCACGCACTGTTTGACCAACAGAACATAGTCGATATCTTTAGCGTGAGTAGTACCGCTTCAAAATCTAACCTGACCGTATCACTAGCGCGGCGTGTTGACGAGTAAAAAAGTGTGAGACATTCAATTTGGATTGTATTTGTGTACACACTGACGTGACATAGTGAATCATTCTTAATTCTGCAACTTTCTGGTTATCTATACAGAGAACCGAATCACGCCTTTTATGACTTTGTTATGTCACGCATGTTACGAAATATACTATTGTAAACTCACTTATTTATTTTTATGCGTTTAGTAATTCGAAAGCAGCAACTTACTCGAAAACCATTTAAAGCCCATTCGACATGGAGCCGAAACTAAGAATCGCCGAGTCGCGCGACCTCCCACCTCAGGTATAAAGTTGCCTGACGCCAGCGGTTCTCCGTGCCTGTGAAGCAAGCCTCTTGAGTGTATACATACATACATACTAATAAGTACGTCTTGAGGTTTTCGACCGCCCCTATTTTTTAATTGATTGCAAATGACTCCCCCTCGTAAATGAAAAGTTTCAAAATGATTCATAACCCCCCCCTAAAAAAATAATTTTTTTTTTATTTTATATATAAATTTTTTTTTTATTATTTACATTTATCCTTAATAATAATTTACTTTATAGTAAATACATATTTTATAATAATATTCAAATGGTTTTTTAAAATATATGGATATTTTGGATAATATTCATACTCAGAAACGCATTATAATTATTGTTTCTATGTTTTTGATTCCCAACCACTCCTATTTTGCACTTGATTGCAAATGGCACCCCCTCCTACATGGAACCTACAAAAATGTTTTATAACCCCCCCCCCCCCCATAAAAAATATATTATATATAATATACTACTATATGGATGTTTTAAATTTAACCCTACTACCCCACTACCCCCACTAAAAGTTGAACCTTCTTTAAGGAATGACCATATAATATGTGTATATTGTATGCAGCTTTTTGTAAATTTAACTGAACTCTAAATTTGAATTAGTTAAAAATAACTAATTATTAGTAAAATTGTATCTGAGTTTTTGTTTCTGCAATTAGTTTAAAATAACTAATTATTAGTCAAATATGACTAATTATTAGTAAAAATATAACTAAAAAATAGTTAAAATTTGACAAAATGAATTAGTAAACAGAATTTTACTAAAATTTTAGTAATTTTGACATAATCTAAAAATGAATTTGACAAATAATTAGTTATTTTTTTACTAAATGGTTAGTAGAAATATAACTATTTCAATTAGTGACTATATTTTTTCGTTTCAAATTACACCGCACTCTCTTTATATGAAGGTTCGAAATATGACATTCTGCGAATAAGAAGAAAGGGGAATTAGAGTTGAGCGTCGAGCATGTAGGTACAAAGAAGTAAGAGGGGTAGCAAAGGACAATGAGTTTCGAGGGTTTGTTTACAATTCGCTATATGAAAGACCTAGACCGAAGAGTTGCATATAGAGTCAGGTGTAGTTATTTTTAACTAATTCAGATTTAGAGAGTGTATTAACATGTTTACCTAAATATGATTATATTAACATTATCTTCACGGTTTTTTAAACCTTTTTACTTTAAAGTATAAAAATAGATATTACAAGCTTTCTAGCTAAAATAAACAGCTTGCAAAGCATTTCTATAAGCGTGCGTACCACATTGGTTAGAACGTCGGACTGTTAATCGAGCGCCGCGGGTTCGAATCCTCGTTCGGGGTACCATTTTTTTAAATTAATTTAACCTTTGTATCTTAGTAATCCTTCTAACGAACCATTAATTTTATATATTTTTGTATGTATGTATTTATAATTCACAAAAATGTGTTCAGAGGATTAAAGTAAATCAAAGCAAGCTTTAGTTGTTCAATTTTCTTTTAATTCAATTTATTTTTTATTATTATTATTATTACTGTCACATCCATATACGAAAAAAAGTAAGTTAGCCGCCGCCACTAACAAAATATAGCATATATTTAGTTAGTTTGTTTCCGAAAACCTATATTAACTTTTACAATTATAATTATATATACAAATATATACATTCGTTAGTGGCTAGAAATCGCCCGCTTGACTTTCGATGGTGGGGATAGATGCAAAGTGTCTCGGCGATTCCTACTCAAATACATGTTTCTCTCTCTCTCTCTCTCTCTCTCACAGGGAACTTATGTATTTATAATAATAATTATAATTGTAAAAATTAATAGTTTTGCAGAAACTAACTAACTAACTAAATAATATTAGAAGACAGTAAATGATCTAAGGAAGGTTATTGAAATAAATTTTCAACGAAAATTTTTTTCCTTTTTTATCTACGTTTCGTCGGTTAAGGTTCGCCGACCTCTTCAGGCTATAATTTATTAAAAAAAATACTATAAATATTGTGAAAACAATTTTTTCAGGTTGACAAATGTTCTTAAAAAGTATAGTTTTGCATCGATTCCTACTGTTAAAAATAACTTAAATTATATTGTAAGACTGGGAAAAAACAAAACTCCAAAATTTGACCGTACGAATGTGGTGTATAAACTTGATTGTAAAGTCTGCCCCTTTGTGTATATAGGTGAAACAAACCGTGCACTTAAAGAACGATTAAAAGAACACAAATCTAGAAAAGGAACTATATTGATAAGCATCGTCAACTTGGTCATGATTTTGATTATGATAACACTGTTATTTTAGATACTGAAACTAATTGGAGAAAAAGAAGAATATCTGAAATGATCCATATTAAATCGTTTCCATGCACGATTAATGGAATGGAAGATGTTTTTTCATTAAGTAAAGTTTTCTATCCATTAATTAGACAATTAGACTCTTGATCACAGTTGACTTTGTGTTTGTGTGAACGTTTGTTGTGCTGTTTTCATTGTAATTTGAGATTCTTGACTCCGATATTTCTCTACTTATATTTCTATTTATAATTGTGTAAATCTAAATTTTATTCAGTTGACACTGAAATGTCGTTCTACATGTTAATTTCAACCGACGGGAAAAGAATTTATTTTTTCCAACCTTTTTAAACCATTTTTATAAATTTGCCAAAATTTTAAATTATTATTGATTTAAAATGACTAAAATGTTTTTTAATTATTGAGGTAAAGTGAATTCAATTTGTGATTCTTTATCAAGTATTTATATTATGTTCTGAAGCCTTTGTGATTTATAGTGTTTTTTTTAAATAAATTATAGCCTGAAGAGGTCGGCGAACCTTGACCGACGAAACGTAGTTAAAAAAAGGAACCAAATTTTCGTTGAAAATTTATTTCAATAAACTTCCTTAGATCATTTACTGTCTTCTCAAATTACTATTTTTCAATTAATTCGAAATTTTATCAA
This sequence comes from Ganaspis brasiliensis, assembly GCA_037103525.1. Classification (NCBI taxonomy): domain Eukaryota; kingdom Metazoa; phylum Arthropoda; class Insecta; order Hymenoptera; family Figitidae; genus Ganaspis; species Ganaspis brasiliensis. The sequence continues at coordinate 2,008,605 of JAZKLR010000018.1, forward strand.
AAGTCCAAGGTTTCCCTTTTTTGGCTTGCTCGTTGAAACCCCTCCCCCTATTGTTTCTTCATTCACTCTAACATTTATTTTTCATGAGTCTTTAATGTTTAGAATTTTCTTCCAGCGAAAACTGAAATGTTTTAGAAGTAAAATTTAATAAATTTTTATAAATTTTATAAATCTAGTGTTTTTATTTGAATTTTTCTATGTTTTCAGCAACTTTTCCAGAGGGTGGCAACTTTTAAGCTAAAATTCATGAGGTCAATTTTAGCTAGTTTTGAAAATTTGGTGTAAATTTTTTTTTTTTAAGAATTCGAATAATTTTTGTTTTAGGGTTCTGGATTTTTAGTTCCTTTTTCCAATGCGAATGCTATGTTGACATTAAGAATATGTTAATTTTATAACAAGTTATGATCAAGAAAGCTAAAGGGTGGCAACCTGAAGCTTTTCCTTTACGCGTTTAGGTAGAGTCGGCAGAATAAAAAATCTCTTACACTCATTAAGATATGTAAACAAATAAGAGTGAGCAAGACACGCTCATATAGAGAACAAATGACGCTTTTGCGGATCCCGCAAAATTTCATGCGGGATTGCAACCCCTATTTCTGATCCTATCTCTTGTGTCTTCAAACCTATTCTTTTCATTCTTTGTCCATGTCTTATTACCTTATCTCAATCTTTTTCTCAGCCTTGCCTATCAATCCTTATCCACTTTTATTTCCTCCAATCACTTTATTTCCATCTCACCCTATCTATTTTTATCTCACTCTATTGCATTCTATCTCCTGATAAATAAAATATATAGCCTATCCTCTTCAATCGTCTTTTCTTTATCTTTACCTATTTTCTTAAGGGGTTACCGCCTAGTTGTTTAGGTAAAAAAAATCGATTTTTGGGTTTTTGCATTTTCTGAGAGTATAATATCTAAAGATTATAAATCTCAAGTCAGTTTTCAAAATTTAAATGGCAGATCTAATATGGCGGATAAAATTTAAAAAAACTTTTTGATTCGCTTGAAACTTGTTACTCGGAGGTTTTTGGGGTCGGTGATTACGAATCTGAAGTCAGTTTTTCAAAATTCAAAACGGCGGATCCAATATGGCTGACAAAATTTTAAAAAACCTTTTGATTCTCTTGAAAATAGTTACTTAGGTTCTGTGAGGTCGCTGATTACAAATTGAAAGACAATTTTAAAAGAACAAGAACGTACACTCTTGTTTTACTGTGAAAATTTATTTCAATAATCTGAAATTGGATCAAAATAAATCTGCTGCATACTGTTTTAATCGATACTAGTTTCTATGTTTCCGTTCATATTCTAAAAAGTGACTACAAATTAAAATAAAACTTACCAACTTATACTTAGTATTATTTTATTATTATTCTTTTTTTTTTAATATACACTGAGAAAATTATATCTGTAACGATTACAGAACTGCCATGGTACTGCTCGGAGGAAACGCCACCTTCCGAAAATAGTAAATAAAATGATCTTATAAAAAAAACGAGATTGTCTCATACTATTTAATGTTACAGAAACAAAGAAATTAACGTATGTAGTGATAAAATTACAGGACAAAATATACTTAACGAGTATTAAAGAGTCTAAGAAAGACTTATGTTATAACTTGGAAAAAGATATAAACTCACCGTGAAACGTTACAAAACAGTTCTGTAATTTAACCTGTTCACATATAAAAAATTTCTCTTCCAGTTTTTCAGTTGTTCTCTTTCAGTCAATTTATGTACGCAACTCGCACGTAACCTACACTTATTTACTGATACACCCTCCCTCCTGTTGCTTACAAATATATTTTTTTTAACTATTTGAAAACAAATTTGCATGGTGAAAGATTCGAACTCGCGCGACCGGACCCTATCGCGAACGCCTTAACGACCATAGCTATTACAGCACATGTCAGTTAATTTTGACCCGTCTATATGAACTACAACGTCGTGTGCAGCGTCGTCTGTTGCCGAGTGAAGCCGTAAGATGCCGGAAGAAGCCGAAAGCTGCCGAATGTTACCTTCTTTAATGATGCGTACGTAATGCTTACAAAGCAGTTCTGTAAAATTATCTTGCCTATACTGAACTCTGTGCCTAAAGGAACCTTACAGCCTTATATAATGAGTTTTGTAATAATTTAACTTTCTTTTATGACAGAACACTGTATTTAAAGGTAATTTGTTTCCTCCTAATCCTGTAATAATAACAACAAAAATTTGATGCGAAGTATAGTACAGCTTATGACATATTACAGAACGTTTTGTAAAATTAGCAGACATATTCTTCAGAACAACAAGGTTAATAAGGAAATAAAACAGAAATGGTCATTTTCTCCGAGCAGTACAGGTTAGTTCTGTAATCATCACAGATAGAATTTTCTCAGTTTACACTTGTCTTTTGTCTCTTAGGCCCTCACAAGTGTTGCCTGTGAAAATTTCCTTGAAATATCTGTACTTTTAACAGAAGTACTAAGTGTTGTTGCGTCTACAAAACGACTTGAAATTAGGAGTACTCGCATTTGCCTGGACCACCCAATATTGGATTTGCTCGCCAGTGGAGAGGGAAAACTGTAGAAAAACCTCTCCTGAGTACAACCGGTTTATCGAAAGTCGAGTTCTAGTGATCTGTACAAGTCATTTACCGACAGTACACATTATTCCTCGTCGTCAAACCTTCCACTGAAGTTATCTCACAAGCCGGAAAAATCCTAGACTCCCCGTGTCGCGAACCAAGCAAGCTTGACTTGGCGCGACCGCAGAGTCCAGGACCTTAACCAACTGAGCCAACTCCGTGATAGTATTATTTTATTATATACATGATGTAATTAAAAAATGTACCCTTAAAAACTGATTGCAATTCTACAATATATGTGTGTGAAATGTAATTGTATATATATTAAATATAATAAATTTGCATATTTAATTTGATATACACGTGTGTCATATTTGCTTCACACAATAGTATGTTACATTTTTGTGGAATAAGAGTATTACAGTATTTTGATATTCATATACAATATACATGTATTGTAAATATTTGCTTCCCAAACTTGTACAATACTCTTCTCTGGATGAAATGCACTACAAAAGCATTGTTTTCTGAAAATGTTGTAAGATTAAATTACGCTGTAATGTACTTCGCCCAGAGAAATGTAATGTAAATGTTTGGGAAGCAAATATATGCAATACATAAAATTTATTCACCATATTGGATCCGGCATATTAAATTTTCGAAAAACTTCAAATTCGTAATCAGAGATCCGTAAAACCCCCGAGTAACAAATTTCAAGCAAATCAAATTTTCTTTTTAAATTTTGGCCGCCATATTGGATTTGCAATTTTAAAAACTGACTCCAGATTCGTAATCAGCGACCCTAAAACCTCCGAGAAACAAATTTAAAGTGAATCAAAAAGTTTTTTAAAATTTTGGCCGCCATATTGGATCCGCCGTTTTGAATTTTGAAAAGCTGTCATCAGATTCGAAGTCAGCGACCCCAAAAACCCCCAAATAACAAGTTTCAAGAGAATCTGATTAATTTTTTGTAAAAATGTTGCTCACTCTGTTCTAAAAACTTTAAAGTGCTTTTCTCGAAATTAGGGATTTAATGTTCTAATACCCAAACTAAATAATTTAATAATAAAAAAATTTATTAAAATATTTTATACCGGATGAAAGTACAATTTATTAGGTAACTTATGACCACAAAGATGAAATTTTATTTTGAACATAAACATTTTTGAGAGCATTTTTTCTAATTGTTAAAATTTTCGATCTAAAAAAAAGTGGCCCCAAGATGGACACTAGGGTGCCTCAAAAAAACATTACTTTTTATTTTCTATAACGCTACCTTCAAAAAATAGTTCCTAATTGAAAAAAATTAGACACGTTTTTTTTTTTTTTTAAAAAATTATTTTTAGAGGAGGCGCACAGTGGGCGAAAATGACAAAAGAGGCGTCAAAATTGTTTCTCCGGCGCAATTTTTATTGCATTTCAATGACCTTGCGCTTAAAATACAGCTTCAGCATAAGGCTATGAGACATAGGTGCGATCTTTTTTATTTAACCTACATAATCTTTTTCACATCGCCTTAAACTGGGGTAAAAAATGATTGAATTTTGAGAAATGCTGAATAACTTTAACAATTTCGAACTAATTTGATTACCCTTTTCCTCTTAAGTTCTTTGGGGGTCCAGGATTAAAAATTTGGCATTAGTTTTTCAAAATTCAAAATGGCGGATCCAATATGGCGGCCAATTTTTTTAAATTAATTGAATTCGCTTGAAACTTGTATCTTGAGGGTTTTTATGATCGCTGATTACTAATTTGGCATTAGTTGTTCAAAATTCAAAATGGCGGATCCAATATGGCGGCCAATTTTTTTTAAATTAATTGAATTCACTTGAAACTTGTATCTTGAGGGTTTTTATGATCGCTGATTACGAATTTGGCATTAGTTTTTCAAAATTCAAAATGGCGGATCCAATATGGCGGCCAATTTTTTTAAATTAATTGAATTCGCTTGAAACTTATCTCTAGGGGGGTTTTATGATCGCTGATTACGAATTTGGCATTAGTTTTTCAAAATTCAAAATGGCGGATCCAATATGGCGGCCAATTTTTTTTAAATTAATTGATTCGCTTGAAACTTGTATCTTGAGAGTTTTTATGATCGCTGATTACGAATTTGGCATTAGTTTTTCAAAATTCAAAATGGCGGATCCAATATGGCGGCCAATTTTTTTTAAATTAATTGAATTCGCTTGAAACTTGTATCTTGAGGGTTTTTATGATCGCTGATTATGAATTTGGCATTAGTTTTTCAAAATTCAAAATGGCAAATCCAATATGGCAACCAATTTTTTAAAAATTCATCGAATTCGCTTGAAACTTATCTTTAGGGGGCTTTTATGATCGCTGATTATGTTTTTCGCACTGGATTTTGCTAATGCTGCCTCTGGAAAATATAGAACTACTAACAAATAATGTTTTATACGAGTTTAGATCTGGAATTGCAAATTTATTAATGCAACAATCTTCTTTATGGGTATTGTCACCTATGTAAATGTAAGGAAAATTTTGAATATATGTGAATTTGTTTATTTTTTATTTATAGCTCACTTCATCTGTTATCATAAGAAAATTTGACGTTTGTTAATGAAAACTTGAAAGAGTTTATGTAAAAATTTTTAATAAATTTGAATGAACCGTGTCTTACTTAGATACATTTAAAAAAGGAATAATTTAATTGATTTAATAGTGAATTAAAAAATAGGATACAATTGTATTTAGTATCAGGTAAGAATATTGTTGTGCAGAACATTTTTAGTAACCTCTTTAAAACTCATGATTTGCAAGTAACTCTATTTTTTCAGATATTTCAGTAATAGGTATTCAAGCGAATTCAATGAAGTTTGAAAAAATTGGTTGCCATATTGGATTTACCATTTTGAGTTTTGAAAAATTAATGCCAAATTCGTAATTAGCGATCATAAAAACCCTCAAGATACAAGTTTCAAGCAAATTCAATTAATTTAAAAAAAATTGGCCGCCATATTGGATCCGCCATTTTGAATTTTAAAAAACTAATGCCAAATTCGTAATTAGCGATCATAAAAACCCTCAAGATACAAGTTTCAAGCGAATTCAATTAATTTAAAAAAAATTGGCCGCCATATTGGATCCGCCATTTTGAATTTGGAAAAACTAATGCCAAATTCGTAATCAGCGATCATAAAAACCCTCAAGATACAAGTTTCAAGCGAATTCAATTAATTTAAAAAAAATTGGCCGCCATATTGGATCCGCCATTTTGAATTTTGAAAAACTAATGCCAAATTCGTAATCAGCGATCATAAAACCCCCCTAGGGATAAGTTTTAAGCGAATTCAATTAATTTAAAAAAATTGGCCGCCATATTGGATCCGCCATTTTGAATTTTGAACAACTAATGCCAAATTCATAATCAGCGATCATAAAAACCCTCAAGATACAAGTTTCAAGCGAATTCAATTAATTTAAAAAAATTGGCCGCCATATTGGATCCGCCATTTTGAATTTTGAAAAACTAATGCCAAATTCGTAATCAGCGATCATAAAAACTCTCAAGATACAAGTTTCAAGCGAATCAATTAATTTAAAAAAAATTGGCCGCCATATTGGATCCGCCATTTTGAATTTTGAAAAACTAATGCCAAATTTTTAATCTAGGACCCCCAAAGAACTTAAGAGGAAAAGGGTAATCAAATTAGTTCAAAATTGTTAAAGTTATTCAGCATTTCTCAAAATTCAATCATTTTTTACCCCAGTTTAAGGCGATGTAAAAAAGACTATGTAGGTTAAATAAAAAAGATCGCACCTATGTCTCATAGCCCTATGCTGAAGCTGTATTTTAAGCGCAAGGTCCTTGAAATACAATAAAAATTGCGCCGGAGAAACAATTTTGACGCCTTTTTTGTCATTTTCGCCCACTGTGAGGCGCTAGTCCATTTTTCATTGAAAACACGAATTTGTTGAATTTTACAGTTTTGCCTTAGTTAAGGCTAATGTAAATGGAAGTTTCTCTACATGAAAAATTATTTTCATTTTACTACTAAAAGTTTACAGTGTTTAAGACGAAGAAAAAAAAAACATTTTTAGGTCATATTTGACCTTAGAATTGGTGAAATAGATTTCTCGTAAAATTGACCCCAAAAAGTAAACTAATAATTTTTTTAAATAGAGGAAGTTGATTGAACTTTGTTGTCTGATAAAATATATGTTAGAAAAAATAGTTAGTAATTAATTAATATAAATTTTTAGTGGCCCTTATATATCCAAAAGTGAAAAAATTGTAAGTAAATCCTTAGAAATAGATGCAAAACATAATATAAAAAAAATTGAGCATCAACTATGAAATAATATGCAGCTTTATTATATATATAGACAGTTTATTTGAAAAATTTTAAAAGAAGTGGAGTTATCATTAGATTTTTTTGTCAAAAATACAACAAAACTATTTGACATTAATGGTCCTGAATACTTTGATCTGCCTAGATGGATGATCAATTTAAACAATTGTTTAGTCAAAAAACAATAATTTTGTGATCATATTTTTAAATGAATGTTTTACGTCCGTTTAACAATTTTTTTATTTAAACTTAATTCAGAAAATTATGTTCCAGGGAAAAAGCAATATTAGCACCGGCAACTGATTTGCAATTAGTAAAAGATATCTTAACCCTTACATGCACAGTGGTCAGTAAAAAAGTTGAATTAAGATATTTCAAAAATTCTTTTTTCTCACGTGTCATACAGAAGTCATGCATGAACATAAAAATCACGATTAATTGTCCATATTAATAATAAAATATTGTTATAAACAATTAAAAATATTAAAAAAATGACTTTTTTTTTGGGAAAAATTCATTTTTAAGTAAAGTTTTTTAAATAGCAAAATGAGAATTTCAGTAAAGGGGGTTTCACCTATTGAAAAAACTCATATGAGATCTCATATGAGATCATATGTGGTTTCCTATATAGAAACTCATATAAAAACTCATGTTCATATAAGAATTCATATGTGATCTCATACGAGATCGCATGTAAAATCGTATATGAAATTGAGACACGATTTGATATATGAATTCATATGGGAAATAGTTATGTGTTTTTGACAAGAGATCTCACATGAGATCTCATATAAGATCACATATGAGATTTCATATGAGATCACACATGAGATCTCATATAAGATCACACATGAGATCATACATGAGATTATACAAATGAACATGCGTTTCTATATAGAAACTCATGTGGATTCCTATTCGATTTCGTATGTGAATTCTTATGTCAAATCTTATATCAAATCTCATATCGAATTCCATATCAAATCTCAAAAGCTCTTAATGAACAACAAATATTCAAATGTTTTCGTCTAATACTTATCTGACAAGTATTATTGCTCTGCAAAGAGTTTGTTTTTCCATGATTTGGGTCTCTGTGTTCTAGTTCTTCTTATATATCTTTTCCTCTTCATGTTGACAGTGGGAGAGGTTAAACCTACAGCCACCTTGTGACAGTTGTCTTAACTAAGACCTACATGAGAACTTATATGAGATCTCATGTAGAATCTCATGTAGGTCTTAGTTAAGACAATAGTCGCAAGGTGGCTGTATGTTCAACCTCTCTCACTATCAACATGAAGAGGAAAAGATATATAAGAAGAACTAGAACATAGAGACCCAAATCATGGAAAAACAAACTTTTTGGAGAGCAATAATACTTGTCAGATAAGTATTAGACGAAAACATTTGAATATTTGTTGTTCATTAAGAGCTTTTGAGATTTGATATGGAATTCGATATGAGATTTGATATAAGATTTGACATAAGAATTCACATACGAAATCGAATAGGAATCCACATGAGTTTCTATATAGAAACGCATGTTCATTTGTATAATCTCATGTATGATCTCATATGAGATTTCATTTGTCATCACATATGAAATCTCATGTGAGATCTCATGTGTGATCTTATATGAAATCTCATATGTGATCTTATATGAGATCTCATATGTGATCTTATATGAGATCTCATGTGAGATCTCTTGTCAAAAACACATAACTATTTCCCATATGAATTCACATATCAAATCGTGTCTCAATTTCATATACGTTTTTACATGCGATCACATATGAATTCATATATGAACATGAGTTTTCATATGAGTTTCTATATAGGAAACCACATATGATCTCATATGAGATCTCATATGAGTTTTTTCAATAGGGTCGTGATCGCTGATTACGAATCTGACGTCATTTTCGAAAAATTTCAAAATGGCGGATTCAAGATGATTTATTGAAATCCCCTGAAATTTTTTACTTAGGGGTTTTTAGGGTCACTGATTACGAATCTTTAGTCCGATTTTTAAAATTCAAAATGGCGTTTCCAATATGGCGGACGAATTTTGTTAAAGGTCTTGAAATCGCTTGAAACTTGTTACTCGGGGATTTATGGGGTCGCTGATTACGAATCTGAAGTCCTATTTTCAAAATTCTAATTGGCGGATCCAATATGGCGGACAAATATATAAAAATTTATTGAAATCGCTTAAAACTTGTTATTCGGGGGGTTTTGGAGTCGCTGATTACGAATCTGAAGTCCGATTTTCAAAATTCAAAATGCTGGATCCAATATAGTGGACGAATATTTAAAAATTTATTGAAATGGCTTTAAACTTGTTACTTTAGGTTTTTTGGGGACGCTGATTACGAATCTGAAGTCCGATTTTTAAAGTTCGAAATGGCGGATCCAATTAGAGAAAAAAAAATTTATTGAAATCGCTTGAATTTGATACTTGAGGGTTTTTGGGGTCTCTCATTACGAATCTAAAATCTGATTTTTAAAATTCAAAATGCCGAATTTAATATTGTGGACGTAAAATTAAAAATCGATCGGATTCTCGTGAAACTTGTTTCTCGGGACCTTTCACTAAAAGCTTGACACATCCTCGTTGTTAGTTTCGGGAAACGCAAAGAGCAAGCAAAAAGCAACCATGAAATTTTCATTTTGCATATTGAGGTTATCTGGGACTCCAAAAACCCCCGAGAAACAAGTTTTAAGACGAAAGATGGAATTTTGCTTCTGCTTCTGTCATATTAAATCAGTCATTTTGAATTTTTAAAATATATTACCAGATACATTGTCATTGAACTAAAAAACTCCCGATTAACAAGTTTCAAGAGGATCCGATGAACTTTTTATTTTGTGTACGCTATATTGGGCCCGTAATTTTGAATTACAAAGATGTGTCACAAAGCTTTGTTATAAGCGACCCCAAAAATCCCCGTGTAAAAAGTTATCTGTAGTTTTGATCAATTTTTAGGGTTCCGTACCGTAAAACGGAACCCTATTAAAATCACTATTTGTGTCCTTTTTCGCACACCTTCTAACTTCTAAACTATATGAGCTAGAGACTTCCAATTTGGTACACATATGTAATTTCACCTTGGATTTACGAAAATGATATGGAAAACGCGATTCGAGCTCATGAACATGCCGAAATCCAGCAAAAACCACTTTTTTGCCCTAAAATGCAAAAAATGACCATGTCCCCCACCCCCCTAATCTTTCAAACTATTTGACTTAGAATGCTGCAATTTGGTACACGTATGTAGATTTACGTGTAGATAACAGGAAAATTATAGAGAACTTTCGTAAAGGCGGTCTTCATAGCGTTTACTAGCCAAAAAGTACGATCTTTTGAAAAAAATTCGAAAAAAGGACCATGTCCTCCCCCCTAATCTTCCAAACTATTTGACTTAGAATACTGCAATTTGGTACACGTACAAGGAAAAAAAATACAACTGCTTTAGTTAAACTTTTCTCCATAATAGCATAACATTTGGTAAAAAACGAACGAGCGATAATGCCAATATCACTGTTTTAGCGAAATTGAAAATCGTCGCTCATTTTTTCCATATTAACGAAAGTGTATTATTAATTTATATATTTGTCACTTTAAAAGAAAGATATTGAAATTCTTAGATTCAAATATTCAAAAAGTATAGCTAGAGACTTGATTTTGATAAATAGTTAAAAAATAGCAAATGAATTTGTTTGTGCAATTATACTTCATTTTACAAAAGGTTATTTAAAATTATGTTTACTAAAAGTAATTGCGTAATTCTTATCTCATCTCACTACCTTTCAAAATATTATTTTTTTTACAATTTCAACTTTAAATATTTCGTGGTTAGGTGTTGTTTATTTTTATTTTATCACATAATAATTACCTATTGCAATTTTTATTAAAACATTAGGTATATAATTAATAAAAGTGTTTTAATTATCTTCTGAGAAATGTAGTGCCGTATAAAAAAGGAATCAAGAAGGACTATGAATACTATAAAATAAGTTGACAAAATTATAAATTTGTATTTGCACATACTTTTATTTCCAAAACAATAAATAAATTTAAATGTAGGGGAGGGTGGTACCATACCGACCCCCCTCTGTTTCTCAGAGATCGTGTTACTAGACAAATCGTGAATACCATCAAAAGAACACTTTCATATCTCTGACATTTTGACCATATAGGTAATAATCTCTTGGTAACATTGTATCGCGGAATTTTACGTAAAATTAGTTTTTTGCAATAACATTTTTTGGTTTTTGACCTATCTTGAATTTAAGTTAAAAGTGTTGAATTGAGTTTAGAAAAATTTAAGTATAAGTTTTTCTGGTTGCTTATGGCCTCAACTTTAATACACAATATTCAAATTCAAACGCTTTCATTGACATGAATGATCGGCAAGACATTATGTGAAAATAGTGAGAGTGGTCCGAAACCGACCCCCCCCCCCCTTTTCTTGCATTGTAATAGTAACTAAATTATTTGTAATTACCAAATAATACCTACAAATGTATTTTAATAAAATAACAATAATTAAGCTAAGATAATATCCCTATTTAAAAAGTTGACGTAGTAAACGACGTAGTGAAGGATGTCGTAAATTGCATCAAATACTATGTATAGTCTTATGTCGGAAACCACGTCGTATACGACGTCGTAATATACGTCGTGTACAGCGACGTATTTTCAGAGAGTAGTCGACGCCGTGTACGATGTCGTGTACGATGTAATTTACGACGTCATTTACGTCTTCCTTAAATTTTTTTTTAATTTACTTAAAATTTATTTAAAAAATTAAATTAAATATAAAGAAATGTTTAAAAGTATTTTTAAATGAAAACAACATTTTGTTTACAATTTAAAATTTTAATTTTGTTTATGACAAATTGTTTCTTGGAGTAAACAAAATTAAAATTTGTAATTGTAAACAAAATGTTGTTTTCATTTAAAAATACTTTTAAACATTTCTTTATATTTAATTTAATTTTTTAAATAAATTTTAAGTAAATAAAAAAAAATTTAAGGTAGACGTAAATGACGTCGTAAATTACATCATACACGACGTCGTATACTACGTCGTACACGGCGTCGTACACGGCGTCGACTACTCTCTGAAAATACGTCGCTGTACACGACGTATATTACGACATAAGACTATACATAGTATTTGATGCAATTTACGACATCCTTCACTACGTCGTTTACTACGTCGTTTAATACGTCAACTTTTTCAATAGGGATAGCTTGTAATTAAGATCAAACTAAAAACACTCATTTTTTATTGTAATGATAATTCTTTAACTCTTATTCTGAAAAAGGCCTTAAATAATGTATTTAAATAAAGTAAAAGTAATTTAAGTTTACTCTATTATGTTGTTTTTTAATTCAAATTACAATACAAGTTCAAAATTTTGTTTGCTTTCGCATATTTCCTGCAATAAAAATAGGAGGTCGGTTTCATACCACCCTTTTTGAGATTGTCGAAAGCGTCAGTTTTCGATTTTCTCTCTGTATCTCCCACTTAATGAGATCCAGAGCCTCGGCAACCAGTGGAAAAATGGAAAAATGATTTCTTTACTGTAAAAAAATTTGACCTCAGCAATCAAACAAGTTTTTGGCACCTTTTTGGCTTTTGCCTTTTAGGGGGTCGGTTTGGGACCACCCTCCTCTATAAGTAGTTTTGTCATTAATATGTAATTTAAGTTTAAATTAATATGAATTTCTAATATTTCGGTAAGTAGTTTTTGTTATTTTTTGTTTCATTTAAATTAATTTTTATTGGAAGTAGGGTTATTAAAATTTTAAATAAACTTATTTACTTAAACCTATATTAAATCTATTAATTAATTTAAACACATCAATTTTTTGCTTTGAATACTTTATTATTAATGTCACTTTCTAAAATTAAATCATGTGATTTGTTGTTCACAGAATTAATAACACTTTTATGTTTGCAATCAAAAATGAAAGGTTATTTTAAAAAACTTGAAAATAAGAAAATCCATTTATCACATTATGAAAAATTATATTAATCTAAATTTTAATTAATAATTCATAGCAATTGATAAAACTAAATATAGTTAAAAAATGTATTTATTGTTTTAAAAAGATAAATATAAATACATAATTAGTGTAATTCAATAATAACTTATTTCTTCTTTTTTATATTTCTTCTTCTTTTCTCTTTTCACTAATTTTACTCAAAGATAAACACATAAATGTTTTGATTTAATTAATTTTTAAATAAAAATAACAATTATTATTATTAGGTTAAATAAATATAACTACGTGAATGTTTGCGACTGAAATTGTCAGTTTTTGTCTGCTTATTTGTTTCGAAGATTTTCATTATCGCTAAATCACTAAAGTTCGTATCAAAAAGTTCACTATACCTACACTGAAAAAATTTTGGCACGTCAGACGCACCGCCTGTAGTGCATCGTTTGTCCCATATATATACGGGAAAGTGATGCACCGTCACTTGGGAGCTCTGATGCCCCAACTCGGACACCGGATGCCCGGCTTGAGTGCGTCTGATGTCCGCGCGGGTGCATCAGTTGCACCAGAAAGGGACGTCGTACGAGCCAAATGGAGGGGACAATATTTATTCCATGCCTTGGTACGTCTGATATCCCAGAATTTTTTCAGTGTATAGCTGACCTGAAGATGCGTTTCGCTGTTACATTTAAAAAGTTTTTCTATTTTGCTTATTTTAGAATACATAATTTACTAAAATACGAAATTTTGAATTTCAACAATAACAAAAAAAAGCAATTTATTAAAACAGTTCACTGAAAATAGCAGAAACATTTATACAAATTAACAGTACATTTTCTTATTATAGCTTTATTTCCAAATTTCGTGGTTCGCCACTATAAATTTTTTTCCGTGTATATAGATTTACGTGTAGATTACAGGAAAATTATAGAGAACTTTCGTAAAGGCGGTCTTCATAGTGTTAACCAGCCAAAAGTACGATTTTTTGAAAAAATTCGAAAAAATGAACATATCCCCCCCTTAATCTTCCAAACTATTTGAGTTAGGATGCTGCAATTTCGTACATATATGTAGATTTACGTGTAGATTACAGGAAAATTATATAGAAGTTTGTTAATGTTCGTCTTCATAGAATGTACTATCCAAAATTCGTGTTTTTTAAAAAAAAAGTTTGAATAATAATTGGTTAATTTCTTATTATGTTATCAGCGACCTCAAAAAACCCTTGAGTATCAAGTTTCAAGCAAATTCAATTTATTTTTTTAAATTTGTTCACCATATTGAATCAGCCATTTTGAATTTTAAAAATCAGACTTCAGGTTCGTAATTAGAGACCCCAAAAACTCCCGAATACCAAATTTCAAGCGATTTCAATAAATTGTTATATACCCGTCCGCCATATTAGATCCATATTGAGTCCGCCATATTGAATTTTGAAAATCGGACTTCAGATTCGTAATCAGCGATCCCAAAACTCCCGAGTAACAAGTTTCAAGCGGTTTCAAGGCATTTCAAAAAATTCGTCGGCCATTTTGGATCCGCCATTTTGAATTTTGAAAATCGGACTTCAGATTCGTAATCAGCGACCCCAAAAACCCCTGAGTAACAAGTTTCAAGCGATTTCAAGGCATTTAACAAAATTCGTCCGCCATATTGGATCCGCCATTTTGAATTTTGAAAATTGAACTTCAGATTCGTAATCAGCGACCCCAAAAACCCCTGAGTAACAAGTTTCAAGCGATTTCAAGGCATATAACAAAATTCGTCCGCCATATTGGATCCGCCATTTTGAATTTTGAAAATTGAACTTCAGATTCGTTATCAGTGACCCCAAAAACCCTCGAGTATCAAGTTTCAAGCGAATTCAATCATTTTTTACAAATTCGTCTGCCATTTTCAATTTTGAAAATATTAATAATCTGACTCCGGATTCTTAATCAGCGACCCCAAAAACCTCCTAAAGCGTACTTGATTGCTAAATTCCTCAAATAGAAAAATGTGTGCTTCTTAAGGCCCATTTACACGCTCATGCTTGACCACCGTCTTACCTGCGCAAACTAGTTTGTGCGTTCAAGCATGAGCGTTTAAATGGGAAAACTGAAGTTTGCGCAAACCTGAAAATTTGGCTCGAAGAAACTCTGGATTTCCAGTGGTCTTACCTGCGCAAACTTGACTTGCTCCGTCAAGCATGAGCGTTTAAATGGGAAAACCCAAGTTTGCGCAAACTTAGCTAGCTTTGGTGCTTTCAAACTAATGCAACATCACAAAATTGATGCTTAAAAATATTTTTTTGTTACAGATTTCAATTTTTCTATTAGTAATGAATATTTATTATTTATAATTATTGTTATTATTATTATCCTTAGAAATATATGTATTTTAGGTTTTTACAGTAACTTTGTGTGCAGAAGTGAATGTATTGGTATTCATTCCATAATTTCAATTTAATGACAATTATATTTTAAGTAGTCATTATCGTTAATGAATTCTTAATTGGTTTTTGATATATAACTGTCTGGAACAGTCTCCGGAACACTCTTTCATTTTCTAAGAACTCAGTCTTGTTTGTGCATCATGACAGACATCCGTAATTTTTCGAAACCTTTTTTAACGGAATTTATTGAATTATACAAATCATTTCCATTCCTTTGGAAAATTAAATGTCGCGATTATTCTAATCGCGATAAAAAAAATAGTGCATATCAGGAGTTAGTCCATAAATTAAAAACCGTAAGTACATATTTCAATGGTTTCTTGGTGTCTTAATTTGTTTGTTATATCCAAACTTTATTCCATTTTTTCAAACGTCCTAATGGGAAATTTATGTTATTGATTATACTAGCGCGAGATTTAGCCCATTATCGATTGCCAATATTTTAGCTTGGCTAACAAATTGCGGGCTATATTAGCCCAATATTGATTAAAACTTGGGATAGTAACGATTTTGACAAGATTAGATACAATTAGATACGAAAAAAACATTTTATTTAAAATTGTTTAAATAAACAATTTAATCGTCGCTAGACATACTTGCGATGAAGTTTCTTTCAGTTTCAGAAACAAACTGAAGTTTGCGCAAACTAGTTTGTGCAGGCAAGACGTTGTCGTTTAGACGCGTACAGGTGTTCCATGAAGTTTGCGCAAACAAAACCGTGCAGGCAAGTCGCTGTCGTGTAAAGGGGCCTTTAGGGTTAAAAAATTAAAGGCTTGTAAGTCGTTGAAAAAGTTGAAAAGAGCTAATTAAAAGAGATAATCAACTGTCAAATCACTTTCTTACAAAATAATTTAATTCTTTGTACCCTTATGTTCATCTAGTAAAGTATATTGAAATTTTAAAAATTTAAATTACATATGTAATGTGTTTTTAAAACAATATCTTATCCTTAAATCTAGATTTTTCGTATTTGAACATCAATTTTGATCTTAAGAAACAGTTCCGGTAAGTTTTAAATGTTTTATTTAGCTACTTTTATGATGTACTACATGTTCTACTTTCATTAATGCATTTGAGAAAATGATATATTATGTTTTGTAACTGTTTCCAAGGATTTACTTACAATTTTTTCACTTTTAAACATATAAGGGCCACTAAAAATATATTAATTAATTACCAACTATTTTTTCTAACATATATTTTTTCAGCCAACAAAATTCAATCAACTTCCTTTATTTCAAAAACGTATTAGCTGACCTTTTGGGGTCAATTTTACGAGAAATCTAATAAAAACTACGGCAAAACTATAAAATTGAACGAATTCGTGTTTTCTATAAAAAATGGACTAGCGCCACTTGTAAAAATGATTTTTTTTCAAAAAGAAAAAATACGTGTCTAATTTTTTTCCATTAGGAACAATTTTTTGACGTAGCGTTATAGAAAATTAAAAGTCATGTTTTTTTGGGGCACCCTAATGGACACTTTCTTAAAAGTTTTTGAAAAATGTAGTAAATAAAAAATAAATATCGTGTAACAGTTCTTAAACTAATTTTTAATCATTTTACTGAAATTACAAAGAAATAACAAGTTTCAAAAAGTCAATTAAATAGCTTACTAGTAAAAAGTAGTAAGATATCAAAAATCGGGCCAGTACGAGTTACACTCGTACCAAGTCGAAGGATTCCGTACCGCCCTAATTTTTTTCAATTATATGAGGCAGAGATTAAAAATTTTCCACCAGGAAACAATTTTTAAAAATATTTTTTATTATACACTAAATAAAACTTTATTGGTACAAATTTTTAGCACTATAAGCCAAAAGTTTTGCAGCTGAAGGGTCAGGGCCGTTTTTTAAATATGTTTTCAAAAAGTAATGAATTAACCAATTATTATTCATACTTTTTTTTAACCCGTTGTGGTCACCCGGGGTGTAGGACACCCCAGGACTACTTTGCGTTCAATGTCTTTGAAACCACGCATAAAAACCTTTAATCTTCAAAATAAATATACTTTTTGCATAATACATGGCATATATGGATATATCATAAAGAAGTAGAATGACAGCGTTTTTGCGGCCTGGGGTGCGGAAAACCCCATGTGACCATTTATATAGGTGTGACCCCTACGGGTTAAAAAAACACGAATTTTGGATAGTAAATTCTATGAAGACGAACATAAACAAACTTCTATATATTTTTCCCGTTATCTACACGTAAATCTACATACATGTGCCAAATTGCAGCATCCTAAGTCAAATAGTTTGGAACATTAGAGGGGGGGTCATGGTCATTTTTTCGAATTTTTTTCAAACAATCGTACTTTTTGGCTAGTAAACACAATGAAGACCGCCTTTATAGACAGAGAGCTGGCTGCATAAAAATGACATGTATAAGGTACATGGAAGATGAATGTATTAATATGTTGCAATTGAGTTCCTGAATTCAAAAAGTCATGTCTGCCTGCGCGGTCAGGAAGATTAAAGTCGCGGCGGACGGTCAAAGATGATAAATCTGATAAGAAAAAAAAGTGATAAGACTCAAGGATAAAAATTATAGAAATGTAAAGTATTTTTTATTAGAAAACGTGTAATATAATTGGCAGACAATTTTCTGGAAGAAAAAGGCCTGGCAGACAACGTCAAAGGTGCGTTATTTTTAATAAAAAAAAAAAGTGATAAGACTCAAGACTGAAAATTGTTGGAAATAATAGGTAAGCTTGTAACAAAGCCATATGTCAATTGTCAGACAAAAATTCGGAAGATAACATCGTGGCAGACAACGATAAAGAGCGCCATTTCCATACGTTTTCATACATTCACGCCTGGGGCCTGAAATATTTATTTTGCAAATAACTCGCAAACTATGGCTTTTATGCAAAAAATTGTATAATATAATCTTGTAGAGCACATTATTATCTACAATATTTATAACATTCATTTTTTAATGAAATTAATATTTTTTATATTACATAGCAAAATGTGACCAATCGGAGGGGTAGAAAACCACATTTTCGCAATTGTAGTAAGTTCTGTCTAATATATGAAAAATTTTCCAAAATAAAAAATATGGAGAATAAAAAAATAAACAACTTTGAGTGTACATCTTTTTTTACACAGTTATCTGGTGAACCTATGAAACGTTAGAAAGTGCGCAAATACCGGGTGCATATTGGTGTCAGGCTACACTGAGAGAAAAAAAAGGTTACTACAACGGAGGACACAAGTAGGAATTGACTGAGTGACTCCGGTAGTAGAACTCGAGTTAACGCAACTTGGGACTCCGGTAAATACTGCTTGGGTCTCCAATTACGTCGACTTGAGACCCAAGCAGTATTTACCGGAGTCCCAAGTTGCGTTAACTTGAGTTCTACTACCCGAGTCACTCAGGCAATTCCTACTTGTGTCCTCCGTTGTAGTAACCTTTTTTTTCTCTCAGTGTACGTCAAAAATGCATTTTATTTACTGAAAAAACTGATAAAACTCATGACTAAAAATTATTGGAAATAATTAGTGTGCGCTTAACAAATCTATAAGTCAATTGACAGACAAAAACTCCGAAGATAACATCATGGCAGACAACGATAAAGAGCGCCATTTCCATACGTTTTCATATATCCACGCCTAGGGCGTAACTCCAAGGTTTAAAAATAAAGTTTCAGCTCTTTAAAGAATTCACTTTATATAAAAAAAATTGACCATGTGCTTATAATGATTTTATTGTAAAACTGCTTTCTAAATCTGAATTAGTGGTTTTTCACTATTGAATTAAAGAAAAATCGGTAACTATTAAATAGTGAATATTTCACTAATTTTTAGTAGAAAACTACTAATTAGTAGTTTTTCACTATTAATTATTAAAAAATGGTTATTCACTATTAATTGTGAATTTCACTGTTTTAATTAATAGAAATCTCACTATCAAATTAATCGTTTTCCACTATAAATTTGTAGTTTTCTACTAAACATTAGTGAAATGTTCACTACTTAATAGTGACCGATTTTTCGCTAATTCATTAGTGGAAAACCACTAATTTAGATTAAGAGAGTGGCTTTCCAATGTACACTGAGAAAATTCTATCTGTGATGATTACAGAACTAACCTGTACTGCAGGGACGAAATGACCATTTCTGTTTTATTTACTTATTAACCTTGTTGTTCTTAAGAATATGTCTGCTAATTTTACAAAACGTTCTGTAATCTGTCCTAAGCTGTACTATACTTCGCATCAAATTTTTGTTCTGTTATTATTACAGGATTAGGAGGAAAAAAATTACCTTTAAATACAGTGGTCTGTCATAAAAGAAAGTTAAATTATTACAAAACTCATTATATAAAGCTGTAAGGTTCCTTTAGGTACAGAGTGCAGTATAGACAAGATAATTTTACAGAACTGCTTTGTAAGCATTACGTACGCAACATTAAAGAAGGTAACATTCGGCAGCTTTCGGCTTCTTCCGGCATCTCACGGCTTCACTCGGCAACAGACGACGCTACACACGACGTTGTAGTTCATATAGACGGGTCAAAACTAACTGACATGTGCTGTAATAGCTGTGGTCGTTAAGGCGTTCGTGATAGGGTCCGGTCGGGTCGCGCGAGTTCGAATCTTTCACCATGCGAATTTGTTTTCAAATAGTTAAAAAAAAATATATTTGTAAGCAACAGGAGGGAGGATGTATCAGTAAATAAGTGTAGGCTACGTGCGAGTTGCGTACATAAATTGACTGAAAGAGAACAACTGAAAAACTGGAAGAGAAATTTTTTATATGTGAACAGGTTAAATTACAGAACTGTTTTGTAACGTTTCACGGTGAGTTTATATCTTTTTCCAAGTTATAACATAAGTATTTCTTAGACTCTTTAATACTCGTTAAGCATATTTTGTCCTGTAATTTTATCACTACGTACGTTAATTTCTTTGTTCCTGTAACATTAAATAGTGTGAGACAATCTCGTTTTTTTTATAAGATCATTTTATATACTATTTACTGAAGGTGGCGTTTCCTCCGAGCAGTACCATGGCAGTTCTGTAATCGTTACAGATATAATTTTCTCAGTGTATTGCAAGCTGACAAGTGTACGCATGGTACAGGGTGCAGATATGGACGTAAATATTGTACACCCGGTATTTGCGTATACTTTGCAGCGTTCCCTAGGTTCACCTAATTACTGTACGAAAAAAAAGTTAAATTTAAAGTTGTTTCTTTTCTTATTCTCTATATCTTGTATTCATAAAAAATTTTCATATATTGCACAGAAGTCAACATAATTGAGAAAATATGTCTTTCTATCCCCCGTTTTGACACATTTTGCAATGTAATATGAAAAATATTAATTTTATTGTAAAATGTTTGTTATAAATATTGTAAATAGTAATGTGCTCTACAAGATCATATTCTTAGAGTTTTTGTAAAAAAGCCATAGGTTGCGAGTTATTTGCAAAATAAATAGTTTACGCCCTAGGCGTGGATATATGAAAACGTATGGAAATGGCGCTCTTTATCGTCTGCCATGATGTTATCTTCGGAGTTTTTGTCTGTCAATTGACTTATAAATTTGTTAAGAGCACACTAATTATTTCCAATAATTTTTAGTCATGAGTTTTATCAGTTTTTTCAGTAAATAAAATGCATTTTTGACGTAGCCTGACACCAATATGCACCCGGTATTTGCGCACTTTCTAACGTTTCATAGGTTCACCAAATAACTGTGTAAAAAAAGATGTACACTCAAAGTTGTTTATTTTTTTATTCTCCATATTTTTTATTTTGGAAAATTTTTCATATATTAGACAGAACTTACTACAATTGCGAAAATGTGGTTTTCTACCCCTCCGATTGGTCACATTTTGCTATGTAATATAAAAAATATTAATTTCATTAAAAAATGAATGTTATAAATATTGTAGATAATAATGTGCTCTACAAGATTATATTATACAATTTTTTGCATAAAAGCCATAGTTTGCGAGTTATTTGCAAAATAAATATTTCAGGCCCCAGGCGTGAATGTATGAAAACGTATGGAAATGGCGCTCTTTATCGTTGTCTGCCACGATGTTATCTTCCGAATTTTTGTCTGACAATTGACATATGGCTTTGTTACAAGCTTACCTATTATTTCCAACAATTTTCAGTCTTGAGTCTTATCACTTTTTTTTTTTTATTAAAAATAACGCACCTTTGACGTTGTCTGCCAGGCCTTTTTCTTCCAGAAAATTGTCTGCCAATTATATTACACGTTTTCTAATAAAAAATACTTTACATTTCTATAATTTTTATCCTTGAGTCTTATCACTTTTTTTTCTTATCAGATTTATCATCTTTGACCGTCCGCCGCGACTTTAATCTTCCTGACCGCGCAGGCAGACATGACTTTTTGAATTCAGGAACTCAATTGCAACATATTAATACATTCATCTTCCATGTACCTTATACATGTCATTTTTATGTAGCCAGCTCTTAGACTATTACGAAAGTTCTCTATAATTTTCCTGTAATCTACACGTAAATCTACATAAGTGTACTAAACTGCAGCATTCTCAGTCAAATAGTTTGGAAGATTAGGAGGGGGGAGGGACATGGTCATGTTTTTGAATTTTTTTCAAAAAATCGTACTTTTTGGCTAATAAACACTATGAAGACTGCCTTCACGAAAGTTCTCTATAATTTACCTGTAATCTACAAGTCAATCTACATACGTGTACTAAACTGCAGCATCCTAAGTCAAATAGTTTAAAAGATTAGGGCGGGGGGTCATGGTCATTTTTTCGAATTTTTTTTCCAAAAATCGTACTTTTAGGCTAGTAAACACAATGAAGACCGCCTTTACGAAAATTCTCAATAATTTTCCTGTAATCTACACGTAAATCTACATAAGTGTACTAAATTGCAGTATCCTAAGTCAAATAGTTTGGAAGATTAGGGGGGGGACATGGTCATTTTTTTGCATTTTAGGGCAAAAAAGTGGTTTTTGCTGGATTTCGGCATGTTCATGAGCTCGAATCGCGTTTTCCATATCATTTTCGTAAATCCAAGGTGAAATTACATATGTGTACCAAATTGGAAGTCTCTAGCTCATATAGTTTAGAAGTTAGAGGGGGTGCGAAAACGGACACACATAGTGATTTTAATAGGGTTCCGTTTTACTGTACGGAACCCTAAAAATATCGATATATCAAATTTTCTAACGATAATATCACATTTCATGGTGGAAAAAATTTTTTTTAAATAGATAACTCAAAAAATTAGTGAAGAAAGTGTAAAATCGAAAATATAAAAATAAATACATTGAGATTTACCGCCTGTCTATCTTAGGGTACATGACACCATTTTTTAATCCTCAGTAAAAATTTGTATACAAACACAATATTAGTAGAATCATTTTAGAATATTATTGTACGATAAATAAATAATATTGTAACGCTAAGTACTTATTTTAAAATACAAATTTAAATAACTTCACCAACTTCAGAAAAAACTGTAACAAAACTTTTTTAGACACAAAATCACGTGCTATGTGTAGAAGAAAAACAAACTGTTTTTTTTTTCTTCAGATGTGCATAAAAATCTTCGTCTATACAAACAACAATAAAATCGGGCAAGTTCAAGTTACACTCGCACTAAAATCGAGGGTTCCGTACACAAAACAAAATAATTTTTAATATATTTAATACTATTAAAAAATATATAATATATAAATATATTATACATATTATATATAATATAATATATAAAATGTAATATATAATGAATTTTTTTAAAAAATGCACACCCCCCCTTCTATCTTCCAAAATATTTTATTTAGAGAGTTCAAATTTTGTACAGGAATGTATTTTCAGGTGTAAATTACATAAAAATTATAGAGAACGTGATGGTGATTGCGCTGTCAAGGAAAAATCCAGAGATTTTAGCAAATATCCATAAAAAATACTCAAAAATCATTTTATTTCCTTAACAACGTTATGATCAACTTCTACAATCATGTTCTCTACAATTTTTCTGTAATCTACACGTGAAAATGCATTTGTGTAGCAAATTTGAACTCTCTAAGTCAAATTGTTTGGAAGTTATGGGAGGGGGAAAACGGTCATTTTTTAGCATTTTTTTTTAAATCGTTGGTTTTTGCTTAAAAACACTATGATAACGATCTGCAACAAAGCTCTCTACAGTTTTTCTGTAATCTATATGGCAAACTACATATGTATACCAAATTTCAGCCCTCTAAGTACAATAGTTTGGAAGATATGAAGGTGGCATTGTACACTTTTAATGCATTTTTGCTAAAAAAAATGACCGTATCCCCTCCCCCTTATCTTCCAAACTATTTGACTTAGGATGCTGAAATTTGGTACACGTATGTAGATTTACGTGTAGATTACAGGAAAATTATAGAGAAAGTGATGATTATAGCGCTGTCAAAGTTATAACACTAAACTATGCCCCATATGTTAAAAAAATGCTCAAAAATATTGTTATTTTCTTGGCAACGCTATGTTCAACACATACAGTCATGTTCTCTATAATTTTCCTGTAATCTATACGTGAAAATACATTTGTGTACCAAATTTGAATTCTTTAAGTCTAATAGTTTGGAAGTTCAGGGGGGGGGGGGATACGACCATTTTTCAGCATTTTTTTTTTAAAAAATCGTTTTTTTTTTGCTGAAAAACGCTATGATAACAGCCTGCAACAAGGTTTTCTATAGTTTTTCTGTAATCTACACATCAAACTACCTATGTGTACCAAATTTCAGCACTCTAAGTACAATAATTTGGCAGATAAAGGGCAGGAATGGTACAAATTAAACGCATTTTTTCTAAAAAATGACCGTATTGCCCTCTTATCTGCCAAAATATTTGACTTAGAGAGTTCAAATTTGGTACACAAAAGTATTGTTATGTGTAGATTACAAAAAAATATAGAGAATGTGATGGTAATAGTGCTGCAAAAGAAAAGGCAAGAGTTTTCAGCCCAAAAATATCAAAATTTTTCAAAAATCTTGTTATTTTTTTGACAACGCTATGATCAACCCCTCGAATCATGTTCTCTATAATTTTCCTTTCATCTACACGTGAAAATACATATGTGGGCCAAATTTGAACTTTCTAAGCCAAATAGTTTGGCGGCTAGGGGGGGGGGGGGATACGATTTTTGACAAAGTCTTTCCAATAGGGTTCCGTGCGTACACTTGTGGTGTACGGAACCCTAAAAATGACAGAAAACATAAGGCGTTGTCACCTTAAACAGAAATTTTATACGAAATGTTCATCTTGGGGCCCTGTCCATATTGTGGCCCTCTTTCCTACATTTTTCAAGAAATAGCCATGCGGTGTACAAGATTTCTTAAAAACGATTGAACCGATCGGCTTCAAATTTATAGGGCTTATTTTACACAAAAATGAGTAGTTCGTAAATGAAGGATTTTTTATTTAAATAAAAACTTTCAGTTTTATTAATGAAAATCCAAAATTTTTTGCTTATATAATCTTATTTTTAAAAAAAATTGCTGCCATTTTGTTAAAAATTAAAATTTTTCAAAACCCTTCGTTGACAAACTGCATATGGCATCGTAGTAACAAAAAATTTTTGGATTTCAGATGAACTGTTTTCAAAAAAAAAGTCTACCGCACTACCATTTTTAAAAAATGCATTTTTTAAGAACCTATTGCAAGTTAAATATTTTAAAATATTTTTTGGTTGTTAAATTAATTTTAAGATTTTAAATATATGCACTTTTAAATAAATTATTAATGTCTTTCAAAAAGTTTTATGAAACAGAAAAAAAATGTTTAATATTACTCTGTTTTTGCTTATGACAACTAGGCGTAACCCCTTCATGCCCACAGATTACTTTTTCTATCTTTTGTCAATAACATACATATCCAAGCTCTTTCACTTTTTCCTTCTTTATTCCAGTCTATTTCGTAACATTGTAACTGCAGGTATTTTTCATAATTACGAATATCCTATCTATTTTAATCAAACATTTTCAATTTTTGTCAATCTTTCACTACTATAACACTATATTTTTCTTTTTTCAGTAACTAAACTAAATAACTAGTTCTTCTTAATCATCTTTCTTTAATCCCACCCTATGCTTTCTTAATTATTCTCTATCGCATCCTATCTCCTTATGAATAAAATGAAGAGGCGATTTTCAATCGCCTCTTTTTTATGCTAACCAATTTTCTTAAACCCTACATATTGCTTTTTCTGTCCTTGGTCAATGACATCAATATCCAATCTCTTTCAGTTTCTCATTCTCTATTCCAGTCTATTCCCTAACATTATAACTGCAGCTATTTTTCATAAACGGTTTGTGCAAACCCACTAGGGTAGCTGTCCTGCAATTTGTTGATAGTATAAGGGATAAAAAGAGATGAAATATTTTAAATTTGAGTAATAGAAGTAAGGATAGAAAAGATAGTTATGACGAATAGAAAAAGATAAATATATACTTAAACTCAGGTTATAGAGTTAAACATAGGCAGGCCTCGAACAGACTTAAATGGAAAACTTAGGGACCAATTTACGGACCAAATTTTCTTACCTGTCTTAGTTTTAAAGTATCGATATTAAAGATAAAAATAATATAAGACAATACAAATCACTGACATAAATTTAAATTAACTTATCTTTATTAGCTTAAAAAGTTTTTCTAAACTTGAGATAACACTTTTCGATAAGTTGTATAAAAATTAAATTTCCATAATATATTAGCGTAAGCATTCTTATCCATGATTAATTTCTCAATTTTAGTATTATTGTCTGTTAAGCTCAGTGACGTTTCAAAGTTAATGACCTTAGATCATTGTTTATAAACGACGGATTTTCCACTTTTAATTTAGTTTGATTTAAGTCATCGAAAAAGTGTAACGAGTTTAACACCAGAACTATTTTAATTTTTGACGTGTTAAAATATTTATATTTTAACTAACTTAGGTAAAAAAAACCAAAAAATTTATTTTTAGATTTGTTTATAATTTTGAATATTGTATTTTAATTTGAATTTGTGAATAGTATTGTTTCAATAAAGTGTTAATTTTCTATCTTTTAAATAAATTTTAGCCTGATGAGGTTGGGAAACCTGAGCCAACGAAACGTTGCTTAATGCAATTAAAAAAAAATTTGAAGTTTTTTATTTCAACGTAGGTACCTCTTTCCAAGATCGAAATTATCTTTTCTCAAAATTACGTACTTTATGGACCTATTTTGTCAAAAATAAGGACTTTACGGACTTTTTGTCAAAAATACGGACTTTTACGTACTTTAATTAAAATTACGTACTTTTCCCTAGTTTACGTTCTCGTTTCGAGGCCGGGATAGGATGAGCTAAAAATAAACGATTTTAATGAAGAATAGAAAAAGATAGATATACTTTAAATCAGGTTATAATTTAGGGATAGAATGAGATAAAAATAAAGGACAGTTATGAGGAATTGAAAAAGATTCATCCCTTCTGGAAGTAAACGGATTCAAATTTTATCCGTTTGAATCTATCCTTTATTTATTGATATCCGTTTGAATACTTTTTCTATATTTTTCCATCCATTTGAATCAACTGTCTATCCTTCTATTATTTTAAATCCTCTTTATATCCGTTCAGCTTATACGTATTAATCAGCGCAAATCATTCTCTAACCGTTACAATGCTACTATCCGTTTAAATCTGCAGGTATCTATTTGCCTCATAGTCCTTGTCTATCCGTGAGCAACGCATCACTTGTTACGAATAAACCATGTATCCGCATTAATTATTTTCTAACCGATTTCCGATATCCGCATGATGTATAAATCATTTTTTATCTGTTTCAATCCTTTGATAAAAATGTGTCCTGATATTTGTCTGAATCAGAAATTTTCTATTCGTCTTCTTTATCTGTGAACTACTACACGGATAAAAGATTTATCCGTGCAAATTATTTTTTATTCGCTTCCATCCTTTAATGCAAAAAGTGCATGGCTGTCTTTCACTGAATACGCAAACTCTATTTGTGAGCCCAAACACGACGACAATATGTATCAGAAAAATCGTTTGCAATAAGCAGATAAATGAAACAAAGACATTGACATGGCGCCACCTTGTGATTGTGCAACACCCTTAAAGTATTGAAAGCTTCGCGAAAAATAATTTGCGATGACAGTTTTTTTATCCCCAATCAAGATTTTTAAAAGTAACTTATAGATAGAGCCGAATCAAGAAATAGTACAAATTCTACAGATTCGGATGGATACATAGGAACATTTTTTTAATCAATGGAATGAAATTTATATAGAAAGATTTGCGTGGATTCATCTTTTATTAATAACTGTTAACGATAAATATCAAAATAGCTGACAGAGAGAAAGAGTCGGGTGAAGGATTAAAAACTGCGGATTCAGACGGAAAAGGCAAACGCTTTTCTACTGAAAGGATTAAAGGGGATAGAAAATGATTTAAACGGATAAACAATGATAGAAAATGGATATAGACTGCAACCTTACCTTCATTAGACTGTATTTATAAAAACTTTCATAGGGGACGCATGCTTATCCGCCAAAAATCATTATGTAGAATTTTCAATGAATAAAATTTCAGAATTTCGGAAACCAATTTAAGTGAAATTTAAGAATTATAATTGTTTTATAGCCGAATTCTTAACTTTTATAATTATTTTTTCACGACGTATTTGAAGAAACGATTTTTTGCTCATTCGAATTATTATTTGTGAGACTATTTTTCTATAAGAAATTGAAAAGTGCAGTCATTGTAATAAATTGAATTTTACATTGTATGAATTTTAAATAAATATACATTTTACAATAAAGGAATGCTATATAAATGAATGATTGTTAAAAATATTATTCAAAGACGCAAATTTGTAATTAACATAATTTTTATGCGAAAGAATGTTGATTTAATTGAATTTTCAATTGTAGGCTGCTTCCATTTCAAATCATACAGGTCGAATATGTTCAAAATTCAAAATCATGTTTCACATGATTTTTATTGTTTTTTAGGGCAAATAATGAGACACGTATTTTTTTGTTTTGAGATAAAATTTTTTTTCGCACAGTTACGAGCATTTAAAAGTTTTAGGACAAAGAGTGATTTTTGAACGAAAACGCTAACAAATTTTTTTAAAATCACTCTAGTTTTTTCAAAAAATTATATTTTTTTATTTTGTTTTATGATTTTACTTATGTTTTAGGTGCTCTTTCTTAGCAATTTTGAAAATTTGAAAAATTTTGAAAAATTAACAAAATGGCGGCCATTTTTTGAAAAATCAAAAAACTCAAATTTCTCAAAAACGTAATTTTTTATTTTTTTTTTGTAATTACTAGATAACAAAAAAAAATTTTTCCAATAGGTTTAATGTGCGCTAAACACTGGAAGGCTCAAGAATTTTTTTTTTTTTTTTTTTTGAAAATACAAAAAGTAATTATTTTGGGTAATGCAAAGATATGTTTCAGTTGGAAAAATCACCTTGAATATTTTTTATTTGCTTTTTAAACAACTATTTTTTATTTAGAGAAATATAATTTTTAATTACTTTTTCTATCTAGTAAATGAAAACAAATTTTAAAGAAATAAAAAATATTGTTTTTGAGAAAATTAAGCTTTTTTATTGTAACGTCCAGAAGGGACATACAAAACCCATTCAAATATTTATTTATTAAACCCCTGATTTATCTTCTAAGGCGGAAAGCCTTAGGACTAAGGGAGCAGGAAGAAAGTTAACTGACAGTAGTTTCAAATAAACGTAATTTATTCAAATACACTGATGCGACCATTTGAGAAAACTCCTGTTGAAAGGTTGAGCAATCCTTGGAAGGGAGGTGATTGTAGAGAGTAGAGAGAGTAAGAGTCCACTGAAAAAAGGTGAACTTGTTAACAGGTTAATTAAGCAATAGAGTTGAAGGCAATAGTTAGGAATTATTCTTGATTACTTACTTGTTTTATAGTTTGTTGAATCTTAAGTAGCAGGACAATAGAGATGAGTGTCAAGAGGGTTGACGGGTTTCCTTGCTCTGGAAATCCGGAGTCTGCGGGTCGTCTTCCTTCTAGTGAAGCCAAATAGACACCCTGGTGAAAGGTATGAAGATTCTTGTCGTTGTCTCGACAAAGAAAGATTTCGCTGGTCCAAGACACTGGGATTTGTGAAAAAGAGTTTTGACCAGCAGAATGAGAGCACAGACTGACAATGACTGAATTCGTCCAGGGGTTGATTATCAACTGATAATGCGATTACTTCGGAGATCGGCAACAGACTAATTTTCCCACTACTACTTTTTTCCTTATATAGAGAAAAGGTGATGGGGTGACTCTTGACCCTTAGCGTGGGTGTAAGAATTAGGGGATAACCTCAACAGGTAAAACAAGGGGGTTTCTTGCTCAACAGGTAGATGAACTCACTACTCGTTTCTTGGTATAAATCAATATCGGCAGCCCGCACGGGTGCTAATATCGAGAGTATTGATTTTTCTTAATTCAGAACACACCTTTGTTACACATATATATTTATACATAATAAAGTTACGAGAACGTAACATTTCCCTCCCCAAACTTTTCGGAACATAAGAAAAGAATTTTCTTATTGACGAAATTTCATCAGAAACTTAACTTGACGCATGTGGAGAAAGAAAAAAAAAAATATTGAGGGAAATATTTCGTTTACAGATTAGAATACAGCCATAGTATGAGAATAATTACGACAATTTCCGCGTTGATATAAACGCTCGACCCCCCTGGGATAAATCGAATGCATAGCGAAGATTTGTATTCGATTTCAGAAAACACACAAATACATATGACAAATAGTGGTATTTAAGCATTTACAACATTAAATTTATTCTTTACTATATTTATATCCCATTTTATTTGGTGTAATAGCGCAAAATACATTGATAATGGATATATAGACTCGGATGTAATTCTTCTTCCACTGGTATAATTTTATCTTAATTTAAGGTTATATTATTAATTTTTATTTAAATTGAATTATCATAGTATATATTTAAAATTTAAATAAAATATTTTTATTCTTTTCTTTTCTTTTTCAATAATTCACTTAGATTAAGATTTACACTTAGTTTAGTTTTCTGGATGCGACTTGACTTAATATTCTAGTTCGAGTTTTACTAATTTTAGTTTTTATTTTCTTTGGACTTAAATTCAAACTAAATTTTACTAAATTTAGCTTGAACTTGACTTGATTACAAACACTACTAAATTTAGTTTTAATTGATTTTGAGCACGACTAAATTTAGTTTTACTTGATTTTGAACTTGACCCAACTTAGTTTGACTTGATTTCGAACTTGACTAAATTTAGTTTAACTTGATTTCGAACTTGACTAAATTTAGTTTAACTTGATTTCGAAACTTGACTAAATTTAGTTTGACTTGATTTCGAAACTTGACTAAATTTTTAGTTCCTACTTTCTTAGAATCCAAATATTATTAAAAAGTTTTACTGATAAAATTTATTCTAAATAATTCTGATTAATAATTAAGCTTGATTAATTTATTTTGACACATCTCACGTGTATAATTTATAAAATATTTGGCAAATACTAGAAATAAATTAAATACTTATATTTATGAATTGAAGACTTCTGTATATTAAGTAATTTATACGCGCGCAATATTTTTTAATATTTAGTATTGTTTAGCAAAAGACACATACAACACTCATGGATTTAAGCTAAGATTTCTTGGAAACACATATAGAGTTTTGAATTGAGAGTACATTTATAAGACATTAAAAATTTTTCATTCACACATACACAATACACATACAATTTCGTATTAGAATACATTAATAAGACATGTTAAATTTACACACACACAACACACATAAAATTTTGAGTTGAACTACATTAATAAGACATGTTAGAATTTAAAATTTACACACACACAACATACATTGAATTTTGGATTTAAATACATTAATAAGACATGTTAAAATTTAAAGTTTACACACACATAACACGCATAAAATTTTGAGTTGAACTACATTAATAAGACATGTTAGAATTTAAAATTTACACACACACAACATACATTGAATTTTGGATTTAAATACATTAATAA
Source organism: Ganaspis brasiliensis (assembly GCA_037103525.1). NCBI lineage: Eukaryota > Metazoa > Arthropoda > Insecta > Hymenoptera > Figitidae > Ganaspis > Ganaspis brasiliensis. The sequence goes on from JAZKLR010000018.1 coordinate 2,040,009, forward strand.
GACATGTTAAAATTTAAAGTTTACACACACACAATATACATTGAATTTTGGATTTAAATACATTAATAAGACATGTTAAAATTTAAAGTTTACACACACATAACACGCATAAAATTTTGAGTTGAACTACATTAATAAGACATGTTAGAATTTAAAATTTACACACACACAACATACATTGAATTTTGGATTTAAATACATTAATAAGACATGTTAAAATTTAAAGTTTACACACACATAACACGCATAAAATTTTGAGTTGAACTACATTAATAAGACATGTTAGAATTTAAAATTTACACACACACAACATACATTGAATTTTGGATTTAAATACATTAATAAGACATGTTAAAATTTAAAGTTTACACACACATAACACGCATAAAATTTTGAGTTGAACTACATTAATAAGACATGTTAGAATTTAAAATTTACACACACACAACATACATTGAATTTTGGATTTAAATACATTAATAAGACATGTTAAAATTTAAAGTTTACACACACACAATACACAACAAAAAAAAAAAAAATTTAATCTTTTTCCATATATTTTTTGTTTCTTTTAATGCTCATACATTGCGTTGCGACATGATTTTGTTCATAACAACGTTCGCATGAAAAATCCCATCTGTACAATCTTTCTTTATCGCACCAGTCAGAATCATTTTCTCTGTTTTCACAAAATTCATATCTGTTATATAATCTTTCTAGCATTATTTTTGCTAGAGCTTTCTTAGTTTCTTTTTTTGTGTTTTGACCCGGTATGTTTATTTCAATGTAGTCTGAATTTATTTGTACTGAACAAGTTGCATTTAAAGGTGTGGAACTAGGGTTTGGTAATGTATACTCTAGTTTTGAAAATGAGTACTCAATACTCATGTTATTTAATTTCGAAACAGGGCAGATGTCCTTCTGCATTTCTTGAAATTTGCTGAAAGGGAAGAGATGTTTTCTTTAAGTTATTAATTTTATAGTTATAGAGCTTATTAGTTTTGTGAAATGACTACGTTAAAATTTTTCTAGAGTTGTTGATTTAAGTAATAAGAAGATGATGATAATGAAAAGGAAAAAGGAAAAGAACAGGAAAGGTAATAAAAGAGTAAAGGTCTAAAACAAAGGTTTTAGCCAACAGCTTGGCCCTTGCTATTACATCGGCGGATCTTTAAGAGTTAATTTTCATAATTGAAAATTCCGGTTTTTTAGGAGTGGGGTAATTTTTGTTGTTCATTGGAAAACGCAGTCTTAGCTGGGTTGAGGGTTTAAGATTTTTACTAGTTTTGAACGGACGAATTTCGGGTTAACATCGTGGTGTAAAACATAGTGTTGTGAGAGGAAAAATGTCGTCGTTCAACAATTTTTTATCTTCGTCAGACGTGGATATTGAGAAAATTATAGCAAATATGGAGTGTGAAGCACCATCAGGAATGAATGTCCAGGGAATTATAGATTTCGATTTTGATCTCGATTTGTTATGTGGCCCTAGTGTGGAAAAACAGGAGGAAGAAAAAAAGGAAGAAATTGAAGGTCCATGGGAGGAAAAACCGTGGAAGATGGTACTAGGTCTTGAGAAGGATTACAAAATTCGGATTCAAGGAAAAGAGATATTACTACCGCCTTGGTGGATTAATTTCCCCACTACTCAAAGATTATCTTTTGAAAGTCAATTGAAGCAACAGATGATAGTCCAAAGGGGCTGTTTTTACATTGGTGGCAGATATTGCATTATACATGAAAACAAACTATCTAGGGTGAGTAATAATTTATGATATTATTATTAGAGTAATAGTAGATTATATATAATGATGGAAAGAGAAAAAAAATTTTACATACTTTTTCTTTTTGTTTTTACAGATTGATGGTGAAAGAGTCCGAACCATGGGAGGGATTCATATAGTTTTTGACTATACAAAGGTCAGAAGTAATAAATTAGGAGATCTATTAGTCCCGTTGAGCTGGTCGGGAATGCAGGAACAATATTTAGATTACCTGACAAATGGCATCGCCGATCAATATGAATCGAAGGAAGAGGAAAAAGATGTAACCTTTTTGGGGAGACATTACAAGATTCAGCAGGGCAGAATAATAGAGGTTTGTAAATTGAAATTTCTTTTATGTAAAGAATTTTATAATTTTATTAAATTTGTTTAAGGTCTATTGTGCTCTTTAAAAAAAAAAATTCTTTTTATTTCAGTTACCTTGACGAGATAGGTTACCGAGGCTTTCCATATGAAATGTTTATATTTAAGATAAGAATTTTATTGTGATAAAAATGTAATGAATTGATCGTTTATAATAAAAGAAAAATGTATTGTAATTTTATGGTTTATTTATTTAATGTATAAGAATCGAGAGAGTAAATGAGAGAGAATGTGAGTGAAAAAGAAAGAAAAAGAAAGGAATAAGATAGAGAGGAAATGGAATTAAAAGAGAGAGTGGGAGTATATGGATGAGAGAAAATTTGAGTGAAAGAGAGAATATAATGAAAGGAGAGAGCGAGAGAAAGAGAGAGAAAGAGAGAGAGATAGTATAAATGAGAAAAGTATAATTAAAAGAGAGAGAGAGAGAGAGAGAGAGAGAGATAGTATGAGTGCGACAGGCAAGTGGAGCGAGTCCCGTACCGAAGGTGGGGATTCATGCAGTCCCCGCGTGTCGCATATCGCTTGTCTCTCTGGCGGTCTATTGTTCAACCCCGAGCGTCAACTCGCGAATGTATGGTCCCTCGCGGTTTTTATTGCGTTTTTTGATTTTATCGAAAAGTGTAAATTTAATATTAATAATTTTTAGATGTATTTGAAAAATATATTTTCAAATGCAAGTCTCTTCATTCCGTTGCGCTGTAGTATTAGAAGGTAGGATTCTCGACCGGTTTGTTTGAGGTATAGGCTAGGCAAGGCTGTCGCTTAACGCGTTTCGCTAGGCTCTCTCGCGCTTCATTGTTTAACCCCGAGCGTTAACTCGCGAATGTGTGGTCCCTCGCGGTTTTTAATGCATTTTTTGATTTTTGGAATACTATTTTAATCTTATTTGAATAATATTTTAATTTTCGAACTTAAGGACTTATTTTAAATTATCCATCGAATTTTCGGAATACTATGTTTGGTATATGTAGGTGCTATAGGTTTCGTTATTGCTACAGTGTACCGCATTGAGTCATTAGGGTTAGTTTAGTTTTAAAGCAGCATTGTAGGTATTCTGTAAAGAATTTCTATAATATGTCTATGAACCGGTTTAGTTATTATGGTTTGTTGAATTTAGATTTGGCGTTTCTTCTATTATAACACTTAAAGGTCTCATTGGGTGTACTATTGCTATATGTCTAGGTTGTCGATCGTGAATTCTATTACTATTTTCATTTAAAATATTATTCTCAAAAAGGTTAGCCCAATAAGAGATTTCATCTGGGCGAAATGATTTTTTCTGTAATTCTCTATCTAATTTGAATACAAATATTATTATTATTATAAGAATAATTATGATACCGATAAAAGTAATGGAAAATAAGGAATGATCCAAAGAGTTTTTCTCTATGTTGGAGGTACTTTTCTCCAAAGTTTGTGCAAAAAATTCTAATTCGTTTAAAGAGATTCTTTGGCTTCTAGTTATTTGGTCTCGACAGCCATTTAAAATAATTTGTGAGGTAGTTGAATTTTCTTTTAATAAATTAGTAATATATGGACTGATTGAGTTTATTATAGGTACATATATTGAAGTATTATTAAAGTTTTTATTATTGTTGTTATTATTTTGAAGCTTAGGTTGCAGCAGTTCACATATTGGGTTTATTTCCAAGATTCCATTACCTTTTATATTAATAGTTTTAAGTATATTAGGTTGACAAGAAATTTTAATATTTTGTACTGGCATTGAAGAATATAACCATGTATTGTTTTTCTTCAATGGAATCCATTTGGATTTAGTTATAGAATGAATTAAATATTCACATCTATGCGGTATTCCAAAATTCAAAAGAGAACTTTCGCAGGTTTGATCCAAAAAGGTGTTTTTAATGGTTACTGATTCTTTGCAAATAAAATTTTTGTGTATTGTTGAACATTTTTGAATATAAGATTTATCAAACAAGAAGTAAGTTTCATTATTCTCTGTTAAACCAATATATTGAGAAAGATGATTTGTGTTAGCAAGGATCTCAAAATCCTTTCTTAAATTTGTAAACCCTGTAATCTTGTGTATTTTAAATAAGTTATATTTTGTTTTTGAAGGCAATTGAATAGTTAATAGGAAAACGGTAAAATTTCTTATTTGCAAGATATTAATTTTAGATATACTAATAAGGTCTTGTAAAGTGAGGTTATTCGGTAGGTACGAATTTGTTTTAACAGAAAGAATATGTTTAATAATAGGGGTAAAATCTTCTGACATTAGGGATGGGTTCCAAATATTATTGAGTGAATCGAAAAGAGAAAGATGTATCTTTTTTAGTGTAGAAATATATTGATCCATGAATTGCAAAAGAGATGAAAGGTTATGCGATGTTTCTTGGTGAGTTAATGCGATTTTTAATACCTGAAATTTATTTAGAATGTTATAAAAGTTTGCTGGTAAGACATGTAAGGAAAACTGTTTCCAACGAGCGTCGAAAAATCCGTTTTTTGTTATATTGAGTAGGATTTTACGCAAATTTAAGTGCTCTTCATTCTCTTGTTCCAATATGTGTTTACTTGTCTTATTTATTTTTTTTTGAATTAATGAAATTGAAGTTATTAATTTTATTATTTTGTTTCTATAAATCGATATTTCTAGTTCAAAACAAGATGTTACCGTATTCTTACGTGGGTGATTATCTATTAATTTATCGATTTGTTTTTGTATATCGATAATTTCATTAATGTTTAAGTAAATAGCAATGTCCCTTTTGTCGCGAATTAATCTTGCCGACCCAAAGTTTTCAAAGTAGAGGGCAGGAAGGTTAGAAAGGGGTGTGTTAATTTGTGGATTTTCTTCGGCGTTAATGATAGGAGTAGAAAAGGAAAAAAGGAAAAGGTATATAAGTAACATGTTGCTTCTCGGTTACCTGAAACAAGAAAAAGCGTATTAGTTTTTGTACAAATTCAAATTTTCGATTTAAAAATAGGGAGAGAGGAAAAATTTTATATAAGAAGACATTCCAGGTATTAGTTTTTAGTGTGAAATCCACAATTAGAGCATTTTTGCAGATAGTTACTCGTTTCGTTTTCTTTTTACTTTTTGTTTGATTTAGGTTTTGGAGGTTTAGAGGTAGATTTGATGAAATGTTTTGTGGGAAAATAGAATTTTGAGTTTGTAAAGACATTGGAAAAGGAGGTGGTTGGGGTGGGTGTAGAATCGAGGATGTGATAAATGATGGGGGTATTTACAATATGGTTTTTTTTTTTTTTTTTTTTTAAATCTAACACTACACATTGAACATCAAACATTGAACGTTAAACATCGAACATTAAGTATTATTCTATTGGTTATAACTTTGCATAGGGTGCTTAATATGAGATTTTCTTAATCGATTTATATGAACTACTTTGGGTGTTATATTTATTTTGATTTTAACGTTTCCTTTGCCCAATATTTCTAAAACTTCATGAGGTCCTGTATATTGATCGCCTAACTTTTTGGGTTTTGGGCCTTGGAGTAGAAATACACTATCACCGACTTTAAAATTTTGAGGATTAATTTTTTTGTCGTGATATATTTTAGATTTTTCTTTTGATTCGATTAGATTTTTACGAGCGAAATTTTGTACGTTATGCAGTTTAGAAATCAGATTAGTCAGATAATCTTCATAAGTGGCTAGTTTTTCTTCTGGTAATAATGGTTGGCTTGAAGGAAATCTTGGTAAACGCCCAAATACAAGTTCGTAAGGTGTACACTTGGTACTTTCATGAACACTCGTATTATAAGAAAACATAGCTAATTCAAGCAAATCGTCCCATTGATTATTTTTACTTATAAACTGCTTCAAATATTCGGCCAAAACATGGTGCGATCTTTCTAAAGACCCATTGGATTGAGGGTGAAAAGATGTGGTTTTAAATTGTCGAATACGAAAAAGTTTAGCCAATCTTTTCATAAGGTTACTTAAGAAATTTGTGCCTTGGTCAGTTAAAACACTTTTAGGTGATCCAAAAATGCAAATAAATTTCCTAACAAACGCATCCGCAATTGTACTTGCTTGCTGATTAGGCAATGGTATGGCTAAAGAATATTTGGTTAAATTATCCTGGATTGTAAGAATGCACTCGTTTCCTGACTTAGTTTTTGACAATGGACCAACGATGTCCATAGAAATTTTATCGAATGCAATACCAGGAGTATCTGTAATAACCATGGGATTTTTAGTTTTTACTCTAACCAATTTTTTTAATTGACATTGAAGACATGTTTGAATATACTTTTGAATATCTAGTTTCATGTTTTCCCAAAAGTATTTTTGTCTAATACGAGTATAAGTTTTTGTCACACCTTTATGACCACCTAGCGCTGAAGAGTGTGCTTCTTCGATTAAAATTTTTCTTTGCTCAGTAGTCGCGTATTGAGTATAACCTTTACAAACTATTACTTTTACATTAGTTTCTTGAAATGTTTCTATAAAAATTGCTAATACTTCTGACCATTCCATGTGCATGACTTGACTCGTTTTTGCAATACTAATTGATTTTAAATTTAATTTTTCAGCTAATATTTTAAGAGATTGAACAGTTTCCGTAACATTCTTTTTTAATTCTGTCAAACTTATTTCAGATTCACTAATAATTGGTAATGCTATGTGATAAAAATTTCCCTTTTTAAATTGTTTAACTTCATTTAATATAAGATTTTTAAATTGTGGCATTTCGTTTTGTTTAAAAAGACTTTGAGAACCGTTATCCATAGGGACTCCTAGAGTTGAAATAAAATACGCGTAGTTGTCTTTACGCATACGCATTTGGTCTTTGCATTCTACTATATTTTTAGATGGGGTGGAATTATGTTCGATGATTTCTTGGGATGGGTCAGGTTCTGACGGATCGATAGGAGTTGGTTCAGGAAGGTTATCATTATCATATTGTGTTTCGAAAAAACTTTCGTCTAAACTGGAACCTACATTATTGTTTAAACTATTTTCTTCACTTATTTCTTCAATATCTTGGTCTTCAAATATTTCTTCATCATAATCTTCGGAATCACTGTTACTGGAATTGTTATGAAAATTTTCATAATTTGGATCATATAATTCATTTTGTTCAAATTCTGGATCGGAGTCTTCTTCGGAATTTTCACTATCTTCATTCTTACTTCTTTCTTTTATTATGTTTTTAGCTTCTTTTCTTGGTCTGCCTCTTTTCTTCTTGATAAATGGAACTGGATTTTTATTCTCTTTTCTCGGACGGCCCTTTTTCTTCTTGGTTATCGTTTTTTCTTTACTTATTACTTCATTTTCACTTTCATTTTCATCTTCAAATCCGACTTCATTCTCGTCTCCATATTCAACTAGTTCAATTGACTTATCTTTTCTTGGACGACCTCTTTTCTTTTTAGTTAATGTTTTAATCTCTTCTTCAAACGGAACTTGAACAATTTCTTTTCTTGGACGACCTCTTTTTTTCTTTTTAATTATTATTTCTTCTTCTTCTTCTTCTTCTTCTTCTTCTTCTTCTTCTTCTTCTACGTCTTCTTCATACACTGGACATGTTGTATCTGGCTTTAGGTTTCTTGGATTTCGAGATTTCTTGGATTCTTGAACTTGGTTTTCCATTGATTTACTTGATTTAGTACCCGATTCTGAATTTTTATTTACTAGATTTCGATTTTGATTCAATTCACCCGACTTACCATTAACCGACTTAGAATTTTCATTTACTGGATTTCGAATTTCGCTTAATTTACTTGACTTAATACTGACCGACTTAGAATTTTCATTGACCTTATTTAAACTTTTACTTGTTTTACCCGACTTAGTACTTACCAACTTAGAACTTTGACTTGATTCACCCGACTTAGTATTCACCGACTTAGAACTTTGACTTGATTCACCCGACTTAGTATTCACCGACTTAGAACTTTGACTTGATTCACCCGACTTAGTATTCACCGACTTAGAACTTTGACTTGATTCACCCGACTTAGTATTCACCGACTTAGAACTTTGACTTGATTCACCCGACTTAGTATTCACCGACTTAGAACTTTGACTTGATTCACCCGACTTAGTATTCACCGCCTTAGAACTTTGACTTGATTCACCCGACTTAGTATTCACCGACTTAGAACTTTGACTTGATTCACCCGACTTAGTATTCACCGACTTAGAACTTTGACTTGATTCACCCGATTCATTTGGACTTTTATCCTTTTTTTGATTTGATTTTTTCAGCTTTCCTCTAGTTACTACTTTAAAACTTTCTTCTCCAGTATATAGTTCTTCAAAAAGGTCATAATCAAACTCTTCACACGTTTGATCATCTTCTTTATCTTCTGTTTCTTCCTCAGAACTCGCATAAATTTCTTCGTTTTCTTCATCATGGTTGTTATTACTATTTCCTTTTTCATCGTATAATTCTTCAAAAAGTTCATAATCAAATTCTTCATTTTCATCCATTTCTTCTTCTGAACTTGTTATATATGGTTCATCTTGGTTAACAACATTTATTTCTCCTATTTGTAGCTCTGGTTCTGATACATTTAATTCTTCTTCATGGTTATTATTGATATTAATTTCTTCCCAGACTGATTGTTCTGGCGTTTCATCATCTGAATCTTCTGCCCAGAAGTTAACAAGTTGCTTTGCTTTTATTTCATTATCATAAAATGTTTTTGGGGTAATTCTTTTTGCAATGTTTATTGGATTTCTCGATAATGCATCTGCATTTACATTAGTTTTTCCTGCTTTATAAACTATATCAAAATCATATTCGGACAATTTTAGTTTCCATCTAGTGACTCGAGAACAGGGATCACTAGATTTTTGAAACCAAAGTAAAGGTTTGTGATCTGTGACAATTGTGAATTTTCTTCCGTATAAATAATGTCTGAAATGTTCAACAAAAGTGACAATGGCTAGAGCTTCTTTATTATATGTGTCATACTTGACTTCGTGTTCATTTAATGATCTGGATCCGTAAGCTACTGGCTTGTCTTTTCCAATTTTACCTTGTGATAAGATTCCGCCAATGGCAAAATCGGAAGCGTCAGTTGTAAGAATAAATGGTTCATCTAAATCTGGCCGTTGTAATAAAGGTTCTTTACAGAGCTCCGTTTTTAATATATCGAAAGCTGATTGCTGTTTTTCTGTCCATTTAAATGGTACATCCTTTTTTAGTAGTTGGGTTAACGGAATTGATTTTTTCGAAAAATTTTCTACAAACCGACAATAGTAACCTGCTAGGCCTAAGAATTGTTTTATATTTTTTACTGTTTTAGGTACTGGAAAATTTTCGACGGCAATTGTTTTCTTTGGATCTGGACGTACTCCATCTTTATCGATAATATGGCCTAAATAAACTACTTCTGGTCGAAGAAATTCGCATTTGTCTGGTTGTAGTTTTAGGTTTGCAGCGCTTAATCGTTCCATTAAACTATCGAATTTGATTTGATGTTCTTCTAAAGTATTTGCAAAAATAACAATGTCATCTAAATAAACAAATAACTCGGTTCCTATTAAACCGGACAGAACGGCATTCATAAGTCTTTGAAAACAACTAGGAGCATTTTTAAGACCAAATGGCATTCGGTCAAATTCATAGTGACCATATGGGGTTGAAAAAGCAGTTTTATAAGAATGATCTGGATGCATTTTTATTTGATGAAAACCAGAAGCTAAATCAAAAACGGAAAAATATCGGGCATTCGATAAAGTTTCAAGAACTTCGTGGATATTTGGTAAAGGAAAGAAATCAGTGACAGTTTTTTCGTTTAGTTTTCTAAAATCTAAGACCATACGCCATTTTTTATTTCCCTGAGAATCATCTTTTTTTGGAACAATCCATACAGGTGTATTGTATGGGGATTCGGAGGGTTTAATTATACCATTTTTTAATAATTCACTAGTTTGTTTTAAAAGTTCTTCCTTATGTGCTGGAGGAAATCGATATTGACGCGTAAAAACTGGTTCTTCATCCTTGGTAGAAATTTTATGTTGGAGAACATTGGTAGCAGACAAGGATTCGCCAGGCAAATGAAACATATTACTATATTTTAAGGTTAGAGATTCCACATGTGATAATTCTTCACGACTCAAATGTTTTAAACGTAATAAATCTAAAATTTGTTCTGATCTTTCTTTTCCTGAAATTCTATAAAATTTAGCTGTTTTTGGGTAAAATTCTTCATTATTTTGAAAACAATCCATAATTTTTTCGGCTGTTATATTTTTTACTACTTTGGTTTCACCGTGATATTCTCTATATTCCTCTAAAGCGACTTTTGGAATTTGAATTTCAACTGGTTCTGATCTTGTATTTGCTACTCTTACATACGCTTTACCTTGATTGTTTGTTACTAACGCATTTCCTAAATAAACACCTTGCTTAATTGTTAAAAGTGGAACATAACCTGTCTTTATATCATTATTTTCTATTATCAAAAATAAATCTGAGATCGATCTTGGTGGTAGTACGATTATATCACGTGGTGAAAAAGGATAAAATTTGCTATTAACCTCTAAATGTCTTTCAGCATAATTGATTTTAACATTATTGTCTGTAAAAAATTCAGATCCTAATACTCCGTCTTCTTCAACAGGAACTTCGTTTGGAATAATGTGAAAAGTAGTAAGATAACCTAAAACTTCGAGTTTAACTTGTCCTAAGGTATTTACTGGATGTGCATTTATTCCGGTTAGTTGTATTTTTCTTGATTTATCGATTAGCATAGAAGAATTTAAAACATTTTCTTTTATTAAATTTAAACCTGCACCTGTGTCAATCATCATATTTAGAGGATTTTTAGAGTTAATTACATTTATTAAAATTGATGGTATTGGATTTCCTTTACTATAGTTAAATTGTACAGTTTTGAGGTTAGGTTTAGAGGAATCTAAAGGTGCGCTTAATTTTCGTTCACCTGTCCCATCGCACCGTTTTTGGGAAGGTTTTGAGAGTTTTCCTGGTTCGAATTATTAATAGGTTCATTTTGTTGATTCCTAAAACGATTATTGTATTCTCTGCGTCTACATTCTTTTATTACATGACCTGGAATTTTGCAGTAATTACAAACTATATTTTTATTCACTGAAGGAGGATTTTGAATGTCAGTATTTTCGTTTTGGAAATTATAAGAGGATCGTTGTTCAAAATTTTGAGGTTTTTTATATTGATTTCGATCAAAATTTTGTGACTTTTGGTAAGGATTTTGAAAAAATTTTTGAGAATTTTGATAAGGATTTTGATAAGGAGGTTTTTGGTAAAAATTTTGAGATCTTTGTGGGGATTGTGAAGGAAATTGTGATCTAGGTACCCAATCGTCTCGCGAAAAGGGAGACCTATTCCTTGGATATTCACGTTGGTTTGGATGCATTGGAGATGGTGATCTCCATTCTCGTTTTGGTGAAGGGGAGTTTCTTCTATTCCAAGGTCTACTTCCTTCTCTAAATGCGACTGGTGAATTGCTTCGTCCTCTTAAATTCCAACACGTAGTTGCGCTATGACCCATTTTATTACAGATTTGACATATTGTTATATTTTCTTGTGCAAAAGTGACCCTAGCGTCATTTGATCTATCTGGATTTTTCTGTTTGGCTAAATTTCCTTTTCTAAGGTCCGCTGTAGCATTTAACCTACGTTCTATCTCCATGGATTTATTAGTTAGTTCTTTAAATATTATACATTCTGGTACACGCACTTCAATTTCTGATTTTAAACCACGGCGAAAACATAATATTAAATCCTGCTCTAAACCTTCAATAAAAGCCTTATCTAACTCTCCCTTATTAATCATTTTATGTGCATCAAGAATTTGATCCGATATTTCTTTTATTCGGTTAGCGTACGAAATTACAGTCTCATTTTCCCACATATAGACACTTCCGAGTTCCCCTTGTAATTGATATACAGTTTTAGTTGGTAAATAAATCTTTTTTAATTGATTAATAAGATTTTCTATTGTTGAAAAAGAACTTCCGTAAATGGCTTTACGCGCTTCTCCCATTAATTTTCCTCTAATCATTTTGACCAAATTTTCCTCCACCTGTGGGGACTTAGGGAGCATCTCTTTAGCTTCGCCGCACCCTTCTATGAAAAGAGCGAGGGGGATATTGTGACCGTCGAACAATGGTACCAGCTCGAGGGCATCCCGTAGGGACACTTGTTGATTATTAGGCAACGGCATAATTTCTAAATGTGAATCAATAATTTGAGATAATTTATCTAATTTTATTTCTTTTAGCTTATCAATTCCTGTTTCAAAAGATAATTTTATTAAACTTTCTTTGGGGTCAAATTTTTCATCAATTGGAGTTGAATTGAAAATGTCAAAACCAAAACCGGTAATAGTTCGATTAAAAGAATTTTCTGATTCCGGAGACGTTAATTCTAAACTTTTTTCAAATTTTTCGGCTTGTGATTTACTAAGATGCGTATAAGTGTTATCTTTTAGTGTTTTTTCTATTTTAGGGGTCTTATTTCCTATCGATTCCGTGCTTGTGTTACTATTAGAAGTAGAAGGTTTCGTACTTTTACTTAAATTCGGGTTGATAATTGTACTATTTTTAGAATTTATTGAGCCTGCTAAATCTTGAGGACCACTGTCTTTTGTTTCGTTGTCAACTAAATTTTTAGCTTGATTTTGATCTCGACTTGGAGTATTTATTGGACTATGACAAACCTTTGGAAGAGGGTTAAAAAAACCTTGTTCCTGAGCCTTACTTCTAGTATAATGAGAATTCGTTTTGTCTGACATAACCTTTAAAATCTAACATTATTAAGGAAAAGGTTTAATATAATTGTTTGAAATTGTATTTTGGTTTCTTAGAAAATTTTAATTTTCTTTCAAATTGTTTAAGAGGTTTTCCAAAGTAATTAAAAGGTTATCAATATGGTAATCAAGACCTCTAGTGTTTAAATATTCATTACCATAAACAAAGTTTTCAATATTTTGTAACAAATTCTCTGATTCATTTAAAATATCTTTAATTTCCTTAGCAAATTGTCCTTGCTTGTCTAGTTGAAAAACTAATTTTTCTATAGTGTTAAATACTGTTTGGATGTTTATAATTAATTTTTGCATGTGCTTTGTGCTCATTTTGTTTTGTTTTTTCTTTTTGAAAATTAAGAAAAATGCATTTTATTAAAGCTGAATAGTTTGGAATTTGTTAATAAAGATATTGTTAAAATTAGCTGAAAAATTTTATTAAATGAAATAACCTATAATATATAAATATAGGTGATTTTGGGAAAGGATTTGATGAGAAGTGATTGCTAAACCTTGTTCATTAAAATTAAATTTTGTTTATTAATCCATCATATTCGTAGCTGTACTTATAAATCTTTCAATATGTTTGATAAATTTATCAGTTTTGACAATTTTGCTTTTATTATTAATATTCTCTAAATCCTTGAGCAGTTTTTCGGACGCAACTAATAATTTTTGAATTTTTTTATTAAAAAGAGGTCCTCTAGTGTTTACCAGAGTTATCATCCGATCTAGGTTCTCAAGTGCTCCTTTAAATTTTTGTGTCAAAAATTCAAAATCATCTCTATTTATATCCACTGAAAAGAAAAACGAAAAATATAAAGGAAAGAACTTGAATTTAAAATTTATTCTTTTATTACAAAATATATATATAAAAATTTACAAATTAATTTTTCTTGATTACAGAATCGACTTGGTTTAATAACTTTTCAAAATAATTAGAAAATTCCTCTTGATTTTTAAAGTCAATGATTTTAATTTGATAAGTAGGATCGTGTCTTTTCTGTGCCTTTTTCCCACCTCGTGGTCTCCAAGATTTTTCTTGTTTTTTACTGGGTATATTTACTGAAAAACATTTGTTTTTCATTAATTATCATTATTACCCCCCTTTTAATAAAAATAATTTTAAAGATACTTTTATTTGAGAAGGTAGAAGAAAACTTTTATTTTTTTAGAATTTAACTAAAAGCGAAGAGAAAAATAAAATTTACAAATATTAGAATTTTAAGGAAAGTTTCGAAAGTTTTGATTCGCGGCCGACAGGCGAGTCCTCAAAATTTTCTTAGAAATATTTTGTTCCGCCGAAAGGCTTAAAATATTTCTATTCTTTTCCAAATTAAAATAAAGGAAACTTTCGAATTTTTTGATTCGCGGCCGACAGGCGAGTCCTCAAAAAATTCTTAGAAGTGTTTTGTTCCGCCGAAAGGCTTAAAACATTTCTATATTTTTCCAATTTTAAATGATTAATAAATACAAGTTTCAAATTTTAATATTTTTCAAGATCAATTGTTTCTAATAAAATCTCAATACTTGATAATTATTGAAAATATTAATGAATAAAAATTTGATATAACCAGTATGCACAAAACAAGACTTTTATAAATTTCGAACTATTGTTCACACTTATTATTATAGAAAAAAAAACACAGAAATTCACAAAAGATTATCACACACGATCTAAAGATTTGTACAGAAAGAATAATTCAAGATATGGTTCGTATTTGGCATAGAATAAAGAAAGAGATTTTGAGTTTTAAAATTTAAGAAAGAAGAATAGTTCAGTTTAATATTCACACTAGGAAAATTTGCACTTGTTCTAAATTTTCGTTTATAATATTTTATTTACAATATGATAGCAATTAGATGTTATTATATTTCAAATTTTTAATTTCTCACTTAGTTTTTAAGAATAAGATTTCCTCTTTTTTTTTTTTGTTTGAAAGATAGTGGTTATGCTGAAGTTGGTAGGATTAATAGAAAGATTAGTATAAAAGAATTCAGTAGTTTCTCTCAATGGTCAAGTCAGTTTTTCTTTTCTTTGGTTTCCCGGCCGATGCACCAAAAAATTTAAATTGACTCTGTAACGTCCAGAAGGGACATACAAAACCCATTCAAATATTTATTTATTAAACCCCTGATTTATCTTCTAAGGCGGAAAGCCTTAGGACTAAGGGAGCAGGAAGAAAGTTAACTGACAGTAGTTTCAAATAAACGTAATTTATTCAAATACACTGATGCGACCATTTGAGAAAACTCCTGTTGAAAGGTTGAGCAATCCTTGGAAGGGAGGTGATTGTAGAGAGTAGAGAGAGTAAGAGTCCACTGAAAAAAGGTGAACTTGTTAACAGGTTAATTAAGCAATAGAGTTGAAGGCAATAGTTAGGAATTATTCTTGATTACTTACTTGTTTTATAGTTTGTTGAATCTTAAGTAGCAGGACAATAGAGATGAGTGTCAAGAGGGTTGACGGGTTTCCTTGCTCTGGAAATCCGGAGTCTGCGGGTCGTCTTCCTTCTAGTGAAGCCAAATAGACACCCTGGTGAAAGGTATGAAGATTCTTGTCGTTGTCTCGACAAAGAAAGATTTCGCTGGTCCAAGACACTGGGATTTGTGAAAAAGAGTTTTGACCAGCAGAATGAGAGCACAGACTGACAATGACTGAATTCGTCCAGGGGTTGATTATCAACTGATAATGCGATTACTTCGGAGATCGGCAACAGACTAATTTTCCCACTACTACTTTTTTCCTTATATAGAGAAAAGGTGATGGGGTGACTCTTGACCCTTAGCGTGGGTGTAAGAATTAGGGGATAACCTCAACAGGTAAAACAAGGGGGTTTCTTGCTCAACAGGTAGATGAACTCACTACTCGTTTCTTGGTATAAATCAATATCGGCAGCCCGCACGGGTGCTAATATCGAGAGTATTGATTTTTCTTAATTCAGAACACACCTTTGTTACACATATATATTTATACATAATAAAGTTACGAGAACGTAACATTATTTTTGAAAAATGAGCATTCTAAAATTTTTTTGAAATTCCTTAATTTGTAAAGAAAAAGCATGTCAAACATTAATCAAACATTACTAAAATAAAAAAAAAATGGAATAATTTATGGCGCTGGTTTAGCCAAAGTAATGCCTTTTATAATTTTCACAAAAAAAAAATTGATGCGCCTTTCACAGTGTTGTAGCGCACATTAAACCTATTGGAAAAAATTATTTTCTTTATCTACTAACTACAAAAAAAATTAAAAAAAAATTACGTTTTTGAGAAATTTGAGTTTTTTGATTTTTCAAAAAATGGCCGCCATTTTGTTAATTTTCAAAATTTTTCAAATTTTCAAAATTGCTAAGAAAGAGCACATAAAATATAAGTAAAATCAAGAAATAGAATAAATATATGAATAATATATGGCGCTGTATTATGCAAAATAATGACTTTTATAATTTTCACAAAAAAAATTGCTGCGCCTTCCAGTGTTTTAGCGCACATTAAACCAATTGGAAAACATTTTTTTTGTTATCTCGTAACTACAAAAAAATTAAAAAAAAAAAAATTAGGTTTTTGAGAAATTTGAGTTTTTGATTTTTAAAAAAATGGCCGCTATTTTGTTAATTTTCAAAAATTTTCAAATTTTTAAAATTGCTAAGAAAGAGCACCTAAAACATAAGTAAAATCATAAAACAAAATTAAAAAATATAATTTTTTGAAAAAACTAGAGTGATTTTAAAAAAATTTGTTAGCGTTTTCGTTCAAAAATCACTCTTTGTCCTAAAACTTTCAAATGCTCGTAACTGTGAGAAAAAATTTTTTTTCTCAAAACAAAAAAATACGTGTCTCATTATTTGCCCTAAAAAACAATAAAAATCATGTGAAACATGATTTTGAATTTTGAACATATTTGACCTGTATGATTTGAAATGGAAACAGCCTGTAATGATTTGTATAGAATCCAGTTTTTATGAGAAAGAATTTCTATTACTTTCAATTTCTATTCACTATCTTTTTAATGTAGCCTAATCTTTGGTTATAGAAATTCTTGTTAAAAAGAATTTTAATTTTTCATAGATTGTATATAGGGGAAAGGGCCCCAAGTTGGATAAGTTTAACAATTCTTAAACTAATTTTTAATCATTTTAAGGAATTTATCAAGAAATAAAATTTCTAAAAACTTCAATTTAATAGCTTAACAGTAAAAAGTAATAAAATATCGAAAAATATCGATATATCAAATTCTCTAACGATAACATCACATTTTATGGTGGAAAAAAAAAATTTAATTGGCTCAAAAAATTATTGAAAAAAGTATAAAATCGAAAATATGCAAATAAATACATTGAGATTTGAGGCCTGTCCATTAGGGTGTTTCAAAAATTGAAAATTTTCAAATTTTGTTTAAAGGCCCTCGGCAATCGACTAAAAATAAAAAAATAAAAATTACCCCTATTTTTTTGTTTTTTAATCTGACAATATTAAGGGGTTCCGCTTTCCGAGGGTCTGACAAATGCGAGTTCGGGGATTTGTGAAGTATGTGAGTTAAGGAATTTGTCAAATGATAGTTCGAAGAGTTGAATGTTTTGACAAATGCGAATTTGGTGATATAAAAGTTCGACCAAATGCGAGTTTAGATAGTTAAGAGTTCTGCCAAATGTGAGTTTGGGTACTTAAGAGTTTTGACAAATGTGAGTTTGGGGACTTAAAAGTTTTGACAAATGTGATTTTGGGGAGTTAAGAGTTCTGCCAAATGCGAGTTTGGGTACTTAAGAGTTTTAACAAATGTGAGTTTGGGGACTTAAAAGTTTTGACAAATGTGATTTTGGGGAGTTAAGAGTTCTGACAAATGCGAGTTTGGGTACTGAAGAGTTCGGCCAAATGCGAGTTTTGGGACTTAATAGTTTGGACAAATGCGAGTTCAAGTAATTGACAGTTCAGGCAAAAGAGATTTCGAGGATTTGGTTGTTCTAACAAATGCGAGTTCGGGTTTTTCACAGTTTGGGTAAACGCGAATTCGAGAATTTAGTTTTTCTGACAAATGCGATTTCGGGGATTTAAATTTTAGAGCAAATGCAAATTCAGGGAGATGAATGTTTTAAAAAATGCGAGTTTGGAGTATTGAAATTTTGGACAAATGCAATTTCGAAGAGTTGAAAGTTTGGACAAGTGCAAATTTGGGTAGCTGGAGTTTTTGACAAATGCAAATTTGGGAGATTTAAGGTTTAGACAAATGCGATATTAAGAAGTTGAACGTTTCGACAATTGTGAGTTCGGGTAGTTAAAACTTTTGACAAATGTGAGATCGAGGAGTTAGAAGTTCGGACAAATGCTAGTTCAGTTACTTGGACGTTTGGACAAATACGAGTTAGAGGAATTGAAAATTCAGACAAATGTTAGTTCAGTTAATTGGAAGTTTGGACAAATTCGAATTCGGGCAATTGGATGTTCGGACAATTGCGAGTTCTGGTAGCTGACTTTTCGAACACTTGAATTTTGGTTAATTGCGAGTTCGGTCATTTGGGTTTTGGAGGAAATGCAGGCGACCCTAAGTAAATAGGTCTAAAATATTATTTTTTTGTCGTTTTTTTAAAATTTTGTTACTAAACAAAATACAAGGATTGCTACATTTATACATTAATTTTTAATTGTTTAAACAAATTGTTTATAAAAAAATATAAATAATTATTAAAATTTACGAATTTTCTCAACATTTGCTATTCGCTTGAAATTTGTTACAGGGGGTTTTTGGGGTCGCTGATTACGAATTTGGTGTTAGTTTTTAGAAATTCAAAATGGCGGATCCAATATGGCGGACGAAAAATTAAAAATCGTGTAGATTCACTTCAAACTTGTTACTCGGGGGTTTTTTGGGCACTGATTACGAATTTAATATCAATTTTCCTAAATTCCAAATGGCGGACGAGTTTTTAAAAACTGTTTAAAATCGCTTGAAATTGGTTACTCGGGAGGTTTTGGGGTCGCTGATTACGAATCTAGTATCAATTTTCCAAAATTTAAAATGTTGGATCCAATAAACTGTTTAGATTCAATTGAAATTTAGGGTGAAGGAACCAATAGTCGAGGATGAACCATTTGTCGAGTAACAAATTTAATTTTTGGTTATTAATATTAATTTACCTTGCAAATGTAAAATATGATGCGTATTATGAGTTTAAATGTAAATCAAATTATATTAAATATAAAATCACAAAGAAATTAATTATTTTTGGTAATATTTAAAGTTGTTGCCATGGTAATTCGACAAATGGTTCATCCTCGGCAATTGGTTCCATCACCCTATTATTTAACAGATTATGATGATTATATGATTATTTCACTGTATATGTTTTAAAAATTGACAAAACGGCTTCAACCTTGGCTCATCTTATTCAGGATCTAAGTACTTTTAAACCAAATATAGAAAAAACGGCCTCATTTTGTATTTTTAGAAACTAACCCTGGATTCGTAATCAGAGACCCCAAAACCTCCCGAGTAACCAATTTCAAGCTATTTTAAACAGTTCTTAAAAATTCGTCCGCTATATTGGATCCGCCATTTGGAATTTGGGAAAATTGATATTAAATTCGTAATCAGCGACCCCAAAAACCCCCGAGTAACAAGTTTGAAGTGAATCTAAATTATTTTTAATTTTTCGTCCGCCATATTGGATCCGCTATTTTGTAATTCTAAAAACTAACACCAAATTCGTAATCAGCGACCCCAAAAACCCCCGTGTAACAAATTTCAGGCGAATAGGAAATGTTTTAAAAATTCGTAAATTTTAATAATTATTTATATTTTTTTATAACCAATTTGTTTAAACAATTAAAAATTAATTTATAAATGTAGCAATCCTTGTATTTTGTTTAGTAACAAAATTAAAAAAAACGACATGAAGAAATAATATTTTAGACTTATTTACTTATATATGCTGAATTTACGTTTAGAGGTTGTTCTTTAAGGCACCCCTAGAGAGGGTCAGTTTGCAAAAAAAAAAAAAAATAATAATCGATGGTTTCTTCAACTTTGAACATTTATCGAGGTCTCATAAACTTCTGAGCCTTTTTCAATAAAATTAAGAACAATTTTTTGCAATTTTTGAAAAAAGTACACTTTTCCCATGTATATCTAATGGGAAAATAGGGGGTAAAAGCGGCACCCCTTAATATTGTCAGATTAAAAAACAAAAAAATAGGGGTACATTTTTTTTTATTTTTAGTCGATTGCCGAGGGCCTTTAAACAAAATTTGAAAATTTTCATTTTTTGAAACACACTACTGTCCATCTTAGGGTACATGACACCATTTTTTAATCCCCAGTAAAAATATATATATGAACACTGAATAAGTAAAATCATTTTAGGATATTATTATACGATAAATAAAGAATGTTATAACGTTAAGTACTCATTCTAAATCATAAATTTAAATAACTTTACCAAGTTGAGAAAAAACTGTTACAAAACTTTTTTAGACACAAAATTACGTGGTATGTGTAGAAGAAAAACCAGCAGGTTTTTTTCTTCAAATGTGCATCAAAATCTTCGTCTATACAAACAACAAAAATGACAGAAAGCATATCGAGCTGTCACCTTAAACAAAAATTTTATACGAAATGTCCATCTTGGGGCCCTGTCCATCTTGGGGCCCACTCCCCTATGTATTTCGGTATTATGTTTACTATTGATAACTTGTAATAATTTACTATATTTATTTATAACAAATAAATTAAAAATTTACAGTTGGACGTATAGAAAAAATATAAAAGGATATAAACGATTAGGCGCAGAAATTCAAATGGATAGAAAAATTTTATCATTTTTAATCCGTTATCTTCTATCCGTTTAAATACGTCTACTTCTAGCAGGGATCATTTACTTTTAGTTATATAGTTACAGATAGAATGAAATAAATAAATAGAATAAAAAAGACTAGATATTCTTTTTTGGAGATAGACTTAGGCATAGAAAAAGATAGAACTGTTCAAAGCCGTCGGATAGATCAGAGAAGTAAGACTTACTTCGGAAACTTCTTGGAATTACACTTTTAACCCTTTTGACATATTCGTAACCTAACCTCAATTTATCGTGTATGATATATATTTTTTCTTTTACTGTCAAAATAAGCTACTCGTCTTAAATCGCCAGTCTTTGGCCGTAATTTTTTTTACTGACAAACTAATTAATTTTTCTCAAATCCCTGGCGATTTAATTTGAATTGCTTAAATCGCCAGACGTCTGGCAAAATAGACACTCCGTTTATTTAAATCAAAGAAAATTATATCTGAGCGTTCTACTAAAAAAAGCTCAATATGATGAAAAAAATTTTGTTTAATTTTTAAAAAAAATCTTTGTGTCTACAAATGTGGTTTAGTCCGCTTTAAACTTTTACGAATTTTTCCTTATATTAGTAACAATTTGTAGTAAAATTTTGAGCAAAATCGATGGTGGTGTTTTTGAGGAAAATTCACTTTATTTTCGGAAAATCTACGGCCATTTTGTTAATTTTTAATCTTTTTTAAAAGTTTTTATGGATTTTTTAAGAGGACAAAATTATTTACAAGTTTTAAGAAAAGAAAATTGACTATTTTCTTAATTTAAGATAAAAAATGACATTCAGAACGAATTTTTGAAAACGTATTTTAAAGTTTTTTTTTAGTAAAAGTTAAAATACTCAGAGTTTTGTTCTGCAAATCAAACCTGTGATCTGAAGTTGGTCAGCCTGTCTGATTTGAAATGGATTCCATTTTCGAGTGAAATCCTGTGAACAGAAAGCGTAAACCAGAAAACAGAAAATCATAAGAGTGAGAGAGGCAGTGATATCAACCTATCTCTCTCAATTTCATGATTTTCTGCTCTCATTTTTATGCTTTTACTCACTTGGGATTTAACCCTTAAGGTAGTTCTCTCGAAAACAATTTTTCTTTAAATATTTTTCTAATTGAAATATCATATAATAAATATTCAACGAATACGATGTTATTTTTTTAAAAGTAGGAAGCGGTTCTACTTTTTAAGATATTTAAGATTAAAGTTGAACTTTTTAACATGGAAGAAAGTAGAAGCCATGGTTAAAAAATACAATTTTGCTAACCACGCAATGAATTTTTTAGGTTTGAAAATAAAAACTACTAAATTATTTTTTGAAGTATAAGGAATAAGATCCCGTTTTGAAAAATGTGGCTTGCGTTACTAAATTTCGAAAAATAGTACTTTGAAATTCACGTTTTGACGTTTTATTCATGTTTTTTAACAAATACAAAAGAGAGAGACTCTGCACATTGAAGTTGGCGCTATGCATTAAACATAACAAAACAAGTAAAAAATGATAAATTTTGAGTTGAGAACCACTGAACCAAGAGAACTACCTTAAAGGTGTTGGAAGGACAAAATATCCAGGGGTTCTCAAAAACACTTCCCCCGCCCCACACCCTTTCACGGCGTTCTTAAACACGCTGAAAATTCCAGTAAATTGTCAACCAAATCTGACTGCAGGACCTTTTTTCTAATGTCATTTTAGGTGACAATTAATGTTACTTAAAATCGGATCTGCTTAATTGCTCATAAACTTCGAAAAGAACGTCAAAAATCATAAATGAAAAGAAAATTTTGTTACTATAATTTTTATCGTAAAGCTTATTAGTTTCTGTTAAAGAATAGATTTGGAATGCACGCTAGTGAAATAAATCAAATATAAATTAAACAGAACATTTATTGTAAGAAACCAGGCAAAACAAGTGATACAAAGAAAAGTTCGATAAAGACGGATTGAAAGGTTAGAAACTAATAAAAAGTTATACAAGCGCCCTCTGTGGGTACTAAATAAAAATTGGATTGTACAAATATTCAAATTTACTCAACACTTCCCCTCAAACCAAACTTTTATTTTTAGATAGTGTCTTTGTAAGTCCCAATAAAAAAACACATTTTTCATGTTTTGGTTTTGACAAGCCTTTGGTCAAAACATCGGCAGGCATGTTGTCAGATGAAATATGTTGTAAAACGACTTGACCAGATTTTACTGCTTCTCGAACGAAATGGTGGCGTACATCTATATGTTTTGTCCTAGCATGATACACAGGATTAGCTGCCAGTTTTTCCGCACTATTGTTATCATTAAACAATTTAATAGATTTGACATCCACTGCACTAAGTTCCGACATGAAACTCGTCAGGTACATAGCTTCTTTTGACGCTTCACTCAAAGCCATATATTCCGATCTATTCTTGACAAGGCAACCGTCTGCTATTTTCGGAAATCCCAGGAAATCACACCGCCACTCATCGTAAATGCATATCCAGTAAATGATTTTCTGTCGTCGATTGATCCTCCCCAATCTGCATCCACATAGCCCTTCAAAGAAGCATCCTCTTGTCCATAAAAGATTCCAAGATCAGCTGATCTTTTTAAGTACCTAAGTACTCTCTTCGCTGCATTCCAATGTGTTTTATTAAAACAATCAAGAAACTGACTTAGTACACTGGTAGTATGAGCCAAATCAGGGCGTGTCACAACTGATAAGTAGAGCAAACACCCCACCAATTCACGATATGGGGGTTTTTCACCATCTGAATCACTCCACATTTCACTTTTAACGAATTTTGTTCCTACGTCAAGAGGAGTTGCCACGGGATTGCAATCCTGCATTCCAAATAGATTTAGAATTTCTGTGATGTAGGTCTTATGATTAATAAGAATTCTCTTTTCATTTGAAAGTTCCGATCCAAAATGAGAAATCTCTTCCAAATCGCGAGACATCACCAAAATATCGTCCACATAAATCACAACTATCACTAATCCTTTTCTTGTGTTTTTCACATAAACACATGGGTTAGCTATTGTCGGTTTGAATTCTACTTCTTGAAGTTCCTTGTCCAAACGTGCGTGCCAAGCTCTGCCAGCTTGTTTAAGGCCGTATAAACCCTTTTTCATTAAACACACCTTATCACTCTTCTTTAATTCGATTAACAAATTTTTAGCCTTTTTAACATGATGACCATTACTCTGTTTATCATTTATTATATGATCTAGTACATCTTCCATTTTATCAGGTAATTCCATATAAACTGTTTCAGTTAAATTACCATTCAAGTACGCTGTGTTGACATCATATTGCCGAATATACATTTTCTCTTGTGCTGCAATAGAAACTGACGTTCTAATTGAACTCATCCTCGCTACTGGTGCACATGTTTCATGGAAATCTTTCCCAAATTTTTGAGAATACCCTTTGGCCAATATCCTGGCTTTTCTCTTTTCCAGAACACCATTCGTTCCATATTTATTACAAAGAACAAAACGGCTCCCAATAGGAGACGAATCTTCCGGCCTGTCAACCATTTCCCAAGTGTTCTTCTTGAGAATTGATTCCACTTCACTAACCATTGCCTTCATCCACTCTTCTGAATCCTGACTATCCAATGCCTTGTTGACAGGAATCTCCGTTAAGAAGGTGAATTCAATTTCGCTATCACTCATGCTGCACATTGTTCCATATTCTTTTCTAGGTCTCCCTGGCATCCCGGTATGCACAATACGCGGTCTACCTCTTCTTGCTCTAGCTGCTCGATTTTATGCAGGAAAACCAAGAAAATCTTCATCATCAGTCCCCTCTTGTATTTGATCAGGAGCTTCTTGTAAATCTTCATTTACACTTTTATTGTCACAAAAATTGATATTTATAGACGGTCTATCTTCCTCCAATACACTTTTGTCAAGCACTGAATTTAACTCACTCAAATTATCTTCTGATCGAGGAAAAACGTCACAATCATTTTTAGATGAAATTTCAGTCTTCCCTAAAAATTTTACATCTCGCGAAACAATAATCTTCTTTGCGTCGGGTAACCAAATCCTATACGCTTTTGATTCAGCACTGTATACGATAAAAATTCCCTTCACAGATTTTGGTTCCAGCTTCCCTTTGCCTGGTGTCCGATCCATGACAAAAACCTCGCATCCAAAGTGCTTGAAACTTGACACATCAGGCGATTTTCCGAAGCAAAGCTCGTAGGGAGTTTTTCCACCAATTTTACTTGACGGCGACCGATTGCGAATGAAATTGGCAGTATTAACTGCTTCTGCCCAAAATGCTGACGGTAATCCAGATTAGATTAAAAGACATCTAGTGGCTTCCATTAACGTACTATTACGCCGTTCAGAAACACCATTCTGCTCTGGATTATATGGAGCTGTCAATTGTCGTGATATCCCATTTTTGTGAAGAACGTTATCAAATGATTTATTATCATATTCTCTGCCGTTATCAGAATGTAAACATTTAATTTTCTTCCCCTGCTGAGTTTCAACATAAGGTATAAACTTTTCAAATTCATCTAAAACTTGATTTTTATGCTTCACAAATTTAACTTCGCACCATCGAGAATAATCGTCGGTAAATGTCACAAAATACTTGTTACCCGCATGTGAATTTACCCGCATCGGACCACAAACATCCGAGTGAATGAGATCACCGATATTTGTTTTCCTTTCCGATGTCTTTGGAAAAGGAGGTCGACACATCTTTGCTTAGAAACAAACATGACACTCAAAATCCTCTTTGGACCCTTTAATATTAATACCTTTAATAGACTCTGTTCTGATGGCCTCTCTAAGAGACTGAACGTTCAAATGTCCCATTTCAATGTGCCAATCTTCTAACGAATTCTTCTCAGGTATTTTAATAATCAAATTTGCATCAGAAATATTTTTAAAATAATACAAGTCCTTTTCTCGTTCAGCAGTAATTAAAACATTTCCTTCGCAGTCTACTACCTAGGCTTTGGATTTATCAAAAAATACTTTATGACCTTTGTCCGTCACTTTTCCCACCGAAATTACGTTTGTGCGAAGATCCGGCCGAGGGGCTATTCACTCGCAAATCGATGACTTTTACTGCTTGAAATCGAAATGCAGAGAATTGTAATCATGTTCAGATTTTTGAAGTCAGGAGCTTAAAAGCAAATCAGCGTGTTAAGAAAGACTTAGTGTATTTAAGAAGCGAATCAAGACGTTTAAGGAGGGAGTTAAGACACCTAAGGAACGAATCAGTACACTTAAGAAGCGAGTCAGTATGTTTAATGCAAATTACTGTTCATTTAGTGTAGTCGAAAAGGGAATCAGACGATTCTACTCGAACTCCGTCCGGCGGTCATACGAGGTCCTTAATTACTAACCTAATAACTTCTTATCCTTCAGGTAGCCCAACTCATTGTTTGCTTAATGTAGATTTAATGAATTATTTAACAACAAATATTGTTGTTTAAATTTTTGTGTAAACAATTTATTATTGTGAAATTCAAAATCTGTGTTTTCTGACGATTAAAAGCATATAAAATTTTTCTCAAATATTTGAATTTTAAGAAGTTAAATTACTAATTTTCGAGAAATCGAGCTAAGGAATGAATTATTACGCTTAATGCGAATTTTTGCAGGTTAGTGTCATTTAGTGTAGTCTAAAAGGGAATTAGATGATTCTACTCGAACACTGCCAAATACTGCGTGATGCGATCTCAACTGATTCAGAGTGAATAGCCCCTCGGATCCGGCACATATAACGTATCTTTAAATTTCACAGATTTCCTTCTGGAGTCTGTTTCAAAAACTGTTGACGCTGTCCCTTTTCCTACTACACTAGTACACGCACAGTTCGCAAGATTTAATTTTCCTTGAGCACTGTTTTGATCGATTTACGAGAATGATTTAATATCCTTATACATGTGTGATGTGCTGTCGCTGTCAAAACACCAGACATCAGTATTTACAAGATTCCCTAGAAGAGATTCGCTTTCACATCCGTCGGTAAAGTAACGCATATCATCAGCATTACTTGTTGATTGTTCGTTTTAATTATTCGCGCTTCTGCAAAATTTTGATATGTGTCCAATTTTGCCACACTTGAAAAATTTAAAATCTTTCTTTGGAACGTTAAATGTAAATTCAGAATATATCTACTAATACAGGTTAAGTTAGAAACTTTATTTGAGACCATTTGCTCTAAAAAATACGTTTTCCCTGCACTCATAACCACAAAAATCTAAAATATGATTTATATCAAGGAGCTATTTAAAAAAATGAATTACGCGGGTTAAAATGTACTTCTATTTAGTTAAAATATGATAATTTATGGTAGAAAAAATGTGATACAAATTGAAAAAAAAATTTTTCAACAAAAAGTGCCCAGACTCGTGAGATTTTCCCATATTTCTCATTTTTCATTAATTTTTTTTTCTAAATTTCAGTTATTTTTGTCATTATTCAACTATTTTCTACACATAATACATTTTTTTGGATATTTTTTATTAATTTTTTTCTATTTTTCAACTATTGTCTAGAAACTGTAATTTTTACACCAGCTTTTATAATTATTTATGCCATTATTTAATTAGTTTCTTTACATTTTATATTTCACATTTTACTTGTCAATTCTAATTTGTAAACATCGACCAGCGCCTCTAGCCATTGTACAACCAACTGAGATAATTTGCCAAAAAGTAACGGCGAGTCGGCCTGGCCTGATAAAGACTGATTGGAAGGTTAGAAACTAATAAGAAGTTACACAAGCGCCCTCTGTGGGTACTAAATAAAAATTGGATTGTACAAATATTCAAATTTACTCAACAGTTTCTACTTGAAGTAAAAGTTGAAAATGATTTTTTTTTTGTGCAATTTAATTGATTTAATTGTCAGAATATGATTCATATATAACACAAAGTTCCATAAAACATCATTCGTAATTAAGAACATTAGTTATGTAGTAAAATGCGGATGTCCTATGAGTTAGCCGCCAAGAAAAAAATGTTTGTCTGAGATATAGAAACTTAAAGTTGCGAGAATCACTTCAAACTTCTAATTATGATATTTATGTGTTTACCGAAACATAGCTTAATAAATCTTTTAATTCTTCAGAATTGGGCTTTGTAAATTATAATGTATTTCGTCAAGACAGAAATTCTAAAACTAGCAATTGTATGAGAGGGGGAGGCGTTCTGATTGCTCTGCATTCACGATTTCGGGGAAGCATATTAGAATCTAATCTACTTTCGTTGGAAAATGTTTTTATTAAATTTAGTACAAGCAATACGTTTTTTATAATTGGTACCTTTTATATGCAGCTGAATGCTACAATTGAGCAATTCACTGAAATGTGCTCAATACTGGAAGAAGCCTCACTTTCAATTACAAATGCTTCCGTTCTAGTTTTAGGCGACTTTAACATGCCTTATGCAAATTGGAATTTTGATAATGCGGATGAAACTTCCTGCACATGCATTTCGGGTTCACTAAGTATGCACAAGAGTATCATTTCTATATTGACTGATACTCTCGAATACATAAATTTTAAACAAATTAATACTCTTAAAAATAGGCATAATTCTTTATTAGATCTTATTTTTGTAAATTTTCTTATTCAAGATTTGCATTTATGTGATATACCTTTATTACCAGTAGATAGCTTTCATCCGCCATTAGTAGTAAATTTTCGTGCTTTTGAAGTTACTTTGACGTCTCACGAAAACAACAATAACATATCATATCTAAAAAATGTTATCGTGATCATGTGGTAAAAATTGAATCCTCTGTAATAAATAATCCTAGAGCTTTTTGGAATTTTGTAAACAATTCTAAGAAAGATCAACAGTTGCCGAACACAATGATCATGGACAATATATCTGCGGATAACGATCATGACATCGCAAACCTGTTTATGAACTATTTCTGTTCTGTCTTTGAGTCTCCTACTTTAAGCTCTGATGTTGGGTTATCCTCTTTTCAAGAATCAAATTGTTTTGTAACACCAGTAATAAATAGGGATGTAATTAAGTCAAAAATTACTAACCTCGAATCCAGTAAGGGTGCCGGACCGGATGGAATCCCCCCCCCCCCCCTGTTTCTCAAATCGTGTTGTTCAAACATATTAATTGAGGAGCAGCATGGTTTTATCAGGGGCAGATTGGTAACCACGAATCTCAGCGTCTTTACTGAATATCTTTTTAAAAATCTAGAATCGGGATATCAGGTAGACGTCATTTATACGGATGGATCAAAGATTATTTATCTAATAGATCACAGTCAGTTCGGATCGGTAATGTTTATTTCTCCGAATTTACTGCGACTTCTGGAGTTCCTCAGGGCTCACATTTAGGTCCACTTCTGTTTCTCGTTTATAAAAATGACGTTCGCCGGAATTTTCATTCTTGTGAGGTTCAACTTTTTGCGGATGATTTTAAATTTTATAGACTTGTAAAGAATCATTCGGATTGTCTTTTGATTTAATCTGAGCTAAATAATTTAGTGAACTGGAGCGAGAGAAATCTTCTTACTTTAAATTTAAATAAATGCTCAGTGATGTCTTTTACCAAAAAGAGGATTCTCTTGCTTCATCACTATCGGGCAAATGATACTGATTTAAATAGAGTTGCTCAGATTCGTGACCTTGGGGTAATCTTGACATCGGATCTTTCTTTCAACGACCACATTTCTGTTACTGTTAATAAAGCCATTGCAACTTTAGCTTTTATTAGACGACAAGCATCTGTTTTTCAAAATCCGTTAGCTCTAAAGATACTATTCTATTCTCTTGTGAGACCTATTCTTGAATTTTCCTCCGTTATTTGGCATCCTTACTATAATACAAATATGATACGATTGGAGAGAGTTCAAAAATTTTTTTTGCGCTTCGTTGCTAGACAGAATGGTATTCAGACTGATAGACGAATATTTAGTAGTCAGCAGTTTCGGGAATTGCTTTGTATGCCATCCATTGAATCTAGATTAATGATGGCAGATTTGATATTTCTGTATAAAATTATTCATGGCCTTATAAATTGCTCAGCGCTGTTATCACGAATATTCTTTTTTGCGCCTATAAGAGATCTTCGCGAGACAACAAGAGATAACTCTCTCTTTTTTATTCCCTCTACTCGTACTAATTATGGATCTAATTCAGTTGTAAACCGCATTATGTATGAGGGAAATAATTTTTGAGAAAATTTAGACTTTTTTACTCATTCTTTCAATCGTTTCATTAATGATTTGCGATTTTTGTTTCAAGAAGACATTGATAATCCATAATGCGACTACCTAACACCGAACAGTTCAAATTTTTTTGTTCAATATATTTACTACGAAATATTCTGATTGTATTTAAGGGCAACTTGTACCCGTCTATTGAAATAAATAAATAAATAAATAAAGTTGTGCACAAAATGAAACCCATGATGGGGCTATTTTGTGCATCAAAGTTTGATTGTTTATAAATTTGTGTAAACAATGTTTTTGATCGTTTTTGCTGTATGAAGTTTTATTTCTAGATATTCTAGAGTATTATGAAGAAAAACAAAGCCAGCAATACTTTTTTTGTAGGAATTGTTTAATTAATTTGAAAGTAAAACACTACAATTTTACTAAAATGTAGATTTAAAAAAAAGTTATTTCTTTAAGAAAATTTTACTTATATAACTTTTATTAAACTTCTTGAGTTATCTTAAGAGAAAAAGTTTCAAAATTAACTTGAATAGCACCTAATTATTATTAATGTTACTTTTTTGAGGTTTTTATGGCACCACGTGTAAAATTGAAATTTTATGCTTATTTTTCGTCTATTCTCGTCTATTGTAACAAAAATAAAACAAAAATGTTTCAAAACGTAATTCAAAAGGATTTTTTACTATCTACAAAACAAATTTTTAAAAAATAATTGATTTTAAAGAATGAACAAAATAACTCACCAAATCCTGGTTTTTTAGTTTTCTACACTTTTTTTTTAAATATGCAATAAAAAGTTAGCGCATCACGTATACACCATCACAACTAAATTGTCAACAAGTATTATTAATACTTTTAGAAATACTTTTCAACTTCCGGAGATCTGAACAGAGATTTGAGAACTTTGAAAATTTTTAGCTTGATTTTCATGACTTTACGAATTTTTTTTCGGATTTCTGATAAAGATTTAAGTACTTTCATTTAGAACTCTCTGTAGTCTAGATATCAGAAAATATTTATACGATGTAGCAAACTTAAACAACTGAATAAAAAGTTTTTATTCATTAAAAACCTCACTTGCACAAAATAGCCCCACTAGACGGTACTAAAATTTCTAATACTCAATCCAAAACTTGTTTCATGATGAAAGAAAAAATGGTGGTGAGATTGAGATGCCCTTGCGTAAACGCGTTTCAGAAATGCAAGGGTCCCGCTTGAGTCACGATTTTGCCACTGGGTTAGTCCAAAATTAAATAAAATTGGGCAAGTACGAGTTACACCCGTACTAAAACCAAGGGTTCCGTACAATTATTGTTAAATATTGTTAAATATTATTGAAACAAAAAGTGTATAAAATTTTTTAAAATACTAATTGTAATTTTAAAGTATTTCAAAAAGAAATTTTATAATTTTTACCATTTTGTGGAAAAAAAGATGTATTCGTGTACGCTGCCGAATATAATATTACATAAATTAATCTGACTAGTTCGTAGTTTATCAAAATACAATTGTTTAATAATTAAATATCATTTTAGCGACCTTATTGGACAAAATTAGGAAAACTCTGTATCAAAATTGGAAAGTGGGATAAAAGGTAAATAAGAATATTTACTTATTATATTTGAACTATTATTTATATTAGTAACACATTTTTGTGCAGCGTACACAAATACATATTTTATTCCACAAAATAGTAAAAATTATAAAATTTCTTTTTGAAATAATTGAAAATTACAATTAGTATTTTAAAAAATTTTATACACTTTTTGTTTCAACAATATTTAACAATAATTGTACGAAACCCTTGGTTTTAGTACGGGTGTAACTCGTACTTGCCCGATTTTATTTATGCATTTTTGCAAATTTAAATTCTCTAATTCTAATATTTTGACAGATAAGGGAGATGGGAGATATGATCATTTTTAACCATTTTTTTAAGTCGTGGTTATTTGCTCATAAACAATATGATAACAGCCTGCAACAAAGTTATCAACCTTTGTTCTGTAATCTACAAATAAAACTACATGTTCATACCAAATTATAACACTCAATGTCAAATAATTTTGTTGATTAGCGCCAAGGAATGGCATTTTAAATGCATTTTAACTAAAAAATGACCGTATCTTCCCCCTTATCTGCCTAACTATTTGACTTAGAGAGCTAAAATTTGGTATGCACATGTATTTTCAGGTGTAGATTATATAAAAATTATAGAGAAGGTGATGGTCATAGTGCTGTCAAAGTAATGACGATAAATTTAGGCCAATATGCATAAGAAATGCCCAAAAATCTTTTTACTTCCTTGACAACGCTATGACCAAGCCCTATAATCATGTTCTCTATAATTTTTCTGTAATCTACACGTGAAAACACATTTGTATACCAAATTTGAACTTTCTAAGACAAATAGGTTGGAAGTTAAGTGGGTGGGGTTATGGTTATTTTCATCATTTTTTAAAAAAAGTCATGATTTTTTGCTAAAACCACTATGATAACAGCCTGTAACAAAGTTCTCTTTAGTCTTTCTGTAATCTACACGTCAAACTACATGTGTATACCAAATTTTAGCACTCTAAATATAATAGTTTGTCAGATAGAGTGGAAGAAACATCAGCTTTTATTGCATTTTTTATAAAAAAATGGACCATTCCCCCCCCCCCCCTTGATCTTCGAAACTATTTGACTTAGAGGGCTCAAATTTAGTACACAAATGTCTTGTTATGTGCAGATTACAGGAAAATTATAGGGAAGGTAGTGGCCATAGCGGTATCAAGGATGTAGCAAGAGCTTTCAGCACAAGTACTTTAAAAACGCTCGAAATATTGTTATTTCCTTGACAACACTATGACCAATCCTTCCAATCACGTTTTCTATAATTTTCCTGTAATCTACACGTGAAAATACATATGTGTGCCAAATTTGAGCTTTCTAAGTCAAATAGTTTAGCGTCTAGGGGGGAGGGGGGATAAGATTTTTGTCTACGGACGCACGAATCTCGTTATAAGGGTTCCGTTTGTACACTTTGTGTACGGAACCCTAAAAATGATTTTTTTTATGTTTATACAGGGTTGCCACAAATATTTTGTTATAATTTTCCCTGACTTTTCCCTGATTTCCAGATCAATTTTTTTCTTTTTCCCTGACCTTTTTTGAGTTCTTAAAACCAATTTTTCGTATATTTACTATAAAACTAGATTACACAATGAATTAGAATTGGAAAAAGAAATTAAAGATAATATAATTGAAATTTAAAAAAATGGCATATTTGAAAATATGTAGTTGGACTTCAAATACTGGAAAAAATGAAAATAATTACAAATTTTGCAAATTCATTGAAAAATAATGAAACCAATTAAAAACTGGGGAAAATGATTTAAAAATCTCAGAAATATTCTCAAATTGAAGAAACTAATTGAAAATTGAGAAAAATACTTGATATTATTATAAATTATTTGAAAAATATATTAATAATAGAAAATTAAATATCATAATGTAAATTTGCCAAAAATAATTGAAAAAATTACAAAATATCTATGAAAGAGAAGAAAATAATTGAGTTTTCAATAAAATTATTGAAAATCTCAGAAATTAATTAAAAAGAACTCCAGAATATATATTAAATAATAGAAATAAATTGAAATTTTGAACAACAATTTTAGAAATTATGATAAATAATGAAAAAAAAAAATTCGAAAATTTGGAGAAAATGTTTTTACTACCGATAAAATGGGAAAATAATTGGAACTGAATAAAATTAATTAAAAGTTGAAGAAAATAATATTGCATAAGAAGAAAAGTAATGATAAATCATTTAAAAGTAATTAAAGTTTGAGAGAAATAATTGAAAAAATTACAAAATTTATTTAAAAAACAAAAAATAATTGAAAAATGATTTTAAAAATTGAAAATTGAAGACAGTAATTTAAAATTCAGATAATAAAGAACTTTGAGCCAGTAATTTAACTAATGAATAAATGAATAAAAAATAAATAATTGAAGATTGAAAAACTAATTAAAATAATTAAAAAGTAGAGGAAATAATGATAAAATAAATGTAAAGTAAGTCAACGATAATTCTAAATTAGGATCAATAGGCAACTGAAATTTTAGAAAATTAATCGAAAAATAATAAAAATGTTGAAAAATTGGAGAAAATACTTGCAAAAAGAAACACTAGAAAAATTATTAAAAATTGAAGAAAGCAATTCAAAGTTGAGGTAATTAATTAAAAATTCAAATTTCAGAAAATTAATTGAAGTATAATGAAAATATTAAAAAATTGAGACAAATAATTTTAAGATGAAATACATAACTTGAAAACGAAGAAAATAATTTTAATTTAAAAAAATAATTGGTAAAAATACAAAATATATTTGAAGTGCTGTGGAAGAAAATAATTGCATTATGATGAAAATAATGGTAAATTGAAAAAAAAAGATAATTGAAATTTTCGTAAAGTAAATTTAAGACTTAACGAAGAAATTGAAAAATAATGAAAATAATTGAAAATTGAAGTTAATTGAAAAGTAATGAAAATGTTGAAAATTTTAGTTGGAATCATAATAGAATTTTTTTTTTAAAAATTCAAGAAATTTTACAATCACTTCAGTATTTTATTTTTCAAGTGTGGAATTGACTGAATTTTTAATCAATGCGAGTTCAAATTAATTAAGGTTTGAAGGAATTAAAATTGCTATGAGTATAAAAATTGGCGAAGTTTTAAAAAGGTAAAGAATTATATAAAATTTTAAAAATAAATTTAGTGACAAATTTCAGGTGTGGACAGAAAGAATGAATGAATGAATAAAAGAAAGAAACTTGTAAATTATTATATAAATTGTGAAATATAATTATTTTTCAGATTGCAAACATTATTTATTTTTAGTATGTTTAAAATATGACTTTCAAAAATTTATTTAGTAAATTTCAGAAAAATATAATTTTTCATCTATTTTAGAGATTCTTTGCATTTTTCCAGTATTTTTATGAAAATCCCTGACTTTTCCCTGACTTCCCTGACCCATTTCGGTTTCCCTGACTTTTCCCTGATTTCCCTGAATTCCCTGACCTGTGGCAACCCTGTTATAGTTACGTGGACTATTTTTTCCCGTGACAGATTTTCTTTATTTTGCATTTTGTCCAAATTATGCGAAAATTTTCATTTTTTTACTTTTTTTTCGACTTTTATAGGATATAAGAAAACGGAAAAAAATTTTGAGAATCGTACACGGGAAACTTATGAGTTAATCTGCTAATATCGGGTCCGTACAAGGTTTTTTGTTTTTATAGGGGTCTTTAGACATCAGCAAAGATAAAAAAAAATTATAAATTGGTAATTTGTTAATAATGGAATCATTATAAATAAACAAATGTTACTAATGAACAAAAATTCGTGGGTTTTTTCGGTTCCCAGAAACATGCAAAAGAACGTGATTCTCACGAAATCCTTTCTGTGGCGTATTCTCAGATACATATACGGGTGATTCTCCACGAAACCGACAATTCCATGTCCCTTGTGTTTTTTAAGAAACAAATTGCACATATGGTAATGAATCTAACGTAAAAAAGTAACTCTAGTGATCATAAACAAAAGCCTGTAGCCACTTTAATTTATAAGATTAAATTTTTTTTTTAATGCAAATTTATAGGCCAAATCGTCATGGTGAAGCCTGTCCCCAGGGTCAGTTTTAAAACAAAAATAAATATTTTTAGTAAACTTTAATAATAAAACTTATTAATTGTAACATTTTTTTATTGTCTAAGTGTGTAGAATTCAGAAAAAAATTAGTTGTAAAAAAAAATAATTATTATATTTATTTTTTTCTAGATGTCATTTCTTGTCCCCAGTTTTGTGCGTCATGGTGAAGCCTTTTTAAAAAATTGAAATATTTCATAAAAATCAAATCAGAATTTAGTTATACTTTAGTATAAGCAACAATTGACTTCCCTCAAGAGATTCACTACGATAGAAACAAATTTTATAATTGATTTTTTGCTTTTTTACGTTTAAAGCGCTAAATTTGTGTAGGGAATCACAGAATCGTCATGGTGAAGCCTTTGGATATTTCGCAATAAATAAAAAAAAATTTCTTTTTTCAATAAATGATGTATAGTAGTATTATTTCCGTGAATATAGATGACAGGAATGCGAAACCGATTGAAAATTGCTTATAATTTGTTTAAAAAAACAGTATTCATTAAGCGTCATGGTGAAGCCTCAGCGTCATGGTGAAGCCTTTTGCATCATGGTGAAGCTTTTTGGCTGTCTTTAATTGAATTTGTGGTTTAAACAAGTGTACAATTTAAAAATTTTTGTGATTGTGTTTAAATAAAATTAAACAAATAGAAATTACCTAAACTGTCATAATTTTAATATAAGTTTAACATTAAATACTTTATACATTTTCATAAATAACCGTATAAATTTCTATAAACTGCTGGCAACTGATTCGCAAATTTTAAATTATTTGTTAATAAATTACAATAATTGTTTTTAAAATAATTTATAAAATTACAACATATATTTCTATAAATTTCAATATAATTTCCATAAACTACTACATAAATTTCCATAAATTACCGTATAAATTTCCATAAATTTCAAAAATTAGTTTTTTTAATTTTCTTTTATTAACTACAAATTGCATCAAAATTTTAATGAATTACTGTATAAATTACCATAAATTTCCATAAATTACGAAATAAATTTCCTGCATTAGTTTTTTGAATCTTGAATTTTATTTTGTATTAATATTATGAATTTCCTCAAAATTTTTATAAATTACCGCATAAATTACCGTAAATTTCCATAAATTACCATAAATTTCCATAAATTACTACATAAACAAATATTGTTTAACAAATAGAAAATATAAAAGTTAGAATGCGAATGATTTTTATTTAACTTTTCTATAAATTCAACTATCAATTCTGTTATACTGCAACCGATTATGGTACCTGGATGCTGTAACAGCTAATTTGTTTAAAAAATACAAAAATTATAAACAATTTGTCCGGCCCATCACAGATATTTCATTCTTTACTATCGTACTTTAAAGTTATATCACAATTTTTATTTTAATCAGAATTTTTTTTTTCTAAAATCACAGTAACCAAATTGTCGGTTTCGTGGAGAATCACCCATACATTGAAATAAAAAAAAAAGATAAATTTTTTTTTTTGAAACCCCGAGAGTAGAAGACCCCCTTAAGCAAATTACAGTAAGACCTGGATCAATTGATCCTCGTGTCAAGTTTTTTAAATATAAAAGTAATTGTTTATACTCAAAACATCAACTAATTGGAATCTTTTGTATTTTTTCGGGAAATAAATAATTTTTAATATTAAATTGAACAACAAAAGTTAATTTTTAACTTTTACTTCAAGATGAAGCTAATAATCTTTACGACAAAAATTATTGTAACAAAACTTTCTTTCTACTCTTGATTTCTTACGTTTTTTTCAAATTTCATGAGCTACTAAGCATATCCGATTTTAAATAACATTAATTGACCCCTAAAATGACATTTAAAAAAAGGTCCTGCAGCCAGACTTGGTTGACAATTTACTGGAACTTTCAGTGTGTTCAAGAACGCCGTGCTTTACCCACAATATCTACTTTAACCATTTTTTCCAGAAAATCTGTACACTTTTTCGATAAAAGAATATAATAGAGTATTTTAATCTGACGTCACGAGTCAAGAAGGTTAGGTCATTTTGTCAAGAAGGTTAGGCTCGGACCCAAATTTACATTACGTTATAATGGGATTTTTAATAAAAAGTGATTTTTATGACAATTCAATATAAAACTTTTAAAATTATTAAAGGAAAAAGATAAAACATATTTTTTTACGTTTTTGTAGGATAATCATACTTCTTATCGGTTATCTACTTTATTTTTAAATACAAAAAAAATAGTGAAAAATTCAAAATAGGTTAGAAAGTTCTGTCAGTGTGATTGTTTTTTTGGCTTCTAAATACAAATTTAATTAATTGACAAGGAGTATGAATACATTATAATGTATTATTATTATTATTATTATTATTATTATTATTTCTGGGAAATAAGGAATCAGAAAACAACTTTGATTTTTTATTTCCTTCTTTCCTGACTCGATTAAAAGTCGAGAGCGGTGAGAAAATCCTGACATGAGTTATCAAACACTTGTCTCTATTTACCTGAAAATTGGACTTTGACAATTGTTTTCAAGGAAACTATACACTCTTCCGTCAAAAGAAAATGATAGAAGGGATCTACGGGAAATAAGGAACCTGAAAATATCTTTCCTTTTTTATTTTATTATTTCCTGAAGCGAAGAAAAGTCGAGAGAGGTGAGAAAATCCTGACGTGTACGTTACCAAACACTTGTCTCTATTCACCTGAAAACACTTTGACAACTTTTTTCAAAAAAACTATACACTTTACCGTCAAAATAAAATAATAAAAGGGATCTACGGAAAATAAGGAACCTGAAAATAACTTTCTTTTTTTATTTTATTATTTTCTGAAACGATAAAAAGTCGAGAGCGGTAAAGAATTTTGAGGCGCACGAATATTCCCTAAAACACATTTAGCCTAAATCCCACTTAACCTAAAATGCATTCAGCCTAAAACACATTTAACCTAAAATGCATTCAGCCTAAATCCTACTTAACCTAAAATGCATTCAGCCTAAAACACATTTAACGTAAAATGCATTCAGCCTAAATCCCACTTAACCTAAAATGCATTCAGCCTAAAACCCATTTAACCTAAATCTCATTTAACATAAATTCTATTTAACCTAAAATGCATTCAACCTAATTCCCATATAATCTAAAATGAATTCAGCCTAAAACTCATTTAACCCAAAATGCATTCAGTCTATCCTACTTAACCTAAAATCCATTCAGCCTAAAACACATTTAACCTAAAATCCATTTATTCTAAAATGCATTCAGCCCATGAAGTAGGATAAGGAGATACAACGACTGTAGTGTGTCGCGGAAAAACTTGTTCTCAATCAGGGGGGTCCCAGTAGTATAGGTCTTCGTTTTCCCTGTTGACAACAACACTAGCTGTGGTGAATTTTACAACTAATGTATCACGTGATCTAGTATGAAAATACAAAGTGAAAATTAATTCTATTTTTTCCCTGAAAAGTCACACAGAAGGTAGGGAAAAAGATGGCCAACTACTGTGACCACCCCCCCCCCCCCCTACCCTATATGTGACTAGTAGAAATACGTCGTTTCATCTCCTTATCCTACTTCATGATTCAGCCAAAATCCCATATAACCTAAAGTGGATTTGGCCTAAATCCCATTTAACCTAAATTGCATTCAGCCTAAAACCCATTTAACCAAAAACTCATTTAGCCTAAATCCCATTTAACCTAAAATTCATTCAGTCGAAATCTCATTTAATCTAAATTCTATTTAAACTTAATTCCATTTAACCTAAAATGCATTCAACCTAAATCCCATATAACCTAAAATGAATTCAGCCTAAAACTCATTTAACCTAAAATGCATTCAGTCTATCCTATTTAACCTAAAATCCATTCAGCCTAAAACCCATTTAACTTAAAATCCATTTATTCTAAAATGCATTCAGCCTAAATCTCATTTAACCTAAAATGCATTTAGCCTAAAACCCATTTAACCTAAAACTCATTTAGCCTAAATCCCATTTAACCTAAAATTCATTCAGTCGAAATCTCATTTAATCTAAATTCTATTTAAACTTAATTCCATTTAACCTAAAATGCATTCAACCTAAATCCCATATAACCTAAAATGAACTCAGCCTAAAACTCATTTAACCTAAAATGCATTCAGTCTATCCTATTTAACCTAAAATCCATTCAGCCTAAAACCCATTTAACCTAAAATCCATTTATTCTAAAATGCATTCAGCCTAAATCTCATTTAACCTAAAATGCATTTAGCCTAAAACCCATTTAACCTAAATCACATTCAACCTAAATCCCATTTAACCTCAAATGCATTTAGCCTAAATCCCATTTAACCTAAAATTCATTCAGTCGAAATTTCATTTAATCTAAATTCTATTTAAACTTAATTCCATTTAACCTAAAATGCATTCAACCTAAATCCCATATAACCTAAAATGAATTCAGCCTAAAACTCATTTAACCTAAATTGCATTCAGTCTATCCTATTTAACCTAAAATCCATTCAGCCTAAAACCCATTTAACCTAAAATCCAATTATTCTAAAATGCATTCAGCCTAAATCTCATTTAACATAAATCCCATTTAACCTAAAATGCATTTAGCCTAAAACCCATTTAACCTAAATTGCATTCAGCCTAAAACCCATTTAACCTAAAACTCATTTAGCCTAAATCCCAAATAACTTAAAATGCATTCCGCCTAAAACACATT
This sequence comes from Ganaspis brasiliensis, assembly GCA_037103525.1. Taxonomy (NCBI): domain Eukaryota; kingdom Metazoa; phylum Arthropoda; class Insecta; order Hymenoptera; family Figitidae; genus Ganaspis; species Ganaspis brasiliensis. The sequence continues at coordinate 2,080,268 of JAZKLR010000018.1, forward strand.
TAACCTAAATTCTATTTAAACTTAATTCCATTTAACCTAAAATGCATTTAGCCAAAAACTCATTTAACCTAAATTGCATTCAGCCTAAAACCCATTTAACCTAAAACTTATTTAGCCTAAATCCCATTTAACCTAAAATTCATTCAGTCGAAATCTCATTTAATCTAAATTCTATTTAAACTTAATTCCATTTAACCTAAAATGCATTCAGCCTAAATCTCATTTAACATAAATCCCATTTAACCTAAAATGCATTTAGCCTAAATCCCATTTAACCTAAAATTCATTTAACCTAAAATTCATTCAGCCTAAATCTCATTTAACCTAAATTCCATTTAACCTCAATTCCATTAAACCCAAATCTCATTTAACTTTAATCGCATTTAACCTAAAATGCATTCAGCCTTAATCTCATTTAACATAAATCCCAATTAATATAGAATGCATTTAGCCTGAATCTTATTTAACCTAAATCCTATTTAACCAACCCTCCATTTAACCTCAAATGCATTTAGCCTAAATCCCATTTAACCTAAAATTCATTCAGTCGAAATCTCATTTAATCTAAATTCTATTTAAACTTAATTCCATTTAAGGTATTAGTCGCGTAAATGCTCCCGCAAAACTCCCGCAAAATAAAAAGAACAAAAAATAAACTTTTATATCAACTCACTTGCTTCCTTGTGACCTCTTCTAATATAATATATGTAATTTTCACGATTTTGAGTCAGGTACTATAAGTTATCGTGATGTATTGCTTACACGTTTTCGACATTTTTCAATGAAACCACGTGAAAATGAAAAATTATGAATTTTTAAATTATTGTATTTTTTATACGGCGTGGTCAATAAAATTAATTTTTTTTTAAAGGATTTATTTTATCTCAATGTGTAACTTAGTAGTTTTATTTGAAAAACTGACGACTTGTTTTTTTATAATTGAATATAAGAGACATTTTTTACATGCATTTTGTGCTATTGCATGTAAAAGGTATATACTTTGAATTAATATTTTGAAGCTCAAAAGTGGTCAAAATTAATAGGATAGATCTCATTTCATAGATAAATACCTCATGAATACAGATACAAAGTTTTAAAAAAATCTGACGAAAATCATTTTACGCGACTAATACCTTAACCTAAAATGCGTTCAGCCAAAATCCCAGTTAACCTAAAATTCATATAACCTAAAACCATTTGTTCTAAATCCCATTTAACCTTAACGTTACATTATAAATTAGGTTCAATGAAATTTAGGAAAAATGATTTTAAGCTATATGCATTTTAGGTTAAATGGGATTTAGGCTGAATGCATTTTAGGTTAAATGGAATTTAGGTTTAATGAAATTTAGATTAAATGAGATTTAGATTAAATGAGATTTAGGCTGAATGAATTTTAGGTTAAAATGGATTTAGGTTGAATGCATTTTAGGTTAAATGGGATTTAGGTTAAATGGGTTTTAAGCTAAAAGCATTTTTGGTTAAATGAGATTTAGGTTAAATGGGTTTAAGCTAAATGCATTTTAGGTTATATGGAGGGTTGGTTAAATAGGATTTAGGTTAAATAAGATTCAGGCTAAATGCATTCTATATTAATTGGGATTTAGGCTAAATGGATTTTTGGTTTAATGGCATTTATGTTAAATGGGTTTTAGGCTGAATGCATTTTAGGTTAAATGAGATTTATGTTAAATGAGATTAAGGCTGAATGCATTTTAGGTTACATGCGATAAAGTTAAATGAGATTTGGGTTTAATGGAATTGAGGTTAAATGGAATTTAGGTTAAATGAGATTTAGGCTGAATGAATTTTAGGTTAAATGAATTTTAGGTTAAATGGGATTTAGGCTAAATGCATTTTAGGTTAAATGGGATTTATGTTAAATGAGATTTAGGCTGAATGCATTTTAGAATAAATGGATTTTAGGTTAAATGGGTTTTAGGCTGAATGGATTTTAGGTTAAATAGGATAGACTGAATGCATTTTAGGTTAAATGAGTTTTAGGCTGAATTCATTTTAGGTTATATGGGAATTAGGTTGAATGCATTTTAGGTTAAATAGAATTTATGTTAAATGAGATTTAGGTTAAATGTGTTTTAGGCGGAATGCATTTTAAGTTATTTGGGATTTAGGCTGAATGCATTTTAGGTTAAATAGAATTTATGTTAAATGAGATTTAGGTTAAATGGGTTTTAGGCTGAATGCATTTTAGGTTATATGGTTTTAAGTTGAATGGTATTTAGGCTAAATGGGTTTTAGGAAATATTCATGCGCCTTAGAATTTTGATGTTTTCAGTATCAAAATGTCAGACACCAGCATGACACGTGGCAACGCCCTAGAGGCGCACAATATTATGAATAATTTTTAAATCTGAGTCAGAATTTATGAAGTGGCCCCCTATTTTACCAACATTGACAAAAGATAAAAGTCAATACATTTTTTTGTAGTATTAACTAATACAAATTAGCTGCTAAAAGGGTTTTTGAAAATTTTGAAAATTTAAAAAGTTATAAACAATTAGAATTTTATGTACCCTATTTTTGAAAAATTCATAGTTTAAAGAGTTCAAATTAAAAACGAACATTAATACCCGGAGTTTACTGACAATAATTGTAACTTTTCAGTACCATAACTGATATACCAAAAAAAAATTTTTTTTATGAAAATTTTTTTATTTTTAATAAACAAATTACATTATTTTCCTGTTCCAAATCGCAAATTAAAGTTTTCTTTTGAGATTACGAAACTCCATACATTCAAGAAGATGTTCATGCAAAAACATTTTGGTATTCTTTAATATTGAAAAAATTACATGGTTTTTTGTTGCGCGCCCTGTTACGCTTGAGTGCAGTGCACCGGCCGCGACGCGACGCCACGGCAGTGGGACAAAACCGGCTTTTCGTGGACAAATTAACTTGTAGGTCAGAATTCTTGACGGATTAACATGTATTTTTTTTTTAATTTACAGCTTATTAAATTGCGCTAAGAACTATTGTGGCTGACTTGTTTAATTGTTGCTTGTGTCAAAATTTATTAACAATTAAGCAATAAATAATTAAATATATTTTTTAAAATTTTTTCTAAAAGCTTTAAAATCTAAAGAAAGTACACTTTCTTACAATTATAGTTCAAAAATAAACAATTTCTGTCATAAGTATTTGTTATAAACAATTTTTATAAATAATTAAGCAACAAACCATAATTTTGTTAAATTAAAGAAATTTCTTTAGACTAAGTGCCTGAATACGTTCTTTATAAATGCACCTTTGGCATAATGTAAGTAAATCTCAATAATTTTATTTGTTATAAATATAAAAATAATCAAAAGTATGGATTGATGCTTAATTGTTTATCAAAAATTTTTATAACAAATAAATTTATTGACATTTAATCACATTCTGCTAAATGTTCATTTATGAAGAACAAATTCAGACAAATAGTCTAAAAAATAATTTTTAATTCATAAAAATTATGAATTGTTGCGTAATTGTTTATAACTAATGAATTTATTGCTATTTAGTTAAATTCTAGAAAATTTCCATTTATGAAGAACGAATTCAGGCACTTACTCTAAAGAAATTTCTTTAATTTAACAAAATTATGGTTTGTTGCTTAATTATTTATAAAAATTGTTTATAACAAATACTTATGACAGAAATTGTTTATTTTTGAACTATAATTGTAAGAAAGTGTACTTTCTTTGGATTTCAAAGCTTTTAGAAAAAATTTTAAAAAATATATTTAATTATTTATTGTTTAATTGTTAATAAATTTTGACACAAGCAACAATTAAACAAGTCGGCCACAATAGTTCTTAGCGCAATTTAATAAGCTGTAAATTAAAAAAAAATACATGTTAATCCGTCAAGAATTCTGACCTACAAGTTAATTTGTCCACGAAAAGCCGGTTTTGTCCCACTGCCGTGGCGTCGCGTCGCGGCCGGTGCACTGCACTCAAGCGTAACAGGGCGCGCAACAAAAAACCATGTAATTTTTTCAATTTTAAAGAATACCAAAATGTTTTTGCATGAACATCTTCTTGAATGTATGGAGTTTCGTAATCTCAAAAGAAAACTTTAATTTGCGATTTGGAACAGAAAAATAATGAAATTTGTTTATTAAAAATAAAAACATTTTCATAAAAAAATTTTTTTTTTGGTACATCAGTTATGGTACTTAAAAGTTACAATTATTGTCAGTAAACTCCGGGTATTAATGTTCGTTTTTAATTTGAACTCTTTAAACTATGAATTTTTCAAAAATAGGGTACATAAAATTCTAATTGTTTATAACTTTTTAAATTTTCAAAATTTTCAAAAACCCTTTTAGCAACTAATTTGTATTAGTTAATACTACAAAAAAATGTATTGACTTTTATCTTTTGTCAATGTTGGTGAAATAAGGGGCCACTTCATAAATTCTGACTCAGTATCAAAATGTCAGACACCAGCATGACACGTGGCAACGCCCTAGAGGCGCACAATATTATGAATAATTTTTAAATCTGTTGTCTGACATTTTGATACTGAAAACGTCAAAATTTTTCACCGCTCTCGACTTTTCATCGTTTCAGGAAATAATAAAATAAAAAATGAAAGTTATTTTCAGGTTCCTTATTTCCCTTTGATCCCTTCTATCATTTTCTTTTGACGGAAGAGTGTATAGTTTCCTTGAAAACAATTGTCAAAGTCCAATTTTCAGGTAAATGGAGACAAGTGTTTGACAACTCATGTCAGGATTTTCTCACCGCTCTCGACTTTTTATCGAGTCAAGAAAGAAGGAAATAAAAAATCAAGGTTATTTTCTGATTCCTTATTTCTCACGAATCCCTTCTATTTTATTCTTTTGTCGAAAAAGTTTTCAATTTTTAGAAAAAAATTGTTAAGGTGGATATTTTCGGGAAGAGAGGAAATTGTTTTTGAGAACGCCTGCAAATTTTGTCCTTCTAACGCCGTTAAGGATAATACTAATTTTTAAAAATGATGAATGGGCAATTATACTTTTTGATATTATTTTTGTCCTTTTTACAATTTCCAATTAATGGATCGTTGCATCCGTTGGAAAAAGACAGATGAATAAAGTGAAAAGGTCTAATAATATAGTTTCTGCACATCATTCTTAGAAAACGATATTTTGAACTGCCTGACGTCTGTCAGGTTTACCCTTTCAACTGTAATTTCTCTTAGAATTTTTTCAGTGTGAAATTTAAAGAATATTCAAAGACACTTTTTTGTTTTATTAAAAAAGAAAATATTAAATATACGAAGTGATTAAATCGTCGGCGCGGGTGAAACAAGGAGAATGAATTAGTTCTCCTGCCAGACCAAAAACACATGCGTTTCGAAGACGGGCGAAATAAGAGAAATGAATTAATTCGACCCTCAGCATAAAAAAATACATGCGTTTCGAAGAGGGGCAAAATAAGAGAAATGAATTAGTTGGCCTGCCAAAACAAAAATACATATGTTCCGAAGACAGGCATAATAAGAGAAATAGTTTAATTCGCCCGGCAGAGGAAAAATCTTGGGTGTCAAGAAAATATAAGTGGGTATGTTTAAGGTAGTGATTCGTGTGGTCATTCTCAGAAAAGAACCCGCGTAAATTTATATCCTGAATGTTTGCTTTTTTCTTAACGCCTTGTCTGTGGATGACGTGTATACACGTCCAGATGAAAACAAGAACAGTGTCGGATCCACACTATAGTGTTGTCTCTTTCTCTCTCATGTATGACCCCCTCCAGAAACCAAGTCTGGATCCGCCACTGAACAAGAAAATAGCTTAACGTATTTTTATAAGACTTGGTACTAGGGGGTTTTTTAGGGCGCTGAGTACAAATCTGATATCAGAGTTAAAATATTCAAAATGGCGAATCTACTATTAACACTAAAAATTTTGAAAATGACGATGGTGGATCTAAATATTTGTAAGGGGTTAATATACTTACTTCGGTTGACAGTAAGAACCAATTATATTGCAACGCATCGTCAACATCCCGAGCTTTTCTTAGAACTTAATATTGGGACCCCATTAGTATTCTACCCTACTGTAAAAACGTGCGTGAGATCTGTCATAAGAAAGTAGGTATGTACTTACGTGTGTACTGATATAAGGTCTAAGTTGACACAGCCGAGATCTTGTATAAGATCTTGTGTAAGAACATAGGTACGAACGCATGTAAGTATATACGACTAAGCGAGATCAGTATACGAGAAACGATTCTAAACATCGATTTACCACACATAATTTTGAAAAATTATGTATAGATTCGTAATCTGCGACCCAAAAAACCCCTTTATACCATGTTTCATAAATTTTGGCTGAAATTTTGAATTTTCGTCCACCATATTGAATCCGCCATTTTAAATTTTGGAAAATTGTGAACGGATTCGGAATCAGCGACCCCGAAAACCCCTACGTACTAAGTTTAATAATTTTCGGCAAAAATTTTGCATTTTTGTCCACCATATTGAATCCGCCATTTTGTATTTTTAAAATCTGAATTTAGATTCGTAATCAGCGACCACAAAAACTGCTAGGAACAATGTGGTTTGAAATTTCATTAACGCGTTTTTGAGTAAATATTTTTGTCCGGCTAGAATCGGGTTTCAGACCACTGTGGGCCATTTATAAATTACGTCACCCAGATTTCGATGAATTTTTATCCCCCTCTCTATGTCAGACTTTTTACAAGGGAACATTTGAAATTTCATAATGACAGTTACATTTCTCCAGACCCCCCTACCCCTGATAAAGTGTGACGTAATTTATGAATGACCCCTATGTAATGATTATAACAGTTATTCATATTTAGAATGTTTTTTATAATTTGTTAAATGAAAATTATTAAACATGCAAACTATTGAATTCACAGACTGCAATTAACAAATGTTGATCACATTTTGAATGAGATGTGTTCTGCCCAAATAATTTTAAAATTAAATAGGACGAATACGAATGCTTGTATGCTAAGTAATTAAATCGTACTTGATTACCTTGATGTTTTTCGCAAAATTCTTTAATGTGTACAAAGATACAGTGTACTTTTAGTGTAACTGAAATTTAAAAGATTCAAGTAACTATTTTTAAAAATTATTTGTATAATTTGTTCAATGGTTTGCATGTTTGATTATTTTCTTTTAATAAATTATAAAAATATTGTAAAATATAAATCAATATTATATAATATAATTATTTCTATAATCTTGTTTATCACCTAAAATATTTTAACCACAAATTAAGTTAAAAAATTTATACAAAATGTAGGTACACTTGTCAAGTTCTTAATTTAGGTAATTTAAAAAAAAAAATGAATTTTTCAAAAACGGCTCCGCGGATTATTTTAAATTTTCTTGAAAAATACCCAGGGAGGACCCCAAAATATGAATCATCCGGAAAATTCCATTTCGCTTGACCTTTGTTTTAAAATTGGTTCAAAATTGTAAAATATTACAAATTTATTCTGTTCGTTCGCAGTAATAGGGGAGGGTGGTACCATACCGACCCCCCTCTGTTTCTCAGAGATCGTGTTACTGGACAAATCGTGAATACCATCAAAAGAACACTTTCATAACTCTGACATTTTGACCATAGGTAATAATCTCTTGGTAATATTGTATCTCGGAATTTTACGTAAAATTAGTTTTTTGCAATAATATTTTTTGTTTTTGACCTATCTTGAATTTAAGTTAAAAGTGTTGAATTGAGTTTAGAAAAATGTAAGTATAAGTTTTTTTGATTGCTTATGGCCTCAACTTTAATACACAACTTACACAATATTCAAATTCAAACGTTTTCATTGATATGAATGATCGGCAAGACATAATGTGAAAATAGTGGGGGTGGTCTGAAACCGACCCCCTCTCACTTTTCTTGCATTGTAATAGTAACTAAATTATTTGTAATTACCAAATAATACCTACATATGTATTTTAATGAAATAACAATAATTAAGCTAAGATAATATAGCTTGTAATTAAGATCGGACTAAAAACACTCATTTTTTATAGTAATGATAATTCTTTTACTCTTATTCTGAAAAAGATCTTAAATAATGTATTTAAATAAAGTAAAAGTTATTTAAGTTTATTCTAGTTTGTTGTTTTTTAATTCAAATTACAATACAAGTTCAAAATTTTGTTTGTTTTCGCTAGTTCCTGCAATAAAAATAGGGGGTCGGTTTCATACCATCCTTTTTGAGATTGTCGAGAACGTCAGTTTTCGATTTTCTCTCTGTATCTCCCACTTAATGAGATCCAGAGCCTCGGCAACCAGTGGAAAAATAGAAAAATGATTCCTTTACTGTAAAAAAATTTGACCTCAGCAATCAAACAAGTTTTTGGCACCTTTTTGGCTTTTGCCTTTTAGGGGGTCGGTTTGGGACCACCCTCCCCTATGCAAAACCACGTTGCTTATTAATTATTTTTTATTTTCATACGTAATTCTTAGATCGCTAATTACTGATTAGAAGTGAAAATTGTCATTTTATTAGTTTAAATTAATAATAATAAAGTACAATGGAATTTTTTTATGTCCACGAAATTGTGTTGAATCAATTAAAAAAACTTGTAGTTTTTTATGTTTTCTAGATTTTCTTAAGTCGCAGGTTGAGAATTTGGCGTAAAAATTTTAAATTCTTAAGTTTAAAGATGTCAAAATCGCTAAAATCTATAAAACAGGAAAAATTATTGTTAAAAATTGTGACAAGGCCTTTTGCGATACATTTTTAAAATTTCATAACAACGAGTTTGAACTTAAAAATTTGACCTTGAAATTCAAGGAGAAAGTGTTACTTTGATTTATACAGTAGAACCTCGATAACTCGAACCTCGTTAAGTCGAATTCCTCAGTAAGTCGAAAAAAATAGCATTCCCCTCCCGTTGAAGCCTTAAATACTCGATATCTCTAATTATTTAAAATTTTTAACTCGAAGAAAATATCATTCCCCTTGAGGTACTAATAGTGCATTTTGGTACTCGATAACTCGAAGTTCGAAAGGCTGACTCTATAAGTCGAATTTTCTTTACAAGGACGTGGAAATTTTAATTCTTCAAACTCAAATCAATAATTAGTATTGATTAGACTTTCTATTTGTAAGCACTTCATACACAAATCTTATTTTTGTTTGAGTTTTGAATTCAACGTTAACGGTGATGTTAAATACAAAATATTAAATATAATATTAAATAAATAATAATGAACCGCAAGTATCTAATAGGCAGGCCAAAGATGCTCTCCACAAACTGCGAAGCTACATTGAAAAATGTTCTAATATTAAAGATAATACATTCGATTCATTGTTTGATATAGAAAAAGTTATTGATAAAGAATTTCTTCATTCTGTGACGCAAAAAAAAATAACAGATTTTTTAAAAATATTTTCTTTTATTATTATATTTTTATTAAGTTTATTTTTCTAACTTAAATTATTATTAATTCGACATTTACCTAAGTCGATTTTATATTTTATATTACTCTACAAGTCGAAAAATGTACATTATAATTATGCCTCTGTAAGTCGAAGTTTGATCAATAAAACCTTTATATCTCGAAATCCTCGTTAAGTTGAAAACTCGTTAACTCGAAGTTTTTAGCGTTCCCCTTGAAATTCGAGTTATCGAGGTTCTACTGTATCTTGAATTCAGATGTTTTTAAAAAAAATTATACTATCTCAATGGAAAGCTTGACTTTTTTCCTTTAAGACATGTAAAAATCAGAGTGGAAAATATTCAGTATAAAATTATTAAGAAGATAGCTATATCCGACTTTTAATAATGTTTGTCATTTTTCTATTATTTTAACAAATAAATAGAAAAATAATTCCATTTCTTAAATTTTGATCGATTAATGATTAAAATTACTTTCAAATCATGTTTTTAATAATCATACCTGAAGAAAAAATATTTGTCAAGTATCAAAAATTAATAAGCGAATAGTATTAATTATTATAAACAATTATTTTTAATTAAAATCTAAGAATACCTATCCATTTGTCTTTCAAAATAATTTTTCTTTCAACAATTGCAGAATCTGGAATAAACTAATGAGTTGAAAGTCAAAATTTAATATATTATTTGGTTCGCTTACATCATAAATTAAGTAAAAAATATTTCAATATTTTTGTTATAAAAATAAATGCCTATACTGAGTATAGGCAAATTTTAGGAACTTTGAATTTAATATTCTAAATAGGGACCATTCGAGCGCTTGCGAGTGTTTGAGGTGTATTTTTGCCGAAAGTATTTAAAGTTTGGCCATTTTGATTTTTACATATCTTATAGGTACAAAGTCAAGCTTTCATTGATATAGTTTAAAAAAATTGTTAAGGGAGGCATAGGGAGGTTTAACTTCAAACGCCCGTACGCATAAAAGTCAGTTCTGCAGCTAAGGTCCCTTTCACCCTGAATCGACACATATTTTAAATAAATATGTATATCATTTAAAAAATAAAAATTTATAATTTAATAATGTTTGATTAAAATTAATAATAGTAATAAATAATAAAACATTGTACTGCTGTTGGACGCGCGCTTTTATTTTGCTAGTAGAAATTATATTTTACGCTGTGGCTATTCGTCCCACTAGCGGGACGAATCAGCGACGGTTCTTATTTGTCCCGTTTCGAAAAATAAAGGACTGGGGTGACGGGACGAATAAAAACGGTCACTTATTCGTCCCGTCACACAATAAATGTACTAATTCAATGTTCTCTAATTAAAAAAGTATTAAATATTTTTAAATGTAACTAAATAATTTAACTTCAAAATACAGGCATACCGAGATACCCCAATATATGTCAAATATTCAAGTCCAAACTTAACCTTAGATCCACTATCAAACGTCAAACAATCAAAATTATTTTATGGAAAGTAGCGCGAAATTCAAAAATGAGAATTTAAAGATAAATTTGTAGATTATAATTAGGGGAGAGTGACCATCAATGTACCGGGTTTTTTTCAAGGTCATAGTACTGATTCAATTTCACCAATTTCAAGCACTTCTTTGCATCAATATAAAACTACAACACTTCTCTAGGTAAATGCACACATATTATACACGATTTATTTTGATTGAATAATAAAATTTAGGATCTTTCTAAACTAACAAGCTATTTTCATTTTCAACAATAATAATATTGCAATTTTCACTTTTTAAAAAAATTTATTTTCTATCAAATACTATAAAAAATTATTACTTAACACTTTTTAATTGATAATGTATAACATAAATATACCTCAAATTTAAGTTAACTAGCTAAAATGTCATTTTAGTTTTGCTATGTTGAGAAAAGTACTGATAACAACCGCGTTAACATGCTGTACGCATGTCTAGTTTTATAATCAGGCATACCACTCTTGAAATCGAAAATACACTGAAATTCCAGGTGGTTCATTGTTCCCCGGTACATTGAATCAACATGACATTTGCAACAAAAACGGTTTTTTATAACTTACTCCAATATTTCAAAATCTTTATCTCATTAGAATATTGTAGTTAAGGCCCAAAACAAAATAAATCGTAAGTACATTTATTTTTAAATTGCCGTAGTTCAATTAAAAAACATGTTTGTATTTTAGGTAAATTTTTTCTTCAGTGCATCAAAAACAGTTTTTTTCAGTTTTCTCTGTAAAGATTAAATCCACACGTCTCAAATTTATGGACGTATTGTGTTTTATTCAAACTTCATTTATATTTAAAATTAGGAGAATTTTTATTTAATTGTTTCTGAGAAAATTGAAATGGTTCATTGAAAAAACTGGTACATTGATGGCCACTCTCCCCTATAGATTATTATTTTCTATTTTTGTTATTTCTTAATTATTTTTTAAGTTTCAACTATTTTTGTCAATATTCAAATATTTTCGACATTTTGGAATTATTTTCTTTAAATGTCATTTTCTTCATTCTTTTTATTATTATTATCATGAATTTATTATATTTTGTAGATCAGTTTTCAATTATTTATGTCATTATTCAATTAGTTTCTTCACATTTTAATTATATCTTTAATTTTTTAATTATTTTATACAATTTTTCAAATAGTGTATTAAATTTTGTATTTCTTTACTTCATTTTTGAATATATTTCTCATTTTTCATAATTTTTTTTTCTGAATTTCAGTTATTTTTGTCATTATTTAACCATTTTCTACACATATACATTTTTTGATATGTTTTTCAAATTTTTTTAATTTCGCGCTACTTTTCATAAAATAATTTTGATTGTTTGACGTTTGATAGTGGATTTAAGGTTAAGTTCGGACTTGAATATTTGATATATTTGGGTATCTCGGTATGACTGTATTTTGAGGTTAAATTATTGAGTTATATTTAAAAGTATTTAATACTTTTTTAATTAGAGAACATTGAATTAGTACATTTATTGTGTGACGGGACGAATAAGTGACGGTTTTTATTTGTCCCGTTACCCCACTCCTTTATTTTTCGAAACGGGACAAATAAGAACCGTCGCTTATTCGTCCCGCTAGTGGGACGAATAGCCACAGCGTATATTTTAAGAAAAAAGCAAACTTAATTAATGCTTTAAATTTACGCGGGTTCTTTTTTGTGAATGACAAACTTTAAACTCACCGGCTTAACCCCAAAGCACAACGAATACGGTTACGGGAGCAGGGCATGAGATAATACAGGACAGAAACTGTTTCTGTTCTTTTCTATCTCATGCTCTGGTCCCGTAACCGTATGTCTATCTCCTTAAGCCCTTATATTCTTTTGACACAAGATTTTTGTTCTGCCTGGCGAATTAATCTATTTCTCTTACTTCGTCCGCCTTCGGAACGCATGTAATTTTGGTCTGGGGGCGAACTAATTCATTCTCTTTATTTCGTCGGCGCGGGTGATTTAGATGCGTCGTTAAATATACCTGCATAATATATAAATCCATTGTTGCAAGTAACTCCTGGCCTTATATATTCAGCACTGTTGAAGCTTACAATCAGTCAATTTAAAACTGCTACTTTTTCTACTAACGTATCAAAAATAATTTTTTTTAAATGACCTCACGTAGGCGACAGTCAGAAATGTGAATCGGATTTCATTCAGAATGTAAATAAAACCTAATAATCTAAACAAAACCTAACAGTCCAATAAGGCCAACGCACAGTGAGTGACAGTGAGCGAGCAAGTGGTTGGCAAGTTGCAAGTGGAAGGGTGGAAGGTGCATTTAGAGCAGGGATGGTACGTAACAAACTCGAAGTTTGTTACGTACAGTACGGGTGGTTCCTGGTTCCACACACTCTAAGGGCGCAATTACATGTCTGCGTCGAACGCTGCGTTCTTGCGTTGTATGTTGAGAGAGAGAAAGACAGACATATAGTCACATCTTTGTCACTCTCACCATTAAACGCAAAAACGCAACGTTCGACGCAGGCATGTAATTGCGCCCTCATGGCCTATTTCACCTTCGAAAAAAAATTTTTTTTGCTTGAGAGTAAAGAGGACAGATACACAGTCTGTCCTTTTCCCTCCAATGCAAACATTTTTTTTATTCGAAGGTGTAAACAGGCCATAAGGGCGCAATTACATGTCTGCGTCGAACGCTGCGTTTTTGCGTTGAATAGTAAGGGAGAGAGAGACAGAAATATAGTTACATCCTTTTCCCTCTCACCATTCAACGCAAAAACGCAACGTTCGACGCAGACATGTAATTGCGTCCTAAGGGTGCCGTCCCATGATTGCGTTTTAACGTCCGTTTTGTAACTAGACCATGAGTGCGAAAGAGACAACAGTATATCTGCGTCTCTTTTACACTCATGGTCTAGTTACAAAACGTGCGTTGAAACGCAATCATGGGACTGCGCCCTAAAAAAAATCAGGGTAAAATCCCATGTGAGCAGAAAGCGCAAAACCGAAAGCAGAAAATCATGAGAGTGAGAGATACCGACATATATCACTGACTCTCTCACTCTCATATTTTCTGCTTTTGGTTTTACGCTTTCTGCTCACATTAGATTTTACCCTGACCCCCTATCTACACCTAGGTGCATAAATGCCTTACCCCAGTCCCCTCTACGGAAGATCCTACGCGCCACTTGATTACGGAAGCCCGTTTACGCCACCTACCTGAACCAAAGAAGAACACTCGTGTTCCGAGTTGATTTTCGGTAACAAGGGAACATCTATGTTCCTTGTTTCTGTTTCTAGAAAATGAAAGCGAACGTACATTGCCTAACGCACAATGAATCGTAATCGCTAATCCTTAATCGTAAGAATGAGAGGAAGTAGGACAGATATATTTATATTTATATATTAGATATATTATATCTATATATTATCTAATATATAAATATATCTATAGATATATTTCGAAAATGGCTACTGATTTTTCGGCTTGGCGCGTGGCGCTTTTTTTGGCGATCTTGAAATTTTAAATATTAAAAATATTTTTCAATAATAAACTGAGTTAAAAAATATTTCCCTGTATTCCTAAATTCGTTATTTATTTTGTAAATATTTTGATTAACCTGCTTTAAATAGTTGTAATTATATTCGAATAAAAGAGGAATAATATTTATTTTACATCAACATTATTAAATTATTTGGCAACAAGATAAAAATTTAATATTTTGAATTTCCCGCATTTGGCGATTTTTTTTCGACAGATGGCGCCGACCTATCGAGGTTTGCTGGCAACCCTGGCGATTACGATTCGTTGTGCTTTAGGCTCATGTTCCGCGTTTCAGATTCTTTCCTTTCTCTTGTCTCTCTGTTTGCATTTATTTGTTTGACTACCTAATCACGGTGATGTGATAAGTTTTTTAGGATTATTAGAAGTTGAATTATAAAACTGTCGAAGATTTTATTGAAAGGTAAGTTTATTTTCTGTTATACATATAAAAAATATATATTTTTATAAAGTAATAGATGTTTATTAATTGTGATTTTATTGAACGCCGGTAGGAAACTTAACCTCAATTTTGAAATAACTATATTTAAACCTTTCTTAATATTGAAATTTTAATTGTTTCTAGTTAATGTTAATAAACTATTAAAATTTCAATATTAAGAAAGGTTTTAATATAGTTATTTCAAAATTGAGGTTAAGTTTCCTACCGGCGTTCAATAAAATCACAATTAATAAACATCTATTACTTTATAAAAATATATATTTTTTATATGTATAATAGAAAATAAACTTACCTTTCAATAAAATCTTTGACAGTTTTATAATTCTACTTCTAATGGCGCTTTCATACTTCGTTCGGTAACTTTACTTTTCTCTCATTCTAGTACACAGCAGTGGCATAAGTTTGTCTCGTTCTCGCACTAATTATGTGTCCTGGACGGTCTGGGAACATAACTAGTGCGAGAACGAGACAATCCCCTACTGAAAAATCCTATATAGGATCCTATATAGGATCCTACATAGGATCCTATATAGAATCCATATGGATTCCTATGAGAATCCACGTAGGATCCTATATAGGATCCTATATAGGTATTGTCCTATAGGAATCCATGTGGATTCTCATAGGAATCTATGTGGATTCCTATAGGTCGCCTATAGGACACGTCCTGTATAGGAACCTATGTGGATTCTCCTATAGGAATACATGTAGGATCTCATATAGGATCCTACATAGGCGTCCTAAAAAAATTTTTGTAAACCCCCCTACATAGGATCCTACGTAGGTTCCCATATAGGATCCTATATAGGATCTTTTATGGGCGCCCAAAAAAAATTATGTACACAGAATTAATTGTTTTTTTTTAACAACTTTATTCAAATATACATTAAGCACCATTATAAGGACGAAAAATATTTACTGCGCAGGCGTAAGTATTGTAGAATACGTAAAAGACGACTGCGCATGAGGAAGGGGTACAAAAAAATTTTTTGGGGGTACCCATGTAGGATCTTATATGGGTTCCCATATAGGATCCTATATGGGAACCTACGTAGGATCATATGTAGGAGGGTGTACAAAAATTTTTTGGGACGCCTATGCAGGATCCTATATGAGATCCTACATGTATTCCTATAGGAGAGTTCACATAGGATCCTATATAGGACTTGTCCTATAGGCGACCTATAGGAATCCACATAGATTCCTATGAGAATCCACGTGGATTCGTATAGGACAATACCTATATAGGATCCTATATAGGATCCTACGTGGATTCTCATAGGAATCCATATGGATTCTATATAGGATCCTATGTAGGATCCTATATAGGATTTTTCAGTAGGGACTTATGCCACTGCTGTGTACTAGAAAGAGAGAAAAGTAAACTTACCGGACGAGGTATGAAAGCGCCATTATAATCCTAAAAAACTTATCACATCACCGTGATTAGCCTAACGCACAATGAATCGTAATCGCTAATCCTTAATCGTAAGAATGAGAGGAAGCAGGACAGACATATATCTCTGTCCTACTTCTTCTCATTCTTACGATTAAGGATTAGCGATTACGATTCAATGTGCGTTAGGCCATTAGGTATATAGTCAAACAAATAAATGCAAACAGAGAGACAAGAGAAAGGAAAGAATTTGAAACGCGGAACATGTACAGTCGGGGTCATTGATGCCTTCCCTTTTTTCCACTAGATTTTTTATAAAAACATATGAAAAAATCTAGTGGAAAATGGGAAGGTAGGTGGCGCATACGGGCTTCCGTACATAGGCGCTTCCGTCAGTACGGAAGCCCCTACGTACGGAAGCGCCTATGTGCCACGTCAAGGCGCGTACTTACGTGTTCTGTTTTGTTGAAAAACGAACCAACGAACGCGAGAGCACGTTCATGTGTTCCCTTTCGTAAATTGAGTCCAGGGTTGGTTAATTACAGTCGGCTTTGCCAAAATTCATTTAAGAAGAAGAAAGAAAGAGAATAATTTAATGGGTCGCCATCATTTTGTCCAAAACTCAGTTGTCAGAATCTCCATAAGGCCGAAATTTATTTGTCAGAATATTCAACTATCCGAATCTCCATTTGTCAGAACTTTTAAATTCCCAAATGTCCAACTCTCAGAATATTCAATTCTCCAAACATCCATTTGTCAGAACTTTTGAATTCACAAACTTCAAACTCCCAGAATATTCAACTCTCCGAATCTCCATTTGTACGAACTTTAAAATTCTCAAATCTCCAACACTCAGAATATTCAACTCTCCGAATCTCCATTTGCCAGAAGTTTCAACATACCCAACCTCCAACTCTCAGAATATTCAACTCTCCAAATCTCCATTTGTCAGAACTTTCAACATTCCAAGCCTTCAATTCTCAGAATATACAACATCCGGATCTCCATTTGCCAGAATATTCAACTCTTCGAATCTCCATTTGTCCGAACTTTTAAATTCACAAATCTCCAACACTCAGAATATTCAACTCTCCGAATCTCCATTCGTCAGAACTTTCAACATTCCAAACCTCCAATTCTCAGAATATCCAACTCTCCAAAACTCCATTTGTCAGAACTTTCAACATTCCAAACCTCTAATTCTCAGAATATCCAAATCTCCAAATCTCCATTTATCAGAACTTTTAGCACTCCGACTACTCAGCATACAGAATCTTCATTTATCAGACCAAAAGAATGTAGATTTTCTAAAACAGCTTTCTGATTGGGTGGTAATTTTTCAGGGAACATTTCCAGACAATCAGAAAGCTCTTTTAGATTTGGAGATTTGGATATTCTGAGAATTGGAGGTTTGGAATGTTGAAAGTTCTGACAAATGGAGATTTGGAGAGTTGAATATTCTGAGAGTTGGAGGTTTGGTATGTTGAAAGTTCTGACAAATGGAGATTTGGAGAGTTGAATATTCTGAGAGTTGGAGGTTGGGAATGTTGAAAGTTCTGACAAATGGAGATTCGGAGAGTTGAATATTCTGAGAGTTGGAGGTTTGGTATGTTGAAAGTTCTGACAAATGGAGATTTGGAGAGTTGAATATTCTGAGAGTTGGAGGTTGGGAATGTTGAAAGTTCTGACAAATGGAGATTCGGAGAGTTGAATATTCTGAGTGTTGGAGATTTGGGAATTTTAAAGTTCGGACAAATGGAGATTCGGAGAGTTGAATATTCTGGGAGTTGGAAGTTTGTGAATTTAAAAGTTCTGACAAATGGATGTTTGGAGAGTTGAATATTCTGAGAGTTGGACATTTGGGAATTTAAAAGTTCTGACAAGTGGAGTTTCGGATAGTTGAATATTCTGTCAATTGTACTTTCGGCAAATTCAACATTCTGACAAAAAAATTTCGACCTTTTGGAGATTCTGACAACTGAGTTTTGGACAAAATGATGGCGACCCATTTAATGACGAGAGAAAAATTGAGAATTTAAAGGTAATTGATTACTTTATTTTTCGTTCCTTTAATTAATTTAGACATTTTCATATGTACTTTTATAAAAATAAACTTTCTTGACGGACATAACCAAAAATTATTTTCAAAAACATTTTATTAAAGTATTTCATTAAAGTGTATTTCGATATAAATTTTACGTGTTGTATTTATATTTATTAAAAAATTGTTATTTTTAAATCATATTCAATTATTAATTCAATTCTATACAACATTTTTCCAACTTGAGTGTACCTTTGAAAAATAATATGAGGGCCCGGATGCAATAACTACGTTTTCGCTCGAAGGCCTAGACTGTCTCCTTTTTCACAA
This sequence comes from Ganaspis brasiliensis, assembly GCA_037103525.1. Classification (NCBI taxonomy): domain Eukaryota; kingdom Metazoa; phylum Arthropoda; class Insecta; order Hymenoptera; family Figitidae; genus Ganaspis; species Ganaspis brasiliensis. The sequence goes on from JAZKLR010000018.1 coordinate 2,098,899, forward strand.
GATAATTTGACGGGAAAATTATCTGGAAAAAAAGTTGAAGGAAATTGAAATTTAAAAATTGATATCAATAGAGGAGATAAAGACGCACATTTTTTCTTAATAAAGTTTTTTTGTCAAGACTATTATTTAGTTGAATAAAAATTAAAAACTAATTATTTTTAGACATTGAAAATAATTATATTTTTACAATCAACTCGTGATATCTCAGAGTCATATGGATAAATGAAGTTGCAACTTCACCTGCATTATTAAAAAACATTGCAGATTCTAATAAAATGGTTGTAATTATGAAAAAATTGTAATTTGTTATTGATTTTTAATAATAATGTAGTCGCTATCATTACTGTGCTTTACTAACTTTGAGCAAAAAATCTCTGTTACAAAGTTTCGAATTTTGAAGGTTTGAATTACACAAGTTGTTCAGTAAGGTATTAAAAAGTTTTACCAAAAAGAATTTTTTCGATTCATTAAATATTTCAGCTTTTATAAACAATTTTGTTTGAAGCTACTGCGCGTCACGCGTTAACATTTGGTCAGCTGACTGGCTGAGCTCTAAGCCGTGAGCGGAACAAGGAAGGATGCACTCCGGAGTGGCTATGGCGAGAGAGAGAAAGCGACAATAAAGTGTTTTTACTGTAGAAATCAACTTTTTTATTTTTTATTTACATAAAAAATGTGCGTCTTTATCTCCTCTATTGATATCAATTTTTAAATTTCAATTTCCTTCAACTTTTTTTTCAGATAATTTTCCCGTCAAATTATCTTGTGAAAAAGGAGACAGTCTAGGCCTTCGAGCGAAAACGTAGTTATTGCATCCGGGCCCTCATATGTTTATATAATTTATAAAAAAAGGACAACAAAAGTTAATTATTTTGATAAAATTAGCATATTTAATATTATTATTTTAAATATTTAATAATTAAGAACCTTATTTCTTAATAAATAAATGTGTTACATAGACATAACCAAAAATTATTTGTAATAAAAGTTTTGTATAAAAATAAAAATATTGAAGTATTTCTAACTAATAATAAGTATATAATAAATTGACTTGTGGTACACTACTTGTAAAATAGTTATATTACTTAAAATTTTTCTTCATTTTGTTATTCAATATTGTGTTTAATGAGCTGAAATTTTCATTTCTATTTGTGGTAATGAAATTCTTATTTGCAAAAAAAAAAAAAAATAATAAATTCTTATTAGAAAGTGACGAAAATCACATCTATTTAGCCCAAAGCACAACGAATACGGTTACGGGAGCAGGGCATGAGATAATAAAGGACAGAGACTGTTTCTGTCCTTTTCTATCTCATGCTTTGATCCCGTAACCGTATTTCTATCTGCTTAAGGCCTTTACGTCCTGAGATTTACCTATACGACATTGTTGTACCAAGAGGACTTCGCTTCCATCTACAAATTAAAAGAAACTTATCAATTATAACGTCTAGATACTAATTTTTAAAGACAAAATATTTATATTTTACATATGGGCGATTCTTACGTAACTGCCCTACTTAGGGTGCCGTCTCATGCTAGGGATTAATGGATTAGGGATTAGAATAGACCAATGAGAAAATGCTTTCCAATGTGACCAATTATCTGATTGGTCAATTCTAATCCCTAATCCATTAATCCCTAGCATGAGACGGCACCCTTAGCGGCGTTGAAAAAATACACCTAAATTAAAAATATATTCTGAAGTGTATTAGTGAATTTTAAAGGTATATATGAGAGTAACTGAAAACCAAATATACGTAAATATATATATTATAACTTCTATTATATTACACTATAACTGCTGAAATTTCAGCTCCGTGGCGTGTCCCTTTTGCAAAATGTTAACTTTAATTGAATAATTTTCGGTGAAAATATTATTATTATAACTCAGCCTTTTTCAAGCATAAAGTGTCTATATTTATGAACAATTTAGGTTTATATTGAACTACATAATACCTTTTTCATACTTAGAATCTGTAAAAATATTTTGTCCCTCAATTTTTCCAATTTTTGAACGCAATCTGTAGACTTATAATTAAGGTATCATGTGTTTATGTATTACGCCTTCTAATAAGTTAAATCTCAATTTTGGTCCATTAGCACTAAATCACATATGAAAAAAGTTTTAAAAAAGAAAAATTTTTACTTAAAAAAAAATTCAAATTCAATTATTTTTGTGAAAATCGCATGCGTACAAAAAAAGCGTTCAGTTCCATGTCATTACTATTATATTACTGTAACAACTATTTGATAGTATTGTTACCATTTTCTTGAAGTTTTCATGTGAAACAAGCGATCTTCAAAAGGAATAGATTTATTTTGCAATATTGTAGAAGTGAGGTTAGAATAAATGTCAAATTTCAGCTCCATGGTATCACGTAAAATTTCAGCTCCATGGCCTATATGAAGTGTTCAGTGTGCTTCATGCAGAGAAACTTTTTTATCTGTGGTGGTTATTGTAAAATATTATTCTATAAAGTAGTTTAGCAATGCCGGATTACACTGCTCGATCTCCATTTCAAATTATCCAAAAAATAAAACAAAATATTCATTATTAAATATTGTATTTGCTGTTCTTTTATAAAATTTTATATATGTTAACTAATATCTAAAATACTGTTAGAATATTAAATAATTTATGAATTTATTATTTATTTTCGTTTTAGCAAAATATCAAGAAGAAATTTTTATTTTGTACAATTTATTGACAATAAAAGGATGCGGTTCAGCTCCACATGGCAGCCAATTTTCAGAAATTTGCTATTATTTTCGTATAAATATAGTTGTAGTAAAATCGTTTAAAATATAATTATATTATACCCTAATAAGAAAAATAAGTGCAGAGAAACATTGAATTAAAAAAAAATTTTTTTTACCAAAACTTATCTTGAAATCGGGCAGTTACGCAAGAATCGACCATATATAAACCAACAATCCTATAGAAATGTTAAATAAAGAAATTTATGATCTTTTAAAATTATAGGTACACTCAGGGAGTAGTATAAGGAGACCGAACGATATGTATAGAAAGTGGTCCCGATATTCGTAACTTAAGTTCTATAGGCTCACTTCAATGCGCACTTGCGCTCATGGTGGTCAAAATTGGCATTATATGTCGTCTGCTACTGTTTGTTCGCGTCATCGCGATTGCATCCGTACTGCTGCATAAAAGTTAATTTCTTGTTGTTTTTGACAATTAATTGTCTTTTACTGTGAAAGTGTATTATATGTTCAAGGGAAAATATGGGAGAGAGGCGAAAAATAAATATTTTTCTTGTGAACTGATTCCTGCCACAATTCCAGCACTTCCTCCTATGTGCATAAATAAACATATTAAATTTAAGCACATTTATAAACTATAACATTAATTTTAACTAGTAACATCTGTACAATTTAAAATATAAGCTAAAACAAACCTTTGTATAAAAAAAGAAATTTTTTTTCCTTCCTATCGCTTGATTAAATCGTAAGAATTGCACTTTTCAACTGCACATACGGATGACATTTTTGGCGTAATCAGATGTTACACTTGGACAATAAACACTTTTTTATAATAATAGGTAAGCTTTTGATGTCTAACAACGATTATACGCAATATTAATAAAATTCATATGCAAAAACAGGTTATAAAATGACATTTCTTGTTTACAAACAGGGTTCTCAGACTTTCCGCGAGAAGCGCTAGTGCGCATTGAAGTTAGCCTATAGAAATTACGTTACAAAAGAGTGGTCCGCTTTTAACGCGGATTTATCATGGCCGTTCAGTCTCCTTATACTACTCCCTGGGTACACTCAAGTTGGAAAAATGTTGTATAGAATTGAATTAATAATTGAATATGATTTAAAAATAACAATTTTTTAATAAATATAAATACAACACGTAAAATTTATATCGAAATACACTTTAATGAAATACTTTAATAAAATGTTTTTGAAAATAATGTTTGGTTATGTCCGTCAAGAAAGTTTATTTTTATAAAAGTACATATGAAAATGTCTAAATTAATTAAAGGAACGAAAAATAAAGTAATCAATTACCTTTAAATTCTCAATTTTTCTCTCGTCATTAAATTATTCTCTTTCTTTCTTCTTCTTAAATGAATTTTGGCAAAGCCGACTGTAATTAACCAACCCTGGACCAAGAAGACTAGAAACAGGAGTAATAACGCAAGTGGTGGGGGAAGGATAGATGGTGAGGACAATGGAGGATGTCGTTTGTATATAAGTGGATAGTGCGGTAGCCTAAAAATGGTTTACTGCGCATGGAGTAGGGATATAGCAGAAGAGCAGATGTTTGTTGTTTGATTGTCTAATATGTCAGCGTAGGTAGAGAGGTTAAAAATTTGCAAAGCAAAATGAATTTTAAGCGTAAAAAAGTTGCAAATAACATTAAAACTGTTTGAAAAGAAAGTGAGTGAAAATGAAATGAACTGTGAGGAATGGATTTTACAAGCAGATTGGATTTACATGAAAAGTATCATTTATCAAAATTAGTGACACTGGTCAGTGGTGACATAGTTTTTTAGAGAATTCTGAAATGAATCTTAAAGGTATTGTATATGATTTGTTAAACAATAATTATATTTAAATGTTTTTGTAAAATAATGTTTGAAAGCGACTATTATTTTTTTATTTTCAGAAGCTGATAATAGAGTCAAGAAAATGCAGGAACGCAATTGTGAAGCATGTCAAAATTGTCTCTGTTCCGTTAAATGTTCCTGTTTATATAAACGTATAAAAAAGTACGTGCATCGTTTGAAACTACCTAAAGGACAGTGGATGCCAATAATTGATGACAACAATGGCATAAAATTTGCTAGAATTGAGCATGATTTGAGCTGTTATCTAGTAGTTTCTCTTGACCCTGATTTAAATATAAGAGTTTATCATCATAGAACATTAGTTGACTGGATGAAATGGGACAAGCCTAAATCAGAAAGTGAAATTGAAAAGATGCTAGAAATTGTTAATGATTGTATTGACAGCAGTTTGATGTTTATTTCCAATAAGTAATAAATATTTGTTGATGGTAAGTATTACAAAGTAGCTATTTAGCCCTACAGTAGTGTTTTGATACATTTTAACTTTTTGTTACTAACATAAAACATATAAATATTTAAAATATATTGGTTATTACTTAGCTCTAGAATTCAAATATATTAATTTGGAAGACTATTTACAAGAACAAACTGCAAAATAATATTTTATTAAAACATAACCTCTACTTTACAAACATTCGAAATTTTGAAGTTATTTGTAGTTAAATAATATAAATACGAATTTAAAATGAAATGAATATTATGTACATATTTTAGATATTAATATATTTTGTACTAATAAAAAAAGTTGAAATATTTATATAAACTCTACTGTAGGGCTAAATAGCTACACTTTAAGTATTAATACAGGATTTTGAGGGGCATATGCTAAAGTATAGTTACTTTTATATTCTTAAAATCAATTTATTTTCATTGGATTTATTCGAAATGTATATTTCTTAATTATAATTTGCATATTTACAATCAATTTATGTGGAAATTAATGTTAATGATGTAATGTGTGAATGTTTGATATATTTAGAATGAATTTAAATTTTTAATTGCAATCTGTGCAAGTAGAAATTTTATATTTTATTTTATAATCGATTTATGTACATATGAGAAATTTATACTATTTTATGACCATTGAATATGGTATTTATATTTATAATCAATTTATATTTTTCGATATTAAGTGCATTTTTTTTACAATCTGCACAGTTAATTTTTTAAAATTGTAAATATATTTTAACCTTATATGCTAATTTTTGTAATCAAAAAAACATTTTGATTTTTATTAATATAACACCAAGTAACATTCAAGTTTAGGAATTATTTACTTGTCATTATTATAATTAAAAGTCAGTCAGCGAATCTAATCATTGTAATAAGTTTACTTGTTCTATTTTTACTTCAATTTATATAATTGCAATTTGGAATATATAATATATAATTTATTTCAATCAGTGAACTTAAATTTCTTTAATGGAGGATATTACGATTTTTTGTTAGTTTTAAATGATCATATAAATTAAGAACTATGTAAAATTTGAATGATGCGTGTGGCTGTGAATTGCATAATATATTATTGCGTTTGAAATAAATGCTTTTGTAATCGTGGTAACATCACTACTTGATAAAAATTCTTAGAATGAATGGTTAATGGAAGAATTAGACAACTTATATATACATTGTAATAGTGAAACTTTTTTTATTCCACAATGTTTAATAAAAAACGCTTTTCTCTTGATTTCAAACGAAATATAATCTCTTTTAATATCACTACTTATTGTGAATGTTGCTTTTGCAGAATACTTTTAATTTTCATAGCAGTGTCCATGACTGTTCTTTTTTCCCCTTTTATTTTTGATGATGACTTTTTGATCGATTTTCTTGTATTTTTTGGTCCTTTTTTATAACAGTTCTTTTGATTAATTCTTTCATTTTTCTTGTCCAATTTCATTTGTCCTTTCTGAGTAGTTTTCTTTTTATTGACCCCATCTTTCTCACTTAATTTCATTAAATTGTCAATTGCATTTTTTTTTGCTTGCTCATTAGTTTCAGTTTTTTTTGTTACTTTTTTTGCTTTTTTTAAATTTACTGAGTTATTAACCTCCTCTTTTTTTCCAATCAACTTTGATAATTTTCTATATTTTTGCTCCTCTTTTCTGGCGTCACTATACACTTTGTTATGCTCTTTACATATAATTTTTGTTCTAACTACAGCATAATATTGTATAACAGTGTGAGTTAAACTTTCCGCGTGATCTTTACACCCAACGAAGTTTATGGATTCAGCAAGAATATTATGAATTATATGTTGAAAGGTATAATAGTTTAACTGTTCTTCGCCAATCGTTTGCAATATTGCGTGTTCAAGTGTAGAAAGTAGATTGAAAAGGGAATCGGACGGATACTTCAAATACCCTCTATTTAGATTGTTAATATGTTCATCTCTAGGCAAATTACCCTTAGCCTTTGTCACTGACGAAATGCACTCTTCACATGTGGTCCATTTTTCTATCTTACGTGCAATGAAACCAGAAAAGTAAGCTTGTACAACTTGATTAACTCCTATTATATTGTAATCATGTGAGTGCCTCACCCCGTACTGTGTAGAGTTACTTTCACCTCTGTCTATGATTGTTTGCAAAACTTCTTTCCACTCTTCTTTATTTTCATTCGTTTTAGTATCTTTTGCAGATAATAAAGTTTCAAATATCTCAATACTTTCTACGTTGGATCCTCTTGGCGGCTTAACCAGCGAATAAAAACTTATGAGTCGGTAAACTTGAATAAATAGAAGAGGATCTGGTTTGTCGTATGAACCGCAACATTCACGGATCATCCCAAACATGCCCTGTTGAAAGACAATTATTAGAAATTGCTCTATTTATGAAATGAATTTTAAACAAGAAATTTAATTTCACAAACAATTGTACCTCAAGAGCGTCTTGGTTCAATCTTGCCGTCATTAAAAATTCATAACTGCATTTTATTAATAAAAAATCCATTACTTCAGTGGCACATTTCAGGGTGACTTGAAAACCAATATAAGTGCTATCTGACATGAAAATATTATGAGAAGCAGAAGCATGTTCTTTCCACTCTTGTAGATACTTGCTAAAATCTTGAATTGACTGAAATATTATAAATAATTATTTAGATCTATGATCGGTATAAGAATTTATTAATAACAGAAGCAATCATTTTGAAACGGTCGGTCAGTCAGTCAGTCATTTTCGAAAATTTAAACAATTACCATCATCAGGGACTAATTTCAACAATTGGTGTTATTAAGTATTCATTATCTATTTAATATTTTAATCAAATGGACTGAACATTTCCTGTAACACTTTTAATGAAGGAAAAAAGCTGGACAATTTTTGAAATTAGTCCTTTGTGATAGAAATTATTTAAATTTCCGAAACCTGGGAATCTTAATGAAGACTGAATGACCGTTCCAAAGAACCGATTGTTTTTTATTTTTAAATTGCATTTACGAACAATTTTTTAGATATTCAAATTTTTATCTTCCGAACAGTAAAAATAATATTTTTCATTTTGCACCATTTTAATTTACAAGTTTAAATAATCATATTAACAAATTAAAATATTAACAAATTTCGTGGTCTTTTTCCGGTATTCCCGTTAATTGTCCACACCAATTAATTATTAAGTAAAAACGTACTTTTAAACTGTCACTGTCGTGCTTTAAACAATTTTGAGAACTCCTTGATGTCATTGCTACAATGACGTCTTTTATTTTTTTTAAAACTTCTACTGTTGAATCACAATCTTCCAACTCTTTATCGGTTTTTTTATAAATTTTCATAGCACTTATAACATTTTCAGAAAACAGCTGAAAAAAAATTAACTCACGACATATCAAAATGTAAAACAATTTTTTAGGACTCAGTGTAAAACTATTATACTTACATCAAAAGCCTTGTTAACATGCATTTTTTGGTAGAACTTTGGGTCAATATGGTCAGGAGTCAATTTAAACGCTATCTTTAAGCCCAAACTTTTTGGTCCACCATCATTTCTAATGACAGCTCTAAAATGTTTTTTTTTGAAAAAGCCATCTGGAGTCTGCAATAAAATATAAAAAGCAGTAAGTACAATTTGATGTCACTATTGCCGCCTGCACAAAATTGAAATATTCTTACATTTATCTCTTCTACAGACATTACGAAATTTCTCAAATTTTTGATGAGATGTGAAAAATCTGAACAGAACCAGAGCTGACGTAATTCAGAATAATCTTTATTCTCATCGAATGAATAAACGTGAGTACAACTAGCTTCCAAGTCTTTCAATCCAAACTTCTTCCACATCTTGCGATTCCATGATCCACCATCAGAGGTAACGACATCGACGTGGAATCCATTGCTTTCAAGAAGAACAATGCACTCGGTCACCAAGTGACTGAGAACTTCTCCTGTCGCAGCGCCCTTACTTAAAAAGGCTGCTATATTCTGAACCCATTGCCCGCGAAATAGTTGAAATAAAAAGACCAAGGCGTGATTTCCTCGTTTCTTTTTCTGTTCTTCTGGCGTATAATCCCCTAAGTCCGTAAAGCCTATAACTGATAGGTTTTCACTATCAAAGGCAACACCTTCGCTGATTTGCATTTCATCAAGTACGAGTACACCTGCAGAAGAATAATAATAAATTGTAATTATATTTTATATTTCATTAAAAACAAAATTTATTACACCTAAAAAATTTTTCCACCTCTTCTTTCTTCCGGTTTCATTGCTGCACTTTTTCTTTTCAGCATTGCAAAAACTTGAGGATCAAAGCCATATTGTGGTTTCATATTTCGTAGGTATCTTCTTAGGGTCGTGAAAGTCGGAAGAGGCAAAATATTATGGCTGCGAAGGTGTATATATCCTTTTCGGCTTTTGATACTTAAAAGCAGACATTCTAAAATCCACTTCTTAGTGTAACGAATACCCTTTTTATTACTAAGTTTACCATATTCATGGATGGTTTTGACAACTTCCTGCATTTGTGGTGGTAAATTTTTCGTTGACTCTCGTAAAGAATCTTCAGTAATTGTAGAACAACGATCCATTAAATGTTCAATAGTCTTTTGCATATTTTCAATCTACAACAAAAAAAATTAAAATTTATTTAAATTAAAAGTTTTATTTAAAAGTTACTGTCTATTTATTCTACGGCCACTACAAACATTTTATCCTTACCCTCTTAACGGATCGACTATATTTTTGTTTTAGGTTTTTGCTCTTTTTTTCACATTCTTCTGCTTCATGAGCAACAATCGTTGTCTGCGTAGCTCATTCTTTTTTTGACGCCTATCTTCAATCTGACAATCCTTACATTTATCACTTTTTGAACTAGTTTTTTTAAAAAAAAAAACATTTTTACATAAACCCCTCCAGGCTGTTTCGCAAATTTTTAAAGAAACGATTTTTAACATTGCCACTCGTACATCTTCTAAGCAGGTAACTTTTTCCAAGATGGGGATTTTTGTGACAATACTGTGAGCTCTAATCTGAAATTAAAATAGGAAAATATTACTATACCAAGAAAAGAAAATATTTTGAATCAAAAATAATTTTTATATATCACCTCGACAGACATATCCATTTTAATCAGAATTGAACGTGTAACGGTGCACGAAATATCTCCCACGTAGGCAACAAATAAACCATCAGAGGTTTCACTTAGCCCCCAAGAAGCAGGAAATTTTTCCATATCTCGCGAATTCCAGTCCTGTAGAAAATCTGCTACACAGTAAGTTGCAATGCCTATTTGAGGCATATCTTCAACATTTTTTTCGCAATTGCTGTCACCGCTTAGCGAAAACATTTTTTCCTTCAAAGGTATCGAATCTGCCAAAGACATTATTTTTTTCGCAACCTGTACATTTCTTTCAGACAAAGGAGATAGTTCTCTTTTATAACTGAGATTTCGAAATGCAGAAGAGACATTTCCTCCATTGTTATTTTCTTTTAAAATGTTGGTGTGATTTACAAGATTATTCTGTAGACAAATTTTAACATATAAAACTTTCAAAAACAATAAATTGTTTATTAATGAAAAGAAATCGTTTCATATTTTTTATAAACTTATTATAACAATATCCCGTTTCATATTATGTTTTAAGTTAATCAAAAAAAGACAAATTTAAATTTCAGTTTCTTAATATCAAATTTAACTTTAAAAACATTTTCACTTCAGAACAAGGTTGAGATATATTCGTAACGTTTATTAAGCTTGAAATATAGATAAAACACTAATTCTTACAAATATTAACTACATACTGTCTTCAATAAATAATCGCATACAAAAATAATTTTTGCTAATAAAAATATAACTGTAAATTGAACTATATTAATCTTACCTTAAAAATGGATGGAACACTCCCTTTCTTTAAAGATACACGTTTTCGTGGTATATACGATTCTTGTCCGTCTTTTAATACTTTTGTGGGTTCATTACATAAACAATTGTCATTAAAATGTTTCTTGCAGATAAACAAACGTTTTCGCCCACACCGTCCTTTTTTGAGGTTATCCCCAATAGCAGCCAACCAAATATTTTTACTTTCCTATAATATTATAAGATATAAGTACACATACAATACTTGAAATTCAAAATTAATTGTATTTTTAATTGTACAAATAAAATTATACAATTTCTCATTAAAAATATATATTAATTTAAAAATAATATTGTAAAACAAATAATTGTTAATTTATATAAAATTGCATAAAACTTATTAGCACTCACGAGCGGCGAAAAAAGCAAAAATGGCCATGCTTTAGCGTCTATATGGGTGTATTAAAAATCACGCATGTGTTAGTATGCGCAGAAATCCACGTAGGATCCTATATAGGATCCTATATAGGTATTGTCCTATAGGAATCCATGTGGATTCTCATAGGAATCTATGTGGATTCCTATAGGTCGCCTATAGGACAAGTCCTATATAGGATCCTATGTGGACTCTCCTATAGGAATACATGTAGGATCTCATATAGGATCCTGCATAGGCGTCCCAAAAAATTTTTGTACACCCTCCTACATATGATCCTACGTAGGTTCCCATATAGGATCCTATATGGGAACCCATATAAGATCCTACATGGGTACCCCCAAAAAAATTTTTTGTACCCCTTCCTCATGCGCAGTCGTCTTTTACGTATTCTACAATACTTACGCCTGCGCAGTAAATATTTTTCGTCCTTATAATGGTACTTAATGTATATTTGAATAAAGTTGTTAAAAAAAACAATTAATTCTGTGTACATAATTTTTTTTGGGCGCCCATAAAAGATCCTATATAGGATCCTATATGGGAACCTACGTAGGATCCTATGTAGGGGGGTGTACAAAAATTTTTTTGGGACGCCTATGTAGGATCCTATATGAGATCCTACATGTATTCCTATAGGAGAGTCCACATAGGATCCTATATAGGACGTGTCCTATAGGCGACCTATAGGAATCCACATAGATTCCTATAGGACAATACCTATATAGGATCCTATATAGGATCCTACGTGGATTCTCATAGGAATCCATATGGATTCTATATAGGATCCTATATAGGATTTTTCAGTAGGGATCGCCCCCACTGTCCTCAGAGTTTTCCTCGACTCTCTCTGTAGCAATACATCGATGTTATTACTCCTGTTTCTAGTCTTCTTGATTGTACATTGCTAAGTTCGTGATCTTAATTTTTGAATTCTGTTTAGCCTAAAGCACAACGAATCGTAATCGCTAATCCTTAATAGTAAGAATGAGAGGAAGCAGGACAGAGATATATGTCTGTCCTACTTCCTCTCATTTTTTACGATGAGGGATTTTCATGGTGCTTAGGGCTACCCAGTAAGAAGAGAGTAATTAAAAAATATTAAAAAATTTTAATATTTTTGAATACATTTTCTGTCCAATGCATTTGTATCCGGTGATAGCACCTACTTTTACCCGAAAATCAATCCTTTTGAATATAGGTTTAAAAAATTTGTCAATCCAAATGAATTCCTTTATAATGAAAAAAAAATAAAATGAATATTTTTTAATATCTGCAGTTCAGGTTATTGAATACAAATGAATCCCTTTATAATGAAAAAATAAACTAGTTATTCTTAAATACCCACACGTCAGATTATTCAATCTGAATGAATATTTTTATAATAAAAATGCAATTAAAATAAAATGAAAATTTATCCGAATGAATACCCTTATAATTGAAAAATATAAAATGAACATTTTAAATACTCACGATTCAGTTTTATTTAATCCAAATAAATACCATTATAATGAAAAAAAAATGAAAATTTAATATTTGAAAACACATAGTTCAGATTATTCAATCCAAATTAATCTCTTTATAATTTAAATAAATAAAACCAAATCCATTGTTCTAAATACTCATCTCTTTAAAAATAAATCAGTGAAAAGTCACTGAAGAAATTCAAATTAATATACATTTCTACTAATTTTTTTAAATTCTTTACTAAAGTTTTAGTGAAAATTGACTAAAAATAAGTAAAAAGTTCCACTAATTCGAATTAGTGACCGTTTTTCACTAATTCAGATTAAAAGAGCACATTTGAAATCACTGTAAGGTGTAAACAAAGAAGTAACAAAGAATTTCAATTTTTGAAATTAATTTCATTAATTTCGATTTAGGGGAAGGTGGGGCAAAACCGCTAGGTTTAAATTTACTGATGCACAAATTTTTAACTATACATTCAATTGGAGTCATTTTTGTTTGTTACACGACTAAAACTAACCAGTAACAGATTTTAATAGTCGTTATTACATTTATCATAATCATAATTACATTATTTAATTGTATTTAAAAAGATTCAAATTAGCAGGTTTGCCCCAACTGTTGGGACAAAGACGTTTTTGCTAATATTATTATTGCAAATATAATAAATGATCTAAAATATACTCTAAATAACATTTATTGGTGCAATAATTATAAAACATAAATATTTTACAGATTTTAAAAGAGATTTAATCGATTTTATTGAAAATAATGACGACTTGTATTTTTAACCTCATATTTTCAATTTAATTGTTTTTTATTTTGTTTCAAAATCTACTTTATCGACTTTTCAAAAATAGAATGTTTTTTTAAATATCCATGCGAAAATATGATTAAATAATAATGCTTATTTAATGTTCAAAATTCATATTTTTTTTTCAAATTAGTAGTAAACGCTAATAAATAATTAAATGATTAAATAATAATAATAATAACAATAAATTTAACAGACAAAAATACTTATTTGTTTTGATGAAAAAATGCAGGTTAACAGTTGATTAGCATGAAGTTTCCATCATTTAAAATTACATGCTAATGCAGTTTTTAATATTCAATTGTTTTTTATGAAATATTTTCCAAGCGTCTTTGCCCCAAACGACAAATCTTTTTTTAATTTAAAATTTTATATATTTAGATTGAAAATTAAACCTGGATTCCACAGAGATTGTGTAGATAAATGATTACTCTATTAGAACGTGACATTTAAAATTTTTTAAAATTCACATTTAGATTCAAAATTTACTAGTTTTAATCAATAAAATTTTCATCTTATACTTGTAAAAACGATTTTTTTGATATATTTGCCAAAGCATTTTATATTTTTAAGATTTTTTTTTATAAAACTGTGGCTCCTGTTACAATTGTGATAAACTTTAAACATAAGTTGAAACGGTCTAGAAATAAGGGAGATATTTTGAAAAACGTCTTTGCCCCGCTTAGCGGTTTTGCCCCACTTTCCCCTATAGGGTTATAAACAACTCCCATAAATGGGGGGTATTTATACACAATTTATGTAATTATTAATTTATAACTAATATCCAAATGAACCTAGCGAGTTGTAGTCTTTTCTGACTTAACTATTTTTTTATATTTTAAAACAATAACTTATTCAGTCAAATTAACCACAACAACCAATTGCAATTGTTATAAACAAATTATTGTTAATAATGATTAATTACTCACAAATTCACCTGGAAAGACACAACTTTTTCCTAATTTTACAAATTAATGGCCTATGGTTAGAAAAATAAAAATTGTTGACTGTCAATTATTATTTACTAGCAACATTAACGCGTGCTCAAGCGCGCGAAAAACTTTACATTATTGGTCATTTAAAAACATAAATTTTTGCAAATTCAAATAATGAAACTTACGAAATTGAAGAATATATTTGAAAAATGACAAAAATACATTGACCTTTGAAAACAAATGTCGAAAAATAGCTACATAATTACACAATTAAAAAGAATATTTTAAAAATTTTAACAATAAATTTTAATTTTAAACAAAAGAGTTGAAAAATTATAGGAATAACTGTTGGAAATACCTAATTGTAAATTGAACAACTGTATTGAAAATCGATAAAAATAATTGAAATTGAAGAAAATAATAAAAATGGAGGAAATAAATTGAAAATTTGAAAAAAATAATTGATAATAAACAACAAAATTACAAAATGGCAAAAATAATTAACAATTGAAAACAAAATTCAAAAGATGGCTAGATTAATACACAACCGATAAAAATAACTTAAAAAATCGAAGAATAGTTATAAAATTTTAAGATAATAATTGCAAATTGAAAAATTGTAGGAAATAAATGAAAACTGCGGAAAATGATTAATAATATTGAAGGAAATAGTTGAAAAATGACGAAAATAATTGTCAATTGAAAACAAAAATCAAAAAATAACTAGATTAATAGACAACTGAAAAAATAATTGAAAAAATTAAACAAGAAATATTAAATTTAAAGAAAATAATTGCAAATTGAAAAATTAAGAAAATTGTAGGAATAATTGCAATTTTAAAACAATTTTTATGAGTGTACAAAATAATTGAAAAAGTCCAAGAATTATAGGAAATTGAGGAATTAATTGAAAATCGATCAAAATAATTTAAAATTAAAGAAAATATTTGAGAATTGAAGAAAATAATTAAAAATTGAAGAAATAAATTGAAAATTAAAGAATTGAGGAAATAAATTGAGAACTGAAGAAATACATCGAAAATTTAAGAATTAAATTAAAATTTTAAAAAATAATAATTGATAACTGAAAAAAAAATTACAAAATGACGAAAATAAATGACAACTGAAAACACAATTCAAAATATGGCTAGATTAACACGCAATTCAACAAAATCTATATAAATAAAATCAACATTTTGTCTGTACATTGCGCCAAACTCAAAAAATTTTACATACTTTTTCGTTTTAAGTGATAAGAATCCAGGGGCGGCGCCAGTTGTGTGGACTGTGTGGAGTAGTCCACACACCAAATTTTTTCGTGTGTGGATTTCCACACACCAAAATTTTTCAATTATTTTAAATAATTCTATCTTCAACGGTACAATTTTTAGTAGGGGAGAGGGCCCCAAGTTGGCCACCCTATCGATTTATTGCTGTAGAATCCAAACCGAATAAAATCTATCAAAATGTTTTATACCGGATGAAAGTACAATTTATAAGGTAACTTATGGCCACAGAGATAAAATTTTATTTTGAACATAAACATTTTTTAAAGCATTTTTTCTAATTGCTAAAATTTTCGGTCTAAAAAAAAGTGGCCCCAAGATGGACACCTTCTTAAAATTCTCTGAAAATTGTAGTAAATAAAAAATGAACATCGTGTAACAATTCTTGAACTAAGTTTCAATCATTTTACGGAATTTATCAAGAAATAAAATTTCTAAAAACTTCAATTTAATAGCTTAACAGTAAAAAGTAATAAAATGTCGAAAAATATCAATATAATAAATTCTCTAACGATAAAATGAAATTTTATGGTGGAAAATAAAAAATTTTAATTAATTGGCTCAAAAAATTATTGAAAAAAGTGTAAAATCGAAAATATGCAAAAAAATACATTGAGATTTTAGGCCTGTCCATCTTAGGGTACATGACACCATTTTTTGATCCCCAGTAAAAATATAGATATGAATACTGAATTAGTAAAATCATTTTAGAATATTATTATACGATAAATAAAGAATATTATAACGTTCAGTACTCATTCTAAATCATAAATTTAAATAACTTTACCAACTTGAGAAAAAACTGTTACAAAACTTTTTTAGACACAAAATTACGTGGTATGTGTAGAAGAAAAACCAACTGGTTTTTTTTCTTCAAATGTGCATCAAAATGTTCGTCTATACAAACAACAAAAATGACAGAAAGCATAAGGCGCTGTCACCTTAAACAAAAATTTTATACGAAAT
This sequence comes from Ganaspis brasiliensis, assembly GCA_037103525.1. NCBI lineage: Eukaryota > Metazoa > Arthropoda > Insecta > Hymenoptera > Figitidae > Ganaspis > Ganaspis brasiliensis. Next base: position 2,115,695 of record JAZKLR010000018.1, read on the forward strand.
GTCCATCTTGGGGCCCTGTCCATCTTGGGGCCCACTCCCTATGTATAATTCCAATAAAAACTTCGATTTTTTAAATTATTTAAAATGTCTTAAGTTTAAAATTTGCGTTTCACATATATAAAAATTTTAATTATTATATTTCAGACCTCCCCCCTCCCCCCTTTAAACATAACTTAAACTCCACACACGACTCCGACCTGTTCCGCCGCCCCTGTAAGAATCGCGAAAATGCAAAAAAAAAAAAATCTGTCTGTCTGTCCAGGATTTTTTGTCCGGGCATCACTTAAAAACGGCTCAGCCGATTCAGGTGAAATTTGGCAGAGTATTAGAGTGTCACTCTACTTAGATTTATAAAAAAAAAAATTTAGAAAATATTATTAAAAGCTGAGATATACAACTAAGTCACATTTTCACATATACGTACATACGTACACATAAACATGCATATATACATATATACATACACACACATATACACACAAACACATACTCACATATACACACACTTTTCACTATGATATTTGTAAACAGCGGATCAAATTACGTAAGCATACGAAGTATCAAAAAGATTTGAGGTTTAAGCTGCGAAGTACACCCAAATTTGTTTCAAACACCTGCATGAAAATAATTTTTGTCAAAAAATACTTTCTGTCGGAAAATGCATGCTTTAAAAAATACTTTCAGTCAGCGAATATTTTTGGTCAAAAAATACTGTTGATGGCACGCCACTAGATTTCGATGCCCGCCGAAGGCGGGCTCGAAAGCTAGTAATTTATAAAATCAAAGAATAATTATAAAATTTTTAGTTAATAATTTAAAATTGAAAAATTGTAGGAATTAATTGAAAACTGCGGAAAATAATTAAAAATTGAAGTTAAAAAATAACTAGAGTAATTGAAAAATTGAAGAAAATATGTGAAAAATGACGAAAATAATTGTCAAGTAAAAAGAAAATTAAAAAATAACTAGATTAATAGACAAATGAAAAAAATAATTGAAAAAATGAAACAAGTAATATTAAATGTAAAGAAAATAATTGTAAATTGAAAAATTTAGAAAATTATAGAAATAATTGTTGGAAATAATTGCCCATTTAACAACTGGATTGAAAATCGAAAAAAATAATTAAAATTGTAAAAAGTAATTGAAAATAGAAGAAAGCAATTAAACATTGAAGAATGGAATTGAAATTGAAAGAATATAATTAAAAATTGAAAAAGAGTAATTGAAAAAAGCCGAGAATTAATGAATATATCTTAGAAGAAAAAAATTGAAAACTGAAGATTGGAAATAAAAATTGAAGAATGGCATTAAAAATTAAAGAACATAATTGAATAATTGTATTTAAAATTAAAGGAACTTAATGATATCGAACAAAATAATAGAAAAAAACGATAATTTTTTAATATTAAAGAAAATAACTGAAAATTGAAAAGTGGAATTTAAATTTGAAGAAAATAACTGAGAAATGAAGAATTCTAGAATTGAATAATTGATTTGCAATTTTAAAACAATTTTTATGAGTGTAAAAAATAATTGAAAAAGTCCGGGAATTATTGGAAATTGAGGAATTAATTGAAAATTGATCAAAATAATTAAAAATTAAAGAAAATATTTGAAAATTAAAGAAAATAATTAAAAATTGAAGAAATAAATTGGAAATTAAAGAATTAAATGGAAATTTCAAGAAAATAATTGATAATTAAAAGAAAAATTACAATATGACGAAAATAAATAACTATTAAATATTATAACTATTGCTAATAATTTGTGGTGTAAAAAACGAAAATAATATGTACCTAAAATTTACTTAGTAATAGTATCCATTTTTCTATCCAGAAAGTCTGGCAGTCCATATAGCACTTTCACAACCGTTTTTATAGTTTTTATAATGAAAACCGAAAAAAATTTTGTCAGTATAATTTAATTTTAAGTTTTGAATAAGCGTTTTTGGTACGTGTTGACCGGATCAAAATTTGACGAAAACTGAGTTTACAAGGAAAGTGACAGTTGAGATGAAACACATGTTAAAAGTCATAAAAGGATCAAGCGAGGGTTCAAGAAAAGTTTTAGTTGTCTCGATAGGAAAAAAAACTTGTTTGTGTAGGTGCATTGTTATGAAGGGGTCAAGATTTTAGAGACCTCGGGAAACATTTTTGTGACGATGTAAATGAAAATACTCGTGAAAATATAAACAGAAATGTTGCTGAGATTAAAACTATAAAATTGCTTGGTAAAAAACAGATAAGTTGTTAGTGTCATTACGTTCGTTAACTGCTGTTGTATCCGTTAATTCATTTTAAGGATCATACGTTTTTTATAATTTCCCGTTCTGTCTAAAATTTTTGCCTCAATTTTTACTTTATCAAAATCGAAAGTATGGTCCTTAAAACAGGCATATTCGGTAAGAGCAGTCCATTTATTAGGTGATTCATAAACATCATCTTTGTGTTCTTTTATTCTTAAGTTTAAGTTGAAGAATGATGTTGACTGAGCATACATTGAGGCATACATTGAAGTTGTGTTTTTATTTTAAAAATTACACACTGTCAATACAGATTTCAAAAAAGTTTTTTTTAATAAAGTCTAAACAAAATTTAATAACTTTCTCTCTAAATCTGAATTAGTGTTTTTCTATTAATAAATTATTGATAAGTGGAAAAATTAATAACAAATTAGTAAAATTAGTAATAATTTTACTAATTTGTTTAGTAGAAAACTACTAATTTTTAATAAAAAACTACTAATTGAAATAGTAGGAAACTACTAATTGAAATTTTAAAGTTTCACTGTTTCAATAAGTAGTTTTCTACTAAAAAATTAGTAAAATTATTACTATTTAATAGTAGCTCACCTTTCACTAATTCAATAGTAGAAAACCACTAATTCAGATTTAAAAAGCTTCAAAAGATGATTAATTTAAATTCTTTAAAAATGTATTCAAGAATAATATTTAAGTAAAAAAAAATTTTATTAAGGCCGTTGGAGACACAGAGTCCGCAGAGAATCTGTAGGGGGGAGCAGTGGTTCTCAAAGACTGTCCCCATGCGTTTTGAAGACTTAGGAATTTTTCGCGACAAAGTCCAACACTTTTCCCACAAAAGAACATCGTACTGCAAATTCTATTGAAATAAAGATTCAGAAAAATACTTACTTTTGATAAATCAAGTATTTCCTGAGCTTTAGTGTCTCGAGGAAATTCGTGTGATGAAAACAACCTCCAATGATGTTCCATGTTTGGCAATTTTTTTCAATAAAACCAGACACTTTTTCCGAAAATGAAAATCGTAGTGAAAATTTAAATTTAATTAGCACTTTTTCACTTATTTTGTTTTTGGCATATGAGTTTTTAAATCGCGTCAGTCTCTCGAGGAAATACAAAATCACTTGACACTTCACTCACTGATTCCCACTTTGACAATTTTTTTCGGCAAAACGAGACACTTTTTCCGAAAATGAAAATCGTAGTGAAAATTTAAATTTAATTATCACTTTTTCACTTATTTTGTTTTTGGCATTTGAGTTTTTAAACCGCGTCAATCTCTCGAGGAAATACAAAATCACTTGACACTTCACTCACTGATTCCCACTTTGACAATTTTTTTCGGCAAAACCAGACACTTTTTCCGAAAATGAAAATCGTAGTGAAAATTTAAATTTAATTAGCACTTTTTCACTTTTTTTGTTTTTGGTATTTGAGTTTTTAAATCGCGTCAATCTCTCGAGAAAAGTAAATTTTTTTCAATTTCATCAATGAAAATGTCAAACAATGTAGCAGAATATAGTTTGTCGTGCGCTGTTCTGATACGGCATTTTCGGGTACTATAATTCACACGGCGCCGCCTTTGAAATTATAGACAGGCGTACATTATATTCATTATATTAATCAACCTATTTATAAAATTCAATGTTTAGATATTAATTGTAAAAATTTAATATAAAAAATTAATGTCAAGTTCCAAACATAATTTTGCTAACTTTGTACAAAAAATAAAAGTTGTTTGTTATTTGAAGTGTAATTAGCTCTATTGAAAAGACGCATTTAAAATAATTTAAACCATTCAAATGCAACAAGTACATTATTTATTGTAAATCATGCATTAATAATTTCTAAACAATTTAAATATTTTTTAAAATCTAAGAGTTGAAGGAAAAATAGTAGAGCTTATTTAGTTTATCAGAAGAATGCAACCCGACTTACAGAGGAGATGGGAAATAGATATTGTATAGGAACTGAAATAAGTGTTTCTTTTAATTTTTTAAAATTAAATAAACAGAGCATTCGATAAATATTTTATACATAACGTAAAAATTAAAGAAATAATTAAAACGCAAGAAAGGACTAAAAAAATAGTGTAATATCAAAAAAATTTAATGAACAGGAAGAAAATGGAGAAATGTTTTTTTCTTAATCTAACAAACTGTAAAAAATGTAAAAAGTAAAAAAGAATAAGTAAGTAAGTTTGTAAAAAAACTCTCAAGAAATAGACAAGATGTGAAAAGAAATTGAATAAATTTACAAAAAAATAAGTGTATTTACTTTTAAAAGTATAGAAATAATTATTAAAATTAACGTAATAAAAAGTTTAATGAATGTATAAATAAGAAAACTGTGTAATATAATATTAAATAATTTTTATAAAAAGAAGAAAATTAAAGAAAATCCTAAAAAGAACAGAGACAAATACCAAAAAAAAAATATCAAAAATACCTAAACGGAGAAAAAATTTTAAAAATGTTGTAAAAATAATAAATTATAATATAAAAATGAAAGTAAAATCTCTTAAAAATCTTGTAAGAATATTACCAAAGGAAGGATTATTGTGAATATGGAAATTAATTAATATTATTGAATTAAGATGCATTGAAATTTAAATTAATTTAAATTTAAAAGTTGGTACAAATTGGAATATGAGTTCATTGACGTTTAGAATTTATATAACTTTTAATGATTTGAAGATATACAAATCTAATATTATTTTTTGATAACTTGATACCAAAAATTTGTAAATTGTAGGTATTTTGATCATCTGTATTAATACAATTTTTTAAATTTTATAACGAATAAAATATTAAAATTTTCAAGATTTATCCACAAATTTCTGTTTTTTTTATGATTTGCGATACTTTACATGCAATATTGGACATCCGGAGAATTGAAAAGTTTTTTTTCCATTTAAATCAATAACAGCCCTGTTTATAGATTACATTTATTTTATTTATTTCAAGCAATCTATACATATATCTTTGATGAATAATTTGATCTCTGTTTCCGAACTTCTATGTAAGTCGGGTTGCCTTCTTTCTCGGCACTAAATAAACCATAAGGATTTATGATGTAACTCTTAGTATTTGAGAAATAATTTAGCAAAAAAAAAGATAAAATTTTTTCCTACATAAATTTTAATTTGTTAATTTTAAATTATGCAATTCTTTATTACAATATTAAATATAATAAACAAATTAATAATGTTCTAAAACAAGTATTAAAGTAAATTTCTTATTTCTTCAAAATAAAAGGGAGAATTTTTGTTACATAATATAAATATTATATAATTTTTTTTTAATATATTGAATGTTTTAAAAATAAAATAAATTAGTTCAAAAATGATATTAGATTAAACTACATATCTTTTAAAAATAAAATGTAAGAAACTACTTGGTAAATAAATTATATTTACTTATTTAATTTTAAATCATACATTTTTTAAACCACGTTTTTTTTCTTATAAAAAAAGAGATATACATTTATCTGTGTAGCATAAAATATATACAATTTATTGACAACATTTTCAGAAAAAACTGTCTCAAATTCGACCAATGCAGATGAAAATTCTAAACATGACAGTTAAATTTCAAAAATATTTGTTAACATGCCCAAGTTATTAAATATTTAACAAAAAAGATCTATAAAAACGATTTAGCTTTCAAGAAAGTGCAACATTCGCAGTTTACAAAATTTTTTCCACGACATTTGTAGAAAAATTTAATTTTTGCTTCGGTCAGTAAGCACAAAGTTTCTTATTTCTGATCTAAATTTGTTAAATATTTGATAACATGACCAAGTTATTAAATATTTAACAAATTAGACCAATAAGAACGATTAACCTATCGTGAAAGTGAAAAATTCACATTTTACAAAACTTTTTCCACGACATTTGTAGAAAAATTTAATTTTTGCTTCGGTCAATAAGCACAAAGTTTCTTATTTCTGATCTAAATTTGTTAAATATTCGATAACATGACCAAGTTATTAAATATTTAAAAAATTAAATCTATAAAAACGTTTTAGCTTACGAGAAAGTAGAAAATTCGCAGTTTACAAAATTCTTTACACGATATTTGTAGAAAAATTTAATTTTTGCTTCAGTCAATAAGCACAAAGTTTCTTATTTCTGATCTAAATTTGTTAAATATTTGATAACATGCACAAGTTATTGAATATTTAACAAAATAGATCTATAAAAACGTTTTAGCTTACGAGAAAGTGGAAAATTCGCAGTTTACAAAATTTTTTACACGATATTTGTATAAAAATTTAATTTTTGCTTCGGTCAACAAGCACAAAGTTTCTTATTTCTGATCTAAATTTGTTAAATATTCGATAACATGACCAAGTTATTAAATATTTAAAAAATTAAATCTATAAAAACGTTTTAGCTTAGGAGAAAGTAGAAAATTCGCAGTTTACAAAATTCTTTACACGATATTTGTAGAAAAATTTAATTTTTGCTTCAGTCACTTTCTCGTAAGATAAAACGTTTTTATAGATCTAATTTGTTAAATATTCAATAACTTGGGCATGTTATCGAATATTTAACAAATTTAGATCAGAAATAAGAAACTTTGTGCTTATTGACTGAAGCAAAAATTAAATTTTTCTACAAATATCGTGTAAAGAATTTTGTAAACTGCGAATTTTCTACTTTCTCGTAAGCTAAAACGTTTTTATAGATTTAATTTTTTAAATATTTAATAACTTGGTCATGTTATCGAATATTTAACAAATTTAGATCAGAAATAAGAAACTTTGTGCTTATTGACCGAAGCAAAAATTAAATTTTTCTACAAATGTCGTGGAAAAAATTTTGTAAACTGCGAATGTTGCACTTTCTTGAAAGCTAAATCGTTTTTATAGATCTTTTTTGTTAAATATTTAATAACTTGGGCATGTTAACAAATATTTTTGAAATTTAACTGTCATGTTTAGAATTTTCATCTGCATTGGTCGAATTTGAGACAGTTTTTTCTGAAAATGTTGTCAATAAATTGTATATATTTTATGCTACACAGATAAATGTATATCTCTTTTTTTATAAGAAAAAAAACGTGGTTTAAAAAATGTATGATTTAAAATTAAATAAGTAAATATAATTTATTTACCAAGTAGTTTCTTACATTTTATTTTTAAAAGATATGTAGTTTAATCTAATATCATTTTTGAACTAATTTATTTTATTTTTAAAACATTCAATATATTAAAAAAAAATTATATAATATTTATATTATGTAACAAAAATTCTCCCTTTTATTTTGAAGAAATAAGAAATTTACTTTAATACTTGTTTTAGAACATTATTAATTTGTTTATTATATTTAATATTGTAATAAAGAATTGCATAATTTAAAATTAACAAATTAAAATTTATGTAGGAAAAAATTTTATCTTTTTTTTTGCTAAATTATTTCTCAAATACTAAGAGTTACATCATAAATCCTTATGGTTTATTTAGTGCCGAGAAAGAAGGCAACCCGACTTACATAGAAGTTCGGAAACAGAGATCAAATTATTCATCAAAGATATATGTATAGATTGCTTGAAATAAATAAAATAAATGTAATCTATAAACAGGGCTGTTATTGATTTAAATGGAAAAAAAACTTTTCAATTCTCCGGATGTCCAATATTGCATGTAAAGTATCGCAAATCATAAAAAAAACAGAAATTTGTGGATAAATCTTGAAAATTTTAATATTTTATTCGTTATAAAATTTAAAAAATTGTATTAATACAGATGATCAAAATACCTACAATTTACAAATTTTTGGTATCAAGTTATCAAAAAATAATATTAGATTTGTATATCTTCAAATCATTAAAAGTTATATAAATTCTAAACGTCAATGAACTCATATTCCAATTTGTACCAACTTTTAAATTTAAATTAATTTAAATTTCAATGCATCTTAATTCAATAATATTAATTAATTTCCATATTCACAATAATCCTTCCTTTGGTAATATTCTTACAAGATTTTTAAGAGATTTTACTTTCATTTTTATATTATAATTTATTATTTTTACAACATTTTTAAAATTTTTTCTCCGTTTAGGTATTTTTGATATTTTTTTTTTGGTATTTGTCTCTGTTCTTTTTAGGATTTTCTTTAATTTTCTTCTTTTTATAAAAATTATTTAATATTATATTACACAGTTTTCTTATTTATACATTCATTAAACTTTTTATTACGTTAATTTTAATAATTATTTCTATACTTTTAAAAGTAAATACACTTATTTTTTTGTAAATTTATTCAATTTCTTTTCACATCTTGTCTATTTCTTGAGAGTTTTTTTACAAACTTACTTACTTATTCTTTTTTACTTTTTACATTTTTTACAGTTTGTTAGATTAAGAAAAAAACATTTCTCCATTTTCTTCCTGTTCATTAAATTTTTTTGATATTACACTATTTTTTTAGTCCTTTCTTGCGTTTTAATTATTTCTTTAATTTTTACGTTATGTATAAAATATTTATCGAATGCTCTGTTTATTTAATTTTAAAAAATTAAAAGAAACACTTATTTCAGTTCCTATACAATATCTATTTCCCATCTCCTCTGTAAGTCGGGTTGCATTCTTCTGATAAACTAAATAAGCTCTACTATTTTTCCTTCAACTCTTAGATTTTAAAAAATATTTAAATTGTTTAGAAATTATTAATGCATGATTTACAATAAATAATGTACTTGTTGCATTTGAATGGTTTAAATTATTTTAAATGCGTCTTTTCAATAGAGCTAATTACACTTCAAATAACAAACAACTTTTATTTTTTGTACAAAGTTAGCAAAATTATGTTTGGAACTTGACATTAATTTTTTATATTAAATTTTTACAATTAATATCTAAACATTGAATTTTATAAATAGGTTGATTAATATAATGAATATAATGTACGCCTGTCTATAATTTCAAAGGCGGCGCCGTGTGAATTATAGTACCCGAAAATGCCGTATCAGAACAGCGCACGACAAACTATATTCTGCTACATTGTTTGACATTTTCATTGATGAAATTGAAAAAAATTTACTTTTCTCGAGAGATTGACGCGATTTAAAAACTCAAATACCAAAAACAAAAAAAGTGAAAAAGTGCTAATTAAATTTAAATTTTCACTACGATTTTCATTTTCGGAAAAAGTGTCTGGTTTTGCCGAAAAAAATTGTCAAAGTGGGAATCAGTGAGTGAAGTGTCAAGTGATTTTGTATTTCCTCGAGAGATTGACGCGGTTTAAAAACTCAAATGCCAAAAACAAAATAAGTGAAAAAGTGATAATTAAATTTAAATTTTCACTACGATTTTCATTTTCGGAAAAAGTGTCTCGTTTTGCCGAAAAAAATTGTCAAAGTGGGAATCAGTGAGTGAAGTGTCAAGTGATTTTGTATTTCCTCGAGAGACTGACGCGATTTAAAAACTCATATGCCAAAAACAAAATAAGTGAAAAAGTGCTAATTAAATTTAAATTTTCACTACGATTTTCATTTTCGGAAAAAGTGTCTCGTTTTGCCGAAAAAAATTGTCAAAGTGGGAATCAGTGAGTGAAGTGTCAAGTGATTTTGTATTTCCTCGAGAGACTGACGCGATTTAAAAACTCATATGCCAAAAACAAAATAAGTGAAAAAGTGCTAATTAAATTTAAATTTTCACTACGATTTTCATTTTCGGAAAAAGTGTCTGGTTTTATTGGAAAAAATTGCCAAACATGGAACATCATTGGAGGTTGTTTTCATCACACGAATTTCCTCGAGACACTAAAGCTCAGGAAATACTTGATTTATCAAAAGTAAGTATTTTTCTAAATCTTTATTTCAATAGAATTTGCAGTACGATGTTCTTTTGTGGGAAAAGTGTTGGACTTTGTCGCGAAAAATTCCTAAGTCTTCAAAACGCATGGGGACAGTCTTTGAGAACCACTGCTCCCCCCTACAGATTCTCTGCGGACTCTGTGTCTCCAACGGCCTTAATGAACACTTTTAAGAAACTTTCATCAACGTCTTAATAAATTATAAAGATCACTAAAAATTATCTTCAAATTTACGTATTTTTCGCTTTTTAACCCACAATTAAGGTATTTCTCTTGCAGTTATATACTTGAAAAAATAGTTTTTTAAGGATTTTCTTTAAATTGTGAGAAAACGTTATTTTATATGTACCTTCTATCTGGTTAAGATTTCAGGACCCTTTACCGTCTAAAATTTGAGATATTCTTGTTCGAAATTTCAATTTTACATGCAAAATGATAAAAATTTGAAATTTCGAACAAGAATATCTCAAATTTTAGACGGTAAAGGGTCCTGAAATCTTAATTAGATAGAAGGCACATATAAAATAACGTTTTCTCCCAATTTAAAGAAAATCCATTAATCCATAGAGAATCGATTTTTTTAAGTACCTATAACTGGAAGAGAAATACCTTAAGATGCAACAGTGTATAATTTTGCGCCGGAGACGCATTATAAATGAGTTCATCTGAAATAAATAAAAATTTATCAAATATTAAGTTTCAATCACATGTAGAGATGAAATGAATTGTCGGTATTTAAAAATATTAGTTTTATTTTAATTTAAATTTTATTATAGAGAGATTTATTTGTATTGAATAATCTAAGCTGTAGGTATTAAAAAATATTCATATCATTTTTTTAATTATAAAAGGTTTCAATTGGATTAATTAAATCTGAACTGTAGGTCTTCAAAAATATTGATTTTTCAAAAACTTTAATTTCATTATAAAGGGATTCATTTGTATTGAATAACCTGAACTGCGGACATTAAAAAATATTCATTTTATTTTCTGTATTTATAAAGGAATTAATTTGGATTGACAAATATTTGAACCCATACCCTAATAGCACCGACTGTGCCGGGAACGTTCCTGGAATGGTCCGCCGGTCCCTGGGGTACGTTCACATGGACCGTTCCAATATACCTGACAAATACGTTCCGGATTTCACTAGGCTAGGAACGTTCCGCGGAACGTTCCTGGAATGTTCCGAGGAACTTTAAATACACATTGAAAAATAATTAATGTTAATATCTTGCGCAGTAGTTTTCTATCGCACCTAGAGCTGCGCAGTTGATTTTAGTGACCACTGTTCTATAGAAGCAATCATATTAAAAGCATTAAATAATATTAATAAAAAAATTTTCAGCTTTTTCCGCATACTTTTTCCGCAACCCGTTCTGCGATTTTTTGAATGTGTATTCAAAGTTCCTCGGAACATTCCATGAACGTTCCGCGGGAACGTTCCTAGCCTAGTGAAATCCGGAACGGATTTTTCAGGTATATTGGAGCGGTCCAAGGGAACGTACCCAAGGGGCCAGCAGCCCATTCCAGGAACGTTCCCGGCCTAGTCGGTGCTATTAGGGTATTAATAAGGAATGATTTGCGGATAAAAGTAGGTGTTATCACCGGATACAAATGGATTGGACAGAAAACGTATTAAAAAAGATTACATAATTTGACTTTTTCTTCGAAAATCATAAAATTCCAATCTTTTTCAATTTCCTCCTTCTTACTGGGTAAAGTACCCAGTAAAGAGGGTCCAGGCACATGGTGGAGAATAGGAGAATAGAGGAATAGTAGTCGACCAATCAGGTGCTTGTAGGGGATTTTACATTTGTGCGTTCCTAAATGCATCCAATTGAGACCGAACAACTTTTGTGCACATTCTATCCTACATTGCTAAGTTCGTGATCTTAATTTTTTAATTCTGTTTACATATTTGGATTGATGTTAATATAAATGTAAAAATTACATTTTAAGTGTAAATAGGAAATGGATAAAAAATATATATTCTTCACATTCTTAATGTAAACAATACTGCAGCATAACTATAAATCTAGTTCCTTTGACAGTATGTCACATGAACGATATATATATGAATTATTCAGACGTGAACTTTTTAGAAATAAAATTACAAATATTTGTACACTATAAAATGCATTCCGTTGCTATATTCGGTATTCTTTATTATTTACGTAATAATTTAGATAAAAAGGTGGATTTTTCTGTTTATTATCTTCTGCTAACCTGTTCTCCCAAATTCAGCCACCCCCTGTCACATGGGGGAGAATAGAGATGGAGGAATAGAAAAAGAACCAATTACAATTCAATTTCCGTTACGTCTAATTACTATCCTTTTAAACATTTTATGTCACTGGTTGCTAACTATTACACTATTCTACTAATCTCCCACATGTGATAGGGGGGACTAAATTCGGTATAATAGGAGATTAGAGAAATGATATAGATAATTGATAATGGAAATGAAATTTCGAATGAAATATAGGAAGTAAATAGAAAAAAAATGTATCTAATAAGAAACATGGTTTAAAAAATTATGATTAATTTTTAATTTCAAGTATATAGATGAATTTGGATTGATTGAAAATTGAAGACATTGAAGTTTTGATCAATGGATATTATTATTCAGGTAGTATTATATAGTCTGTAAACAGTCAAAAATGACATTAAACAATACAATTTTTCTCGGTGATAGTTTTATTTAAAGCTCATCATATTATTGCCATATTTGCCTGTCAAAAAAATAACAAAAAATTTTTTACTGCCTGTTTCATCACTAAAGTCAAATTAAAAAAATAAACGAACAATCGGCAGACAAGCTACAGGCTCAGAGAAGGATCTAATATAAAAAAACCGAAGGTGCGGTTTTAAAGCTGATACATGTTAGGTATCCCCCCCAACCCGGAAAAAAAAAATAAAAAATAAAAAACGGCATCAATTGAAAAAAAACTGTAGACAATCGGATTTAAGGGGGATGCCTGAAGGGCTTCATAACGAAGAAATTGATCTAGGCTTTTTTAAAATCGATTAACAAGAACTTGAGTTATGCTGTCCGCCAGTTTAAAAAGAACATGCTTTTGAGAAAAACGCGTTTAATAGCAATGAATACTTAAACCGATATAAATCAATAATTATGAATTGAAATAAAAATTAATTAAAATGTTATTAAATTAAGTATATAATCCATTGGCACTTCCTTCAAATAACATTTTTTACTAATACAAGTTCTATGATTAATTGAAAATTTTTATCAATTGAAGTAATTTTGCAATAAAAACTAGTTAAATAAAAGTTTTTTAATTTCTATAGAAATCTTAATTTTTGAGGCTGTTTAAAGTTTTTGTACATTCCATTTTATAGAACTCCATGAAAATTTTAACAAAATAGATTTTGTTTGTAGTATTATGTACTTCACTATTGAAAATAAAAATGGAACAAATTTGAAAAATGTTGAAAGTTTTAAAAATTTCAAACTTTTTTCATAATATGCAGAGCCTACATCAGGTCTGAAGTGGAGTAGATTTAAATTAGTATAAATTTAATTTGGCATTCCTTAAATTAAATGTTTATTACAATTAATTCAAATTTAAACCTATCAAATTTTAAGGCAATAAAGTAGTCGATTAATTAAAATTTTAATTTATTAAAATTTGGAAACTAAACTTCCCTAAACTAAAGATTTGTTACCATTAACTTACAAATCTAAGAATATTAAATTATGTACTGCTTTATCCCTTCGACAATGCATGTAAAAGCTTATAGTTTTTGACGAGTCAATAAATAATGTTTTCTTAATTTCTATTTCATTATGTAAACGATATTAATTCAATGCACACATGTGAACGAGCTTGAAGTGGTAAGTTCTTGATTTCGTTACACAGCAGTAACAAAGCCATCAACACAGTCAGGTTTCTTTTGCAACGTTTTCATTACATCAACAACAGATGTTTGGAAAAGATCAGTCAACTTTTTGTCATCTTCTGTAAAAGACAGGGAAATATTTATCTACTTATTTAGGAGAAACAAAACCAGGGCAATGCAATATGACATACTAGGGGTAATTGACTTTCTCTCGTAATTTTATGAAAAACTTGCAGAGTATAAATAAACTTTTAAATCAACATTAGGGTGGTCCAAAGAAAAACAAGCCAGAAATATTATGCCCCTTCCACCCCCCCCCCCCTTTCAAAATTTGATCTAAATTTGAAAAAAGTATCTACTTTATTTTTTTTATATGACTATGTCGGCTTTTATGCCCAAAAGACGTCTTAAGGACGTCTTTTGTTTTTTTTGCCCACTGGGTTATCACGACCTTACTTCCTTATTACAACCTTTAGGGATAACACTTACAGTAAACTATTGTGCTATTTGGGAATAACTTCCCTCTACGTGAAGTTTGCAAAGTTGCAAACATTAAAAGCGAAAAGTGTTAAAAACCTGGAATTTTTCGGCAGTTATACTTAAAAAAAACATCGATTTTCGTAGAATTTTCTTTAAATTGTGGTTATTATTTAATATATTATTATATATTTTTAAGTCATTTTATATATGCCTTCTATTTGGTTAACATTTCAGTACCCCTTGCCATGCTCAAAATTGAGATATTCAGGTTCAAAATTCCAATTTATACGGAAAATTATAAAAAATTGGAATTTCGAACCTGAATATCTCAATTTTGCGCATGGCAAGGGTATTTAACCAGATAGAAGGTACATATAAATTGATATTTTCTCTCAATTTAAAGAAAATCCTAAGACATTATCCCCTAAAATAATGGTGACAAAGTGGACGTAGGGGAGAGTGGCTATCAATGTACCGGGTTTTTTTCAAGGTCATAGTACTTATTGAATTTCACCAATTTCAAGCACTTCTTTGCATCAATATAAAACTACAACACTTATCTAGGTAATGCACACATATTTTACACGATTTATTTTGATTAAATAATAAAATTTAGGATTTTTCTAAAGTAACAAGCTATTTTCATTTGCAACAACCTGGGTACACAATGAACCACCTCTATAAAAATACTAAAAATGTTCAACAATAATAATATTGCAATTTTCACTTTGTAAAAAAACTTATTTTCTATCAAATACTACAAAAAATTGTTACTTAACACTTTTTAATTGATAATGTATAACATAAATATACCTTAAATTTAAGTTAACTAGCTAAAATGGCATTTTAGTTTTGCTATGTTGAGAAAAGTACTGATAACAATCGCTGTAACATACTGTACGCATGCCTAGTTTTATAATCAAGCATACCACTCTGGAAATCGAAAATACACTGAAATTCCAGGTGGTTCATTGTTCCCCGGTACATTGAATCAACATGACATTTGCAACAAAAATGGTTTTTTATAACTTAATCCAATATTTCAAAATATTTATCTCATTAGAATATTGTAGTTAAGGCCCAAAACAAAATAAATCGTAAGTACATTTATTTTTAAATATCCTTATTTCAATTAAAAAACGTGTTTGTATTTTAGGTAAAATTTTTCTTCAGTACATCAAAAACAGTTTTTTCCAATTTTCTCTGTAAAGAGTAAATCCACACGTCTCAAATTTATGGACGTAGTGTGTTTACGCAAACTTCATTTATATTTAAAATTAGGAGAATTTTTATTTAATTGTTTCTGAGAAAATTGAAATGGTTCATTGAAAAAACTGGTACATTGATGGCCACTCTCCCCTACATATATCTCTGATAAAAATTGTTCCCTTGAAAGAGAAGAATCATTACTGATAAAAAGCTTCATTAAGAAATGTCTACTGGCTTGGTTATTTATATATTTAAGACGAATGAAGATTAAAATTTAGCTTCACAATAATATACGCACTGATTTAAAATTGGTCGGGAATGTTTTTTCCAGTTATATAAAAATTTTCAGTCAGATAAAAGTTGACTTGTTCGGGAAAAAATTCTTTTTTATTTTTCGTAGTTAGAAGCGCTGCGCACTTTATCGTAATTTTGATTATTAACTCCAATACAAGTAATAGACAAAGTTAAGTATGAATTGATAAATAAATTATTCATTAATAGTTGTAAATTATAATAACAGAATTAAAACATCCTTACCTATTTTCACAACCATTTTTTTATTTATGTCATAGCTGTTGTAATCTTTATTAAACTTTTCCAAGCACTTGTGCTGAATAGGTAGCTCTTCTAATGCTTTAAGGGTACATTTTAAAATTGTACCTCAGTAACCGCATTTCATGAGCTGAAAAAAAGAAATCATATTAAAAACCAATACACTGTAAGAAATACTTCTGAAATCTCGCATACCTATGCAAAATTTGAATTCAGATAACAATAATATTTTGAGATAATTACATAATATAGACTAATCTTAGAAACTTCAATAAATTTTATAGGAAGAAAAACTATCAATTTCAGTGAGTCAAATAAAACATTTTCTTCTAGCTTAATTACTTTTCTTCCTACAATTATTTACTTATTAGTAGTATCAAAGTAGTAATTATACACACATGTTTATTTTAACTATACATATTCACAAGTTCCCAGTGGGCATGTGTATTTTGGACATGTTTGCCCACTGGGTTGTTATATTAAAACTAATATTTTTATCCTATTTTTCATTTGCAACACATAAATCGTTTGCAATAAATGAAATAATAAGTAAAGAATAAAAAGAATTTGTAGCAAACAAGGACTGATCTATAGGCCATATAATATATCACCTGAGAGTTTACTTTTAACTTATTTGCACAATTTAACCTAAAAAATTTTTACTTTATTAAATTTAACTGAACCAG
Source organism: Ganaspis brasiliensis (assembly GCA_037103525.1). NCBI lineage: Eukaryota > Metazoa > Arthropoda > Insecta > Hymenoptera > Figitidae > Ganaspis > Ganaspis brasiliensis. Next base: position 2,132,575 of record JAZKLR010000018.1, read on the forward strand.
GAATATAAAAACTAAGTTTTTTATATGTTTCTCAAATTCCCGCAACTTTAAAAGACAACATTTCATTTCTTAAATAGGAAAGTTCAATTAAATGTTTCATTTCAATATAATAACATAAAATACTTAATTTGATGACTTCTTTTGTTTTACCAATATTATTTATTGTCTATTATTACATTTCATACATTAATTAAAGTACTTAATGGCTCCGCAATTTCGTCCCCATCTCTTGGATTTTTATTCATTATGTCAATAACAAATAAATTTTAATTTCTCTTACACTGAGGGCGCAATTACATGCCTGCTTTGAACGTTGCGTTTTTGCGTTGAATGGTGAGAGTGACAAAGATGTGACTATATTTCTGTCTTCCTCTCTCGCACTGTTCAACGCAAGAACGCAGCGTTCGACGCAGACATGTAATTGCGCCCTGAGATATAAACAAATCAATCGAAATATGTAAAAGCCTAAAGGCACACTCTCACCTCGGTGTCTGTCTGCATGCGCATGCAATCGACATGAGATAAAGGAAGACAAAACATCCAAATTTCTATTTCTGTCTTCTTCTATCTCATGTCGATTGCATGCGCGTGCAGACAGATGAACTAAGTGGGAGCGTACCTTAAGGCACAATGAATCGTAATCGCTAATCCTTAATCGTAAGAATGAGAGGAAGTAGGACAGACATATATCTCTGTCCTGCTTTCTCTCATTATTACGATTAAGGGCGCAATTACATGTCTGCGTCGAACGCTGCGTTCTTGCGTTGAACAGTGCGAGAGAGGAAGACAGAAATATAGTCACATCTTTGTCACTCTCACCATTCAACGCAAAAACGCAACGTTCAAAGCAGGCATGTAATTGCGCCCTAAGGATTAGCGATTACCATTCGTTGTGCTTTAGGCTAAACAGAATTCAAAAATTAAGATCACGAACTTAGCAATGTACAATAGAATGCGCACAAAAGTTGTTCGGTCTCAATTGGATGCATTTAGGAACGCACAAATGTAAAATCACCTACAAGCACCTGATTGGTCGACTACTATTCCTCTATTCTCCTATTCTCCACCATGTGCCTGGACCCTAAATGTTTCACGTATAACGTGGTGAAATCACAACGCGTTGTAAAATTACTACGTAACACGATGGAAATATTTCGCTTCAGGTATCACGTAGTAATATTACAATGCATTCTGATTTTTCTGCATCGTCTGTGATTTCACGACGTCGTACGTGAAATTGTTGCATGTCGGTCGAATATTTTCATCGTAAGGGCTTAAGCAGATAGAAATACGGTTACGGGACCAGAGCATGAGGGCGCAATTACATGTCTGCGTCGAACGCTGCGTTCTTGCGTTGAATCGTGAGAGAGAGAAAGACAGAAATATAGTCACATCTTTGTCACTCTCACCATTCAACGCAAAAACGCAACGTTCGACGCAGGCATGTAATTACTCCCTGAGACAGAAACAGTTTCTGTCCTTTATTATCTCATGCCCTGCTCCCGTAACCGTATTCGTTGTGCTTTGGACTCAACACGTTGTAAATTTACCTCTTGTCACGTGAAGCGATTTATTTCCATCGTGTCACGTCACGGTGTAAAAATACAATGAAATTTTTTACAGTGTATACATAATGTATTTTTTGGGAGTGGGGGGTAAAATATGGTATTTTAATAACGGAAATACCTGTAAATTACGTAAAAAACCTCGAGTGACGCGACACTGCACAACCCTGCTTGTAACTACACAACCTTGTTCATAATAAAAACAAAATTGTATTGTTGTTAAACATAATAATTGAGTTCACATTGTTGTGGTCGTTTACTCTGTAACAGACCACTAAAGGAAGAAAGAAGAAAATAAACATAATATAATGTTCAAGTATTAAAGCTAATTGAATTACAGCTTTGGTAAAATTTTTGCATTTTATATAACTGGTTTATGTTTTTAAAAAAGTGGTTATGTATTGAGATGGAATTAGACAAACAATAAGAAAAACAACATTTCTATATCGCCCGTTTACGAGCGAAATAACCCAGTAAGAAGGAGGAAATTGAAAAAGATTGGAATTTTATGATTTTCGAAGAAAAAGTCAAATTATGTAATCTTTTTTAATACGTTTTCTGTCCAATCCATTTGTATCCGGTGATAACACCTACTTTTATCCGCAAATCAATCCTTATTAATATGGGTTCAAATATTTGTCAATCCAAATTAATCCCTTTATAAATACAGAAAATAAAATGAATATTTTTTAATGTCCGCAGTTCAGGTTATTCAATACAAATAAATCCCTTTATAATGAAATGAAAATTTTTGAAAAATCAATATTTTTAAAGACCTACAGTTCAGATTTAATTAATTCAATTGAAACCTTTTATAATTAAAAAAATGATATGAATATTTTTTAATACCTACAGCTTAGATTATTCAATACAAATAAATCTCTCTATAATAAAATTTACATTAAAATAAAACTAATATTTTTAAAGACCGACAATTCATTTCATATCTACATGTGATTGAAACTTAATATTTGATAAATTTTTATTTATTTCAGATGAACTCATTTATAATGCGTCTCCGGCGCAAAATTATACACTGTTGCATCTTAAGGTATTTCTCTTCCAATTATAGGTACTTGAAAAAATAGATTTTCTATGGATTAATGGATTTTTTTTAAATTGTGAGAAAACGTTATTTTATATGTGCCTTCTATCTGATTAAGATTTCAGGACCCTTTACCGTCTAAAATTTGAGATACTCTTGTTCGAAATTTCAATTTTTTATCATTTTGCATATAAAATTGAAATTTCGAACAAGAATATCTCAAATTTTAGACGGTAAAGGGTCCTGAAATCTTAACCAGATAGAAGGCACATATAATATAACGTTTTCTCACAATTTGAAGAAAATCCATAAAAAACGATTTTTTCAAGTATATAACTGCAAGGGAAATACCTTACTTGTGGATTAAAAAGCGAAAAATACGTAAATTTGAAGATAATTTTTAGTGATCTTTATAATTTATTAAGACGTTGATGAAAGTTTCTTAAAAGTGTTCATCAATAAAATTTATTTTTACTTAAATATTATTCTTGAATACATTTTTAAAGAATTTAAATTAATCATCTTTTGAAGCTTTTTAAATCTAAATTAGTGGTTTTCTACTATTGAATTAGTGAAAGGTGAGCTACTATTAAATAGTAATAATTTTAATAATTTTTTAGCAGAAAACTTCTAATTGAAACAGTGAAACTTTAACATTTCAATTAGTAGTTTCCTACTATTTCAATTAGTAGTTTTTTATTAAAATTAAGTAGTTTTCTACTAAAATAATTAGTAAAATTATTACTAATTTTACTAATTTTTGATTAATTTTTACACTTTTTAATAATTCATTAATAGAAAAACACCAATTCAGATTAAGAGAGAAAGTTATTAAATTTTTTTTTTGGCCTTATTAAAAAAAAACTTTTTTGAAATCTGTTATTGACAGTGGGTAATTTTTTAAAGAAAAACACAACTTCAATGTATGCCTCGATGTATGCTCAGTCAACATCATTCTTCAACTTAAACTTAAGAATAAAAGAACACAAAGATGATGTTTATGAACCACCTAATAAATGGACTGCCTTACCGAATATGCCTGTTTTGAGGACCATACTTTCGATTTTGATAAAGTAAAAATTGAGGCAAAAATTTTAGACAGAACAGAAAATTATAAAAAACGTATGATCCTTGAAATGAATTAACGGATACAACAGCAGTTAACGAACGTAATGACACTAACAACTTATCTGTTTTTCACCAAGCAATTTTATAGTTTTAATCTCAGCAATATTTCTGTTTATATTTTCACGAGTATTTTCATTTACATCGTCACAAAAATGTTTCCCGAGGTCTCTAAAATCTTGACCCCTTCAACAATGCACCCACACAAACAAGTTTTTTTTTCCTATCGAGACAACTGCAATTTTTTTTGAACCCTCGCTTGATCCTTTTATGACTTTTAACATGTGTTTCATCACAACTGTCACTTTCCTTGTAAACTCAGTTTTCGTTAAATTTTGATCCGGTCAACACGTACCAAAAACGCTCATTCAAAACTAAAAATTAAATTATACTGACAAAATTTTTTTCGGTTTTCATTATAAAAACTATAAAAACGGTTGTGAAAGTGCTATTGGACTGCCAGACTTTCTGGATAGAAAAATGGATACTATTACTATGTAAATTTTAGGTATATATTATTTTCGTTTATTACACCACAAATTATTAGCAATAGTTATAATAGTTAATTATTTTCGTCATATTGTAATCTTTCTTTTAATTATCAATTATTTTCTTGAAATTTCCATTTAATTCTTTAATTTCCAATTTATTTCTTCAATTTTTAATTATTTTCTTTAATTCTCAAATATTTTCTTTAATTTTTAATTATTTTGATCGATTTTCAATTAATTCCTCAATTTCCAATAATTCCCAGAATTTTTCAATTATTTTTTACACTCATAAAAATTGTTTTAAAATTGCAAATCAATTATTCAATTCTAGAATTCTTCATTTCTCAGTTATTTTCTTCAAATTTAAATTCCACTTTTCAATTTTCAGTTATTTTCTTTAATATTAAAAAATTATCGCTTTTTTTCTATTATTTTGTTCGATATCATTAAGTTTCTTTAATTTTAAATACAATTATTCAATTATGTTCATTAATTTTTAATGCCACTCTTCAATTTTTATTTCCAATTTTCAGTTTTCAATTTTTTTCTTCTATATATTCATTACTTCTCGGCTTTTTTCAATTACTCTTTTTTAATTTGTAAGTATATTCTTTCAATTTCAAATCCCTTCTTCAATGTTCAATTGCTTTCTTCAATTTTCAATTACTTTTTTCAATTTTAATTATTTTTTTCGATTTTCAATCCAGTTGTTAAATTAGCAATTATTTCCAACAATTATTTCTATAATTTTCTAAATTTTTCAATTTGCAATTATTTTCTTTACATTTAATATTACTTGTTTAATTTTTTCAATTATTTTTTTCAGTTGTCTATTAATTTAGTTATTTTTGAATTTTGTTTATACTTGACAATTGTTTTCGTCATTTTTCACATATTTTCTTCAATTTTTCAATTACTCTAGTTATTTTTTAACTTCAATTTTTAATTATTTTCCGCAGTTTTCAATTATTTCCTTCAATTTTTCAATTTTCAATTATTAACTAACAATTTTATAATTATTCTTTGATTTTATAGATTATTTTGTTAGGTTGCGTGTTAATCTAGCCATACTTTGAATTGTGTTTTCAGTTGTCATTTATTTTCGTCATTTTGTAATTTTTTTTTCAGTTATCAATTATTATTTTTTAAAATTTTAATTTAATTCTTAAATTTTCTATGTATTTTTTCAATTCTCAATTTATTTCCTCAATTCTTTAATTTTCAATTTATTTCTTTAATTTTTAATTATTTTGTTCAATTCTCAAATATTTTTTTTAATTTTAAATAATTTTGATTGATTTTCAATTAATTTCTCAATTTCCTATAATTTTTGGACTTTTTCAATTATTTTGTACACTCATAAAAATTGTTTTAAAATTGCAGTTATTCCTACAATTTTCTTAATTTTTCAATTTGCAATTATTTTCTTTAAATTTAATATTTCTTGTTTAATTTTTTCAATTATTTTTTCAGTTGCCTATTAATCTAGTTATTTTTCGAATTTTGTTTTCAATTGACAATTATTTTCGTCATTTTTTAACTATTTCCTTCAATATTATTAATCATTTTCCGCAGTTTTCATTTATTTCCTACAATTTTTCAATTTTCAATTATTATCTTAAAATTTTATAACTATTCTTCGATTTTTTAAGTTATTTTGATCGGTTGTGTAATGTGTATTAATCTAGCCATCTTTTGATTTTTGTTTTCAATTGTCAATTATTTTTGTCATTTTGTAATTTTGTTGTTTATTATCAATTTTTTTTCAAATTTTCAATTTATTTCCTCCATTTTTATTATTTTCTTCAATTTCAATTATTTTTATCGATTTTCAATACAGTTGTTCAATTTACAATTAGGTATTTCCAACAGTTATTCCTATAATTTTTCAACTATTTTGTTTAAAATTAAAATTTATTGTTAAATTTTTTAAACTATTCTTTTCAATTGTGTAATTATGTAGCTATTTTTCGAAATTTGTTTTCAAATGTCAATGTATTTTTGTCATTTTTCAAATATATTCTTCAATTTTGTAAGTTTCATTATTTGAATTTGCAAAAATTTATGTTTTTAAATGACCTATAATGCAAAGTTTGTCGCGCGCTTGGGCGCGCGTTAATGTTGCTAATAAATAATAATTGACAGTCAACAATTTTTATTTTTCTAACCATAGGTCATTAATTTGTAAAATTAGGAACAAGTTGTATCTTTCCAGGTGAATTTGTGAGTAATTAATCATTATTAACAATAATTTGTTTATAACAATTGCAATTGGTTGTTGTGGTTAATTTTACTAAATAAGTTATTGTTTTAAAATATAAAAAAATAGTTAAGTCAGAAAAGACTACAACTCGCTAGGTTCATTTGGATATTAGTTATAAATTAATAATTACATAAAAAGTGTATAAATACCCCCCATTTATGGGAGTTGTTTATAACCCTATAAATCAAAATTAATGAAATTAATTTCAAAAATTGAAATTCTTTGTTACTTCTTTGTTCTTTGTTTACACCTTACAGTGATTTCAAATGTACTCTTTTAATCTGAATTAGTGAAAAACGATCACTAATTCGAATTAGTGGAACTTTCTACTTATTTTTAGTCAATTTTCACTAAAACTTTAGGAAAGAATTTAAAAAAAATCAGTAGAAATTTATAGTAATTTGAATTTCTTCAGTGACTTTTCACTGCTTTATTTTTAAAGAGATGAGTATTTAGAACAATGGATTTGGTTTTATTTATTTAAATTATAAAGAGATTAATTTGGATTGAATAATCTGAACTATGTGTATTCAAATATTAAATTTTTTTTTCATTATAATGGTATTTATTTGAATTAAATAAAACTGAATTGTGGGTATTTAAAATGTTCATTTTATGTTTTTCAATTATAAGGGTATTCATTCGGATAAATTTTCATTTTATTTTAATTGCATTTTTATTATAAAAATATTCATTCAGATTGAATAATCTGAAGTGTAGGTATTTAAAAATAACTAGTTAATTTTTCCATTATAAAGGGATTCATTTGTATTTAATAACCTGAAATGCAGACATTAAAAAATATTCATTTTGTTTTTTTTCCATTATAAAGAGATTCATTTGGATTGACAAATTTTTTAAACCCATATTCATAAGGATTGATTTTCGGGTAAAAGTAGGTGCTATCACCGGATACAAATGTATTGGACAGAAAACGTATTCAAAAATATTAAAATTTTTTAATATTTTTTAATTACTCTCTTTTTACTGGGAAGAGCGATGAAGAAGTTAGCCCGCTAGATATATAGAGAGGGTAAACGGGCCAAATAAGGGAAATAAATTATTTCGCTCGTTAAAGAAAACAGAATTATATTAAAAATGAGTTTCAAAACTTGTGCACACTAAATATATATTATAACATTTCACAACAAATCCGGGCACATAACCTCTATTTCTGAAGTTTAACAAAAACAAAAAGGTATCACGATAATAATTTCCTAAATTAGCGGGAATTTTTGAAAAATCTAATAAACTACTTTGAATATTACATTCGTTAATTTGTATGTACATTTTCTTCAAAACTTTTATGTTGAGATAAAAAGCATTATGAAAATTTATATATCTTTTTAAACAATATAATTTAAAGATTAGGGGTCGTCCGTAAATTACGTGAGCTAACAAGGGGCGTGGGGGTCATGAAAATTATCACGGTTCATCACCTGGGTGGGTAGGGGGTTTCCCCTCTGATCACGTGATATTTTAACAGCAAATTTTTATTAAAAACAGAGACTATTTCTTAGTTCTAAATTCCCGGGAATTCTTGGGATTATTTTCATTCAAAAATTAGATTTGTTTAGAATAATTTTTTTTAAATCTTTATTGCAGCATAAACATACGTGTTTTTTTGTAGTTCGTGGTTTGATAAAAATTAAGAAAGTTATAAATTATTGAACTCGTTTTTCTCCGTTAATAATAAAAAAAATTAGTAATAGTATGCTAAAAACGAAATTTATTGGAAATTTCTCGAACTTTCGATATGTGCAATAAAAAATAATTAATATGAAGAGAAAATACATAAAAAACTAATATTAAACTTAAAAAGTGTTTTTTCTCAAAGAAAGACGTTATCGATTTTTTTTTTTTTTTTGTTTCAAAATAATCTTCTATAAGTAAGGAAGTTTTTTTCGTTTATAAAAAAGTTGCGTTTTTTTCGTCAAATTGTAATTTATATTTTTTTAGCCCATTATACGCATTCTAGAGGTGAATTTTATAAGTATATAATGTAGTAACTATAAAAAAATATAATATTGGGCATTCTTTCTCGATTCGACCACCCCCTGCGCATTTTAATTAATTAGTAAAATTAGTTAATAAAATCTAATAAGATTTTAATTTTCAAGATAAAAGGCGTTACTATAGTTTAACATTTTCGTCAAAACATCAAGTCTTTTATGTTGTATGGTGTTTTTTATTTCCAGCTAAGGGCTGCAATATATCACGCATAAACGCTTACAACCTCCAAAAAAATAAAAAAATTGTGCGAAATTTATTAAAAATTTTTTGGATAATTTTTTTTTATCTGGTAATTGATCAAAATTATATGTTATATTCAACGTAGGATTCTAGAAAATTAAAAACTACTGCGCAGCCGTAAGTATAATAGAAACCAAGTTCGACCAGTGCGCATCATGTATTCAGTTCTTTGAAATACTACACATGTTTCTACATAGGAGCTTACTTATGTTCCTTTAACGAGTTCCTCGTAGGACTATAATGTAGCTTGGGATCCTGTACAGGTACACGCAGCAACCTGTGAAGGATCATTGTCCCAAATTCCGTCAAGGGATCGTGTCAGGATCCTCCAAGGAATTATTGCAGGACGTTTGAGGATCATTAAAGGAACATTTAATGTTCCTTAAAGGTTCATGACACGATCCTTAGAAGTTCCTGTAAAGAAATTTTTATCTGGGAACCCTCAAAATCATCCCCTAAACATGAATTTTCAAAAATTAACATATATTCTTAAACAAGTAGACAAAAACATTCTTTAGAGAATTCACAAACTTTAAATATTACTAAGAATAAAAGTTCTATGAAACTTGCCCCTTCAGCATCGAAAACCACCCTTAAAAATCTTCTCTAAATCTTTAATCCAAAAAATGGACAATTTTTTATTAAACATATAAACTAAAACAATTTTGAGAGTATTCTCCGGCTTTAAAAATTGCTCAGAATGTATTCCTATGTAAGGTAAAAAGGAATAAATTTTGAGCGATTTTTTTTTTTCAATTTCTTTATTTCAGATCAAGGGATGATTTTCAAGTGTGTTTTTCGATGCTGAAGGGGATAAGGTAGATTAGAATATATTCAAAGCAAGGTTTTAAGTAATTAAGGGATGATTTTAAAGGGTGGTTTTCGATGCTAGTAGGGGTAAATTTTATAGGTTTTTATTCTTATTGAATTTCAAAGTTTGTGAATCCTCTAAAGATTGTTTTTTGTTTACTTGTTTAAGAATATTTGTCATTTTTTTAATTTAGTTTAGGGGACGATTATGAAGGGTTGTTCCTTATTATAATGCTTGTGTTTTGTATGCGTATAGAAAATGACACAAACAGAGGTTTTAGTTTTTGTATAAGTTGAATAAAACAACAAAATCACACAACTAAAACTATATTTATTATTAAGAGCAAATGTTGGTAAAATTTGATACACAGAAGTTACATATTTCACATTACAAGTGGTGCGCGAAAAGTAGATGTTTACAGGAGAAAAGTTAAAATTGATCTGTCTTCTGTTGATTCTATACAAGGCAAATTTTGAAGGTTTTTCAAAATGATGGGGATGAATGGTCTGTTATTGGTTACAAATTTTTAAAGTGGGATGAAGGATCCTCCCTCGCTAATCCGCCAGATGAGCCAAATATCATTTAGATGACCGAAGGTCAGGTTGTTAAAATTTAATTTCAAAAACCCTAAGTAGTTTATAAAAGGTACGAGTTTCCATAAAAACTTTATGATTTTAAGTCGCTGTTTAAGGGATTATATCCATAAAGTTTTTAGAGAGGAAATTGATTTATACTATTTTTAAATGTGACAAACTGCAAAAATCTTAATCCGCATCAGCTGCTCTGACTACCATAAATTATTAACATTTGGTCCTTTCAAGAACGAATTTACCCTTTTTCTATTTAAAACACATAATAAACTTGTTTAAAGGGTAAGATGACACATGAATAATACATATTTTTAAAATACATAAATGAGTAAAAACACACACAAAAAAACACTGTAATATTATTTTCTTAAATCAGTCTACAAAAACGAAAATAAATGTCCTTTAAATTTGTTACGACGTAACAGCTTGGTAAGGTTTGATTATTTCTTTGAATGCGATTAAGTATTTCAATTAAATCTGTTAGTTATTTAGACTTTAATTTTTATTTTTTCGTTTATTTTTAGCATAATTTTTATACTTTCTTTGGGTTTTTTGTGTACTTTATGCATGATAATTTTCAACCCTTAGGTGGAAATAAAAAACTTCGTAAAACAGAGGGGTTGCCGAATTGAGAAAGAATGTCCCATATATGAAAAAATAAAGAATATAAAACGGACTTCTAATTTAAATGTACGAGGAATTTGCAATAAACAGTCTGTAAACTTATTGTTTAAATGCCTTCAGTATTTTAAGTAATTTTTATAGTTATTCAAAGTAACGTGATAATCAAGGGGGGGGGGTGGGGGTCGCAGAGAACATCACGGTTGCTTACGTGGTGGGGGGGGGGGTTAAAATTGGCAAAAACCTATCACGTGATTTATGGATGACCCCTTATGAAGATTGAAGTTTGATCTATCAAGAAAAGTTGCCTTCTAGAGAAATACAATTTAATGAATGAAAGTCAATTAATAAGGAAATAAGAATAGTGATTTAATCACATGTTCATTTAAAAAAGTATTATTATAACTACTATTATTATTATTATTTATTTATATTTGTTTATTTAATTCAAAAAATTAATAGTGAATTTCATTTAATTTTCAAAACAATTTCTGCTTTCTTAAACCCCTTTACTGAATTTTTCAGTTTAAATTTGTAATCAGTGATTTGAAAAATTCCGCTCAGGAATTTGCTTTTACATTAAATACGTACTTTTGTAATAAATTCTTTTACGTTTATTTATATTTTGTTGTTTACAAGGTTCATTTGATAATCTAAAAACGCTATATACTACAAAAGTTCAGATTTAATCTTTAAGCAAGTGTCAGCTCAGAATTTTTCAAATCACTGATTACAAATCTAAACTGAAAATTTAGTAAAGGGGGTTTAAAGATGGTAAAAATGGTTTAAAAAATTAAATGACATTCTCTATTCACTTCTTCAATTCATAAGATAAAATTAGTTTTTTTGAAAATTCAAATTCTTAATTTTAATTTTAATCAGGTTAAAGCAGTTTTGTTAACAGGCTGATTAGCCTTAACAATAAATTATTAAAGTTAAATCAATATAAGAATATAACAAAATACGGTTTATAAATACATATACGTCTATGTAAAATATGAGTTTTTTATATAATAAAAACTATTTTCTTTTAGATTTTTATTTTAATTTTTGAATAATAATGGTAACAATAATAGTTATAAACATTAATAATAATGTAAATAAACATATGAAGAATAAAAAAAATTCCTATTTACTTCTTAATTTACTTTCATTCAACAAGTTGTATATTCGTCCTGGTTAGAAGGCCAATTTCCTTACGACAGTTTTTACAATATTTAATTCTTTAAGTTCCAATTTATTTCTTCAATTCTTAAATATTTTCTTTAATTTTCAATTATTTTTATCGATTTTCAATTAATTCCTCAATATTCAATAATTCTCGGATTTATTCAATTATTTTTTTCACTCATAAAAATTGTTTTAAAATTTCAATTCAATTATTCAGTTTTAGAACTATTCTGTTCAATTCTTAGTTATGTTCTTCTATTTAAATTTCACTTTTTAATTTTCACGTATTTTTTTGTATTATTTTTTTCGATTATCATTAAGTTTCTTTAATTTTAAATACAATTGTTTAATTATTTTCTTTAATTTTTAATTCCATTTTTCAATTTTTATTTCCATTCTTCACTTTTTAATTGTTTTCTTCTATATTCATTAATTTTCGGTTTTTATCAATTACTTTTTTTCAATTTTTAAATATATTCTTTAAATTTCAGATCCATTCTACAATTTTTAATTGCTTTTTTCTATTTTCATGTATTTTTTTTTAATTTTTATTATTTTTTTTTTATTTTGAATCCAGTTGTTAAATGTGATTATTCCTATAATTTTCTTAATTTTTCAATTTGCAATTATTTTCTTTAAATTTAGTATTTCTTGGTTAATTTTTTTTTTCATTTGTCGGCCAGTTAAGCGTATCGTTTCGCCAAATACGGTATAAAAATTGTACTGAGCAATGTACATTTATTTTTAAAAAACATAATTGTTTTTTATGACTGCCTTAAACTGTCTATTCAAAAACATTAAGAAAAAATATATTTAATACTTAAAATATTGTGTTGTTTACAAGTAACAAAAAGACAGTTGTCGGCCACCTTAAAAAATCTATTAAAACTTTTTTTTTTAATTACTCAAGCTTGAACTTTTTATTGACATTTTAGGTACTTAAATATTAAAATAAAATGGAATATCTTTTAAAATTTTCTTGTTATAATTGCATCCGTGGAAGACTATTTTAAAGAATATTCTAAAGAGTGCTCTTAATAACTTTTACCGTCTTTTTCCACTCGAATTTAACACTACTTTTTTATTTCACTATACACTAGCCACTTTTTGAGCAACAATAATAAATCCAACGTATTTCTAACGACAAATCATGTAATTACAAGAATCCTTAAGAAAAAAATTTTTGTTTTAAAATTTACAACAGTATTCACATTTTTCGGTGAGGTGGCTGACAGCTGTCTGGTTACAAAATTTAACAAGACAGTAATCGGCCACCTTAAAAAATCTATTAAAATTTTTTTTTTTTTAATTACTCTAGCTTAAACCTTCTTATTGAGATGTTAGGAACTTGAATATTAAAAATAAATTTTAATACCTTTTCAAATTTTCTTGTTATAACTGCATCTGTGGAAGAATATTTTACAGAGTATTCTTAATAACTCACCGTCTTTTCCACCCGAATTTAACACTATTTTTTGTTTTCACTATAAACTCGTCACTATTTGAGCACCAATAATAAATTCAACGTATTTCTAACGACAAATCATGTAATTATCAGACTCTTGAAGAAAAAATATTTTGGTTTTAAATTTTACAACAGTATTCACATTTTTCTGTAAGGTGGCCGACAATTATAAGGTGGCCGAAAACTGTCTGGTTTACCCTATATTCTTCAATTTCGTCATTTTCATTATTTGAATTTGCAAAAATTTATAGTTTTAAATGACCAACAACAAAGCAAAATAAATTAAATTAAATTAAATTATCTTGTTTAAAAAAATATATACATTTTTACATTCTCATCCTAAATGAGAAGGTCTTAAATTTGTGCGATTTTGAACTTTTGGTAAAACCCACATTTCTCGACGTTTTGAGACCTTCTGATTACAAAAAAATGTGTGTTTTTTTTTTTTAAGTGCCACATGCGTCTTCCTTCAAAGAGCCTTCACAAACCTTGTTTAGTAAAGAGAGGCAAACAATAAGAAGGTGCAGAATAGTCTGGTCAAGAATTAAAAAAAACACTTCAAGTAATAACTATAACCTTCTTTATTTCACAGACACGCGTCACAAGCGTCCTAGCCACGAGGCCGGCACTAGTTTATACTTATAGGAGAGAAAAAATGGTTCACTAGTAAGATTGTTTTGTCTTAATTTTTTAACTCCGTGAAATCGTCTTCACTTGATTTTTAATAACTAAAGAGAACTCTTTGTAATGGTAAAATCACGTATATGCTCAAAGGCTTGTCAATTTGCACTGGGGAACAAGGGCACGAAAAGCGACGGGGAAATTGTAGAAGAAGGTTAAGGGAGAGATAGAGAGCAAAGGAGAGCATGAGACGCCAATTATGAGTGAGCGAGATGAATAAGTGTCAAGAGAGGTAGGAGAAGCAAAGGAAGTAAGAGGGTCCGATAGGCAGAGGTTGTCAGTAAGAGAAAGCAGGAGACGCTATGTGTGAATGAGCGAGAGGGAGAAGTGGTAAGAAAGGAAAGAGAGGCCGATGGGTACTATGGAAAGCGAAATGATTGGCTTGGAGGAAAGCAAAGAGGAACAGAGAAAAGTCAAAAGGGGTCTAAGAGGCGCTAGGAGGGAGTTGACGGTGAAATAACAGAGATGAACAAGGAAAGAATGATAAGGCAAAGCGAAAGACAGAGTAGAGAAGTAGGCAAGTTAAATTAGGATTTCGTGCGTTCTCAAATTAATTTTAACCCTTTTTTCAACATTTCCGCCCGCCTTGGCAACAGTGTTGACAATGGTACTGGAGGTGTCTGGAATTCTTGTAGATGGATCCTCTGGTGGCAGAAGAACCGCCAACTTTGTGATAGGTCGCTTTAAGGTGGTCGTTGCTGTCTTGATTGTTACTACTCTGGTTAAATCGTCGCGGCCAGGGTGTAATTGAATGACTCTTGCGAGAGGCCATTTTGAGGGAGGAAGGCGTTCGTCAGTAAGTAGAACGAGAGAACCAATTTTGATGATGTTAGAGGGATGATACCATTTTGAAATAGAGATGACGCTGTAAACACTCGGAAGACCATCTAGTCCAAAAATGCTGTAGTCGTTGATGTAGAAGTTGCCAGCGGTTAAGTCTAGAAGTAGGGACATGATCGAGAGATGGTTCTGGTAAGATATTTAGGGGCTCTCCAATGAGAAAATGTCCTGGGGTGAGGGGTTCGAGATCTTCAGGGTCATCTGGTTCCACAGTCGCTGTAAAGTGTCTGGGGAAGTCCTCGTCGTCCTGAGAGTCGTCGGTAAGAGGCAATAAACGCATCAGAAGAGTAGTCGGTGACAACTTCGAGATGCACAGCTGAAGTTGAGAGACACGTGAAGATTGCAAGCCACCCCTTGCGTGTTTTCGAGCCACGACCCGTCCAATTCTTAAGGGTGACAGGTCCTGCATAGTCTTCTCCAGTGTGTAGAAAAGCTCGAGAAGGAGTAACTCGTGGAGGTGGCAGTTGGCCCAAAAGTTGTTCGGCTCTGACACTGCGATATCGGGCACACTTCATGCATTTCAAAATTGTGAGATTTAACGGGAGCTCTTCCGCCGGTTATCCAGAAGTGACGTCTAAGATAAGAGAGCGTCTGTTGAGTTCCTCCATGTAGAGTTTTAAGATGTGCCTCTGAAATCAGCAAAGTAGTTATTGGGCTGTGTCGTGGAACAATAAATGGATGTTGAGCATTTTGGTCAAGTGTAGAATGGTTGAGACGTCCTCCAACACGAAGGAGACAGTCATGATCAACAAACGGTGTGAGCCGCGTGAGGAGGTGAGCTTTAGGTAGGGATTGTCCATGAGAAAGAATCTTGAGTGCTTCAGGGAAGTACACGCACTGTGTACTTTATCCAATACTGTTTGGCCCGTTGAAGATCCATAATGTCGAGGGGTCTGTGAAGGGAGGAGTCAGGAAGTTTTCGAAATCGATCCACGACTCTCTGACAGACGGCAGTAATTCTAAGTAGTCGGTTTAGCGAGGAGTATCGATTGGCTAGATTCCAGAGTGGAGGACCAGTTAAACCGGAGATCATGAACCTTAAGCCTGGTCGTTCTTCATGATGCGCTGTCAGACACATAGTATCAGGTTTAAGGGCCAGTTTACCTGACCTTGGTGTAACCAAGATGGGCCATTCCACCAGAGATCATGGCGTTGAAGTTGAGATGGTGACATTCCTCTTGAGGCACAATCTGCTGGGTTTTGTATACCGGGAACGAATCGCCACTTAGCTTGTGGAAGGAGTTCTTGAATCGTATGTACACGATTTTTGACGAAGTCTTTCCATCGAGAGGGGTGAGCATGAATCCAGGTGAGGGAGACATTTGAGTCGGCCCAGAGAAATATCTTACAATTAGACAATTGTAGCGACTTATTCACCTGAGTCATTAGCTTTACTAAAAGAACTGAAGCGGCTAGCTCTAGTCGAGGAATAGTGACAGGCTTAAGAGGAGCAACTTTTGTCTTGGAACATAGTAGTCGAACTGTGGAGGTGCTATTGTAGGTAACTTTCAGGTAAATTACAGCTGAGAGGGACAATTGTGATGCGTCTGAGAATCCGTGAAGTTCCAACTGGTCTGCAGAGGAAATAAGATTCAACCAGCGAGAGATATCAAGCTGAGACAATTCTGTGAGTTCTTGGAGGCATTGGGTCCAGGTTTGAGTGAGTCGAGAAGGTATGGGTTCATCCCAACTGAGTTTTTCCAGCCAGAGTTGTTGCAATAGAATTTTTGCCTTGATAACGACAGGTGAGATTAGTCCGAGTGGGTCAAAGATGCAGGCAATAGTAGAAAGAATGGAGCGTTTGGTGACAGCTTCATTTTGGTTGGCACAAGGAGAGAATTTTAGGCAGTCTGATTGAGGGTCCCAAAAGAGTCCCAAAACTTTCGTTTCAGAGTGGTCAAATGAGTGAGTCATATTTAAAATTTTATCGACAATTTACAGAGATTTATTAATTGGTGGATAATAGGGGGGAGTTGATCCGAAGAGTCTGCGCCTCCACATATGTCATCTACGTAGCAGCCATTGGTCATAGGTTCAACTGCCAGCGGATAGCGATTACCTTCATCTAGAGTAAGTTGATTTAATACTCGTCCAGCTAAGAAGGGGGCGGAGCGAGTTCCGTACGTGACGGTAGTGTGATCATATTCAACAATTGCTCCTGTATTATTAGTCCAGAGAATTCTCTGATATTTCCAATCATCTGGATGGATATTGATTTGCCTAAACATTTTCTCAATATCCGTAAGAAAAACATACTTGAATCGACGGAAGTAGAGAAGCACATCGAAAATGTCTGATTGAAGTCTGGAGCCTGTATGGAGAAGGTCGTTGAGTGACGTTTTGGAAGATGTCTTGGCAGAGCCATTGAATACCACCCTGATTTTTGGTGGGGAGGAGTCAGTTTTAACAATTCCATGATGAGGAAGAAAATATGTCTCAGACGATAGATTACTAGGGGGAGTTGGAGCCAGATGACCTAAGTACTTGTATTCTTGCATAAAATCTTTGTATAGTTGAGCATAATCAGGATTTTTAGAAAATTTATTTAGTAGTTGTTTAAGTCGAGCTTCAGCGAGGTGTCTAGAGTCTCCCAACAGAGAGGGGTTGTCAAGAAAGGGTAATCTGACCGTATGTCTTCCTATGGAATCCCGATAATACGTTGCTTTAAAATGTTCTTCACATTGAAGCTCTTCAGGAGTGAGATTGACGTCTAAAGAGAGTGAGGAAGGAATCTCTTCTAATTCCCAGAACCTTGAGAGGATGTGTTGGATGTGTGAATCTTGCTGGCTAGATAGAACGTGATGGAAGTTTCGCAGGCCTCCTGGCACGGGGCCCAATATGGCCCATCCGAAGATGGTAAATTGAGCAATTAAGTTACTGGAGGAATGTCGGATGATCTGAGGTTGAATATATTTACTGTAAGTATCAGCTTCAAGAATGAGATGGATGGGGCCAGTTTGGAGAAAATCAGGATCAGCAAGTTGTAATTCCTTTAGAGCAGGCCAAAAGAAAGTGCTTGGCTCAACGGATGGCAACCATGCCGTAAGATAAGGAAGTGCATGAGCCGAGAGGGAAACAGAGTGTGAAGAATAGCATGAGACTAAATGAATGCTTACCAGTCCTCGAGTGTGTCCAGAGGAAGTTCCGCCAATACCATTTATTGGTATGTTTGAATGAGATCTTCGAAGATGCAACTTTGAAAGGAGATGTTCTGAGATAAAACTCAATTCGGAGCCAGGGTCAAGGAGAGCATGAACTTTAAGGGAGCCAGAAGAATGAGATGAGATTAACATTTGAGCTGTCGCGAGAAGTACAGAGGATCTTGAAAACTGAGAAGTGGCAGGAGATAGTCATTGCTCATTTGAAGATTCAGAAGTGAAACATCGAATAGGCGCTTCGCTTGTTTCCTTAAAGGAAGTCATAGACGGGGAGCCTTTCTTATGTAGATTTGACGAGGCTGGCAGTGATGGTTGTTGAGACGGAAGAGCAGTTGAGAAAGCGTTAGGTGTCGATATGAAGACGTCGTGAAGGAGCGTGTGATGGTTCAGATTGCACGATCGGCAGCGAGCAGGGTTACGGCAAGTGCGTAAATTATGATGGCCTAAACAATTATAACAAAGCCACTTATCTAGGACGATGTCCGTTCGCCCATTTCCGTCGCGTCTCTTGAAGGTAGTGCATGAGGCAATGTAGTGATCTTCTCCACAGTCGTCACATTGTTGAGAATTAGAACGAGGTGCAGTAGAGGTACCTGGGGTAGGCCTGGTGGGGGCAACTGGTGCCGAGGTCATATACGCCTGAACTGAAGGTCGAGTAATTGGTCTAGAAATTTTAGGTTTAACACGTTCAGATTCAAAGTTCTCTAACGCTCGAGCTCGTCCACTAATAAAGGTCTTGAGTTCATCCAATGAGAGGTATTCTGTAGAGGAGCCTAATTTTAGTTTCCAAGCCTCTCGAGAAGAGCTATCAAGACTCTTAACCAAGAGTCGAACGATGAACATGTCCCAAGATTTGGTGGGAGCTCCGAGAGCTTCGAGTGCACTAGTAGCTTCGGCGAGGGTGTTCATTAACGTTTGCAAGCTGCGAGAGGAAGGGGAGTTGACTGACGAGATGGTCAAAAGTTTATCGATATGAGTAGAGATGAGAACACGTTTGTTCTCGTACTGTTCGACAATCAAGTCCCAGGCCAGCTTAAAGGAGGCTCCAGTTATGGGGAGTGATGCAACTAGAGCAGCTGCTTCACCTTGCAGACTGGTACAGAGATAGTGCATTTTCTCGATATCAGAGAGTTCTGAACTGCTACCCACTAGCGACTTGAAAAGGTCGCGAAATCCTTGCCATTCTTGGTAATTACCTGAGAACGTTCGTAGAGTGATCTTCGGAAGAGATGCTCGAGAAGAACTGTTAAGAAGAGAAGTATCCGAAAGAGATTGACCAGAAGGGGCGGAGGCGAGTTCGAGATCATCCTTGAGAGTGAGAAGTCCGGCCAAAGCGGATCAATACTCGTTAAGAGTTAAATTATAATAACCCGATGTAATGTAATCATGAGAAAGTAGTGCTTCAGATTTAGATTCACATAACTTCTCAGGAGTATTTTCGAATTTGCACCAGTGAGATTTAAGAAGTTCCAATCGCGTTAGGATTTCTTGTTTACGAGCGTGTGTAAGACCGTCTTTCACCTCGGTTGAGATCTTCTTTATAAACGCGTAGCGATTTAATTGCAACTCAATCTTATTTTCCATATTTGACGTGGTGAGAATCACTATTTACAATATTATTAATAAACACTAAATGTAAGCACAAGTCAGAAGAGAACACTATGTTAAGAAACACTAGTCGAGAGACACTGATTAAGAAAAGCTGGGCTGAAAAACACTGCACAAATGGGAACTAACACTTAAGTAATTTTTTACAATTGAGAATAATCCGGCTCGAAGGACCAAATGTTTAGTAAAGAGAGGCAAACAATAAGAAGGTGCAGAATAGTCTGGTCAAGAATTAAAAAAAAACACTTCAAGTAATAACTATAACCTTCTTTATTTCACAGACACGCGTCACAAGCGTCCTAGCCACGAGGCCGGCACTAGTTTATACTTATAGGAGAGAAAAAAATGGTTCACTAGTAAGATGGTTTTGTCTTAACTTTTTAACTCCGTGAAATCGTCTTCACTTGATTTTTAATAACTAAAGAGAACTCTTTGTAATGGTAAAATCACGTATATGCTCAAAGGCTTGTCAATTTGCACTGGGGAACAAGGGCACGAAAAGCGACGGGGAAATTGTAGGAGAAGGTTAAGGGAGAGATAGAGAGCAAAGGAGAGCATGAGACGCCAAGTATGAGTGAGCGAGATGAATAAGTGTCAAGAGAGGTAGGAGAAGCAAAGGAAGTAAGAGGGTCCGATAGGCAGAGGTTGTCAGTAAGAGAAAGCAGGAGACGCTATGTGTGAATGAGCGAGAGGGAGAAGTGGTAAGAAAGGAAAGAGAGGCCGATGGGTACTATGGAAAGCGAAATGATTGGCTTGGAGGAAAGCAAAGAGGAACAGAGAAAAGTCAAAAGGGGTCTAAAGAGGCGCTAGGAGGGAGTTGACGGTGAAATAACAGAGATGAACAAGGAAAGAATGATAAGGCAAAGCGAAAGACAGAGTAGAGAAGTAGGCAAGTTAAATTAGGATTTCGTGCGTTCTCAAATTAATTTTAACCCTTTTTTCAACAATTATTAATATTTTGAAATTTATATCCTTTGGAAAATTGATGTTGTATTAAATTTAAAACATTTGTGAATAAATATTATTATAAATCGTTATTAGTAATATAATAAGAAGAAATTTTATCTAGTGAATAATGACACATGCACAGAATAGAAATACACACTAGTGTATTTCTACGTGATTTTTTGTGCTGAATTCGAATCTGAAGTCAGAAATTTTAGATTGGCTTAAGTTTTTAAGTTAAACTTAAAAACTTTTGAAAATTACGTATTAGAGGCAAATTTCAAAAAAAATTTCGCTTAGACACTACAATAGTGTATTTCTTTTTGATTTTGGATACTGAATTCGAATTTAAAGTCAGAAGTATCAGATTGGCTAAAATTTTTGAAAATACCTTAAAAGTCTGCTTAAAAACACGAATTTGATTAAATTGAATGAAAATAAAACAATTGAATTATTCCAATGTATTTTTTCCTTCTGCATCTTAATCTAAAGTGAGAATTGTCAGATTGTCTCCATTTTGGTATCAATAGATTCGTTAAAAAATATCTTACGCATTAGAATTTTTTATTATTTTTTAATTCTCTATAAATAAAATATAACGTATAGTCTCCAGACTAAGTCCATTTAATAAAATTAAAAACTCGTCACATAATTAAAAAACGTCAACGTTTCGCCAACTAATAAGAAGACCTCCTCAGGACATAAAACTAAAAATTATAAACATTGTTACTTAATTAAAATTCATAATACAGTTTTTAGGTTAAAAACAAGACATAAAACGAATTAAACTAAACCACAAAAAAGAATAAACTTACTTATTTCAAGCATAAAATTGCCATGAACATTCGAAACAAAAACAATACAGTCAACATTAAAATATAAATAGTAATAAATAAACATAAAAAGAGTTGTCTTTTTCAACGATAAAAATCGTAGTCACATTTTTAAAAACAGTCAAAATTAAAATAGGTTAGAATGATCACACATCAAAATTCTATTAATATGCAGATGAAGTAAAACACTGTTTTGTCTATCAGTATTTAAAATTAATATGTTTCATCAAATTAGTCAATATTTATCTAGAATTAGATTATATAACTCATTATAATTATTCAGATCCGTTATCAAATTTAAACTATTCTCTTTTTTCTTTTTTTATAAAAAACATTTCACCTACTTTACGTTTATAATCATTATTTTCTTTATGAACTATTTTAATATCATCAAAATCATGAGTGAAAGTATCATTAACTTTATGAAGAACTTTATGTTGAGAAATGACATTATGATATTTCTCATTTAAAATAATATTATCTCGATGTTCATTACGTCTTTTCCATAAATATCTTTCTGTTTGTCCAATATACGTCTTCGGACAACTCTGACATGTTATCTTATAAATCACATTGGTCTGTTCCTCTGGATTATACAATCCTTGCCTAACGTTATAATATTATCAAAAGCAGCAAAAGATCTAAAAACAGTACCAACATTATAACTATTTAATATTCTTTTTATTGTCCAGGAATATTTACCCACAAACGGAAGAGAAACAATATGTTTTTCAAACAATTTACTTTGTGCTATAGGACTTAAATTATTGACATTTTTTAAAAACTCCAATCTATTTTTTATGTGTTTAACAATAAATTTTGATGGATAAGAATTTAATAATAAATCAAAAATAATTCTTTTTATATTATTAAAATGAAAAGCAGTATCTGACAGTTTAATAGCACAATCTACCAAATTTTTTATTATAGCACTTTTTTGTTGTATAGGATTATTTGAGTAAAAATTTAAGTATCTGCCAGAGTATGTATTTTTTGTATACCAATCTGTGATTAATCTTCCATCAGGTAATCTAATAACTTTGACATTTAAAAAGGACAATTCATTATTATTAATTCTTTATAGTATCAAATAAGGTTGAAGTTAAACAAAAGAGTGGCTATGTGTCAAAAATCATTTTCCTCTTGCAAAATCATCTCACAAATAGAGTAATAATTGAAGAGGAATATTCCTCTACTTACGAGATAATTTTTTTTTTTGTTTGTTGTAAAAAATTATTATTAAAAATCTTAGAAACTCCAGAAAATGAAAGAATACTTGATAGAAACTTAAGCAAAGTTCTTTGCGTAGTCCAAAAGTCGTACGAGGCTTCGAGTTCGAGTATAAAATAAGAAGAGAAAACCTAGGCAAACTCACTCGCGTGTTATTTGTATCAAAAACGTGGTCGAAGCTGAGCGCTGTATACGAAATAAAAACTACGCAAACGGCATGCTTGTAAACCCATGGCGTTTGTTTCATCTGACCAAGGGTCAGCGCTCGCCTACTTGTTTGGCAGAAACTACGCAAACGACTTTGCCTAACTTATTCCTTCGTATTTGCATTTAGAAAAACTCGCATTTCTATTTTTTTCATATAATTTATTTAAACAATGAACTTTTGATTTCATAATTAAATAGAACATTATCATTTTATACAGTATGTGAAGTTAAATTTAACAATTTTTTACTTTTTATCAGGGTTCTTAATGCCAACAGTTTTTCTTGATTTTCTCAGTTCGACCAAAATGTCGTTTGCCTAAGTTTTTCCTTAGTACGGCAGTGCAGTATCTCGGCGATTTCATTTTCCTATTTTTGCTGATATTCGTGTTCTTGAGCACTTGTTGGATCTAAACTCTATAAATCAAGCCAATCTGACAATTCTAACTCCAGATTCGGTATTAGCGCGAAAAATTACATAGGAATACACTAGTGAAGTGTCTTGGCCATGACACTTTTTTTTGGGTGCCTTTGTAATTTATTATACTGCACGCAAATAAAGTGTCTATATTATTTTAAAAATAAAAAATACATAGTAATACTTTGAGGAAAAAAGCGTGTTTAAACTATACTGATAAGTCGTGTTAACGTGCAATTTCTGTTAGACATTGCTCTTAATTGTATTCTAAATTTGAGTTTAATACTATATTGATTTGAAGACTAATAGTCTTTCTCAATCATGGAATTGTATCAAGGCAGGAGTCAACTAATATCAATAAGTTCAAACAGAAATTTTAGTGTTTTTTAATGACATTTAGGTGCAACAACCCTTTGCTTTGAGCATTTAAGTAACTGAGATTTTTCTTTTCACTCCAGTATATCGCAAATATTCCGGAAAGTATTAGTATCGAGCGCGAAGCGCGAGTGCAGTGATGAGAATGTATTCCTTAAAGGCGTAGAACTTTAAGACAAAAAAAGTTTTACATTTTAAGTGAAAACCCAATTTAGAATAGCGCTAAACAGGCCAAAGATTAAACTGGCTCATGTCGTAGGGAGAGTATTCAATTTCGATAACGAAGAGCATGTATTACATGGTCGAAGCGTGCAGCCTGACGGGAAGATTGATAATTATCGGAGTGCGAAGCACGACGTTCATTTCAAATACGGAGTGCGTAGCGCGACGATTACTAAAACTTCAGAGCGAGAAGCGCGATGTCAGATTTTTATAATGCTTTTTATCTTAACATATAAATTTTGAAAAAAATGTACATACAAATTAACGAATGTAATATTCAAAGTAGTTTATTAGATTTTTCAAAAATTCCCGCTAATTTAGGAACATACCTTTGTGTTTTTGTTAAACTTCAGAAATGGAGGTTATGTGCCCAGATTTGTTGTGAAATGTTATAATATTTAGTGCGTACAGAACCGGACGAATTTGTCAGTCCTCCCATTTTTTAAGGGGAGATTACAGTGATTTTTTTTTCAAAAAATCGAAATTTTTTTTTGTTTATTTTTGGTTAGTATAATTATCTAAAAAGACGGGGAAAATAATCTGAAGTAAAAAAAAACCTCGAAAATTTTTTTTTTTTATTAATTAACTAACTGTATTACGTTCATTTCTAAATTTACAGTTTTTCTGGTGCACCGCTTGAAAGGGCAGTTTTTAAATTATAAAAAATGTATATTGTTACATAAGAAGAGTAATATGTATATCACTATTCACATAAATTTTTCTTATTGTGCTTTACTATTTAAAAATATTGCCGAACTTCAAGTTAAATTTTTGATAATTTGGTCCTTTAAACTTTAAACGCGTTTTTCTCGAAACTGCATATTTTCAACTTGTTTACACTCTTATTTTTACACTATTCAACAAAATAACTTGAAATTTGGACAGCATGTTCCTTGAATGTGTAGTTTTCGTGTAAACTAGGATTTTTAAGATCCATTAATATTTAAAAAAGTTATTAACAATTTAAGTTGCAAAATTATGGTTGAAAAATTAAAAAGTCTATTATTGGGTTATTTTTCAAAAAATATTTTTTATCCTAGTTTACACGATAGCCAAAATGGTACAGATAAAGAAACTATTTAACTTTTTTATTTCACATTAACCGTTACAGAGAAAAAGTGTAAACAACTTTTAGAGAGAACCACTTTCGACAGCCATTTTCTAAGACTTTATTTAAAAAAAAAAAAAAAGTTTTTAATTACTTTAAGAGTTGTATTTTATTGTAAAAAAAATGTATGTAATAAAGATTTTTTGTACTATAAAAAAAAAATCTTTGAAGAAACCTTAAAATCACTGGAATCTCCTCTTAAGAATTAAAAATCTTCTTAAGGCGTATTTCCTAAAAGTGGATGAAATTCTGAGGAAAATAAAACCAGAGTGAAGTGATTTAGTCCATTTTTCATTGAAATATATTTAAAAAAGTGGAACCCAGTAAAAAAAATAATTCGGCACACACGAAAATAATTGGGTATGAACGAGACCTGTACTCGGTCTGGTGTATAGACCGAACTGTGATGTTTTCCCGTATTATTTTCTATTGTGTGGAATTTAATTCTGTTGCCGCGATTGAATTGAGGTTATATGAGCAGAGTTTATGATGTAATTTGAAAGCAGGGGTGTTTTGACGTGTAAAAATGGCGGTTATGAAAATAATTTTGATGGTTTGTGAAAATATTAAAAAGTAAAATGTGACAGGAACGACTGGATTTACCATGCGATCAAGTCAGATTCGTATGTTAAATGTGATTCGAATGGCTGGATTTACTATAAGAACCTAACTTGATCGCATGGTAAATCCAGTCGTTCCTGTCACATTTTACTTTTTAATATTTTAACAAACTATCAAAATTATTTTCATAACCGCCATTTTTACACGTCAAAACACCCCTGCTTTCAAATTACATCATAAACTCTGCTCATATAACCTCAATTCAATCGCGGCAACAGAATTGAATTCCACACAATAGGAAATAATACGGGAAAACATCACAGTTCGGTCTATACACCAGACCGAGTACAGGTCTCGTTCATACCCAATTATTTTCGTGTGTGCCGAATTCTTTTTTTTTTTACTGGGAATTTTTACTGTTTAACAAAAATTCAAATTTCTGGCGAAATAACAATGGTTTTTTAAAGTTCCTGTGCTTGTTTTCAAGATAATTTCCTAAGGAATAAAACTATTATATTAGCATTAAAGTGCAATTTTTATCTTAGATCCTATTGAATAATAGGAACAGAAATGTTTAATAAAAAATTTTTTTTATATAAGCGGAGCCGTTTTGCTCGGTTTCTTGGGGCGCTTTTGAGACCCTAAGCAGACCATTACGTCAGCCAGTAGTTTTGCCGGCCTACAGTGGTTCGAACTGAAAAATTACCTCGGAAATTACTGTTCAAAATCGTCCACAGTCGTCAATTTTTGACGGATTTAAACTTCTTTTTTTTTAAAACACTCAGAATAAAATTTTCTAGAAGATAGCTAAGCCTGATTTTAAATTTATGTTTTTATTTTAATATTATTAAATAAATAAATGAAAAACTTATAATTATAAATGTTTAAATTTCTAATCTCAATTGAAAAAAAAAATTCTTTTAACCATTTTTTAATGGCCATGAGTAAAGAATAATTATTAAAAAGGTGTTGAAAATTATTAATAAACAAAAATTATTATTATAAACAATAATTTAGAGTAATCAAGTATCGTTAAAAAATGATAAATTTTTTTCTAATATCAATTGCAAACTCTTTAATATATACTAATAAATTAAAAGTCAATATTAAGCATACTTAATAAATAATGTTATAAACAATTTAAAGAACTAATAATTTTGCTTCGCTTATGTTTTAATAATTATTTAAATATTGTTTTATTAATTTCTTCTGTGATACATAAGTTTTTCATTTTGTTTCTTTGAGGATGAATTAGGGAGTCAATTCAGATCTCAAGTGTAGAAATAAAAGGCCAGGTCACTCACAATCAGTTCTAATTAAACTCTTGTTTATTTAACAATACTCATAATAAACTTAACAAATAATGCAAAGTATCTAATTATTGAAACGAAATAATTCGTGGTCTACGTGTGCTATTAGCGACGGCTGACACGTAACTAACTGAGAACAGACGAATATTCAGAAAGAGAAAATATAAGAAAAGAGAGAAATACATAATAAAATAAATCTGATAAGACGCTTCAGGTCGACTCATCAAGCGAGCAATTAAGGTGTTAAGAAGATAATACATATAACTAAACATACCGCCCGCCTTGCGATGATCATAGCGCAAATTTTAAATCAATTCACAAATTATTTAGGAATATCAATTTTATGACGGAGAACAGGCTGTCAAAAGCTTGGATCGTTTTGAAAATTAATTAATTATCTATGTCTATAGGAAGTAGAGCTAGTTTTGCGATAGGTCGAGTGTATTCTGAGGTAGCTGTTTTTACTGAAACTACCCGGATTAAACCGTCAGATCCTGGATGACAGCGTGTTATCCGACCTAGGTTCCACTTAGTTGGTGGAAGGTTGTCGTTTCGAAGAAGTACAATTTGACCAACCTTAAGCGCAGCAGTTCTTTTCTGCCATTTGGTCCGGTGTTGACAGGACCGAACGTAGCTATCTGACACGGATCTGACACGGACGTAAGATTTCGGTTGACAAGGAAATGCCCCGGAGTTAGGGTGTCATGTCTTTCCACATCATCGTTAATCGGACCTATAGGTCTTGAATTCATACAAGCTTCAATTCGACACAACAAAGTTTTAATTTCCTCAAAAGTAGGAGTGTGGGAACCGAGTATCCGAATAAGATGATGCTTTATACTCCTGACACCCGCCTCCCACAGACCGCCAAAATGTGGCGCCGCAGGAGGTATAAATTGCCACGTAATCCCGTCATCAGCTAATCGAGCATGTATATCCGGATCTGAAGTTAATTGACGAAAAGCTCGACGCAGTTCCTTGTCAGCACTCTGAAAGTTGGTTCCTCTATCACTGTGCATTCTGAGAGGCTTGTTTCGGCGGGAACAAAATCGATAAAGTGCTGCAAGGAATGCAGAGGTAGAGTACTCGGAAACAACTTCCAGGTGTACGGCCTTTGTCGCCAGGCAAATAAACAACGCAATCCACGCTGGTCGAGAGCGAACACCGCGACCGCCCGCCATGCGAACACTGATTGGTCCAGCGTAATCAACCCCGCACTCCGTAAACGGAAACCCTGGATTTTCAATGCGAGTTGAAGGAAGAGGACCCATAAGCTGAACCGGAATCTCAGCTCGAATACGAGCACAGATTATACAGTGGAATATGGCAGATTTGATCAGCTTACGAGCTTGCAAAATCCAATAGGATTCTCTAAGGGTACTCAATGTAAGAGTGATTCCACCATGTAAGCAACGTTTATGTGCATCTAAAATAATGAGAAGGGATACAGAATCGTTTTTTAAAATATAAGGAAATTTTGCCATTGGATCTAAACGACTCAAGGACAATCTTCCATCTACACGTAAGAGACAATCAGAATCTAGAATTGGATTGAGTCGTCGGAGTGGACTGGCACGTTTAAACTCTTGGTTCTCCTTTAGAGATTTAAAACCATTCGAATCTGGTTCATTTTCGTTGAGAATCTTGATCTCATCTGGGAAATGATGGGACTGAAGGAGAGAAATCCACCGAATAGAGGCACATCTCAACTCCTGAGCATCCGGAGTCAAGGACGTAAATTGTTGTTTTGGTTTCTTTAAACAGGACAGCCATCGAAAAATGAGGGCGGTAACTCTAATTAAACGTGCCCAGGACGAGAAACGTCTTGCAAGTTCCATGTAATTCTCAGAATCAACGGTTGTGTTTAATACGCATATACGCGAAG
Organism: Ganaspis brasiliensis; assembly: GCA_037103525.1. NCBI lineage: Eukaryota > Metazoa > Arthropoda > Insecta > Hymenoptera > Figitidae > Ganaspis > Ganaspis brasiliensis. Next base: position 2,161,352 of record JAZKLR010000018.1, read on the forward strand.
TCTTTCTTTCAGTGGAAGCAGCGTCTGGCTCAGAGGGTTCATCGGACGGCCACTCACTTTCTCCTAGCGATAGCCAAGGCGGACCTTGCCACCACAAAGAATTTGTAATCATAGCTTCAGGTTGAATACCGCGAGAGGCTAAGTCGGCAGGGTTTTCGGAGCCGGGAACATGACGCCAGGTAATTTTAGGAATTAGAGTATGGACTTCTGAGACTCTATTGGCTACGAAGGTTTTCCAATAAGACGAGGGTGACTTCAACCATGTTCTAACAATTGAAGAATCAGAGAACTATAGAATTTAGTCCAGAAAGAGGATAAATCGTCAGGTAGAGTATCATCCCAATCGAGTTGACGTCGCCATAGAGACTGCATAAAGATTTTTGCAAGAATAACAACGGGTGAAATCCACCCGAGTGGATCAAATAACTTAGAAATAATTGAAAGAACTACTCGTTTAGTAAGGACCTGAGTCTCCTCTGAGTTTACCGAAAAGCGGTAAGTATCGGATGCTGGGTTCCAAGAAATACCCAAGATCTTCAAGCTCTCATCCGATTGCAATGACTTATCACATGCAAGTCCATGATTTCTTGGATCAAGGTCTTCCAAGAGTTCGGGGGAGTTACTTGCCCATTTCCTAAGTTCAAGGCCACCACGTCTAAGAAGAGCGATTAGTTGATCACGCATTTGCTTAATCAACTTGATACTGTGCGAACCAAAAAGGCAATCATCAACATAGATCTGATCACGAACAATCAAGGAGGCCAAAGGAAAGTCATGACCTTCATCTAGAGCGAGCTGTTGTAGCACTCTCATCGCTAAGAAGGGAGCGCTGGCTGTGCCGTATGTTACTGTTAGCAACTGATAGTCTTGAACTCTCTCTGCAGAATCAGTCCGCCAAAGAATTCTCTGATAATCGATATCTCGCTCATCAATGAGGATCTGTCTGAACATTTTCTCAATGTCAGCGCAATATACGTACCGATGAACACGCCAGCGAGTCAATAGCATGGGAAGATCTATTTGAAGCTTTTGACCGATCATCTGATGATCATTTAATGATTTTTGATTAGACGATGGACTCGAGGCATTAAATACGACTCTAGTTTTAGTGGTAGTGCTACTAGCATTCACTACCGGATGATGTGGTAGATAAGTTGATTGAGTTGAAGTATCATTGAGTGGATCGACTAGTCTCATATGACCTAAAGTTTGGTACTCACGAAGAAAGGAGTGATAGGATTCTCTCTCATCAGGACGTCGAGCGAGCCTCTTCTCGATCGAGAGTAGAACCTTTTGTGCTCGAATGCGTGTATCGCCAGTGTCAAGAGGTGGAGGAGTCTTGAAGGGTATCCGGACGACATACCTTCCTTCAGAGGTGCGGGAGTGCGATTCGCAGAAATGCGTTTCACACTCCTTTTCCTCTGCTGAGAGGGGTCGGAGGGAACATCCCTCCTCCACTTCCCAAAATCGACGCAAAGTTTTATCAAGTTCTTTATACAGTTGAATGTGGTGAACTTGAAATGAGGTCTCGAAGGAAGAGGATGGCTCTGCATGACCTGAGATTATCCAACCGAATATGGTTTTCTGAGCTACCGGCTCCCCAGGTTTTCCTTTACAGATTCCGTCAAGGAGTGCATAGGGATAAAGATCAACACCAAGGATCGCATGGATCGGAGTGTCATCCGTTGGTCGCTCATCAGCCAAGGTCAAACCGCGAAGATGATCCCAGTTAGAAAGCGGAAGACTGAATTTAGGTACATAAGACGTCAAAGAATCTAGAATTAAAGCCTCAGTGAAAAGAACGGTGTCATTACCACGTGTTGCCCGCACACTGATCGGCACAATCCGACTGTTACACTTAAATGATTGATTTCCAAGAACACCAACTTCCGCCGATACTGGGTACGTCTTCGAGTTCAACGCGTTTGCCAGTTTTTTTGAAATAAACGTATGAGTTGAGCCTTGATCTAATAGCGCTCTAATAATGACAGCTCGCTGAGAGGAAGAGGAAACAACTACCCAAGCTGTAGTAAGAATTCGAGGTGACGATTGAGAATTACTCGAAAGATGTGAGCTAGCTACAAGGCTATCGTTCACTGTTTCAGAATTTGAAGATTCTTGAATCACGGAAGGCTTGGTAGGCGTGGCTTTCTCCCCCTCTTCAGGAGTTTCGCTCTTTGAATGAAAATGTATTAGAGTATGATGACGTTTCTTACAGAGTGAGCAGCTCATTTTGCTTCCACATGCTTTACCGCGATGAAAAGCTGTGAGACAGTTTTGACACAATTTGTTCCTTTTGATAAAGTCTAATTTTTCTTTTATAGGTTTTGAGATAAAGGTTTTACATCTGTAAATAGCGTGAGGTTCAGAGCATACAAGGCACCGAGGTGGAGAGGCTTCTGAATAATGGGATTGCACATTAGCAGATTTCGCTACGAGTGGCGTGGGAGCTTTCTCTGAAGAAACCGAAGCGGCTTCCAGAGCGCGAATTCGTTTATTTAAAAATGTTGTAAGATCTAAAAATAGTGGAAAGTCTTTAGAATCATCTAGATTTAACTCCCACGCCTCTCGCGTTGCCTTATCAAATTTTTTAGTAATAAGAAAAATCAAAATATCGTCCCATTCATCAGTAGGGCGTCCTAGTGCTGTCATCGCTTCTATTGATTCAGTTGCAGAATCAATTAATTTACGCAAGCTTAACGCGGAAGGATTAGAAATGGCTTTTATTGCAAATAAATTTGTTAAATGTGTATTTAATATACATCGCTTGTTTGAATACCGCTCTTCTAGTTTTTTTCAAGAAGTTTGAAAGCTTGCGGCAGTAACAGGTATATTAGAAATTAGTTTAGCAGCCTCTCCATCAAGGCAAGATTTTAAATAGTGAAATTTTTGTAAATTATCGAAACTACTGTCATTTAAAACTAATGATTCAAAATAGTCACTGAAGGTGACCCAATCCTTGTATGCGCCTGAAAAGCTAGGTAAAGAAATAGGAGGTAACCTGACTTTCGAGCGTGCAGCATCCCCTGTAGAACTGGATTGTTGATTGACAGGATTCGAAGAATGATGCGCAGGGCCAGGTGGACCAAACAGAACAGCCTTGCTCTCCCCAACTATATCCAAGTAGATGTTTTCTATCGTAGCGAATTGGTTATCCTTGAAGTAGGATAGTGTTTTTCTGTCCCCCACAGTTGACATTTGTTTAAGAGAAATCTGAAGCTCTCCACATCTCGGCCAAAGGGATTGAATATAATCCAGTCGGGAACCAAGTTTGGCAAGAGACACAGAACTAGTGTCCTTTATTAAGTTTTGCATGACGGCGAAAGCGCGACGCAAACTGTCAAAAATTTCCTCTTGCTCCATGAGGAGGTCTTCAAGCGAGCCTTCATGTGATGACATCTTTGAATCGACTATGGTAATTGTGTCTAAATTGCTGAGAATAGAGTCAGAAGAATCTGAATCTGAGCTAAGATTATCAGAAGTCTCAGTCTTAATAGACATGAAAGTCTTAGACAATTAAGTAGAATGTAGCCTGAGAACTGAGGCACATAAATAATTACCAATGACGAATGTGCTCAGTAATGTCAATTTCGCATGGAGAAAGATGTTGCATAATTTATTTCCAAGTATCGACGAAGAAACACGAAGAAATTCGGGTTCTATCGAGATAAAGTGCTTTGAAATAATACTTTAATAAATTGTCAATTTTTCTGTGAGATACACTGAATTAGAAATACTGGCTTCACTGGAATGTTTGATATGATAGTACAACCTTGGAATCACCTTGATAGAGAAATAATTGATTGTCACAGTCACGTAATCCAAGAAATATGCTTGCACTTCACGAAAACCAGTATTATTTAATAAACTTCAGTACACTTTAAAATGTTAAATAATTATGAGTTTGAACTGAATAAAATGATCCTGGCAGGATCGCCAAGTGTTTCTTTGAGGATGAATTAGGGAGTCAATTCAGATCTCAAGTGTAGAAATAAAAGGCCAGGTCACTCACAATCAGTTCTAATTAAACTCTTGTTTATTTAACAATACTCATAATAAACTTAACAAATAATGCAAAGTATCTAATTATTGAAACGAAATAATTCGTGGTCTACGTGTGCTATTAGCGACGGCTGACACGTAACTAACTGAGAACAGACGAATATTCAGAAAGAGAAAATATAAGAAAAGAGAGAAATACATAATAAAATAAATCTGATAAGACGCTTCAGGTCGACTCATCAAGCGAGCAATTAAGGTGTTAAGAAGATAATAGGGGAGAGTGGCCATCAATGTACCAGTTTTTTGAATGAACCATTTCAATTTTCTCAGAAACAATTAAATAAAAATTCTCCTAATTTTAAATATAAATGAAGTTTGCATAAACACACTACGTCCATAAATTTGAGACATGTGGATTTATTCTTTATAGAGAAAACTGAAAAAAACTGTTTTTGATGCTCTGAAGAAAAAATTTACCTAAAATACAAACACGTTTTTTAATTGAAATAAGGCAATTTAAAAATAAATGGACTTACGATTTATTTTGTATCGGGCCTGAACTACAATATTCTAATGAGAAAAAGATTTTGAAATATTGCATTAAGTTATAAAAACCATTTTTGTTGCAAATGTCATGTTGATTCAATGTACCAGGGAACAATGAACCACCTGGAATTTCAGTGTATTTTCGATTTCCAGAGTGGTATGCCTGATTATAAAACTAGGCATGCGTACAGCATGTGACAGCGATTGTTATCAGTACTCTTCTCAACATAGCAAAACTAAAATGCCATTTTAGCTAGTTAACTTAAATTTGAGGTATATTTATGTTATACATTATAAATTAAAAAGTGTTAAGTAATAATTTTTTATAGTATTTGATAGAAAATAAGTTGTTTTACAAAATGAAAATGCAATATTATTATTGTTGAATATTTTTAGTGTTTTTATAGAGGTGGTTCATTGTGTACCCAGGTTGTTGAAAATGAAAATATCTTGTTAGTTTAGAAAAATCCTAAATTTTATTATTTAATCAAAATAAATCGGGTATAATATGTGTGCATTACCTAGAGAAGTGTTGTAGTTTTATATTGATGCAAAGAAGTGATTGAAATTAGTGAAATAGAATAAATAATATGACCTTGAAAAAACCCCGGTACGTCGATGGCCACTCTCCCCTACATATAACTAAACACATTTATTTATTTAAATAATATGAAAATGAAAATAAAAATTTTAAATCGGGCTTAGCTATCTTCTAGAAAATTTTATTCTGAGTGTTTTAAAAAAAAGTTTAAATCTGTCAAAAATTGACGGCTGTGGACGATTTTGAACAGCAATTTCTCAATTCGAACCACTGTGCGGCCACGGCCGTAGAGGATACTTTGTCGTCCGCGCGCATGCTGACGTATGGTCTGCTTGAGGTAATATTACAAAATTATTTTACATTAAATATAATATTTACGAAAATTTAGGCACACACGAGTTTCGAACCTATCTAAGTGAACGAAGGTGTACGGCTTGCAGATCTCAGCCATCCAGCTCTTGGAATAAAGTTCAGAAAATGTTCTTCACATTTTACTAAAGAGATTTTAAGGTAATACATCAAGAATACTTTTTGAAATAAATTCCAAGAGCTGGATGTCATAGAGGTTTAAGGCGTACACTTAAGTTCACTTATCTTGGATAGGTTCGAATCTCGTGTGAGCCTAACATTTTTTAAATAGTTTACTTAATGTAAAATAATTTTGTTATATTACCTCAATATCATCGTAATATTACCTCAATATCACCTTGAGGTTTGCTTGGGAAAAATGGACAAATCGTGGACAAACGAATGCAATGCCATAAATTTATGATAAATAAACTTTAAAAATTTTAATTTGCGGGAAACAACTTCATACACCTCTCAAAATAACAGTGAAAAAAATTTATTTCGCTTATAATTTTTTTGCTATTTAGTATAATCAAATTTTTTTTATCTGTTTGGAGATCTTGTCAATTTTAAAATGCCGTTTAAATTTTCTAAAATGCTTTGAAATTAACATAATTATATATGATGTCCCAAAAATAAATAAGGTCTATTTTCTCAAGAACTCCACCTTTCTTTTCTTCAAAATTTGACCATAAATTTTTAACAATGTCAGCAAATATACCTATAAGATTCAAAGATTCTAAATTATATAGGCAGCCAGGAGAATTCGACATTCTTTAGTCATTTTCTCTCTTACCAGGTACCATTTTTGGCTTTGAGTACTCTGTAAAAAAAATTCTGTAGCGAGATTTAGGATTCCATATTGAGATTTTAAAGCCGGAACATGAAATCAGCATTATTCCAGATTCCAACCTTTTTCGTAATATGGAATCCTATCCGCAATATGAATTAATTTCGTAGCAAGTTAAATAAAAAAAATACCTTTTTTTTATTAAATTAATTTGTAAAGTGAAAACATTTTGTGGGAAAATCAACTTTATTTAAGAAAAGTGTCACTTCACATAACCTAGCAATTATGCTACCCTACTGTAAAAACGTGCGTGTGATCGTAAGAAGGTAGGTATGTACTTACATGTGTACGCATATAAGATCTCAGGTAACACAGACGAGATCTCGTATAAGATCTTATGTGAGAACGTAGGTACGAACGCATGTAAGTTCTTATATTAAGTTTCGTCATGCGCCACGTATAACGTTACTCAATATGAAATTGAAACAGCGTTCTTATATGAGTTCTCATCTGCGTACGTATGTACGAAGATATGTGCGAACACACGTACGAACTCATGTGCGAACACACCTAAGTATTAAATTAAATATGTTAAATTATATATATTATTAAAAAAAAATTCTCGCCAACGGGATTCGAGCCCATCTAACCTGAGCCTAAATACGTCTTAAACCCCTCGGCCACCGTAGTTATAGAAACAGCTTTACAAAATCTTAGTCATGTTTAATACATAAATTTCTCCGGAAAGACATGACTAAGATTTTGTAAAACTGTTTTTATAACTACGGTGGCCGAGGGGTTTAAGGCGTACTTAGGCTCAGGTTAGATGGGCTCGAATGCCGTTGGCGAGAATTTTTTTTTAATAATATATTTAATTTAAAATATTTAATTTAATCCTTAGGTGTGTTCGCACATGAGTTCGTAAGTGTGTTCGCACCTGTGTTCTAACATACGTACGCAGATGAGAACTCATATAAGAACGCTGTTTCAATTTCATATTGAGTAACGTTATACGCGGCGCATGTCGGAACTTAATATAAGAACTTACATACGTTCGTACCTACTTTCTCACATAAGATCTTATACGAGATCTCGTCTGTGTCACCTGAGATCTTATATGCGTACACATGTAAGTACATACCTACCTTCTTACGACAGATCACACGCACGTTTTTACAGTAGGGTAATAAGACTGTTACGTTTAAGATACGAAAACACCTTAAAATTATTACCTAAGTTCCTCCTTTTAAATCAATTTCTATAAAGAACTTGATTTAAAAGGAGGACAAGTCAATGAGTTAACTAAGAATTAAGTACCCTTATGGAAAAGTGTGACATGAAAATAATGACATGGATGCGTGTCATTACTTTCGTGTCATTGCGTGTCATCATTTCGCGACCACACGAAAAAAATGACACGGGAGAAAATGACACGGCAAAGTTATGAAGTTATGAAGTAATGACACGCATCTGTGTCATTATTTTCATGACACACTTTTCCATAAGGGTAAAATTATTTATTTGTATGTCAAGAGGTTTAGGAAATTATACAATTTCGTTATGAGATTTGAACCTTACTTTAAAAAGGAAATAGTCCTGAATAATATCCTGAAGAGGCTTGTGTTTGTTATCTTGTACGAAGATCCAGGTAGACAATTTGGCTGGAAACCGGGTAGGTATTATCCTTGGCGTTGATATTTGATTAGGTTGGTTGTTGACTCAAGGATTATCTCTAGAACGTTGCGTTTTTAAGAATGCGTATAAATACACAAGTGATTGTAGTCCACAGGTGGTTTTGAAAAAAGATTGTTCACACACAAACTGGTACAAGTTACGGGGTTTAACTTGTCTCGAATAAAAAATCGTTTGATTATAATCAAAATTTAATCTCTCACTGTTGTTTACTAATTCATGAATCAATTAACTTATTGATTGGTTGATGATTGACTTGATTATAAAATGTCCACTTTATTTGTTAAACACCGATGATTTGAGTTTAGAATGAGCGAGTGAATTTACGATCGATTAGTTGATGTAGAGTATTACTACCGAGTATTGGTATGAAGTCTTGGACTGAATTTCGGGTAAAGTCTCACTGGTGAAAAATCTCGGTATATATATTCTCTATGGTTTGGTAGATAGAAACCTGTGCAAAGTAGGTCTGGTGGTACTTCCTGCTGAAGCTTACCGTCACTGGGGTTTCATATTTGTAAGAACTGCTCTTCCTGTTAATTTGGCTTTTCGTTCACTACCATCCGCATTTCCTTTTAAAGATAGGTTTAATGAATCTTCTTATTTCCTTCTTCGTTTTGTGTTGATTTGGCCACTACTTCCTCTTGGTCATACTCATTATCAATGTACTTCCTCTTAAAAGCAGGTTCAATGAATATATGTGCTATTTATTATCTCACTATCTTACATAGAATAGAAATTGTTCTAATAATGTAATTGCCATCAAATAACATATTATAATGGTTATTTATTTAGTTATGGATATAACAAGACCTAAAACTTTTGTATAAAACATTTTTCGCTATTTTTAATATTTAAAGAAGTAAATGTAAAAAACTTAAATTTTCATGGGTTTTTAAGGTTTTCACAATGATAATAAAATTTGCGGGAATTTTCACTATGATTTTCGTAATCAGCGCATCTAAATACGTAAGTATATCAAGTTTTATTAAAATCGGAGGTACGCTCTAATCCGAAGTATATCCAATGTTTATTTCTGATTTTTAATCCTTTCCAAATGTTTAAAAGATTTACGACCTCTCTCGTCCCTTTTTCGACTTCTAAAATGTAACAAATGTACTGGCAAAAGAATTTATTTTCTTATAAATAACATTTTTTTAATTTTTAAGTTAGAATTTTGGTTTTTTTAAAATTTAGAATCTGTAAATTCTAACAATTACGGGTATGTAAAAATTTTAGTAAAAGCCTTACAAATAAAAGAATAGTCGCGTAACTAGTAAACAGTAGAATATATTAAAAAACTGATACCATTTTTTAATTCTATTTCAGAAGAATATATCTTATTCATATAAACAAATAAACATATAAATAGCTAAATTATTGATATTTTGTTGATGATGCCAGACGATTATTTTAAGCCATAAAAGAAAAAAATCGCTTCAGGGAATTTCAAATAAACTCAATTATTCGATTTTTTTGCTAGGTTATTCAATCAATTTCTTCCACGATAGCACTTACAAAGTTCAATTTCATATAGAATCTTCCCGGTAAAAAGCCTTGCATTAGTGAGTATTAAAGTTTCTACACTTTAATGCCCAATTTAATTCATTTTAATTTTAGTAAATCCCTGATTGTGCAAAATATTTTTAATGCCTAAAATTAAGGGGTCAGTATGGGTTTATTGTACAAATTTTCAAGGATTTATTTTTTATATTAAAATATATTTTTATAACCCAGTCTTTTTATACATAAAAATTGACATTTAAAAGTGACAAAAAATATTTTTCATTTTTATTTTGATTGTTTATTTCTGCAAAATAGCTGCTTGAAGTTAGCCTTAAATTTTACTGGCCGACACGATATCTGGAGTTTGTATTGTCTAAAATCAAAAAATCAAATATTTTCTTAAAATTTGGATCTGTAGTTATCGCATGAACTAGGATCTTTTAATTCCGATGAAAGGAAACAAAATGGCGGAAGTTTAAATTTTTTACCTTTTTTTTACAACTTAATTTGTTTAAAAAAAGGGTTAAATATCAATGGATATTTATTATCCTAGTTCATGCCAAAGCGGCATGTGCATAGAAGAACCCCTGAAAATTTGAGCTTAATCGGTTCATTAGTTTTTCTTAAATCGTGTCGGCCAGGTCAAAAAACGTTGTTTTGAGAAAAAGGCGTTAAACATTCGCGCAACCAAGGGCTGCTCGCGCTGGTCACGCAATATAAATATTCAATTGTACTTTTAATTTTTAAGGTAAAAATGACTTAAATACATCAATACTTTTCTCTACCATTGCTGTATATTATCAAATAATAAATTTTACTGATAATGCTATATAATGACATTTGTTTAAACAATTTTTTACTGCTATGCTATGCGCCTTATGCTTCTGCAGTATCGCGTTTTTTAGCATGTTTTTGAACTCTACTACCTATATATTAGTTTTTATCTTATTTCTATAGGTATATAGTATACGAAATTGATGTTCATGAAAAATACATTTTTTTTTAAAAAATAAATCCATACTGACCCCTTAAGATTAGTTTGTTGTACATTTAATGCATTCTTATTCCAAATGAAAAGACGCCATTTTGCAGAAATATATTTCATTGATTTTTAATGCGTTTTTTAGGAAATGAATGTAACTCATTTCATTACTTTTAAACAACTGTATGAATATGGAAATTTTAATACAATTTATTTCCAATATTGATAATTAAAAAAATTAATTTTAATACGATTGAATTTTGAACGCCCTATGCGAAATTTTAATGCACTTTAATAATGCTATTTTGAATTAAAACCTGCGATCGAACCTGATGTGAACAGAAATGCTTTTACCTGATATCAATTTGATGTTTCTCGATCGTAAAAGACAATATTAAAATAGCAACTGTTGATTAATTAGAAATAATAGAGCCGCACAAATAGGGTAACTGAATTATTTTTCTATAAAAAGAGGTAAATATTATTTCTTAAACATTAGTTTTGAAACTTGGAAAAATAATTTTAAAACATTTAGCGTTTTTTTATAGCAGAAAAAAATAGTTTGTACGTCACTTTCATTTCTAATTATTCAACATTTGCTAATTAATCTTGTCTTTGATAAATGAAACGTCTATACGGAAATCAGGCAATAGCATTTGTGTCAACAAGCTACTTGATCAAACTTAATGTGAATTTTATAATTTTTTATTTTAATTATATTTAGCACAATCAAGAAATTATTAATTAATGTTAATATTTATTGAATTTGGCAATAATCTTAGAATCTTAATTAGTTAATTGTGTGTTACCAGACATAAATCCAAAGACCCACTACGAGCCGTCACTTGTAGACAACGTATTTGTTACTGTCTGTAAGCGCATCAATAGCCGTTTGGATAGAGCTCAGGACTGAAGAGCGAAGGTTCACAAGTTCAATTCTCCTAGACTCAGTTTTTTGTTTGTTTGTTTGTTTGAGTAAATGATTAAAACGCATTAAACTGAAACTGATTTAATTAGTTTTCTTTGAATTAAAAAGTTTGGCACAATCAGGAATTTAAATGTATTAAATATTTTAATACTTTTTAATGAAAGTCTTTTTACCGGGTTTATATTTACGCCAAAAAAGTGTTCTATAGTAGAAGATAAAAAGAATCTTTTTATCTTCTATAGTTTTAAAAATATCTGTATTTGAACTCCATTTTTAGCAAAGAATGTCATTGATAACTGCTTTCACTCAAGGTTTTTCACCAATAGTTTGATATAATAATCGCGTGACTGATTTTGAGATTTGAATTGGTGTACTAATGTTTTTTTCTAAATACACCAAAACTTTAATTGTTAAAAAAATTAGTACCAATTCTTATAGTAAAAACATGATAACTCTGCATATACAAGAATTAAATAAATTCTGTCACTATCAAATTGTTAAGAATTCAGTCAGTTTAAGAGTATGTTATTTCATCTTTTACTTACGATTTATAGAATCAAAATATTGGTAAAAAACCTTAAGTGAAAGCAGTTTTCAATTGTCTTATTCAAAATTTAATGTACTTTTTTTTATCTTTAAACCGTTTTTTACCAGTGTTTTCTACCATAGAACTGTTTTTTGGCGTAAATAGAAAGATTCCATATAAAATTAAACTTTGTAAGTGCTATCGTGGAAGAAATCTATTCAATAACCTAGCAAAAAAATCGAAAAATTGAGTTTATTTTTAATTCCTTCTGGCGTTTTTTTTCTTTTATGGCTTAAAATAGTCGTCAGGCATCACCAAAAGAAAATTAAAAAAATGGGAGATGGAAATCTTTTGGGTTGATTTTAGTCCAAGCTCACCATGAGGAATGAGGAAATAATGTAGAAGGGAGGGCTTTAACCTGTAGACTGCCGGGTTTTAATGGAATTAACTCGCCTTTAAAAATTCAAAAATGATGTGCTTCTAGCTTAAATATATCATATAGAAAGTTCCAGTCACACTTAGAGCCTAAATATAAGCTTTCCGGCGGCTAGCTGAATGGAAATAATTCAACATCAATTTTACCCCTTAAAGTTAAACGAATTTGCTTGTAATTGATTACTTGGGGGGTTTTGGGGTCGCTGATCACGAATCTGAGGTCAAAATTTAAAGATTCAAAATGGCAGATCCAATATGTTGGACGGATTTTTAAAAGTCAAACGAATTAGCTTGAAACTTGTCACTCGGGGGGTTTTGGGGTCGCTGATCACGAATCTGGGGTAAAATTAAGAAATTCAAAATGGCGGATCCAATATGGCGGACGAATTTTTAAAAGTCAAACGAATTAGCTTAAAACTTGTTACTCGGGGGTTTTTGGGGTCGCTGATCACGAATCTTGGGAAAAATATCCAAACACGAAACTTGAAGTCTACAAAAATATTATAATCAAATTTTAATATGATGACACATACTCAGTCATATGTCCCCCAGTTTTTCCAATTAAGAAAAATAATTAACAAACCTTACAAACCACCCCTAAGTAAAAAAGCAAAAAAAATATCCACACTGGAAACTCAAAGTCTACAAAACAATTATAATCCAACTTTAATACGTTGGAACATACTTAGGAATATGTCCTTAATTTTTCTTAATAGGCAAAAATCATTATCAACCCCAAGATACCACCCCTATGGAAAAATATCCAAACAGGAAACTCAAAATTTACAAAAAAAATTATAATCCAACTCTAATAGGATAGAACATACTTAAGAATACGTCCTAAATTTTTCTTAATAGACAAAAATCATTATCAACCCCAAGATACCACTCCTAAGGAAAATAGCAGAAAAATATCCAAACAGAAAATTTAAATTCTACAAAAAAATTATAATCCAACTCTTGAATGATGGAACATACTCAGGAAAATGTCCCCTTATTATCCCAATTGAGAAAAATAATTATCATCCCCTAGAAACAACTCCTAAAGAATATAGCAGAAAAATATCCTAACAGCAATCTCAAAGTCTACAAAAATATTATAATCAAACTCTAAAATGATGGAACATACTTAGGGATATGTCCTCTAATTTTCCCAATTAACAAAAAGATTTATTAAACACAAGAAAACATCATTCTGATAGTTTTTTCAGTATTTTCTTGAGTGACAGTTTTTTGGGGTTACTAATTCCATTTGTCAATTGGGAATAACAGTGGACATATTCGTAAGTATGTTCCATCATTTAAAAGTTAGATTAAATTTTTTTTGTAGATTTTGAGTTTTCTGTTTGGATATATTTCTGTTATTTTCATTAGGGGTGGGTCCTTGGGGTTGATAATACTTTCTGTCAATGGAAAAACTAGAGAATCATAAATCTAAGTTCCATTATATTAGAGTTTTATCATAATTTTTTTGTAGATTTAGAGTATACTGTTTAGATATTTTTTTTCTCTTTTTCTTAAGGGTGGTTTCTAGGTGTTGATAAATATGTTTATCAATTGATATAATTAGGGGATATATTCCTAAGTATGTTCTATCGTATTAGAGTTAGATTATAATTTTCTTTAGAATATGAGTTTTCTGTTTGGATATTTGTCTGCTATTTTCCTTAGGGGTGGTTTCTTACGGTTAATAATTGTTTTTGTGAGTTGAGATAATTAAGGTACATATTCCTGAGCATGTTCCATCATATTACAGTTAGATTATATTTATTTTGTAGAATTTAAATTTTCTGTTTGGATATTTTTCTGCTATTTTCCTTAGGGGTGGTTTCTAGGGGTTGGTAATTCTTTTTGTCAAATGGAAAAACTAGGTGACAGATGCCTAAGTATGTTTAATCATATTAGAGTTTGATTTTAATATTTTTCTAGAATTTGTTTGGTTATATATCTGCTATTTTTTTAGGGGTGGTTTCTTATGGTTGATAATTATTCTTGTCAATTGAGATAATTAGGAGTACATATTTCTGAATATGTTCAGTCGTACTAAAGTTGGAGTATAATTTTTTGGTAGAATTACAATTTATTTTTTTATATTTTTCTGCTATATTTCTTAGGGGTGGTTTCTTGGGGTTGATATTTATTTTTCTCAATTTAGATAATTAGAGTACATATTCCTGAGTATGTTCCATCGTATTAAAGATAGATTATAATTTTTTTGTAGAATTTAAATTTTCTGTTTGGATATTCATCTGCTATTTTCCTTAGGGGTGGTTTCTTGTGTATTATAATTAGTTTTGCCAATTTGGAAAAATGGGAGACATATCTCTGAGTATGTTGCATCATTTTAGAGTTTTATTATAATTTTTTTGAAGATTTTGAGTTTCCTGTTTGGATATTTTTCTGTTATTTTCCGTAGGGGTTGTTTCTAGGGGTTGATAATTATTTTTGCCAATCGGGATAATTAGGGGACTTCTTCGTAAGTATGTTTCGTCGTATTAGTGTTAGATTATAATTAGTTTGTAGAATTTAAATTTCCTGTTTGGATATTTTTCTGCTATTTTCATTAGGGGTGGTTCCTTGGGGTTTATAATTATTTTTGTCAATTAGGAAAAATGGGGGACATATCTCTGAGTATTTTGCATCATTTTAGAGTTTTATTATAATTTTTTGAAGATTTTGAGTTTCCTGTTTGGATATTTTTCTGTTATTTTCCGTAGGGGTGGTTTCTAGGGATTAATAATTATTTTTGTCAATTGGGATAATTAGGGGACTTATTCCTAAGTATGTTTCATCGTATTAGAGTTAGATTATAATTTTTGTTGAATTTATATTTTCTAATTGGATATTTTGCTGGTATTTTCCTCAGGGGTGGGTTCTTGTGGTTGATATATATTTCTGTCAATTGAGAAAATTAGGGTACATATGCCTGAGTATGCAGGGCTAACGAGAGGGGGAGTAGAGGGTATTATTTACCCCGGGCGCGGGCCCGGGCAACGGAGGGGAGCCTGGGTATCGAAAGCAGGAAAAAATTGTTTTCTTCTTATTCTTATAAACAACAAGTTTGGAAAAGCCCAGGCTGGCCCTAATGCAACAAGGTTTCTGGCGGAGTACTAGTGGGGCGAATTTAAGTATTGTTTGTACAACCGGGGTAATGTCAGATTCTGGTTTGGACATTTTTAATTTACGAGCCAAAGCAATAAATGATAAGACTCCTTATAGAATTGAACAGATTATCTAAATCTTTTCTCAATCCAAATTAGTGAAAAGCCTGTCACTAATTCAATTTATTAAAAATTTCTGAAAATTTAATCAAATGTCTAACAATTATTAATTAAATAATGGGTCAGTTAATCGAAAATCGTCTAGAGCCGGTTGCTCGTTGATTTTAAAGAACCTGAAATTAATATATAACATTCTAGTATATAATTTAATTATCATTTAAGGTTAAAGATCGCTGAAAATGTCTTAGTTCTTTTTAAGTAGCTTTTTAAAAGAGTCGATATATTTCATAGAATGAATAACCCATTTTACAACGATGCAGTAAAAGTTGTATAATGCAAAATAAATGTAACATGTATTTTTTATATTACATGTTCACATAATCCTATACGGGCGATTCTTACGTAACTGGGCTACTTGGCGGCATTGAAAAAATACACCTAAATTAAAAATATATTCTGAAGTTTATTAGTAAATTTTAAAGGTATATATGAGAGTAACTGAAAACCAAATATACTTAAATATAATATTATAACTTCTATTATATTGCACTATAACTGCTGAAATTTCAGCTCCGTGGCTTGTCCCTTTTGCAAAATGTTAACTTTAATTTAATAATTTTCAGTGAAAATATCATTATTATAACTCTGCCTTTTTTAAGCATAAAGTGTCTATATTTATAAACAATTTAGGTTTATATTGCACTTCATAATACCTTTTTCATACTTAGAATCTGTAAAAATATTTTGTCTCTCAATTTTTCCAATTTTTGAACAAATCTGTAGCCTTATAATTAAGGTGTCATGTGTATAGTTATTACGCCTTCTAATAAGTTAAATCTCAGTTTTGATCCATTAGCACTAAATCACATGTGAAAAAAGTTTTAAAAAAGAAAAATTTTTACTTAAAAAAAAATTATTTTTGTGAAAATCGCATGTGTACAAAAAAAGCGTTCAGTTCCATGTCATTACTATTAAATATTACTGTAACAACTATTTGATAGTATTGTTACCATTTTCTTTAAGTTTTCATGTGAAACAAGCGATCTGCAGAAGGAATAGATTTATTTTGCACTATTGTAGAAGTGAGGTTAGAATAAATGTCAAATTTCAGCTCCATGGTATCACGTAAAATTTCAGCTCCATGGCCTATATGAAGTGTTAAGTGTGCTTCATGCAGAGAAACTTTTTTATATGTGATGGTTATTTTAAAATATTATTCTATAAAGTAGTTTAGCAATGCCAGATTACACTGCTCAATCTCGATTTCAAATTATCCAAAAAATAAAACGAAATATTCATTATTAAATATTGTATTTGCTGTTCTTTTATAAAATTCTATACATGTTAACTAATATCTAAAATACTATTAGAATATTAAATAATTTAAGAATTTATTATTTATTTTCGTTTTAGTAAAATATCAAGAAAAAATTTTTATTTTGTACAATATATTTGCAATAAAAGGATGCGATTCAGCTTCACATGGCAGCCAATTTTCAAAAATTTGCTATTGTTTTCGTATAAATATAGTTGCAGTAAAATCGTATTAGGAGGATCCGCATTGACGAATAAAGATCGACACAAAATATATTTAAAATAACACTTTAATTATAGACAACGGGAAAATACAAATGGTAAAAATGTCTGACTAACTGTTTCAAGTGAGAGAAACGGAATGGAACTGAAGTCGTGTGTGTGTGTGTGTTAGTGTAAAACTAAAACTGTGTATTTCTATGAGGCGACAAAGAACGCCATCTATATGTCAATATATAAAAATCACAATATATAAAGAAAGGGCGCGAATTGCTTAAACCAACACTCTCCCTCAATTCTTAACCGGAGATGATGAAGTTGACTGTAGTCCAAAACTGGATATGCATTTTGAGAACTTCGGTCCAGAAAGACCCTTCGTAAGAGCATCAGCAATCATCTACCCCGTACGTAGATACTCAAGGTTGACTGGATTATCTCTTAAAACTTAGCGGATAAAATGATGTCTCACATCAATGTGTTTTGATCTTGAGTGGAAGACAGGGTTTTCAGCGAGCTTTCCAGCAGCTTGATTGTCATTGTAGATCGTCAACATAGCGAATTTAGACAAACGTAGGTCCCTCAGAAGACGAATGAGATTTTCAGCTTTTTTGAACGCATCGGAAATCGCCATGTACTCAGCCTCGGTTGAAGATAGTGCAGTCGTCCGCTGTTTCCGTGACTCCCATGAGATAGCTGCTCCTCCAAAGATGAATATAGAGCATGTATAGGACCGTCGGTCAATTTTACAGTTGGCCATATCTGCGTCAACAAAGGAGGTTAATGATTTGGAATCCTTGCAATACTTAAGTCCCAGATTTTTGGTTCCCTGCAGGTACCTGAGCACTCGTTTGGCGGCCCTCCAATGTACTTGTACTTATCAGGCCTAGTCCCAATTGCTGCATACATTAGAGCACCGAGAAGCTCTCTCTAAGGAAACTTCTCCTTGTTTTCTTGATCATGATCTTCGTCGTCAAATCTCAAACCAGGTGCAAGTGGTGTGCTGATTGGTTTACAAGAAGTCATGTTGAATCTCTACAGAATCTCGTTGATGTAGCCGGTTTGAGATAGGGTTATACCCTCCCTATCTCGAATTATCTCGATTCCTAGGCAATATCGAGCGTCACCTAGATCTTTGACCTTGAAATTTTGTGAGAGCTTTTCCTTAATTTCGTTTTCTCTTTTCTGATCATTCGAAATAATTAGAATGTCAGCGACATATACTAGGACGAAGATAAGTTCTTTCTTGTCTGTGCAGACGCATGGATCCGAATTCGTTGGTGTCAATCCAATGCTTCGAAGAGCGGAGTCCAATGTCTTGTGCCATTAACGTCCAGCTTGGCGTAATCCATATAACGCTTTCTTGAGCTTGCATACGGCGGAACCTCGTTTTAATTGATTTAACATCTTTTTGGCACGTCGAATCATCGTAGAATCAGCATCTTTGGATATCATTCGCTGGAGCATTTTGTCCAACAATTCTGGTTTCTCCATGTATACATCGGTGTCTATCTTTCCGTTTAGGTATGCCGTCTCGATATCCAATTGCTTTACACAAAGATTAAATTTGGCGGCCACATTTATTTCTGAGTACAGTACGACATTTGATAACCTTTTCGTTCGACGGTCTATCAACCAAATCAAATGTGTCGTTAAATATCAAACTTTTAATTTCTGAAAATATGGCATCTACCCACTCATCACTGCTAGGTCCTGATAATGCTTGCTGGAATGGAACTTCGTCTGCAATCATGGCAATCTCGGCACTCTCCCATCCGTGAAAGTCATCATTACTCGAGGAGATAGAATTACTCTGTCGTGGTTCTTCCAAGTGATCGTTTTATCCGATTGTTTCACTATGGGATTCTTCTTCCCTTGATTCCGTATTAGATTCGTCACGTTCAAGGTTTAATCAATCGTTTACAATCATTTGAAATCTTTGCGTGGACGTCCGCGTCTGCCGGTTTTCACATTCTTCAGTCTACAAGGTCCTCGTCTTTCGGAATCTCTTGAGGAATTTCTGGTACTGCCAAATGGTTTGGATTGTCGAGCGCAGCATTGTTGATTGAAACGTCAAAATCCTGATTTCTTTCTTGATTAGAGGGAAACTCCCTCTCGTGTGCGATGACTGGATTCTCTGGAATAACGTTCGTTGAAAATTCGTCCATGAATTTTACATCGCGCGTAATGCGAATCTTTCTTTCAGCAGGAACCCATATTCTGTAAGCTTTTGCGACAGTTGAGTATCCAACGAAGATTCCCTCTATTCCACGAGGCTTTAATTTATCCGTGTTAGGTGATTTATCGAGAAAGAAGACTTTTAATCCGAATTTCCTGGAGTGTCGTACATCAGGACGTCTTCCAGTCCACTTTTCGTGTGGTGTCTCGTTGCCTAGTGGTCCCAAAACGTCATAGGCAATCCGGAGTCAATAAGTAAGCAACGGGCTGGCTCGATCAACGTTCGGTTCTTCCGCTCCGCAATTCCATTTTGTTGTGGAGTATAAGGGGCGGTTAATCGATTGCGGATACCAGATTCTTTAAGTATCTGATTCATTCCAGTGTTGATAAATTCTTTTCCGTTATCGGATTGAACTGATTTAATCTTTTTTTCGGTATGCGTCTCTACGAAGTTTTTGTATTCCACGAATTTGGCCGTGACATCGGACTTGTTGCGGATAAGATAAATTTCTGTCCAGCGGCTGTAGTCATCTGTGAGCGTCAGCATGTAGTGAGCACCGCCCAATGATCCTTTCCTCATTGGACCGCAAAGATCTGCGTGCATAATTTCAAGAAGTATGGTTGCTCCTTGACTTGCTTTTGGAAATGGAATCCGAGTTATTTTGCCAGCTGCGCAAGTATCACATAATGGACGATTGCTGTCAAGTTTGAACTTCATTCCGGTCACCGACTCGTTCCGCCACATTTTGTCCATGTCGTTTCGATTTAAATGACCCAAGCGTATGTGCCATTCGATTTCATCGCTTTTGACACTGCTCACTGCACCCACGGAATCAACAGGATCAGCGCGAACCAAAAATAAGTCACCTTCGCGATTCGAGGTGATTTTCAATGACCCGTTTTTGTCCTTCACGTACGCGTGAGTTTTTGTGAAAGAGACGGTGTGATCTTTGTCTACTATTTTTGTCACCGAAAGCAGATTAGACCGTAAATTTGGTACGTGAAGCGTGTTTTGTAGAAGGATTGAATTATCGGTTTTTCCATTTGAAGTAGTAATTAACACATCACATTTGGCGGTAACTTCAGCGATTGCGTCACTGGCAAGTTTCACTGCGCTTTTAACACTATGCGAATTAGTAAAACAATGCACATCTTTGCATATATGTGAGGTAGAGCCACTATCGAGGCACCACTTTTCACTGGTTGCGGCACTGAATGACGAATTTTCGCGGCACTTGTCATTGTCAATGGTTAGAAAAACGTCGTCCACTGCGTTTGCATTTTGATTTTCGTCCTTCTTCTTTTTAAAACACCTTGACTCCTTGTGATTTGTTTTCCCACAATAATTGCACTTCACTTTTCCGCGATTATTAGGACCGGGATTGTTTTTATTTTCTGAGCGTTGTCCGGATGCGTTTTTTGCATTAGCATATCGCTGTTTCGCGAACATAGCACCACCACTGTCGTTGAACTTGTGTTCTCTTGCGAAATTTTCCTCGATGATTTTTTCGATTAACTTGTCAACTGGGGGTAGAGAATCTCGAGACTTAATCGCACAACAAAAGTTATTATAGCTAGTCGGTAAGCTATGCAAAAGCATTATAGACAGTAAATCTCCATTGATGGTAACATTCATCTGTTGAAGATTATCGACGGTATTCATAAAACGCAACAAATAATCCTGAACGTCGTCGTCCTCGCACATCTTTTGTGATAGCAGTTGTTCGAGTAGAGTCGCCTTTCGAGTGGGACCCTGCGAAGCGTAAATTGATGCTAACTTCGTCCAAACTTCGTGTGATGTTTCACAATTGTGAATATGCTTCAATTGTGATGCACTGATAGAGAGAGTAAGTTCGGATTTTGCCAAACGATCCTCTGAAATCCACCTGTTGAGCGCTGCCTGTGATCCAGCGAGCGCGGCTCCCTCTTCAGCTAATTCTGGTTTAAGGGGCACACCTAGTGTGAGCGCCTAAAAAAACGGGGATTTTTAGGAATTTTGTTTGAAGAATGTATTGCGTCAAATGTTTTGAATTTTTTTTTACCTTTATTTGCCGTACTATGACCCTCGGATGGAAAAAAATATTGAATTTCAAAAAAATGGCGGAGTTTTGAAAAAAAATTATAAATTTCGACTAAAAAATTCGATAGTTTTTGGCATCCCAAAATTTTATTTTTCATCAAAAAAAAAAAAACTGGAGCCTCATAGTACGGCAAATATCTTCTAGTTTAATAATCTTTTTGGTTTTTTTGATTTCAGTCACTCAGAAGGCCGCAATAACTGCAGCAGTGGAGAAACTGGTTTTTTTTTTGATATAGCGAATAACTCTTTAAAAAAAAGATATTTTTCTTTGCAAAAATTACAAAATGTTCACTATTTATACAAATATACATGTACAAAACTTTAAAAAAAATTAGATGCAATAATTTCCCTGAAAAAAATTCCTAAAAATCGACGTTTTTTTCAGTCACTCACACTAGGTGTGCCCCTTAATTTTCTCTCCTGAGACATAAGACCAGGTATTATTCCTCTTCTTCTTCTTCTTCTTCTTCTTCTTCTTCTTCTTCTTCTTCTTCTTCTTTGTGAAATTGGCTTTATGTCCTCATACAAATAGCCAGGAGTATATATCTATGTAGAGCGGGTAGTGTGTTCATTAGAGTGGTCCAAAAAAAGGTGACTTTTGGAAATTGAAAAAAATTCTTGCAGTTTCATATTCTGCATACCTAAAAACGGCTTAACTATTTTTTTAAAAAATTTTAAATTCATAATTAGCCCTGCGCATCGATCTTGAAAATTGTCGTGTTTTCTTCAAGTTTTTTTTTACTAAACGCTTATTGCAGATTATACCTTCAAAGACCTGGTAGTTTCAAGTAGTCGACCGATTTGACGCCTGTTTAGTGCTGCTGCAAAAAATCTCGGGCTAGGGTTACTATGGAATTTATACCTAGTCGAACCCTTATTGCCTGCTCCCAGGGGGGGAACTATTGTGTTTAGTTAAAATTGAAATAAAAGAAATAAAAATTTATAAATATTAAAAGTTTTATTTAAAAATATGATATTTGTACTCCTTATATTTTTACGAATCCAGCGATATATTATTTGTCTTAAAACGTTAAGAAATAACAGTCATTCATAAAAATGTTTTATGCAATTTAAAACTATCTTAGTTTTAAATGAATTACACAGCCACACAAAAAAATAAAAGTTTCGGGGTTGAGGTATGAGACCCATATATTCCTATGATTTTGATGCCCTGAATCGAAAGCTTGAATTATTACCTTTAAAATGCTTTTTTCAAAAATTGTTTTACGATGATTTTTAACGAAGATATGATATATTTTATTTAAAAATTGATTTTTCTCAACTGCAAAAAACTCAAGAATTTTGTGTTGTGAAGACAAATGGTAAAAGGAAAAATGTTTCTTTTTTCATGTAGAATCAAGAAATATAAACCGTCAAGCGGGGCTATTTTGTGCACAAAACCGCTCTTTTTCCATTCTATGCTTTATTAAAATTCAGAATTTTAAAAAAATAAAGAATTCTAAAACTGGGAATTCTAGATCTAGAGTACAAAATAAAGGAAAACAAATCCGGAAATAATTTTTTGTAGGAATTGTTTAACTAATTTGAAAGTAAAACACTAAAATATCACAAAAATGTAGATTTACAAAAAAAGTTATTTGTTTGTAACGTTTCACTGTTGGGGGGAGGGGGGGGGGTCGAAAAATGTAACCATTTGTAACAAGGGGAAGGGGGGGTAGTTGAAAGTTGGAACGTTCGAATTTTTATTTTTTTATTCTGACTTATTCTTTCTTTTTTTTTTTTGAGCCTTTAATTTGAAAAGTCAGCAATATATGCCACAGCAGAAAGCGTGGCCGATAAGCTAGATATATATATATATTAGGTTAGTTAAAAAAACAAAAGTCAGATATGTTATGCTCCTACCCCCAAATTTATTTTAAATTGAAAAGAAATTATTTAAAAAATTACATTATTTTTTTATTTAGAAATCGGACAATATTTAGAAGTGGCTCAAAGCCCATGAAGTTTCCCATGGAAAAAACGCAATTTTTCGTAAATTTGCAATAAAATCGTAAAAAATCTGCACCAAGCCAAATCTTTAATAGTCTTTGAAAAGCAGTATTCTATAATTTATTTATTCATTTGTTGATATTAACTATTATTCATTGTTTTTTAATTTTTGTGGTATTTTTGAAATTGCATAAGAAATAGTCAGTTCCAATAAATTAATATATAAATAATAGAATACTATTTTTTCAACACTTTTCAAGAATTGACTCGGTGCATTAATGATTTAAGTGATTTTTTACAATTTTATTACAAATTTACGAAAAAGTGTGTTTGTCCATGCAAAATAGATGGGAAACTTCATGGGCTTTGAGCAACCTCTAAATATTATCCGATTAGAAAATAAAAAAATGGAGGTAATTTTTTTTAAACACATGTATTATCATAAGAGCCCATAATTATGTAAAAAAAAACAATTTGATTTAATTAATATATGAAAAAAAAAAATTATTTTTGAGGGGGGGTATAAATAATTTTTGAACGTTCCATTTAGGGGGGGGGGTTGTCATTTGTAACCAAGTGGAACCAAAGGGGGGGTGGGGGTCTAAAACTCCGTAAATTGATGGAACGTTCTTTATGGATGGCCCCTTAGTATGACTTCTATCGCACTTTTTAAGTTATTTTAAAAGAAAAAGTCTCAAAATTAACTTGAAAAGCATATACTGTCAAGTGGGGCTATTTTGTGCGCCGTGGGGCTATTTTGTTCACGCGAGGTTTTTAATGAATAAAATTCTTTTATTGAGTTGTTTAAGTTTGCTACTTGGTATAAATATTTTCTGATATCTAGACTACAGAATTGTATACTACGGAAATTGAGAATTTCCGTGTTTTACTTTCAAATTAGTTAAACAATTACTACAAAAAAAAACTATTTCTAGGTTTGTTTTTATTTATTGCAATCTAGAATATCTAGAAAAAATACTTCATACAGTAAAACGATAAAATTTTTTTTTTACCTATCTATATAAATAAAGAAACTTCGATGCCCAAAATAGACCCATCAGTGAGGTTATTTTGTGCACAACTTTGAGTTTCTATAAGTCAGACAAAACAATTTTTCTTCTCGGCTAAGTCATAGGACACCTTTAGAAGGATGTCTACAACATAACTGAATAGTTAAATTCTTTATTTTTTTAAATTCCGAATTTTAATAAAGTATAGAGTGAAAAAAGAGCGGTTTTGTGCACAAAATAGTCCCAGTTGATGGTAATAATAAAAAGTTAATAGTAACTTAATACCAGTAATTTTTATTCTTTAAGTTTTTAAATATAAAATTTCAAAAAAATTTTAAATTTTGTATGTTTGATATTAGTGATGCATAACGATACGAGATGATCGTTGTTCTCGCTGAATTTTCGTGCAAATTACGATCGGTTTTTCGTACGATATTATCGCTCAATGTTTTGTTTTTTCTCATATTGTATCGTCCTGTAATTGCGATCAATTTCTCGAGACATACATGTTTATTAGAGCCAACTTCATGTTTGTTTCTTTTTCACATTCAACGTCAAAATGGAAAGCGAAGAGACTCAACCTCCTCAGCCGGAGAATAATCTTAAGAATTTCCAATCGAAAAGAAGAAAACATAATGGAAAGGATCTACAAGAGTCGTTTACTTTTTTTGTCGACAATGAAAAAATTAAATGGGGTAAATGCAAACTTTGTCTTGCTGGAAATTCCGAAAATTTGAAGGTTATAAAAATGACTGGAAACAATACGACGGGATTAAAACGGCATCTGCAGAGAATACACCCTGAGGAATTCAAAGAAACCTATCCGTTTGACAATGTTCAGGTTAATTTCATATTTTGTTACTTTGTTAAGATTCTTTTAGATTTTTATATTGTTTTTTATCTTAACGGGATATGCATTTTGTCACTTTAGTAAACATTAATTAACTTCATTAATCTTAAGGGCATATGATGATAATGCTTAATTTATTTCATTTATGTCTTTAAATTAATTATTTTCAAATTCACTAATTTTTCAAAATTTTCAAAATTCGTGAAATTGACAAAAAAATTGGTTTAAAGACAGAAATGAAACAAAATTGGGTCTGGGAGACTATTCTAATGGTATTTGAAGTAATTTTACAAAGTTTGGTGTCAAAATATTTAGTACTTTAAGAGAAAGTTTACGGACAAATTTAGCATTATAATCACATGCTCTTAAGAGTGAAATCTCACTGTTTTAGAGTGGGTTTCTCACTGAGATTGGAGTGGCTAAATTTTAACTCTTTATGGAGTGAAAACTCACTCTTTAAGAGAGAAATCTCACTCCTTGAAAATGGATTTCTCACTCTGATTGGAGTGGCTCAATTTTCACTCTTTGGGGAGTAAAAACTCACTCCAAGAAATTTAGAAAGTGTCTTTTTCCACTGTCTGGTTTTAAATCTCTCTTACTGTATGTTTTAATTATAAAAATTGCATTATTAATATAAATATAAAAATTTCTCTGTTTATTTTTCATGTGTCTATTGTGAAATAAATAAAAATAAATCGTTTAAACAATGTTACACCATGGTTTATACATTAAATGCACATCAACAATATTTTAATACATTCTAAAACATTTTGTTATTTTAAAAACAGAATTAAAATAATTTTCGCAATATTGTTTAGTTTTTCGTAATTCGTTATTATAAAATGTTTAAATAATTCTAATTTAAAAAATTGATTGTGACAAATCGATAGAGAATTTAATCAAGATAATTGATTTTCACGTTTGTACTCTTATTTTTTCTTGTTTACAGACTTTTGATCAAGAGACGTTCAATGACAAAATAATTGACTAGGTGGCTTTGAAAAACCTTCCTTTTAGTTTTTTTGACGACCAAGAAACCCAAGATTTTTTTAAGTATATAAATCCTTTGGCTCTGTGTCCACTACGAATAAAACTGGCGTCAATGGTCTTAAATCGATATTTGAAAATGAAAAATATTGTAATGATGATTTTGCATGATAACAAATCAAAAATATCATTCGCTACACTGCAAAAACAGGTGTCTTAAATTGTTCAAAAATGTCTTAAATTGAGACATTTTTCGTGTCTTAGACACCAAAAGTATCTTAATTTAAGACATTTTTAGCCAATTTAAGACACCATGTTTTTGCAGTGTACAGATGGGTGGTTTTCTATTTCTCAGCGAGGATATACAGGAATAACTGCTCATTATATTGATAGTGATTGGGAGTTACAGTCATTAGTAATTGATTTTGCTCCATCCCATGGCAAGCATGCCGGTAAAGATATTGCCGAAGTCTTTTTCGATACAGTCGACACTTTCAAAATTAAAGACAAAGTTCTCGGAATAACAGTAGACAATGCTTCGGTCAATTTTAAATTTATGGTGGAATTATCTCAATTAATGAGTTTTGATCATATAAATCAACATTTCCAGTGTTATTCGCATATTTTAAATATTGCAGTTCAGGCAATATTAAAAAAATTGGGTCTGGATAAAATTTGTGATGAAACAAATGATAAAGAAAATGTTGAAGATTTTAAATACCATGATAACTCGGATTTAGTTGAAGAAATAGCAAATGTTGATAAACTTTTAGACGAAATTGAAGAAAGTTTAATTGATTCACCATTATCTAAATTAAGAAAACTTTTTAAGCTTTTAAAAAAGTCAGAGCAGTGGACTAATAAATTAGACAGTTGTTGTAAAATTTATGAGATTAAAATGTTATCACCAAAAATCGACGTTTCCACGAGATGGAATTCGACGTGTGACATGATTAATTTAGGTCTTCAAATGCAAGAAGCAATAGATTTGTTATGCAGAAATAATAAATGTTTGAACAAATTAATTATCTCAAATTACGAGTGGATTCTTTTACGAGGAATTTATTCGCACCTACGTCATTTTAAAGTACTATCAAATGCTTTTTGTGGGGAAAAATATCCTACACTTAATTTAGTAATTGTAGGATTTAACATGATCTTAGATAAAATAGAAAAATCAATTGAAATGTTGATAAATCAAAAGAAGAGCCCAATTGAAGAAAAAATACTTTAAGCTTTGCAAGCTGGATTAGCAAAAATGGACAAACATTATTCGAAAAGCAACTGGGTGTACTGTGCTGTTCTCCTCTTAGATCCACGATTCAAATTGGAAACATTTGATATGACGAAATGGGGACAAGAAATGAAACAAGCATCTTTAAAAACTTTTAAGTCAATTTTCAAATCCCAGTATTACACACCGCCTAACCAAAAGGTATAATTAAAATTTAATTCTTTTAAATAGTACAAACAATAAATTCAATTAATTTTAATTTAAAGTTAAATGCAAAATTTAAATAATATTTTTTTTTTAAATGATACAGGGGCGAATTTGGACAAAGTTTTTAAAAGAAGTTACCTATTAAAAAAAATCTAAAACATACTCTAAACATATCTCAAATAAATTTCTGGAAATTTTCTGGTAGATTTTCTTTCTAAAGTCGAAAGTTACTAACGCACAAGATTCCAGGAAACTTTTTGTTCATAGCGAAATATCCTTCTAGGAAACTTTCCTTATGAAAATATCTCAGAAGTTTCCCACGGAAACTTCCCATAAACTTCATGAATACTTCACTTAGAAATTTCGCAGAAATTTACCCTGGGAAAATTACGAAAACTTTCTGAAAACTTCCAGTTACTCATTTTTTTACTAAAATAATAAATAATTTTATAAATAAGACTTACCATTTTTCATTTTAAAAACCAATTTCTTGACAGTGAGGTATAATATCAATTAATTAACAAATAATCTCACTGTTAAGAGATTGGTTAAAATTGGTTTGAAAAATTAAAATATATCGCGTCTTATTTATAAAAATATTTATTATTAAGAGTAAAAACATAATAACTATAAGTTTTCAAGGAAAGTTTCTGAGAAATTTCCAAGAGAAACTTCATAGGAAAGGAACACGAACCCAAGACCTCTTCTCTAAATCTGCCTCAGAAAAATTAAAAATAATTAATGACTTAAGGGTATCTGATGAAGATTGACGTCATGGATGCAGAAAAATTTTGAGCGTAAAATTTCTCTCAACTAACTAAATATTTTGTCACCAAACTTGATAGACTTACGTAGAATCTCATTAAGAAGATCCCTCTGACGCAAATTTGTTTAGAGTTTGCTTTAAAATAAATTTTTAAGATTTCACAAAAATATACAAATCTAAAAAAAAATAATTTTAATACAAAATCTAAAGAAATTTGGGTGATAGAAACCTTCTCAATAATATTTTAAGTAAATCTACCAAATTTTGCAAAAAAATATTCTATGTTTTATGAGAAAATTCAAAAGCAAATTTTGCCTTTATCGTTGACGCAATATTCAATCACATGCCCTTAATACTATTCTTTTTAATGTAGGAAATTCAATCCGTAAGAAATTATGATCATGGTTCAACAAGTAATACTAGCCCAGATGAAGATCTAGATTTGTTTTCTCTCTACAAAAATGATTCTTCTACTAAGAGTGTTAACTCAAGTACTTCCTCTAATACAAATACTGATTGGGAATATGAAATTAACTTGTACATCAATGAAGAAAGAGCTTCTAAATCAGTGAATATTTTAAAGTGGTGATAGTTTTCTTTTATTGAAACATGAAGGTTTATATACATGATAATTATATTAATTCGTTAATTATGTTAATCTCTACAGTCTATGATAAGTTTAGAAAGCAGAACATACGAAAATAAATATTCTGTTTATAATTCTATCATTCTTAGGTTAAGTCACTGTGTGAAGTACATTTTTTAATTATTAAAAGTTCTACACTGTTTAATATTAACCCAGAATTAAAAGTTATTTGTGAATAAAAATGTTTAAATAATATAGATAATATAACTTGCAAATTTTCTCTGTTTATTTATGTATAATAAAACTTTTGAATCAACTAACTGTAGAAAATGATATTTTAAAATATGTTGGTTTACTTATTTAAAAGAAAATACTCATTTAAAAAAAACATCATGTTCATTAAAAATAAGTATTTGTAATTTTAAATACAATTTAAATTTCATAAAAATTAAATACGAATAATAAAAAAATGTTAATAATATTAATATAATTTAGTATGTGCGCAATTATTTAACGTGTTTTTTTTTCATGAACCTTAAAGCCAATAAAACCCCTCTCTAATTCGATATATTCTTCTTAAATTCTAAGATTAATAAAATAATAACATGTAAAAATACAATTTTTATTTTAAATCTATTTGATTACGAATTTACAGTGAAACTTAATTTACTGTCAAAATATTTAATTCTAGGGATGTTTCTATCAGTTAGCAATAAGTAAATATTGTGCTGTCAATGTCTATTTTTATGTACTATGATTATATAGACTCACATACCTCACATGTATATATGGGATATATAATATATATTAATAAATGGAAGTCTCGATCAGTCTTCAAATATACGAGATTCTCGCTTAAGCGATCTGACAATGTGCGAGAACTTAACAAAACAAAAACGATCAGCTTGCTCATGTCAATGAATTTCTCGCGATATTTATCGTTATGCATCACTATTTGATATTTTAATTGAAT
This sequence comes from Ganaspis brasiliensis, assembly GCA_037103525.1. Classification (NCBI taxonomy): domain Eukaryota; kingdom Metazoa; phylum Arthropoda; class Insecta; order Hymenoptera; family Figitidae; genus Ganaspis; species Ganaspis brasiliensis. The sequence goes on from JAZKLR010000018.1 coordinate 2,191,220, forward strand.
AAATCTTACTCTTCAGTCTTAATTATTTTAATTTCTTTATATTTATTATTTTTTGACATTTTATGGCAAATAACATACCGTTGGATTCGTAAAATCATGAGGATAACAAATATTATATTTTTAAAACTGAAAAACTGTGAAAAAATATGAACCTCAACTGCGCTGGGGATCGAGCCCAGGTCTTTCAATTGCCGGTCGAATGCTCTAACATTGAGCTACGCAGGGTCATTGGTCATACTTCTTCACAGCCTTCTTGAATTTTTCCTCTATTTGAGTCATCATATTTCGAATTATATTTTTAAATTAACAATTATAAAATTTAAACATTTTAATTTTCAATAGTTTTCTTTATACCAAACACAATAGGTCGCCTGCTGAGCAGGTACAAAGTCCCTAGGAAAGGAAAATTTTTTGCTCCGGCTCCGCAGCTTTACTGACCTCTTCCCCAAACCCTTCTCAATTTCATCGGTAGCAATCGTCAGCACACTTTTTATGATAGTTGTAAATAAACTTTCGTTCAAAAAAGTACAAATTTTAAATCAACAAATGAGCTATTTAATATTTAGCAACTTTTCCAATTTTTACAGTATCTGATCTCAAGAAGATAAATTTTCATTTGTACTCAATTCCAAGTAAAAAAATTAATATTATATAACAGAAAACTGTCACTAAAAAGTGCCAAAATGGTACTTTTCGACACTAAATAACAGCTGCAAATATTACAAAAATTCAGTTCACTTTTTTGCACAGAAATATTTCATTCTTTATCAACCACCTTACGAAATAGCATTATTTTACAATGTACACAACGAAGTTAAATGCTACATTGAAAAAAGTGTATTTATTTTACGTGTTAATTTCCCTAAAATCCCATAAGAGAGAAAAATGCCATGCGCAGAGTCAATTATGAATTTAAAATTTTTTAAAAAAATAGTTAAGCCGTTTTTAGCTATGCAGAATATGAAACTGCAAGAATTTTTTTCAATTTCCAAAAGTCACCTTTTTTTGGACCACTCTAGTGTTCATGTATTATGTTTCACAGCTTGTTGAGCGGAGTAGAGTTCGAGAAGATGGAGGCGCTGTGTGAGATCGATTCTTCCGATGTATCCAGTTAGAGTTGATTGGTTGGAAGGTTTTCAAGGCACAATCGGCAGCTGTAGTAATCATATGAACCAGAGGAATGCAAATAGAAACTGGGGGGAATTTTATTTAAGAATATCCAATTTAGCAATGTAAATATAGGCACATATTTTAAGTATTTCGAGCTATTAATTCATTAAAATAAGTTACTGACTTATGGTAATTAAAAGGTTCCATATAATGTTAAAAGTATTTAATCTTTGCCTTTTATTGTTTATAATGAAATGTTGACCTTTATAGGTCTCTCAAAACTATTTAAAACCTTTTAAACCTATAAAAGAAATTCTCATTAACAGAACTGTGTGTCTGTTTATTTTATTGTGTTTTATTTATTTTATTTTGTTTTATTTATTTTATTTTAAGGTTCTAATTTGTGCACCGACCGGTTGTGCCTACTTTAATCGATATTACAGAACTATGTTGCCCTTTTCGGAAAAGGCACCATAGCTCTTTATCACATCTATGTCAGGGTTGAAAGCTAGTATTCTGAGATCGAATGTGTCAGGGTTGAAATTTCCAATTCTGCTATTAAGGAAGGAAAAAAATTCGGGTCTGTCTGGAGACAAAAGAGGGCAGTCGCGGAATAAGTGAATCAGTGTCCTGGAAGGGAAACCACAGTCGCATTCCGGGGGGATATTCCAACCCATTTTAATAAAGTGTTCTATAATACGTATGTGTGAGGTTCTTAGTCTAGTGATTAAGTTTATAAATCTTCTCAGCGCCCTGATATCCGAGAACCAGGGACTGGGGGATTTGTATGTAATCCATGCAAAGTAAGGGTTGTTTGAAATATTATTTTTGTCTCTTTCTTTATAGTAGGGCCAAAGGATCCTGCAGTAATTCAAAAAGTCACGTTGCACTACTAGTTCCAGGTCGGCAGCTGAGAGGCCGTAGAAATTGCCAAATTCGAATTTGGTAGCCAGCCTGGCTAGCGCATCCGCCATAAGGTTGCCTTTAATGTTTCGGTAGGCCGGGATCCATAGAAAAGAGATTTTATTGCCCTTGTCGATAATTACACTGGTCGACAAAAACGAACTTTTTTTTTGTTTCAAGAAAAACTCTAGGTGATTTTGATAGGATTTTTTCCGTAGATTAAGAATCTGATAACAAAAATTCTCCATCACGTCACAATTTTGAGAAAAACGGAGTTAAAGTGTTAAAAAACAGGGTTTTTGGCACTTTTTGAAGGACAATAACATAAAAACGTGACGTCACTGAAACTTCTAATAATGCTTAAATGAAAGCCTTAATCTTCAACTTTTAAGATATGAAGCGAAAAACCATGAAACAATAAGCAGCGGCCGTTGGGAATCGTTTTTTAGCGAGCGCGCACAAAAGGGGTTTTAATGCATTTTTGCTCCCGCGTACTGTGGACGGCAAGGTCACACAGTAGTGCAAACCAAGAAAATATGTTTTAAAAAGCTCTACGGCTCGTAATTTTCAACGGATTTTAACTTTTTTTTTTATTATAAAGATAAATAAATTCTTAAGAGATACCTCAAGATACTTTTTTTTATTTTTTAAATTATTTAATAATTTTTTGTTTAACAAAGTTGACAAAGAATTTTTTTCAAAAAATAATTATAGATTTCTTTATAGTTATCAGTTAATTGTACTCAAGAAGTACTTATATTTCAAGTCAAGAACTTATAAATGATAAATAATTAGGTTATTGTAACATTTAATTGTTATAAACAAATATAATTAACAAATAAACAACTTTCATTTAAAAAATTTTAAGAAGCTCTTTTTAAATAAAAATTGGAATGTCAACACATGTAAGAGTAAGATAACACTTAAACATTATAGATAAACAATAATTAATTGTTTATAACAATTATTTGATTTAAGAAATTTTGTTGTTATTTCTAAATATCTATGAAATTGAGCTACAGAGTTCAACTTTTTTCTAAAGTTTGCAATTCATCAAGCCGAATGGGATCATTAGTTAACAATAAAATAAGAATGACAATTTAAACAATTGTTTAAACAAAATATTGTTGATTATTAAAAACTATTTATCAAATTTAGCTAAAGAGGTGCAATTTTTTCTTAATTCTGCAAATATCAAATCAAATGGAATCATTTGTTAACAACAAACTAAGAATGACAATTTAACCAATTGTTTAAACAAAATATAGTTGTTTATTTACAACTATTCATGAAATTGAGCTACAAAGGTGCAATTTTTTCTCAATTTTGCAATTCATTAAGCCGAAGGGAATAATTTGCTAACAACAAACAAAGAATTGCAATTTAACTAATTGTTTAAACAAAATTTTGTTGATTATTTAAAACTATTTATCAAAGTTAGGTACAGAGGTGCAATTTTTTCATAATTCTGCAATTCATCAAGTCAAATGGAATCATTTGTTAACAACAAACTAGGAATCACAATTTAACCAATTTTTTAAAAAAAATATAGTTGTTTATTTACAACAATTTATTAAATGAAGCTACAGAGTTGCAATTTTTTTTTTATTTTTGCAAATCATTAAGCTGAATGTAATCAGTTGTTAACAACACACAAAGAATGACAATTTGATGAATTGTTTAAACAAAATATTGTTGATTATTTATAACTATTTACCAAATTTAGGTACAGAGTTGCAATTTTTTCTCAATTTCCCAATTCATCAAGCTGAATGGAATCATTTGTTACCAAAAAATTAAGAATGACAATTTAATCAATTGTTTAAACAAAATATAGTTGTTTATTTACAACTATTTATCAAATTAGGCTACAGAGTTGCAATTTTTTCTTAAATTTGCAAATTATCTAAGTCGAATCGAATCAGTTGTTAACAACAAATTAAGAATGACAATTTAACCAATGGTTTAAACAAATTATTGTCGATTATTTTAATTATTTATAAGGTTGAGCTACAAAGGTGCAATTTTATCTCAATTTTGCAATTCATCAAGCCGAAGGGAATCATTTGTTAACAACAAACTAAGAATTAAAATTTCATCAATTGTTGAAACAAAATATAGTTGTTTATTTGCAACTATTTATAAAATTAAGCTACAAATTTTCTACTTATTCTCAAATTGGTAAATCATTATTTCCAATATAAACAATTACTAACAAAAAAATAACAATAACAATTGTACAAATTGGTAAAACATTTATTGTTGTTTATTTACAACTATTTATAAAATATAGATGCAGAGTTGCAATTTATTGCAATTTGATAACTAGTAGTAAATACACAACAAAATTTGTTTAAACAACTGGTTAAAATGGTCATTCTTAATTTGTTGTTAAAAAACGATTCATCTCGGCTTGATGAATTCCAAAATTAAGAACAAATTGCACCTCTGTAGCTAAATTTGATAAACAGTTTTAAATAATCAACAATATTTTGTTTAAACAATTAGTTAAATTGTCATTCTTAATTTGTTGTTATCAAATGATTCGATTCGACTTAGATAATTTGCAAAATTAAGAAAAAATTGCAACTCTGTAGCCTAATTTGATAACTAGTTGTAAAAAAACAACTATAATTTGTTTAAACAATTGGTTAAATTAAGAACAAATTGCACCTCCGTAGCTAAATTTGATAACCAGTTTTAAATAATCAACAATATTTTTTTTAAACAATTAGATAAATTGTCATTCTTCATTTGTTGTTATCAAATGTTTCGATTCGACTTAGATAATTTGCAAATTTAAAAAAAAATTGCAACTCTGTAGCCTAATTTGATAAATAGTTGTAAATAAACAACTATATTTTTTTAAAAAAATTGGTTAAATTGTGATTCTTAGTTTGTTGTTAACAAATGATTCCATTCGACTTGATGAATTGCAGAATTATGAAAAAATTGCACCTCTGTACCTAACTTTGATAAATAGTTTTAAATAATCAACAAAATTTTGTTTAAACAATTAGTTAAATTGCAATTATTTGTTTGTTGTTAGCAAATTATTCCCTTCGGCTTAATGAATTGCAAAATTGAGAAAAAATTGCACCTTTGTAGCTCAATTTCATGAATAGTTGTAAATAAACAACTATATTTTGTTTAAACAATTGGTTAAATTGTTATTCTTAGTTTGTTGTTAACAAATGATTCCATTTGATTTGATATTTGCAGAATTAAGAAAAAATTGCACCTCTTTAGCTAAATTTGATAAATAGTTTTTAATAATCAACAATATTTTGTTTAAACAATTGTTTAAATTGTCATTCTTATTTTATTGTTAACTAATGATCCCATTCGGCTTGATGAATTGCAAACTTTAGAAAAAAGTTGAACTCTGTAGCTCAATTTCATAGATATTTAGAAATAACAACAAAATTTCTTAAATCAAATAATTGTTATAAACAATTAATTATTGTTTATCTATAATGTTTAAGTGTTATCTTACTCTTACATGTGTTGACATTCCAATTTTTATTTAAAAAGAGCTTCTTAAAATTTTTTAAATGAAAGTTGTTTATTTGTTAATTATATTTGTTTATAACAATTAAATGTTACAATAACCTAATTATTTATCATTTATAAGTTCTTGACTTGAAATATAAGTACTTCTTGAGTACAATTAACTGATAACTATAAAGAAATCTATAATTATTTTTTGAAAAAAATTCTTTGTCAACTTTGTTAAACAAAAAATTATTAAATAATTTAAAAAATAAAAAAAGTATTACCTTTTGTGCGCGCTTGCTAAAAAACGATTCCCAACGGCCGCTGCTTATTGTTTCATGGTTTTTCGCTTTATATCTTAAAAGTTGAAGATTCAGGCTTTCATTTAAGCATTATTAGAAGTTTCAGTGACGTCACGTTTTTATGTTATTGTCCTTCAAAAAGTGCCAAAAACCCTGTTTTTTAACACTTTAACCCCGTTTTTCTCAAAATTGTGACGTGATGGAGAATTTTTGTTATCAGATTCTTAATCTACGGAAAAAATCCTATCAAAATCACCTAGAGTTTTTCTTGAAACAAAATCGTTGTCGACCAGTGTAATTTTAGATATCTTTTTAACAGCAATGTGTATTAAAGGATTGGATAGGTTTTTGACAAGTCGGTCTTTACTATTATACAGGGCGTTTCTTGAATCGGTGATAATTATGGAGTTGGAGATTTGGTGCGAGTCTATATACCTCAGGGCTGAAATAATACCTTGGATTTCTGAGGTACCCGAGTTAGAAAAGTCATTAAGCCTTGTTGCGAGTTGTGAGTTGGGGATAGTCGATGAAAAACTGCATCCTGCTCTACCATTGGTGGGATCGACTGATCCGTCGGTGTAGAATGGGGTTGATTCCGAGAAATTATCCGTGAGGAATTCTTCTAAGGACTTTTGAGGGTTGGAGCTATTTTTAATTTCTAATCCCGATGATGTATCTATTAGGGATTGTAATCCCGCAAAGCGGGATCCCGCACCTTTTGATGGCTTGCGGATCCCGCATAATATTTTGCGGGATCCGCAAAATTATGTGGTATCCGTAAAACTGACATTTGTTTTTTATATGAGAGATTTTATATGAAGTGATCAAAGTAAAAAAAATTGTTAGGCAATCATGCTTAAATTCGAAGTATTTATAGTGTGTACAGATGGTAATCTTTGGTGGTCTTTTTTGTCCAATATTTTACGAGTGGGAGGGGGGTAATCTTTCTGGGTTTTACGGTACATCGCAAATTTTAGTAATTTTTTTATATTTAACAATAAATTAAAAATTTTTTGCCACTATCAGTTTCGATAGAGTTTTTCAAAGGTTTTTCGATTGGTGATATGTATATAAAAAAATATAATTTTTTTGGTCAAAAACATATATAAATACCTCAATATTAATACCTCGAGTTTAAGCATGATTGGCTTAAACTTAAATATGAGTGTGTCTTGTTTACTCATCTTTTTTTACAACACCTAATGAATAAAGGGCAAACATTTGTCTATTGTTTACGACTATTTAAAATCTATAACGCCAACCAGTGTAGAAGCAGAAAGAGCGTTTTCAGCAGCAGGATACATTTGTAGTTCCTTAAGAAGCAGGCTGGGAGACGAAACAATTAATATAATATGTTTTTTGAGATCATATTTTCAGTTAAATGAATAAAAAAATTACAGATTATAATTATAATTTCCAATCTCAATAAATACCTATTACTTAAACATAAACACACATATTTTCTTTCTTGATTACAAAAGTGAGTCTAATTGTACAGTTCAATAGTCTTTTTATTATTAACTTTTTTTAATAAAAATAGTTTTAATTTATAAGTTCCCATCATATTAGAATTATCTAATTAACAGAATTTATTAATTAATCATACACTTACACGGAGAAAAAACAATGAACGCGGGAAAAATTCTAAAAACACTGCGGGATCCCGCGGGATTGTTACCGGATCCCGCAAATGATCCCGCGGGATTGAAAACTGTGCGGGATTGCAATCCCTAGTTTTGATCAATTAATAGATCAAACAAAATTTTGGATATTTTTTTTTAACTTTCCCTAAATATTCTAGGAATATTAGACTCAGAAATTCCCTGAAAATTATAAATAAATTTTCAGTGAAATTTTGCGTCCAATAGGGTCAGGTGGGGTAATGAAGAACAGAATTCACAATTTTCACCAATGACGTAAGTTTTTTTGTTTTAAAAGGAAATACTTTCAATTTTCTTTTGCATCCTCTTGTTACGTCACATCCCTAGAATAATTCCATGGGTTAGCAGAATATATAGATGCCTTTGATTGGCCAGAAATGGGTGTTCTTCATTACCCCTACGATTTTGACAAAGTTGCGAAATTTTGGGGTAATGAAGAACAGAATTATTTCTAAGGCGAATGTAAGAAAAAAGTTACCTTAAGTATAAAGGGTATAATACTGTATTAAGGGATGCAAAAACTTGAAAAAAATGTATAGTAGGTATATGATACTTGAACCATTTGAATGATAATGCATCATATATGTTAAAAAATCAACCATATTAAAAGTAGTAATGTAAAAACTTATATAAACCCATAAAATTTTGACGGATTTATTTTAAATTTGGTGAGGAAAGGTTCCTAACGCCACTGAATATGAGTCTAAAATCTAATTTTTAAAATTTAAAATGGCGGATCCAATATGGGGTATAATCTTAAAAAATTTGCTTCAATATCGCTACTTACAATTAGAGGTTTTCAGGATCACTCACTCACTCTCTCTCTCTCTCTCTCTCTCTCTCTCTCTCTCTCTCTCTCTCTCTCTCTCTCTCTCACTCTCTGTCACTCTCTCACTTTCTCTCACTCAGTCACTCACTCAGTCACACTCTCTCTCTCTCTCTCTCTCTCTCTCTCTCTCTCTCTCTCTCTCTCTCTCTCTCTCTCTCTCACTCTCTCTCACTCTCTCTCACTCTCTCTCACTCTCTCTCTCACTTTCTCTCACTCAGTCACTCACTCTCTCTCTCTCTCACTCAGTCTCTCTCTCTCTCTCTCTCTCTCTGTCTGTTAAACATACTTACTTGTAGCAAATTATACAGCAGTGGGTCTTGAATTGGTACGAAGCACTATCCAGTATTCACGCTGAAACGATGCCTATGCACTATTCACTATGCACTTTATCTTAATAATGTACCTACATACGATGGATATTTTTAAATAAATACGAAAAATTTTCTTAAATGTAGTTTTACAATGCGAGAACTGTCTAGATGTCAAATAAATGCAAGTTCGTCCTCCTATACGTTTTTTTATTTCAAGATAGGTCAAAAACAAAAAATATTTTTGCAAAAAACTAATTTTACGTAAAATTCCGAGATACAATATTACCAAAAGATTATTACCTATGGTCAAAATGTCAGAGTTATGAAAGTGTTCTTTTGATGGTATTCACGATTTGTCTAGTAACACGATCTCTGAGAAACAGAGGGGGGTCGGTATGGTACGAGGGGTCGGTATGGTACCACCCTCCCCTACCTAAAACTTTTTTAAACAATTTTTGCGAAAAATGTATATGGGCCCGCAAAAATTTCTCCCTGGGCCCGGATTTTCTCACAGCGGCCCTGCTCTGAGTATGTTCCATCGTATTAGAGTTGGATTATAATTATATTGTAGAATTTAAATTTTCTGTTTGGATATTTTTCTGCTATTATCCTTAAGGGTTGATAATTCTTTTTGTCAAATGGAAAAACTAGGGGACATATGCCTAAGTATGTTTCATCATATTAGAGTTTGATTTTATAATTTTTGGTGAATTTGAGTTTTCTGTTTGGTTATATATCTGCTTTTTTCCTTAGGGGTGGTTTCTTAGGGTTAAGGATTATTTTTGTCAATTAGGAAAATTAGGGGACATATCTCAAAGTATGTTTCATCATTTTAGAGTTTTATTATAATAAGGGGTTAAAGGCAGCCATTTGTTTACGCTGATGTTTGTGTACGAGTGACAGTCGAGGGCGAAGCCCGAGACAAAACGAGTACACAAACATCATTGTAAACAAATTGGACTGACTTTAAACCAGTGTTGCTTACGATACTTTTTATTCCAAAGGCACAAAAGTGGTGTTTTTAAATGCTTTTAGGTTAGGGTCGAAATACGTTCATTTGTTTGACTGTATGAAAATGGCGTCCATTTTCTCCCTAAGGTGAAAAAAATGCATGGATCAGCTGTTTCTCTTCAGGAGACTTCAAACAACAATGCCAAATTGTTTATTTAACAATTTATAATATTAACTATTTTTTATAGGGCCCCAAAAAAACCCCATAAATATATATTTTGAATTAATAACATAAATATTGATTTTTAATCATTATTCCATGTAATTGCTAATTTGTTTAAACAAATTATTATTATTTATTTACAACTTTTTATCAAATTGAGCTAGAGAGTTGCAACTTTTTCTTAATTTTGCAACTTATCTATGCCATTGGAGCCAAACACGAACAAAAAAGTTAAAATAATAATTTTAACAATTGTTTAAACAAATTATATTGTTTATTTTCATGATTTGCGCAAATTGAGCTACAGAGTTGCATTTTTTTCTGAATTTTGCAATTTTTTGATGACTGTGATGCCATGTACTAACAACAAACGAAAAATAATAATCTTTACGATTGTTTAAACAAATTATGTTGTTTATTATTAACTATTTGTGTCACTCCAGGGTGAAAGGGACCTTAGCTGCAAGAAATGAATTTTTCGGAACGGGCGTTTGAAGTTGAGCCTGACTAAGTTATTGTTAGGTTGTGCCTATGTTTCATCGCCAATTACACAAAAACTAATAGACATAAAAAAAATTTCTTTTTTGTATGTGAGAGACTAACTCAAATTCTATTGATTGATAATAAAGATTTAAAATTGAATGTTTTGAATTTTTCAGGACAGGCGTTTGAAGACGAGCCTGCCTTTGTTGTTGTTATGTTATGCCTATGTTTCATCGCTAATAGCACAAAAACTAATAGACATAAACAAGTTTTGATTTCTGTTTGTGAAAGAGCAACTCAAATTTTATCGATTCATAATAAAAAATCAAAATCCAATGTTTTGCAGCTAAGGTCCCTTTCACCCTGAAGGGTCACATTTATTAAATAGAGATACAGAGATGCAGCTTTTTCTTAATTTTTCAACTTTTCGAGTTCAGTGAAGCCAACAACAAAACTTAAAAATAATTTTTACAATTGTTTAAACCAATTATATAGTTTATTATCAACTTTTTATTAAATAGACCTACAGAAATGCAACTTTTTTTCAATTTTTCAACTTTTATAGGCGTATAAAAGCAAGTATTAGCAACAAAATGAGAAAATAAATGAGAACAATTGTTTAAACAAATTAATAATGTTTAATTTTATCTTTTCATTGAATAAAGCTAGAAAGACCAAAAAGTGTCAATCAATTTATAAACGATGATTCATTATTTAATAAAAAAAAAAATTTAATAAAAAGTTGATAATAAACTATATAATTTGTTTAAACAATTGTAAAGATTATTACTTTTCGTTTGTTGTTAGTACATGGCTTCACAGTCATCAAAAAATTGCAAAATTCAGAAAAAATTGCAACTCTGTAGCTCAATTTGTGCAAATCTTGCAAATAAACAATATAATTTGTTTAAACAATCGTAAAGATTATTATTTTTCGTTTGTTGTTAGTACATGGCATCACAGTCATCAAAAAATTGCAAAATTCAGAAAAAAATGCAACTCTGTAGCTCAATTTGCGCAAATCATGAAAATAAACAATATAATTTGTTTAAACAATTGTTAAAATTATTATTTTAACTTTTTTGTTCGTGTTTGGCTCCAATGGCATAGATAAGTTGCAAAATTAAGAAAAAGTTGCAACTCTCTAGCTCAATTTGATAAAAAGTTGTAAATAAATAATAATAATTTGTTTAAACAAATTAGCAATTACATGGAATAATGATTAAAAATCAATATTTATGTTATTTATTCAAAATATAGGAAAAAACTCTCATAAAAATAGTAAAAAATATTTTTAACGATTTTTTCATAATTTTGTAATTTATGGGGTTTTTTGGGGCCCTATAAAAAATAGTTAATATTACAAAATTGTTAAATAAACAATATGGCATTGTTGTTTAAAGTCTCCTGAAGAGAAACAGAGTTGGGCGATTGAAAAATATTGATTTTCAAGGATTCTATACCATTTCTACGAAAAAGTCTTTTTTTCCCATGCATTTTGCATGGGAAACTTTGAGTGCTTTGAGCCCCATCTAAATATTAAAGAATAAAAAAATAAAAACATAGGGGTATTTTTTTTTATGTAGAACCATTCTAGGGAGTGAGAGCATTAAAACTATAAAATTTTTGTTTTCCCATGCATTTTTGGACCACCCTTGTGCCTCAACCAGTCATAGGTGGTCTGAAAATGTAACAACAAACGGCTAATGTGAAATTGTCCTAAATGGCTCCCAGATTTCAAATTTTCATGATTTGAAATCCTAGCTGCTCCACTTTTTGCTTCCTCATTGAGGAAGCTTTGTGATCATTAAGATTTTCGATTTTCCAAAAATACTTTAAATCGACTTATTTTCATCTAAAAAGCGTAAATTTTCATTCCTAAGCAAATGTCCAGATGTATGTGTGTGTGTGTGTGTTTGTGTAAGTATAGCGTTTTTTGTGTACAAGATAACTCGAGAACGCTTTAACGGATTCCAATAAAATTTGGATGACTTATTAAGCTCATGAATATTTAACTTTGGACACAGGGATTTTTGAAAATACCCAACCAAATTTTTTTGAGCACCTTTTTTTTATCGAAAAAAATCGTTTTTTGACAAAAAAATTTTTCATGCTAAAAATACAACTTAAAGAATACAAAAATCATATTCCTTATCTCAAAACGAATCGTCTGACCTATATAACTTTGATAATTGATCAAGAATTCGAAAAATAATTCATATTTTTACATTTTTTTGCATTAAAAAATTTTTTTTTAACAACTTTCCAATTAACTTATATATCTATGAGGAAGCAAATTATTTTGCTTACTTAGAAGCGAAATGTCCATGAAATGGACATAATTCTCACCTAGTTTATATTTCTACGTGGGAGTTTCATAATTACCATGATAACGCCTAAGTAGGGATTGCAATCCCGCACAGTTTTCAATCCCGCAGGATCATTTGCGGGATCCGGTAACAATCCCGCGGGATCCCGCAGGATCCTGCAGTGTTTTTGGGATTTTCCCCGCGTTCATGGTTTTTTCTCCGTGTAAGTGCATGATTTAATAAATAAATTCTGTTAATTAGATAATTCTAATATGATGGGAACTTAAAAATTAAAACTATTTTTATTAAAAAAAGTTAATAATAAAAAGACTATTGTACTGTACAATTAGACTCACTTTTGTAATCAAGAAAGAAAATATGTGTGTTTATGTTTAAGTAATAGGTATTTATTGAGATTGGAAATTATAATTATAATCTGTAATTTTTTTATTCATTTAACTGAAAATATGATCTCAAAAAACATATTATATTAATTGTTTCGTCCCCCAGCCTGCTTCTTAAGGAACTACAAATGTATCCTGCTGCTGAAAACGCTCTTTCTGCTTCTACACTGGTTGGCGTTATAGATTTTAAATAGTCGTAAACAATAGACAAATGTTTGCCCTTTATTCATTAGGTGATGTAAAAAAAGATGAGTAAACAAGACACACTCATATTTAAGTTTAAGCCAATCATGCATAAACTCGAGGTATTAATATTGAGGTATTTATATATGTTTTTGACCAAAAAAATTATATTTTTTTATATACATATCACCAATCGAAAAACCTTTGAAAAACTCTATCGAAACTGATAGTGGCAAAAATTTTTTAATTTATTGTTAAATATAAAAAAATTACTAAAATTTGCGATGTACCGTAAAACCCAGAAAGATTACCCCCTCCCACTCGTAAAATATTGGACAAAAAAAACCACCAAAGATTACCATCTGTACACACTATAAATACTACGAATTTAAGCATGATTGGCTAACAATTTTTTTTACTTTGATCACTTCATATAAAATCTCTCTTGTAAAAAACAAATGTCAGTTTTACGGATACCGATTAATTTTGCGGATCCCGCAAAATATTATGCGGGATCCGCAAGCCATCAAAAGGTGCGGGATCCCGCTTTGCGGGATTGCAATCCCTACGCCTAAGAGGCTATCAACTCAAGAAAATATCGGAATAAGACGTATCATTACGTATTATAACTGTAAATCAAGAGAAATTTAAAATAATTACCAATTCACCTTTGTATATTAATTAGTATAAATTAAGACTGCTTTTCTGTTATAAAATAAGACTTTTAAAAAGGCATGCTTTAACTATTGGGAGGGTACATAGAGGGGAAAGGTAGTTAATGAGGGTGGAGGGGGTAGTCAAAGATTCTACAACGATGAGTATCAATAACATTTTCTATTATCGTGGATAAAATTTCGTTTCATTTCAATAAGCAATTCTGTCATTCTTGTTGGTGGGGGGTTTGGGGGGGGGTTTAGTGTCCATTGCTAAAGAGTATTTTGCCTTTAACAAAGTCGTGTAAAGCAACTCTATGTTGTTACATAGAGGACAAAAGGGAGGGGGAAAAGGTGTTTAATGAGGGTTAGGGGTAGTGCAAAAATCCTACAACAATGAGTATCAATAACATTTTCAATTATCGTGGATAAAATTTCGTTTCATTTCAATAAACGATTCTGTCATATTTGGGGGGCGGAGTGGGGTGGCTACATAGAGGGCTACATAGAGGTGAAAGATGGTCAATGAGGGCGGGGAATAGTCAAAGATCCTACAACGACGAGTATCAATAACATTTTCAACTATCGTGGATAAAATTTCGTTTCATTTAAATAAGCAATTCTGTCATAATTGGGGGAAGGTGCGTGGCTTCATAGAGGGCTAGATAGAGGGGAGTGGTAGTTAATAAGGGTGGAGGGGTAGTGGAAGAGGGGGTAGTCAAAGATCCTACAACGATGAGTATTAATAACATTTTCGTATATCGTGGACAAAATTTTTTTTTATTTCCATAAACAATTCTGTCATTTTTGGGAGTGGGGGGGGGGGGTGGGGGGGGGGGTGCCCATTGCTAAAGAGTATTTTGTCTTTAACAAAGTCGTGCATATCGACATTTACAGTTATAATATATTATGACACGTCTTATTTCGATATTTTCTTGAATAGATAGACTCTTACGCGTTTTCATGGTAAATATGGAACTCTTACGTAAAAAAATCAAAAAGTGGAGCAGCTAGGATTTCAAATCCTGAAAATTTCGAATATGGGAGCAATTTAGGACAATTTCACATTAGCCGTTTGTTATTACATTTTCAGACCACCTCGGACTGGTTGAGGCACACTGTGATTTTCCTTAAGGGTGGTTTTTAGGGTTTGTTAATTATTTTTGTGAATTGAAAAAACTAGGGGACATATGCCTAAGTATGTTCCATCATATTAGAGTTTGATTATAATATTTTTGTAGACTTTGATTTTCCTGTTTGGGTATTTTTCTGCTATTTTCCTTAGGGGTGGATTCTAGGGGTTAAGAATTATTTTTGTCCATTAGGAAAATTAGGGGACATATCTCAAAGTATGTTTCATCATTTTAGAGTTTTATTGTAATTTTTTTGTAGACTTTGAATTTTCTGTTTGGATATTTTTCTATTATTTTCCGTAGGGCTGGTTTCTAGGGGTTGATATTTATTTTTGTCAACTGGAATAATTAGGGGACATATTTCTGAGTATGTTCCATCGTATTAGAGTTGGATTATAATTATTTTGTAGAGTTTAAATTTTCTGTTTGGATATTTTTCTGCTATTTTCCTTAGGGGTGGTTTTGTAGGGGTTGATAATTCTGTTTATCTATTGGAAAAACTAGGGGACATATGTCTGAGTATGTTCTATCATATTAGAGTTGGATTATAATTTTTTTGTAGATTTTAAGTTTCCTGTTTGGATCTTTTACTGTCATCTTCCTTAGGGGTGGTTTCTTCGGGTTGATAATTACTTTTGTCAATTAGCCTTTTTAAATTTTGACCTCAGATTCGTGATCATCGACCCCAAAAATCCCCGACGAACAAGTTTTAAGCTTATTGGTTTGACTTTTGCTTAGAGCCTATACAGTCAAAGTCCGTTAAATATCCTTTCGATAAGTCGCACTTTTCCTCTTTCTTTGATCACATGTATTTTCACTCACACGGATTCAATACCCCCTCTGAATTTTTATAATATTTTTGCGGCTGCGTGAACCAACTTCAGATTGTTTTTAAATATCAAAACTGTTATTGAACACCTTTGAAAATTTTGTGTATGTGTGTAACAATCTCTCCTTGTTAAATTTTTTGTGTAAAAATTTAACATTCTTCGCGTGTTGATTTAATAACTGTCATCCGATTCTTGAACATAACCTCTAACTTCCTAGTAATAACACTGTAATTTACATTTAATTGTTTGTTGTCATTTTTACTCTTACAATACCAGGTACCATTTTTTGCTTTGCATAGGTAGTCCTTTTAAATGTCGCGGTTACTTATTTAAAGTTCAATAGGATCGTAAATCTACGTTGAACTGAAATATCGATGCCTACCGATATTTTTTTCTTTTATGGTTTATGTAATTCAAAAGTTTTACGACTTAAAAATTTTGCAATTTGCAAATTTTAAATTGGAAACATAAAAATTGTAAATCTTTTGTTTTTGATGCTCATGAATATCTAACAATTTTCTTAAAATCAATCAAATTAAATGACAGGGAATTATTATAAATATTGTTATTTTTCATTAGAAACAAAATTTTTTTCCGTCCCTTTTTCAACATTTGAAATTTAACAAATGTACTGGTAACAGAATTTATTTCTTAATAAATAAAATTGTTCAAATATTTATGTTAGAATTTTGGTTTTTTAAAATTTAGAATCTGTAAATTCTAACAATTACGGAGATATACAATTTTTGGTAAAAGCCTTACAATTAAATGAATAGTAGCATAACTCGTAAACAGTAGAAGATATAAAAAACCTGATATCATTTTTGAATTTTATTTCAGAAGAATATATCTCTTTCATATAAACATGTAAAGAACTCAATTATTGAAAGACGAGTATAAAATTAGAATAAATAATATAAATTATTTAAAATTGAAAAAATAATTGTAAAAGAACCTTTCATTTTATGGGAGGGTAAAAGCATCATAAAACTCTTCAAGGTTTAGAAGGCCATAAAGTAATCCTAAAAAAGACCCAAACTATTAGGTATTTTTTAGGTACGAAATCATTCAAATCGTACCTCAAAAGTGACTGAATTCATCTAGGTATTTTAGCCAGTCATTTTTAAGATATTTTGTATCGGCAGGGTGGAATATAAATATTATAGTCATGCAATGAGATTAAGTATTATGTCAGTCGCATCGTATTCTATTTGCCTGATGTGTAATTGACTTGATACTTGTTCTAATATATACAATCCAAAGTATTTATAATTACAAAAGAGAAATTCTTTTTAAATTTTAGGATCTTTGAATAACGTTATCATGTCTTTTCTTCGTGGATCTGCTAATTATGTATGGTGCACAACTAGTGTTCTTGGTAAAGGTGCTACTGGTGCTGTTTTTCAAGGAGTAAATAAGAATAATGGCGAACCAGTTGCTGTCAAGACATTTAACCAACTAAGTCATATGCGACCTCACGATGTTCAAATGCGTGAATTTGAAGTATTAAAAAAAGTCAAACACGAAAATATTGTTAAATTGTTGGCTATTGAAGAAGAACAGGATAGTAGAGGAAAAGTAATCGTCATGGAACTTTGTACCGGGGGAAGTTTGTTTAATATTTTAGATGATCCTGAAAACACTTATGGTTTATCGGAAGGAGAATTTCTACTAGTTGTAGAACACTTGTCAGCTGGAATGAAACATCTAAGAGATAACAATTTGGTTCATCGCGATTTAAAACCTGGAAATATTATGAAATTCATTTCCGACGATGGCAGCACAGTTTATAAACTTACTGACTTCGGTGCCGCACGCGAATTACAAGAAGATCAACAGTTTGTTTCTCTCTATGGAACTGAGGAATACTTACATCCTGATATGTATGAACGTGCTGTTTTAAGAAAACCTGTTGGGAAAACTTTTGGAGCCACAGTTGATCTTTGGTCTATAGGAGTCACATTATACCATGTTGCGACAGGAAATTTACCATTTCGACCTTTTGGTGGCCGAAGAAATAAAGAAACTATGTTCTATATCACGACAAAAAAGGCGTCAGGAGTCATATCAGGCATGCAGACTACAGAAAACGGACCAATTGAATGGAATAGAGAGTTACCACAAAATTGTCAACTGAGTACTGGCCTCAAAAAAATTGTAACACCTTTGTTAGCTGGATTGTTGGAAGTTGATCCTCAAAGGATTTGGACTTTTGAACGTTTTTTTGCCGAAGTTATGGACATCTTAAGCAGAAAACAAATATATATTTTTAATGTTCTACGAGCGAATATTATTAAAATTTTTTTGCATCCTGAAGAGAAATTAATTGCATTTCAAAATTATATTCAAGATCAGACTGATATTACTTTTCATGCTCAAATATTACTTGTCAATGATAGTTTACTAACATCTTTAATCGATGATCTAACACCGGGAAAAAGTTATCCTGTTACATCTTTAGATGATCCATTGAAACTATTTTCAAGGGATAATAATAACGTCATTATTCCTTTAGATACTGAATTACCTAAATTTCCTACATTTGCAAATTTGGTTTCAGTAGAAAATGATGCCAGTCAAGCAAAATTAGCTTGCTCTGTAGGTCACGTTTGTAAGAGAAGAATTGATAACATAGTGATATGCAGTAAACTCTCCCAGGACGCAGTTATTGCTTTCATGTCACTTTTGACAGTGGAACTGACAAGAGTTTTAAGTAAGTGTCAACGTTTAAGAGATTTAACAAAAGCAGTAGAAGACACAGTGTTAGCTGTAGAAAGAGGAGAACATGTTGCTAGGCAAATTTTTCGAAAATACCAAAATCAAATTAATTTTGAATTTAAAAGTTGGAAAAATGATCTAGATTTCAAGAGCAAAGAACTTGTAATAGAATTATTGCCAGCAGTTTCACAATTACACCAAAGGTATTTTATATTTTATCTTTTATTATATTATATTCTATCTAAATATTTTGCTTCCTCATAGAGGAAGTTTGTGATCATTGAGATATTCAATTTTCCAAAAATAAGTTTCTTCGATTTAATTTCATCTAAAAAGCATAAATTTAGATTTTGAAGCAAATGTCTGGATGTGTGTGTGTAGCAACTTTTTAGTCGCCAGGATATCTCGAGAACGATTCAATGGATTTCCATAAAATTAATATGGCTTATTAAACTCATAAATATCTAAATTTAGACAGGGATTTTTGAAAATACTCAATACAATTTTTTATGCATTTTTTTTCAACGAAAAATATTGTTTTTGTGAAGGGGTTAACAACTCAGAATTTTGGTGTACACCTATTTAAATACTTCAAATAATCGTAGTTAATTCATGTACTTCAAAGTTTTTTATATACTTCCAGATAACTCCAGATACTTTAGAAAAATTCATTATAATGGGTAGAATTTCTCTACATTTTAAATAACGAAATAAAATTAATTATCAAACAAAAACAACCTTACTAAAATTGAATCGAAATATCTGCTCTATCGGTTACCCCAGCCGCTTGAGGTCTTAGTAAATTCAGCTTAACAAAACTTAAATTCCAAAGAAATAGTTTAGGATATTCGAGACAAAGCAGAATTTATTTATTAAAATGTACCAAACCGAAATTATTGGGCGCGAATCCTCTTGCGAAGTCGTTTAATGACTTAACAACCAAGGATCTCTAACATAACTAGCTTAACAAAATAACGACTTAACAAATAATCGACTTAACGAAATTTACTTAACGACCAGAAGTAACTAATTTCCGGCTCAACCATTGAACGACTAGGGATTGTAAATTTACTGCCTTTTGCAATAAAATAATTGTTATTTTAAATAAACTAAATTCTACTTTTAAATCATTCCTTCACCTCACGTGGCCGGGTTCAAAGCTGTGAGGGTTCAAATTAACTTTACGTTATTTATTAATATTAGATCGTCTGTCGAGTAAGGGTCAACATATTTATTTAAATATCAATAAATAAAATTAATAAACTAGCTCAATAAACGCTGAACAGCTGTTCCTACACTCAACATTCAATTCTAAATTTCCAAGTCGACAAAATATAAAGTATCACAAAACTAATATGTTAATTGATTAAGCTACAATAATTCAGAAATACTATGCTTGTCGGATTATCGACCCGCCCCCCTCCCTTTGATCAGACGATCACGCAGGCGCAATATCACACGGCCCCCAGGACCGTAACAGTCGACTTTAAATTCCAAGCATCTCCATAAAATAATTATTAATTTTATAAATAAATTGGAGTGCTGAGTCGCTAAAATAAAATACTGTCACACAGTATACGGTTAAAATAAAAATGAAGTACCGGTTTACCGGTAATAACCAGCCCAGTAACAAGGCGATAATAGAATATAATTAAAATTTTCAATACGCTTGAATGCTTGATTTAAATTTTTACTTCAATTTTTATCTAGTAATAAGAAAATTGTGAAATCTATCCGTTTCAATGACGGATACTAAATGTTCAGACATTGTTCCTTTTCACAATGTTTAAATAACACAGCCACACAAAAAAAATAAAGTTCCCTGACCTGGGTAACAGACACACATTTTTCTATGTATTTTGATGCGCTGAATCCGATTCCGTCATCAGAATTGGTCCATCAGATCAAGTTTTGACCCTAACCTCAAAATTAATAAAATGACACTTTTTGAACATTAGAATTTGAACTCGACTTAACTTTAATACATGCCTAGGACCAATAGAAAGCTTGAATTATTACCTTTAAAATGCCTTTTTAGAAGTTGTTCTACGATGATTTTTAACGAAGTTATGATGTTTTACTTAAAATCATTTTTTTCCATTACACAATAAAACATCAATGATTGATGTGTTTTTAACATATGGAAAAAAGTCATATTTTAAGTAAAACATCATAACTTCGTTAAAAATCATCGCAGAACAATTTCTAAAAAGGCATTTTAAAGGTAATAATTCAAGCTTTCTATTGGTCCTAGGCATGTATTAAACTTAAGTCGAGTTCAAATTCTAATGTTCAAAAAGTGTCATTTTATTAATTTTGAGGTTAGGGTCAAAACTTGATCTGATGGACCAATTCTGATGACGGATTCGGATTCAGCGCATCAAAATACATAGAAAAATGTGTGTCTCTTACCCAGGTCAGGGAACTTTATTTTTTTTGTGTGGCTGTGTAATTTATATTAAATATCTTAATATTATATTTATTTTTCATGATTCATATGTTCTTTTCATATACTTCTAAATTACAACTCAAGATTGAGGTTAGTTTTTTAATATCTCCCTCTGATTAACTGCCATTTCTTTAAAATCGCATAACTGTAACAAAACTTTAGGGATTTTAATTTTTATATAGTGTGTTTTGAAGCATTTTTAATGGACTTTTTTATGGTTTAAACAAATTTGGATATCCTCTTTTTTAAAAATTAACATTTTTTTTCATTTTTGACCTCATTGAAAAAAATTTATTGTTTTTATTATATTGTCATTGGAAAGCTGAGGTTTTTTTCTCTAAAGTATGTAAATTTTTAAGGGGGCCATCGGTAAGTTTGGGAGAAAATTAATAACATACTCACGGTGCTTTTGGATTAGGTTTAACCCAAAGGCGCCCCCCCCCCCCATAAAAATTTTCTCTTAATTCTTATTTTAGTATCAGAATTGAATAATTTAAGCCAAAAATAAAAATCTTCTATGAAAGGAATTCAAAGAAAACTAAATTTTTCGTAATTTTTTGTAGGTTAATTGTTCTAGCTACATCCAAAACCACCCCACGGTTAAAATTTCAGCTTAAAATATTTGTACGTTTAACTGAAGCAACATTTATAAAATTATGATGCCAAAAATAAGTAACAGTAATTATGTAATCCATCAAAACAGCAAGAAACAGTGCTTTTTGTTGGTTTTTAAGCCTATTTACTTTATCTATTATTGTAAATGCAAAGATTATAATATTTATCTGAAAGCTTATAAAATTTCCTACAAATCGGTCTTTTAATTAGTCTTTTATCTTTAGTTAATCAGAAGATATGGGCGTCAGAATTTCAGAAAACACCATTAAAAAACGTTTTTCATGTAGTTTTCTTAACTTTCTCAGCATGCTAAATAGGGGAGAGTGGCCATCAATGTACCGTGTTTTTTTCAAGGTCATAGTACTTATTCAAATTCACCAAGTTCAAGCACTTCTTTGCATCAATATAAAACTACAACACTTCTCTAGGTAATGAACACATATTATACACGATTTATTTTGATTAAATAATAAAATTTAGGATTTTTCTAAACTAATAAGCTATTTTCATTTTCAACAACCTGGGTACACAATGAACCACCCCTATAAAAACACTAAAAATGTTCAACAATAATAATATTGCAATTTTCACTTTGTAAAAAAACTTATTTTCTATCAAATACTATAAAAAATTATTACTTAACACTTTTTAATTGATAATGTAGAACATAAATATACCTCAAATTTAAGTTAACTAGCTAAAATGGCATTTTAGTTTTGCTATGTTGAGAAGAGTACTGATAACAATCGCTGTAACATGCTGTACGCATGCCTAGTTTTATAATCAGACATACCACTCTGGAAATCGAAAATACATTGAAATTCCAGGTGGTTCATTGTTCCCCGGTACATTGAATCAACATGACATTTGCAACAAAAATGGTTTTTTATAACTTAATCCAATATTTTAAAATCTTTATCTCATTAGAATATTGTAGTTAAGGCCCGATACAAAATAAATCGTAAGTACATTTATTTTTAAATTGCCTTATTACAATTAAAAAACGTGTTTGTATTTTAGGTAGGGGAGAGTGACCATCAACGTACCGGGGTTTTTTCAAGGTCATATTATTTATTCTATTTCACTAATTTCAATCACTTCTTTGCATCAATATAAAACTACAACACTTCTCTAGGTAATGCACACATATTATACCCGATTTATTTTGATTAAATAATAAAATTTAGGATTTTTCTAAACTAACAAGCTATTTTCATTTTCAACAACCTGGGTACACAATGAACCACCTCTATAAAAACACTAAAAATATTCAACAATAATAATATTGCATTTTCATTTTGTAAAAAAACTTATTTTCTATCAAATACTATAAAAAATTATTACTTAACACTTTTTAATTGATAATGTAGAACATAAATATACCTCAAATTTAAGTTAACTAGCTAAAATGGCATTTTAGTTTTGCTATGTTGAGAAGAGTACTGATAACAATCGCTGTCACATGCTGTACGCATGCCTAGTTTTATAATCAGGCATACCACTCTGGAAATCGAAAATACACTGAAATTCCAGGTGGTTCATTGTTCCCTGGTACATTGAATCAACATGACATTTGCAACAAAAATGGTTTTTATAACTTAATGCAATATTTCAAAATCTTTTTCCCATTAGAATATTGTAGTTCAGGCCCGATACAAAATAAATCGTAAGTTCATTTATTTTTAAATTGCCTTATTTCAATTAAAAAACGTGTTTGTATTTTAGGTAAATTTTTTCTTCAGAGCATCAAAAACAGTTTTTTTCAGTTTTCTCTATAAAGAATAAATCCACATGTCTCAAATTTATGGACGTAGTGTGTTTATGCAAACTTCATTTATATTTAAAATTAGGAGAATTTTTATTTAATTGTTTCTGAGAAAATTGAAATGGTTCATTCAAAAAACTGGTACATTGATGGCCACTCTCCCCTAAATTTTTTCTTCAGTGCATCAAAAACAGTTTTTTTTCAATTTTCTCTGTAAAGAATAAATCCACACGTCTCAAATTTATGGACGTAGTGTGTTTACGCTAACTTCATTTATATTTAAAATTAGGAGAATTTTTACTTAATTGTTAATGAGAAAATTAAAATGGTTCATTGAAAAAACTGGTACATTGATGGCCAGTCTCCCCTACATTTTTGAAGCAGACTAAATTTTTTTTTTTTTTAGTTATTATACACTCGTTTTATCGACCTCACAGGCCCAATGAGTGCCCCCCGTAGGGAGTTCCTAGATTTCAGTACAACGTATATATTCTCTCTAAGTGGTTTTTGCGTCTACAGAACGGCTTGAAATTAGGAGTACTCGCATTTGCCTGGACCACCCAGTATATTGGGTTTGCTCGCTAGTGGAGAGGGAAAACTGTAGAAAAACCTCACCTGAATACAACCGGTTTATCGACAGTCGAGTTCTAGTGATCTGCACAGGTCAATTACCGACAGTGCATATCATTATACCTCGACGTCTTTACCTTCCACTGAAGTTATCTCACAGCCGGAAAAAATCCCAGGCTCCCCGGGGCGCAAACCAAGCAAGCTTGACTCTTGACTTGGGGCGACCGTAGAGTCCAGGACCTTAACCATCTGAGCTAACACCGTGGTGAGTAAAATCATTTTAGAATAGTACAACCGGTTTATCGACAGTCGAGTTCTAGTGATCTGCACAAGTCGATTACCGACAGTGCATATCATTATTCCTCGACGTCAAACCTTCCACTGAAGTTATCTCACGAGTTAGAAAAATCCCAGACTCATCGGGGCGCGAACCCAGCAAGCTGGACTTGGCGCGACCGCAGATGTATACAAAAATGACATTGTGTGGCTTATAATTCTAAGCTTTTCCGCTAGGTTCTCCACTATCGACTAAATTTAAAACAAATAAGTAGAAGTTTCATTTCTATCTAATAATACAAATTAAAGATATAACTTACTAAATACAGATGTGTCTACTAGTAGGTCGGCAGGCGCATAAGTTTCTGGTAGCGCGATCTGACACGCTTATTTTAAACATACTGTTCTTCTGTATGAAACTTGTGGAAATGAAATGAGAAAGATTAAAAAATGTATTAGGTATTTATCATGTAATATTCATTTAATAATCTGTAAAAATAGCAAAAATCAATGTTTTTTTGTTAGTTTTTAAGACGTATCACAATACCTATCATTTTAAATCCAAAGATCACAATATTTCTTTGATAATAATAATGGCAAAGTTAGAGAAAAAGAACTTTTTTTTCAAAAATTTGCAGTTTATCCTTGACAACGCTATGGCCATCAATCCAGATCATGTTCTCTATATTTTTCGTGTAATCTACACGTGAAAATACATATGTGACAGTCCATGACAAAACGTGCCTTAGCTCCAAAAAATAAATTTTGATTTTTTAATACCAATCGACAGGTTTCTATTTGCTCTTTCATTTCCAAAAATAAAAAATTTTTTTTTTTTAAGAAATTTTGGTGTTATTAAGCAAGAAGCGTAGGCAGGTTTCATTGGTATCAATGCATTGCTACAACTTTAAAAGCTCACCCTGTAAAGTTGACGTTTGGAAGCTAAGGCACGTTTTCTCATGGACAGTCACATATGTGTACCAAATTTTAGACCTTTAGGTTAAAGAGTTTAGAAGTTAGGGGGGGGGGGGGGGTAATGGTCCTTTTCAATGCATTTTTGCAAAAAAAAAAGTTGTTATTTCCTTGACAACGCTATGAATTTCACCTTGAATCATGTTCTTTATATTTTTCGTGCAACCTACACGTGAAAATACATAAGTGTACCAAATTTCAGCCCTCTCGGTCAAATAGTTTAGAAGTTAAGGGAGGGGTGGATGGTTTTTGGCTACGAACGCACGAGTCTCGCTATAAGGGTTTCGCCGAAAACCGAAGGTGTACGGAACCCTAAAGAAGACAAAATTATTACAAAATAAAATTTCCTTCATAAACAAGTTCACTATTCCAAAATATATAAGACATATTTTCGCCCAAACACTGCCATTTTATTTTATTCGTTTATAAAAATTGTTTATAAAAGAACATAATTTATTGCAAACAAAATTCTTACTGAAAAAATTTGTTTGTTCAACTTTGTATGTTCTAGTAAAAAAAAAAAAAACACTAAAAACAATAAAAACTGAAGATTATTGATATCTTTGAGCTACTTAAAAATTCTAATCTGAACGTAGCTCACTAACTCAATGCAACAGTGCGGGCTTATAAAATTCCCTACAAATCAGTCGTTTAATTAATATTTTATCTTTAGTTAATCAGAAGATATGGCCGTCAGAATTTCAGAAAACACAATTAAAAAACATTTTTCATGCAGTAATTGGGTCTTAACATTTTCAGCATGCTAAAAAACAATAATTTTTAAGAATACATTTTTGAACCTGACAACATTTTAAACAAATAAATAGTAGTTTCATTTCTATCCATAAATACAAGCTAAAGATATATAACAGATAACAAATTTTTTTAGCATGCTGACAAAGTTAAGATCCAATTACTGCATGAAAAACGTTTTTTAATTGTGTTTTCTGAAATTCTGACGGCCATATCTTCTGATTAACTAAAGATAAAAGATTAATTAAACGACTTATTTGTAGGGAATTTTATAAGCCCGCACTGTTGCATTGAGTTAGTGAGCTACGTTCAGATTGGAATTTTTAAGTTGCTCAAAGATATCAATAATCTACAGTTTTTATTGTTTTTAATGTTTTTTTTTAATTAGTAGAACATACAAAGTTGAACAAACAAATTTTTTCAATAAGAATTTTGTTTGCAATAAATTATGTTCTTCTATAAACAATTTTTATAAACGAATAAAATAAAATGGCAGTTTTGGGCGAAAATATGTCTTATATATTTTGGAATAGTGAACTTGTTTATGAAGGAAATTTTATTTTGTAATAATTTTGTCTTCTTTAGGGTTCCGTACACCTTCGGTTTTCGGCGAAACCCTTATAGCGAGACTCGTGCGTTCGTAGCCAAAAACCATCCACCCCTCCCTTAACTTCTAAACTATTTGACCGAGAGGGCTGAAATTTGGTACACTTATGTATTTTCACGTGTAGGTTGCACGAAAAATATAAAGAACATGATTCAAGGTGAAATTCATAGCGTTGTCAAGGAAATAACAACTTTTTTTTTTGCAAAAATGCATTGAAAAGGACCATTACCCCCCCCCCCCCCCCCCTCCCCTAACTTCTAAACTCTTTAACCTAAAGGTCTAAAATTTGGTACACATATGTGACTGTCCATGAGAAAACGTGCCTTAGCTTCCAAACGTCAACTTTACAGGGTGAGCTTTTAAAGTTGTAGCAATGCATTGATACCAATGAAACCTGCCTACGCTTCTTGCTTAATAACACCAAAATTTCTTAAAAAAAAAAATTTTTTATTTTTGGAAATGAAAGAGCAAATAGAAACCTGTCGATTGGTATTAAAAATCAAAATTTATTTTTTGGAGCTAAGGCACGTTTTGTCATGGACTGTCACATATGTATTTTCACGTGTAGATTACACGAAAAATATAGAGAACATGATCTGGATTGATGGCCATAGCGTTGTCAAGGATAAACTGCAAATTTTTGAAAAAAAAAGTTTTTTTTCTCTAACTTTGCCATTATTTGAGCTAGAGGGCTAAAATTTGGTATACTGGTGTATTTTTGCATGCAGATTAAAAAAAATTATGTTTGGAATTAAAATTGAATATTACGAGGTAACAAAAAAAAATTCAAAAAATGACCAAAAAGAGGGTTAGACTCTTTTACTAGAGCTCACCCTAATTGTCTTTCAGTACCCCTCCAACCAATAAATTTTTTATTTGTATACTCAGAGTTTAAAAAACGATATAAAACGCGACTGAAAATTGTTATCACATTTTTTCAAAATAATTGAAAAATTATAAAAAAATACAAAAATTGTTTTTTAATCTTATACAAAGCTTGATTAAGGCTGTCACAGGACCTATGATCAAGACTGTTATGATTCCTGGAACACAATAAAAATTTCAGGGCCCCCCTTTAAAAAAAATGTCTTGATTTTTATGTTATATGAAATACAAGCCTGTGCCCTTAAGGAAAGGTTTCATGCACTTCAAGGTAGAAGTTTTTTCACAGTCTGTATGTTTTAATTATTTTTCATAATCTGTACATAAAAATATACAAATGTACTAAATTTTAGCCCACTAGCTCAAATAATGTCAAAGTTAAAGGGAAAAAACTTTTTTTTCGAAATTTTGCAGTTTTCTTTGACAACGTATTGACTATCAATCCAGATAATGTTCCCTATAATTTTCCTGTAATCTACACGTAAAAATACATATGTGTACCAAGTTGGAGCTCTCTGTTTGTTAATAAGGTATATCTTTGTTTCGGACATGTACGGAACCCTAGATTTTCGTACGGGTGTAACTCATTCTTGCCTGATTTTTTTTTATTATACAATTACTATAAAGAAATGTAGTATACTTAAAAATGTATCTAAAAAAATGTATCTATTAAAATGACATTTTACTTTATTTGTTTACAAAAATTGGTTTTAAAAGAACCTAAATCAATTGCAATTTTAGTTTAATTTGTTTATGTAGATTGTTTATGAAGAAGATAAATTTATTGTAAAATCAAATGTTATAAGAGAAATGTACAATTTGTATGTTCCAGCCAAAATTACCAGAAAATGCCAAAAATGTTAGTTTATAAATGTTCAGATACAGCATTTGTTTATATAAATTGTTTATAAAATGGATATTTATTGCAAAATAAATTTTCCTTAATAATAACCCTTTATTTGCCAAATCTAAGCATAATATTTCAAAAAAACGCTACTTTTTTGTCACAAAAATAATATTTTAGTTTCTTTGTTTATATAGATTGTTTATAAAAAAGGAAAATTTATTGGAAAATCAAATTTTTTAGGAAGAACGTTCACTTCGTATGGTGCATTATTGTTTATATAAATTGTTTATTAGTATAGTTTTGTTACCACTTTTTTAATTATGTAAATAAATGAAGGCCATTTTAGTGGATTTTTGTTGTTTTTTTTTATTATTATCTTATCGACAACATATTTCGACCCAAGCTTGGGTCCTTCTTAAGTTTAAAAATATATAATTTAGTTACATTAATTTTGATGGAATAGTAGAGATATAATTTTTTAATTTTTTTTTCAATTTTGTTAAAAATACCTACCTTAAATATGATAAGTAAAATGGTTATCCATTATATTGAATAAAAATGTGTAACACGTGTGGTAGACATGTGTTCACATATTTGAGACTATGTTAGGTTAATTAATAGAGAATTAATCGAAAAAAGTTCAGGTATGGTAGGTAAAGTAGGGATATAAGATAAAATAGGAAATTTAAATTTTAAATTTTAGAATTCAAATAATTTAATTCAATCTCATAACAACAAACAATTATATATATTATAATTATATATATACACTGAAAAAATTTTAAGCGAACGCTTTGACTAATACTAGTAGTGCGGTACAGTCATGCACAAAGGAATTTCATTGGCCGTTTTACGGAAGCACAATAGTTCCGAAAGTGGGGAGATTCTCCAGCTCATATTTTCGGGTGCGCTAAATGCCCGAGAAAACGAGTTTGACTGCACTACAGCTTTTTATACGTGAAACTACCTGGAATTATTCCTGTTTAATCTTTTCAAACTAAATGAATATTTGTATATAATTGTTTAATTGTTATTATTACATCATAATTTAATTACTTAATAACCAATTTCTTAAAAATTCAGGAAGTGTAAGAAAAGTTCGGATTGTTTGACAGATTTAGGTTATGTTTTTGTTCTATATTCTTTCACAAATTAACTTTCTGTTGAGATATTGATCTTTATTAATAGCTTTTATTAAAAACTTTTAAGATTAATAACTGAAACATTTTTTGGTTACTCTCTAAATTTGTAATTTAGTAAAATTTATAAAACACAGCTGATTTTATAAATTTTCAATGAAGTTCTGCAATTTTTTAACTTCTTTTGTCATTTTTGAAATTATTTTCATAAATTTCCATTATATTTTTAATTTTTTAATTTATATTATGCATTTTTTCATTTTGGATTTTATTAAAGTGGTATAGAAAATGACTATTAACTCCGAAAATTTCTTTAGGCATACATATACTTTATATATGTTCGTCAATAGATTTATTTTTTGTTGCACAATATAAATTTAATCAAATTATTTTTAAAATGAATTTATTTATATTTAAATATTAAATATTTTTAAAATATTCTCAATTGTTGTTATTTATAAAGCTAAAGAAATTATTATTCATATTGATATATTAGTTGAATATTTCACAAATGTTCAATTATAACTGAATTAATTTTGATAAGTAATTAAAATTAGACAAATGTAAGAATATAATGTATATTTCAAACAGCAAATAAACTTTAAAAAATTTGTTAAAATCCGGGCTGATAAAAATCATGATTTTTTAAAAAAATCCGATTTATTTGATGTAAATCTGATTTTTTTTATTCTAATAGAAAATTGATTTTTTGAAATAGGTATAATCAGAATATTCAATCTCCAAATGCTTTTTTGTAACCAGTTCATTTTTTAAACTGAGAATATTTAATAAGAAATAATGAAGAATACAACATTTAATCAAAACCGGATAAATTATGTCGAATAAATGAGAAACTTTCAAAAAATATCTTCAAATTAATCGCAAAATTAAGAAAATTAGATGAAAGCAGCGAAAGAATAATAAATTACTAAAAAAACCAAGTGGTATATAAAAAATAAAAATTCTTTTCATAAAATTAAACTATTTAGGAACATTTTTTTTAAATCAAAAAGATAAATAAGAAGATAATTGAAATACGTTAAAATATATTACCAGAAAGAAAAACATTTTTTAAATTACAAAAATTAGAGAATTATTTCATACAAATTGAAGAAAAAGAAATATATAATATTTTGTAAAATTATAAGAAATTTAAAAAACGAAAAATTCTATGAAATGGAAGAACAATGTTAAAATGAGAATATTTAGTACAGGATTCAATTAACATAATGTAAAATAAAAGAATAAAATCTTCATAAAAATAGAAAATTGAGAAATTTAAAAAATACAGATAAAAGCACCGAATAAATGTTTTCAAAAAATCGTATTTATAAGATAAAAACTAAAGAATTTAAAAGAAAGAAAAATGTTTCTAAGAAATTGAAAAATAATGACAAAAATTAAAAAATTAATTAAAACGCAAGGAAGGACTAAAAAAGTACTAAAAACTGAAGAACTTTCATTAACCTAACCAACTGTAAAAAATGTAAAAGAACCAAAAATAATCAAATTTGGTTAGAATCTACAAAAAAACTAGAATTAATAAAAATGAAATAAAAAAATGTATGTAAAGATAAATAAAAAGGTTCTAAAAGAAATTTAAAAACCTTTAAAATTAAAAAAATGAGGTAAATTAAACCAAAAACATTTTTATAATTTTATACATTTTTATACTTATAACAAGTTCAACAATAAATTTAGAAAAATAAAGAAAATCTAAAAATCTGTAAATCGTAGGTATTTTGATCTTCTCTATTATCCCAATTTTTAAAATTTTATAAAGATTAAATTATTAAAATTGAAATTTTTAAGATTTATCCACAAATTTGTGTTTTTTTTTAATGGTTCGCGATTTTTTACATACAGTATTCGACATCAAAAGAATTGTTAAGTTTTTTTTTATTTAAAACTGAAGAACTTTCATTAACCTAACCAACTGTAAAAAATGTAAAAGAACCAAAAATAATCAAATTTGGTTAGAATCTACAAAAAAACTAGAATTAATAAAAATGAAATAAAAAAATGTATGTAATGTTACGTTTTGATGTACAAAAACCCTTACAATATTCCCTAGTTTCTCCTTTTAAATCAATTTCAATTAAGAACTTGATTTGGGATGAGGATTAAGTCAATGAGAGTACTAAAGTTTATTGTAGAATATTTATTTATGAGGTTATTATAATGAGTAGAGAGATTTACAAAAATGATTTTATAAATTGAGCCTTACTTTCGAAGATGGAAAGATTGATGTTTTACTCGCAGATTTGTAGAAGGCAAGCGATGAAATAGTATTAACCTTGCAGTAGATTAGCCGTTGAGTAAACAGACAAGGATCCTAATCTTAGATGTCGATGCAGGTGAATTTTGTAGAAAATAGAAACTTCTTGCAGGAGACTTTTAGTTTGTTTTTCTCACAAAACGGTGTGAATTTCCGTTATTTTGTAGAGTGACAACTTGGACCGAATAGAATTATCACTTATTAAAAGCAATACGTTACTATGCAGTAAGACTGTAATACTGCAAGTAATTTGAGTAGTTGAATGTGAATAACTAATGACTAGATGGTAAGACTGTGTATTATCAAGTTTGTAAAACTTCGAACTGAACTAGTCAACCTGATGCTCCAATTTATATTGGAAAATTGGGAATGCTAATGGCTGCCTAGAAAGAAGATGTCCGCTTCAAAAAAAGATGGACGCTTAGGAAAAAGATGGCCGTCCTAGCTTCACCTTCCTCTTCCTTCCCCTGCATGAATTCTTGGTTGTAATACTCCGCATTAAAGTGAAAGTATATCGTAGTTCTTGAAATTTGGAAAATGTTTGTCTTTGCTTGTCTCTTCTCCCCGTTCCCTTTACAGGTGTCTAGACTTGTAGTACCCTCCACCAAGAGGTAGCTGTCCTAGACTTGCGTTTGTCTTATGTTAACATAATCTCTTCCTTCCTCAAACGTTTTCAATTTTAAAATCACATCTACTCTTGTCTAATATTCGTATACAATATTAACCAAAATGATATACAATGATAAGAATTCTTATATCTATAAGAATTGAATAATAACAATGTATATAACAATATATAAAGTATATATATAGGTTACGAACGTAACACCTCCCCCCTCAGTTCGAGCATAAGAAAGAAATGATACATGGTCGAAAGTTATTATTATTATTTTTTTTTAAATGCTCATTTTGTTAAGGGAAATGTTATGATCGTGTACAATTGTCCAATTTTTATTACTTTATTCATAAATACTAATTTTGATTCATACCAATGCCTGCTATATTTAAAGAATATGTTATAGTAATAATTACAATATAAGAGATCGATTTTTTTTAGTGATTCAATTTTGTGACTAATACACATTTTGAAATAATTAGAAAAAAAAATCGATTTTTATTTTTACTTTTTTGTATAGCTACCTGACAGAGTGTAACAAATACTGCTGTAATAAAACAAATATGCTTTTCATTCATACTTATGCATTCGATTTTACGATTATTACATATGTATTTTTCATTTTTCGAGAAAAGATCAATAAGTAAATAAATTAATAAAATTTACTTCCTGTTTTCATTAATACGCTTATTTTGTTACCTGGATTGTAATTTGTACATAACATATGTTTTGCAGTTTTACTCATTAAATTTACACATATTTTATATTATTGTTTTATTTGTTATAGAGAAATTTTTATTCATATTAACATATTCATTTGTAATTGCAAAAGCAAAAAAAAATTTGTTACACACACACAAAAAGAAAATTTGTTATTCTTTGTTTTTCTTTTTTTTATACTTAAATAAAAAACTGCATGATTTTTTTGATTACACACTCTCCTACTATTAACTTATTTTTGTTTTTATTATATGTTCAAATTAAAATGCACTTTACACATGTGAATTTTTAAAATATGTTGTATTTATATGCTACTTTTGAATATATACGTTGTGGATTTAAATTTGAACATTTGTCAAAATATGTTATTGCTACGCACATTTAATTTGATCATCATTTTTTTATTTTAAATATAATTCATTAATTTTGTTATTTTACTTATTAATGTGAGTTTAGATGTGCGTATAATGTAAAAAATAGAAAATAAAATTTTATTATGTTTTACTTGATCACATTCATTCATTTTTCTTGCGCTCCTAGAAAAATAAACATAGACTTTTGATAAGATGGGACCGAAAGAAATTACTAGTCCTCTCGAGTTTCCGGTGAACCTCGAGTTCCTAGGATTTAGATAAAACACCGTGGCTAGAGAAAATAAAATTTTTTTTTTTCTTGAAGTTATTCCGATTGCGTTTTCTGCGGTTCCTGTCTACGAGGTATTATTGTTATTAGAAAAACATAAAATAAATGAATCATTTTTATTCTGAAGTCCATTACCTAGAACAGATAACTTGTATTATTAAAAGTACACTAATTATTTCACAAGAAAAATGTTATTTTTGCGATAATCACAAAAATGACACTTTTGTAATCGGATTGGATTTGTAAGTGGGAGGAAGCTTTAAATAAATGTTATTATTTTACTTTAGATGATTTTTTTCAGCTGTAAATGTGATTTTCTTAAATGTCTCGTTTGTCAGATTTTTAGTAAAATTTTGTCTGTTTATGAATTTTAATTTATTTTTCTGGTACAATACGTGACAGTTTAAGTCTATTTATATGTACTATTTTCTGTTTATTTTTTACTTGTATTTTAATATTTCCTTTATTTAAAATTTCTAATACTTTATATGGTCCTGTGTATTGATTGGCAAATTTGTGAATTTTTCCCCCTTGGAGTAAGAAAACTTCATCCCCTACTTTAAAATCTTGTGGATTGCATTTTTTATCATAATAAATTTTTGACTTTTCTTTTGCTGATATTAAATTTTCTTTTGCAATATTTCTCATTTCATGTAATCTTGTTATCAAATCAGTTAAATAATGATCATATGTTTCTAATTTTTCGTGTTCCAGTGGTGGATCACTAGATGGTAACCGTGCCAATTTTCCAAAAATTAATTCATACGGAGTACATTTGGTACCCTCGTGTACACTGGTGTTGTATGAAAACATAGCGAGTTCTAACCAGTCGTCCCATTCTTCGTTTTTATTTATAAATTGTTTTAAATATTCCCCTAACACGTGATGTGATCTCTCAATCGAACCGTTTGATTGGGGGTGAAAAGCGGTTGTTTTAAATTGGCGAATTCTGAATCTTTTTGCTAAACGTCTCATTAAATTACTTAAAAAATCCGTCCCTTGATCTGTCAAAACACCTTTAGGTGATCCGTAAATACAAATAAATTTCTTAATGAAAGCATCAGCTATTGTACTAGCTTGATGATTTGGAAGTGCTATTGCTAACGAATATTTAGTAAGGTTGTCCTGAATAGTAAATATATATTCATTGCCTGATTCAGTTTTTGGAAGAGGACCAACAATATCCATTGCGATTTTTTCGAATGCTGTGCCTGGTGTATCTGTTATGATCATTGGATCCTTTGTTTTTACACGAACTAATTTTTTGAGTTGACATTGTAAACAATTTTGAATATACTGCTGAATATTAATTTTCATATTTTCCTAATAGTAATTTTGTCGTATTTTTTCATATGTTTTTGTAACACCTTTATGACCCCCAACTGAACTAGAATGTGCTTCTTCTATTAATTGCAAATATTGTTCTTTTGTTGGATATTTAGTGGTTTCGTTGCATATTATTATTTTTACAACCGAATTTTCAAAAATACATTTGAACATAGATAAAATTTCTTTCCAATTTATGTTATTGACCTGAGCAGTTTTTGCTATACTTATTGTTTTTAACTTTAATTTTTCGGCCTCATTTTTTAATGAAATAATTGATAATTTTATATTTTTTAAAGTATTAGACATATTTTCTTTTATTTCGTTTTCAATAGGAAGGGCTATGTGGTAAAATGCACCTTTTTTATATTTTTTGCTAGACCCAATTGAAGTTTTCCAAAATTAGGCAATTTTTCGCGTTTTGCTAAAGACCTGGAGCCATTATCTCTAGGCTCTCCATTAACTGAAATAAAATAAGCGAAATTATCTTTACGCATTGGTAACTGATCCCTACAATCTATAATATATTTTTCCTTCTTGAGGTTGAAATTTGTGCAATTTTTATTTTCTTCTAAAGTGTCTTCTTCTTCTGATGATTCAGTATCTGTGTTTTCATAACCAAGATCAATTTCTTCCTTTTGAGTTTTTTGATTTCGTTTTTTATATTCAAGATCTGACATAACCTCGTCAGAATATATTTCTTTGTCGAATGTCTGTTTCTTTTGAATTTGTTTTTTATTTCCTTCCTTTTCTTCTTTAGTTTTTTGATTTATATATTCAGGATCTGACATAACTTCGTCAGAATAGACTTCATTGTAGAATTTCTTTTTCTTTTGAGTTTGTTTTTTATTTTCTTCATTTAACAATTTTTTCGGCCTTCCTCTTTTCTTTTTGAAAAGGGAGGTATTAAAATGAATATCCTTTTTCGGTCTTCCTCGTTTCTTCTTTTTTTCTTCATGTTTATTTGATTTATCTAGAATCTTGACTTGCTTATTTTCTTCATTTTTGTTTAATGTATCTACTTTGTTCATTTGATTTCTTGTAACGACATTGCAGACACTAGGCAATGTATTTTGATTTTTTGAATTAGATATGATTTTGATAAATATTAGAAAGAGATTGATTATCTCTTTATATATATAGCAATAATTTTCCATAGATTGGTATCCATCACTTGGATCCAATAAATAAATAGATTGGAGAATTTTTATAATCTCCGAAATAGAATAGGAATCATTATCCTGAGGTAGAGATTGCTTTTTGCAAATCTTTTGCATAATTGAATGGAGACATTTTTCTATCTCCGATTGATTTTCTGAAAATAGAGTTTGATTATTAAAAATATTTTTTATCAATGATTGGAAAAGTTTTATTTGCTCCGAATTTGTGCTTTCCTGAGGTCCTTTAAAATGAAAACCATGTTTATTTTTTCTAAGAGTTTCTGCTTGGACACTTCTTTGAGTGTGTTTTTCGACATCGATTTCGTGGATATTTTCTTGATTTATTGCTTGAATTTTTTCTTCATTATCATCTTCAATATTTTCTTCGACTGGATTTCGGGACAAAGCGTCTGCATTGACGTTTGTTTTTCCTGCTTTGTAAATGACATTAAAATCATATTCTGCTAATTTTAGTTTCCATCTCGTAACCCTTGAGCATGGATCTTTTGAATTTTGGAACCAAACCAATGGTTTGTGATCCGTGACTAATGTAAATTTTCTTCCATAGAGATATGGTCGAAAATGTTGAACACAATAAATAATTGCTAATGCTTCTTTTTCGTACGTATCGTATTTTCTTTCTGTTTCAGTTAAGGTTCGCGAAGTATATACAACTGGTTGATCTTTGCCTACTTTTCCTTGTGATAATATGC
Organism: Ganaspis brasiliensis; assembly: GCA_037103525.1. Taxonomy (NCBI): domain Eukaryota; kingdom Metazoa; phylum Arthropoda; class Insecta; order Hymenoptera; family Figitidae; genus Ganaspis; species Ganaspis brasiliensis. The sequence continues at coordinate 2,228,048 of JAZKLR010000018.1, forward strand.
CTCCTATTGCAAAGCCTGAGGCGTCTGTCGTTAGAATAAACGGTTGAGAAAAATCTGGTCTTTTTAAAAGTGGTTCTTCGCAAAGTTTACTTTTTAATGTATTAAATGCCGTTTCTTGTTTTTCAGTCCAAAGGAAAGGTATATCTTTCCTTAAAAGTTCATTTAGAGGATTTGCAATTTTTGAAACCTGGTCTATAAATCTTCTATAATAACCGGCGAGTCCTAAAAATTGTTTTATATTTTTAACATTTTTTGGTACTGAAAATTTTTGCACTGCTTCCACTTTTTTCGGGTCGGGTCGTACTCCATGTTTATCGATAATGTGTCCTAAATAACATACTTCTAACCGTAAAAATTCGCATTTATCGGGCTGTAATTTCAAATTTGCACTTCGTAGTCTTTCCATGAATTTTGAAAATTTTTCTTCGTGTTCTTCTAACGTATTTGCATAGATAACAACGTCGTCTAAATAGACAAATAATTCAATTCCTTGTAAACCTAATAGTACCTGATCGATTAATTTTTGAAAGGTACTCGGTGAATTTTTTGAACCAAATGGCATTCTGTCAAATTCATAATGCCCATACGGTGTTGAAAATGCGGTTTTATGCGCGTCTCTTGGATCCATTTTAATCTGATGAAAACCGGAAGCTAAGTCGAAAACGGAAAAATATTGAGCGTTTGATAATTGGTCTAACAAGTCGATTATATTTGGCAAAGGATAAAATTGTCCTACTGTGCGTTCATTCAATTTTCTAAAGTCTAATACTAACCGCCATTTTTTGTTTCCTTGAGAGTCGTCCTTCTTCGGTCCTATCCAAATGGGTGTGTTAAAGGGTGAATCGGAAGGTTTAATAATTTGTTGTTCTAATAATTCGTTTACTTGACGTGTCATTTCCTCTTTGTGTACAGGTGGAAATCTATATTGTTTTGTTATAATAGGTGTGTCATCTGTAGTAATAATTCTGTGTTTAATAAGATCAGTTGCTTCTAAATATTCTCCCGGTATGTGAAATCTATCTGAGTATTTATTTACTAATTTTATAACATGTTCTAGCTCTTCTTTGTTTAAATGGTCTAATCTAAGTAATTTTTTCAATTCTTCTACTCTATCTGTTCCTGTGATATTAAAAATTTTTCCTGATTTGTCATTGTTTGTAAACACGTTAATTATTTCTTCTATTACAGTATTTTCATTGTTTTTGAAATTACATTTTTGATTTTCATTTTCTAATTCTTTGAAATCTTCCAGTTTTATATTAAGGACAGGTATTTTTATAGACTCGTTGCGTGTGTTAAATACCTTTAAATATGCTTTACCTTCTGTATTTGTTACAACTGCGTTGCCTAAAAAAACACCTTCGGCGACTGACTGTTTAGGGATAAAACCTATCTTTTTATCTTTATTCAAAATTTTAACATGAATATTATAAACTGATCTAGCTGGTATTGTAAAATAATCGTTTGATTCAAAGTAAAATTTTTGATTATTTATTTCTATGTGTCTTTCTTCATAATTTATTTTTACTTTATTATTGACAAAAAATTCTGTTCCTAAAATACCGTCGTGTTCAATTGGTACATCATTAGATAATAAATTAAAAATTGTCGGAATGCCAAAAATATTAAGTTTTACTTGTCCTAATGTATAAACTGGATGCTCATTAATTCCTGTTAATTTGATGCATTTATTTTTATCAATTTCTTTGTCATTATGAAGTGCTCGAAGTTTTAATAAATTTGGTCCTGCTCCTGTGTCAATCATCATAGTTGTAGATGTTTTAAGTTCATTAGTATTTACTCGAACGTATGGTATTGAATTAGGTTTTGCTAAATTTATATGTTTTGTTGGGAGTTTATTATTACCGGATGCATTAAAATTTTTCAATCTGTCCTCGGAGCATCCTACTGAGGAAGAATTTTGGAGTTTTCCGAATGTTCTACTGGGTGATGCGTTTGTTGTTGGCTATTGTTATATATTCTTTTTCTACATTCACTAATTACATGTCCTGGATTTATACAATAATTACATGTTACAGTTTGGTTTCTGTGTGTCGGGTTTGATAGTTGAATATTTTTACTTGTGCTTGGTTCTTGTTCTTGTAATTGTTCGTTTTATTTATTCTGATATCTGCTGTTATATGAATTTTGATATCTGTTTTGGTTTCGATATTGATTCTGATTTTGATATTGATTACGATTTTGGAATTGATTTGGTGAAGTTCTATACTGGTTTTGGGTTTGATTTTGATATTGATTTCGCGGAGGGTCTTTATAGTAATTTTGATATTGAGCTTGAGATGCATTAAATGGTTGATTTTGATTTCTATTACTAAAACGATTTTGATATTGATTCTGGGGTGTAAAATTTCGTCGTGAATGTATAAAATTTTCTTGCCTTTGTCCTAGTAATTTATTAATTTGAAAACAATTTACTGCAAAATGTCCTTTTTTACCAGAGAGTAAACAAGTAATGATTTCATCCTGAGCAACATTTATCTTTGTTGTTTTAGCAAAATCTTTATTGTTTTTAGACAAATATTCATTTTCAATTTTTTGCGTATTTTTTCTTAGTTCATTACGTGATAATAATTTTCTTTCTACTTCTATTGCTTTATTTACTGCATTTTTAAATGTGTCTGATATTCCTACTCGTAATTCTAATTCTGGTCTAAGTCCTCGCGTAAAACAATCAACAATGGTTTCTTCTAGTCCTGTTTTAAATGTTTCGTCTACTGTATTTTCGTTATTAATTCTATGCGCATCTAAAATTCTTTCTGCTGCTTCTGCAATTCTTGACCCATAAGATACTACGTTTTCATGTTCCCACATATACATTGCCCCTAATTCCCCTTGTAACTGATATACTGATTTCGCGGGTGCATAAACTGTTTTTAGTCTTTCTGCCAATTCTTGTACTGTGTTAAAACTATGCCCTAATATAATTTTCCTTGCTTCGCCAGAAATTCGACCCCGAATTAATTTTACTAAATTCTTTTCCACATCTACATTTTCTGGAAGCATTGATTTTGCCTCTACACAACCCTCAATAAATATCGATAATGGTATATTTTTTCCGTCAAATAATGGAATTGTTTCCAAAGCGTCGCGTAAAGAAACTTGCTGGTTATTCGGTAAAGCCATATTTTCGAGATTAAATGAAATTTCAGAATTATTGGAAGATGTGTCAGAATTAGGTACGGATTGATTTTCAAAATTATCGTCAATTTCTTCTATTAAAGTTATATTTAATTCAGACTGATTTTTATTAAAGCCAAATTCTTCCAAATTATTTAAATGACTTTCAATTAAAGTTTTTTCTGCCGTAAGTTCTTCGCTATCACTATTATCACTGTTAGAAGTATCGTCACTGTCAAAAAGTTGAGTTGAAATGAATCCTGAATGCGATTGTTTTTCTTTTTGTGAAAAATTAATATTTGGATTTGTTTTAGAATACCTCGGTGTACTAGTAAATGGTTTTGATTTGATATTAGGGATTCCGGAATTTAAGGATAGTTTAGGATTTTCTTTTATTTTTGAGCGAGTTGAATGTTGAGAATCAGTATTATTTTCATTTGAATTAGACATTAATTTCGAGTTGGATGATACTTAAAATTATAAGTTTTATAAAAACAAAATCATTTGCATATAAATGTAATAAAAAGAAGTATTTTATGCAAAAGTTTTTATAAATAAATATTCTCACTCTTCTAGAAAAAATGTCAATAAATTTGCATTAACGAATAAATTGTAAAAAGATAAATGATTATGTTGTACAGATTCTATCGTATTTTTAAGAGGAATCGAACCCCTATTTACAAATAAACTTTTAGGATTTACAATTGCAAATGCACCTAGCAAATATAAGGGAAACGAACCCTTCTTTACAAATATACCTGTATAGTTTAAAATTGAAAATGCTCCAAGCTATTACGGATCATATACAACAGAAATTTTTTATACAAAATCAAATATTTTTAAAATGATATTAAGGATTTTATTTCAAAGATGTATACTTTTTATTGACACTTTTAATTTAGTTAGCTCATTGATTTTTGAAAAATAAATCATTCGGTAAATTTGAATTTTATTTAAAATTTAATTGATATTTAAAAAAATTTTCATGAATTTTTATTATTGAATTATATATTGTTTCTAAAAAAAAATTTTACAAATTTTTTCTCATTGACTTATTTTTTATTTCCCGGGCCGATGCACCAAAATTGTGAAGGGCTTCTGTTACGTTTTGATGTACAAAAACCCTTAGGGATCATTCACATATCACGTGATACAAATTTGAGCTAATTTGAACCCCCTCCCCCCTCCTCGTGATACTTTTTCTATTGCTAAAAAATTAAATTTCCATGGACCGTGATATTTTGCCTACCCCCCTCCCTCCCCTAAAGATATCACGTGATATGTGGACGACCCCTTACAATATTCCCTAGTTCCTCCTTTTAAATCAATTTCAATTAAGAACTTGATTTGGGATGAGGATTAAGTCAATGAGAGTACTAAAGTTTATTGTAGAATATTTATTTATGAGGTTATTATAATGAGTAGAGAGATTTACAAAAATGATTTTATAAATTGAGCCTTACTTTCGAAGATGGAAAGATTGATGTTTTACTCGCAGATTTGTAGAAGGCAAGCGATGAAATAGTATTAACCTTGCAGTAGATTAGCCGTTGAGTAAACAGACGAGGATCCTAATCTTAGATGTCGATGCAGGTGAATTTTGTAGAAAATAGAAACTTCTTGCAGGAGACTTTTAGTTTGTTTTTCTTACAAAACGGTGTGAATTTCCGTTATTTTGTAGAGTGACAACTTGGACCGAATAGAATTATCACTTATTAAAAGCAATACGTTACTATGCAGTAAGACTGTAATACTGCAAGTTATTTGAGTAGTTGAATGTGAATAACTAATGACTAGATGGTAAGACTGTGTATTATCAAGTTTGTAAAACTTCGAACTGAACTAGTCAACCTGATGCTCCAATTTATATTGGAAAATTGGGAATGCTAATGGCTGCCTAGAAAGAAGATGTCCGCTTTAAAAAAAGATGGACGCTTAGGAAAAAGATGGCCGTCCTAGCTTCACCTTCCTCTTCCTTCCCCTGCATGAATTCTTGGTTGTAATACTCCGCATTAAAGTGAAAGTATATCGTAGTTCTTGAAATTTGGAAAATGTTTGTCTTTGCTTGTCTCTTCTCCCCGTTCCCTTTACAGGTGTCTAGACTTGTAGTACCCTCCACCAAGAGGTAGCTGTCCTAGACTTGCGTTTGTCTTATGTTAACATAATCTCTTCCTTCCTCAAACGTTTTCAATTTTAAAATCACATCTACTCTTGTCTAATATTCGTATACAATATTAACCAAAATGATATACAATGATAAGAATTCTTATATCTATAAGGATTGAATAATAACAATGTATATAACAATATATAAAGTATATATATAGGTTACGAACGTAACAGTAAAGATAAATAAAAAGGTTCTAAAAGAAATTTAAAAACCTTTAAAATTAAAAAAATGAGGTAAATTAAACCAAAAACATTTTTATAATTTTATACATTTTTATACTTATAACAAGTTCAACAATAAATTTAGAAAAATAAAGAAAATCTAAAAATCTGTAAATCGTAGGTATTTTGATCTTCTCTATTATCCCAATTTTTAAAATTTTATAAAGATTAAATTATTAAAATTGAAATTTTTAAGATTTATCCACAAATTTGTGTTTTTTTTTAATGGTTCGCGATTTTTTACATACAGTATTCGACATCAAAAGAATTGTTAAGTTTTTTTTTATTTAAACAATGATATTAATGCAAATGTCCCAATGATTTAAATCACTATTTAAATCAATAACATCCCTGGTTAAAATAATATATTTTTATTTAAAATATAATTAATTACTGTGCTAAAGACTTAATTAAAAAATGTATTAACATGGAATACCAAAACGTCTGACACTAAACACATAAATCATATTATAGGTATTATAAAATTATTTATCAACTTTAGAGCCAAAAGAATAATACATTATTATAAATGTAATATAATTATGAAATTATATTAGTTTTTATTAAAATCATATAACAGAAATGATACAAAATTTTCTAACTAGGGTTTTAAAAATAAGTGTTCTGTTCAAATTAAAAAAAAATTTTAATTATTAAGACGAACAACATAACATATGCTATTAATCTTGCAGGTCATCTTGTACTTTTCAAAACTATAAACTTATATAATAATAAAAATAAATAATTAAATTTTTCAAAGACCATAGCGAGTAACAATAAAATGCGTATTTCGTTCATTGACTGATAAACAAGGAGGTACTAGAGGAAGATCCTGATGTTTTAAATTTTTTTGCACTGTTTTTCTTTTCACAACGTAAGCATGGTAATGGTTATCAAACGATATTTCTTCATAAATATTTACATTAAATATGAGATCATTATTTGTTTTAATTACTTTTAAAATTTCTCTAAATTCTTTTTCAGTGTCTTCCATATTCGTCAATATAAATGTTCCTCGTCTGTATAATGTTCCATAAATTCTTACTTCATTAAAATAGCCTACATCCTTGCCATATTCTGCATTTAAAGAAAATAATTTTTTATTATAATCTGTGTTGCTCTCAGGAGAACCGAATACAATATTATTTTCAAATTGAAGTGTGTGAATTGTATGACACACTTTTAAGGCTTGTTTTATAACAACTGTTTTTTTTTAAGTTTTTAGAACTATTAGTTGAGGTTACGTTTGCTTTTACGTCTCTGTGGCGTGCCTCATACCGCATACACCAAAAGTTGATAATTGGTCCGTTTTCCAGTAAAATAGATGGATAATGAATTAAGTTATGAAACTTAGGTTTTAGCGCTCCAAATAATTTTATATAAAGTTTGTTATGTGATTTTATTAATCTTTCTAAAGTTTTAGCGTTTGATGGCACAATTCTTGGCGAAGAGACAATGTCTAAAATTCCACGCAAATATTTATATAGTCCCCAATGTTCGTCATGATGCGGAATTTTATGACCAATTATTAAAGAAAAATAACGCACAAAAGAAAGCATTTCTGCTGCTGACATTTTTATTTTTAGGTTTGACGCACCGTCGGGTATGATTTTTTGAGGTGGATTATCCTTTTCTGTCAAATATTGTTGAAAATCTTGTATCCTGCAGTTTAATTCTTGAAGGGTAAAGTATTTTTTTTCAAATATAAATTGTTAAAGAAGAGACAGCATTACATAAAAAAAACGCCTTCTAAAAGATCATGCATCATGTCTACACTTATGTTTTTAGTCACATGAAAGTATTTAACGTCATGGAAGGCGCACATCTCTTTTAGTCCAGTTTTCGATAAATCAGCTGTTTTAATGTTCTCTACGTAATTTTCTTTTGTTCTTAATTTTGTCTTGTCTTCTAAACATAATAATTTTGCTTCTTCAGAAGAATCTTTACAGATTCTACAATAGTAATTTGCATTGAATGATTCGGTAAAACCAAAGATACTATTCAAGCCCAAGTTGTCGCCTAGTACTAGAATTAATTGGAATTTTACTAATGTTGTAACTCCATCCATGCTTACTTCTATTCTCTCGGTTTGAAGAAAATTTATTTCATCAATGACTTTTTTAAATACTTGTTTATTTGAAGAATCCTTTTTGTCTGCTGTATTTACCAATGTTGTTAAAAATATAGTATTTAGTCTTGATGAAATTTCTGCTGGAAGACAAGCTAAAGATACATAAACGGCCCCGAATTTGTTCTTCCCTGCGTGACTTCCTAAAGGATTTCCTGTTTCAAGGTCGTCATAAAAAAGATAAAGTGGTAGGACAACGGAATCAAACTTTTTTGCGTAGTTTTTTACCCACAGACCTGCTTGCATAATATTTGAAATAATGTATTTTTCTTTATTTAACTCTGATATATATTCTACAATTTTTTTAAGAATTCCAGAAATTTCTAAGAAACATTTAAGTGTTTTTATGAGGGGAATATGAACTGCATATAAAGTTGTTGGAACATATTTATTAACTGTATTTTCATGAGCAAACTTCGTTCCAATTGCAAATTTTTTAGAATCCATAAAACCTTTCTTTCTTAAAATCGAAAAACGTTTTGTTTCTGTAGAAAAGTTATCGAACACGAAGTTATATTTACTGATGCCAATCTTAACTTCTTTTAAAATTGTAGGTGCAACTTTATGTTTTAGAAGTAGTTGAATCACTTCATCTTCAATAGAGGGCAAAAACACAGTTTCAATAAAATCTTTTACGAAGTCGAAAACAATCTGCACAATGTTTCTGGGCAGAGATGGATTAGCATATAAAAGTAACATAAACGAAATTATTTTATTAAATAACGTTTGAGAATCCATTTTCTCTTGATTATGCAATCGATATTAAACCTTTTTTACATCAACACACAGCTTTGTGATTGCTGAGTAATTTTTTTGTGGATTTAAACCACACACAGCCTTTTGTATAAAAAACCAAACATAGTCACACAAATAGGGCCACCTGTGCAATGCAGTGAGACACTTAAAACAGGCTTCAATTGCTTTTACAGGGTCATCATACGTATATTTTTCTTTATTTAGGATGACATATGACTGATAAATATTATCAATCGTTCCACAAAAAATAGTATACGGAAGAACGGGTTGATTATTTTCTTTTAACCACACCTCAAACGTTTGCCTTTCTACATCCACATTCTTGAGCTCCTGAAAATTTGAAAAAAAATTTCTTTATAATAATTATTAAAATCGTTTTTAGTTATTTAATCTTTAGCATTTTTTAAGTTTACAATTTGAATCTTTACTTTGAGTCAGTAAAATTATTATTTATATTACATTTGATTATATTGATTTAAAATAATAAAGGTAAATATTGATATATGAGGAGCACTTCCAAAAGTTGATAAATTCATTTTCCAAACATAAAGATAATATAAAATAATAAAATAAAATTTCATAAAGAGTTTTCAATTTTAAAAAATCTGGACTTAACCAGTACAATTCGAAATTTTAATTATTTTCCTTAGAAAAAAAGCCTTTAAATACCCTAATTACTTTAAACTTTAATTAAAAATAAATCGCCTTATGATCAAGAAACATTCTTATATAAATAATTTCGTATATTTTCTACACTATAATTAACTCTAAAGGCTAGGTGCAAGACTGCATTTGTTCAATTTTCTAAAAATCATATTGTTTTTTAAAAAATAAACTTACTTCCACTTGTAGAATAAAGCATTTAGAACAGTCACTTTTAGAGAAGTATGTTGCTTTTATTTTTGCTTCCTTCGATTTTTTATCCGTATTAATAGCTTTCAGTATTCTCACGCTGATTGGCAATAAGAATAGTGCAATTACTGAATCGTGAGTCTCTAAATTAATAATCGGTTTAGCATAATAAGAAATAATTAACAAATATTTTTGAAATAATCATGAAAAACAATTAATATAAAAAGCGTATTGAAATTACCTTCGTCAATAAGATGTTTATTTGTTAAAATAAATTCCTTTATTTCTTTAGTTTTTTGCTTTTTGCAGTGAGAAATTAATTTTGGAGCTATTTCATTCCATTTATTAGAAAAGACTGAATTTTTATTTGTATTGGCCTCTTCAGAGTCTTCTTCAGCAACTTGATTTTGGGAGAAACAATCAGTTATTTTTCAAAATCAGATTTCAGCTGAAAATTAGAGACAATGATTACAATTAAGTCAGAGTAGATAAAAATCATGACTTAAATCAGATTGTTTTACACGCATAAAATTTTCAAATGTTTATTTTTAGTTAGTTACCCGTATGAAAAAATATGATAGAAAATTCCTAATAGGATCTATCATTATTTTTCTATCGTCGCGAAAAAATGATAGGAAAATAATGATAGATCCTATTAGGAATTTCCTATCATATTTTTTCGTAAGGGTTTATTTGTCAAAATGAGAACATTTAATTATTTCTAAGAAATAGAAACATGATGACAGAATTGAACAATTAAATTAAATTAAAAAAATTGTGAAATAAGAAAATTAAATAAATTGTAAGAAAATTGAGAATTTTATTCTAATAAAAAAATGAAAAAATTGCAAACATTAAAAGAATTTGGTAATTTTAGAAAAATAAAGAAAATCTACAAATTTAAGAATCTAAGAAATAGAAAAAGGCCTATTGTCAATATGAAAATAATTTATATTAATTGATGTCCCTTAAAATTTGGATTACATGAAATCTAAAAGTCGAGATAAATTAACATATAAGTTAATTGATATTCGGAATTTAATAATGGCCTATATGTATACAAATTTAGTACTATTTTTACTTACCAATGAGATTCCGAAAGGAGAAGTTAGGCATGGGAAACTTTCCAGATACTTCTCTACAGAATTAACATTTTTAATCTCCGAAATCAGTAATTTTGACCTATCGTCAAACGTTTGATCCCACTTTAGGAAGACATCACTTTGGGAATACTTTTTTCGATTAGTGTCAGTTAAACAGGATGCACAATTCACCGTCAATTCTATAGAATTAAAAAAATCATATATTAAATCATTACAAAAGAAAGAAAAAATAAGGAACTTATAAACGAAAAAGAGTAACGATCTGCATAAAAAATATACCTTCTGCGCTTTCATTTGTTTTAGTGGATTCGGGTAAAAGATGCGCTTCACGTAATAATTTGCGTATAAATTTATAATAGTTATATAAACATCCCCTTGCGCTTATACTTTCTTTTGCTGCGTTAACATAATAAGAAACATAAAAAAAATTCTTTCTCTTCAGTAGGAAATAGTTCCACTATCTCTTCCGATAATTGAATAAACTCTTGTGGTTTGATCCTGTAAGTAAAAAGTAATTAATTTTTTTCTAAATTTTATAATACGTACACGATTTTATTTCCTATACGAAACACTCATGCCACAAAATTTTAGACACATTGAATAAAATAGTCTTACGTAATTTATGGATGGTCCCTAACAATCAACTCACTTATAAGTTCCAAAACTTTCTTTTAATTTTTCAAAAATGATAATATGTTTTAACATATTATAATCAACTATTTTCAGAAATTTGTAACGTGCTAATATAATTAGACCCTCTAATGAATTTTTGAGCAAGAAGTAAAGACTATTTTCTGGGTACGAAAATTCAATTACAAATAAAATAAAAAAGCACATAGTTATATTACAATAAATCATGGATATAAATTTTGTAAAATACAATTGAAATAACAATTCATGTGAAAATTATTTTTTTGTTAACCTGCTTCTTCCTCTATCATCATTGCTTCGACTACTTCATCTTCGTCGCGGAAAAAAGTATCATGAATCATATTTTCGTCATTTTCATTTTTTATCAATTCGACATTCTGATGCGGATTAGACTGTTTAAAATCATTAAATTTTTCCAAAAAATCATCGAGTCTATTTTTATTATTTTTTAAAATTAATGCAATGTTTTCACGAGATAAAAGATGAAAATTAGTTTCTTCCACACCGGATGCTAAAAAAAACATGTAGGTGAAAAACAAGCATGCAAGAATTGAGGTTTAAAATTTAAATAAAACAGAATCCATGCAAAGTAATAAAACATTAATTAATTAAGAAAAACGATAAATAATTTTCTTATATAATTTTTATTTTATTTGAAATCCAAATGATCAAATCATCTAAGATTTAGAAGTATTCTTTTTAGTAGGTAATTGTTAATTTGTATATTTTTAATTTATTACACTTACCAGTCGTTATAATTTCTAAAAATCAAAATTTCTTTTTGTCTTAAATCTCGTATTTTATAATGTCAGTTTGTCATGATTATTAATTGTATATGTATATTTCAATTAATTTTTAATTTATATAAAAACTAATTACCTACTCTATAATTTTATTTTATCAGAATTATTTTTTATTTCAAGTTTTATTACTCCTATAAACATCTCGTAGAAAAATAATGTATTAATATCTTGTTATTTGATATATTTTTTATTTTTTCTAAATGTTATATAACTAAATTTTTATTTTTTTAAATAATTCCTTGTCACAATATTTTTTCATTAATTTCTTGTGTACATTAATAAATATTTACTAACAACAAATTTTGACTCAAACTAAGTTTTTTTGAAAATTGTACAATTGGAACATTTAAAATCTTACGAGATTAATATTTTAAAAAAAATTATATTTGGTGTAGAAGCCAACTTGTAGTTTCAGGTTTTGAGTTTCTAATATTTTCTTTCTATTTCATTTAGACTAATACAATTTTTAGTTAAATGTTTAAAATGTATATAATTGCTATTAATAAAAAATTCCTTTCTTTCGAAACAATTTTCTGTTAATTAATAAAACAAAGGAAAAATCGCCATAGATTTTATTTAGACAAATATAACTTTGAACTTTAAATGAATGGCACTTTATTAATAAGTCTCTGAATATTAAGAACAAAAAATTTTTTTCCACATAAAATTCCGAAAAATGTCAATATTCTAAATATTATAGCAAATAGTAATTATAAAGCAAAAATGATTAATAGTTGTTCAAAAAAATGAAAATTCGTGAATTTTAAAATTAAATAATTATTGCTACACACAAAAAAAATTATGAAAAAATAGTGTGACAATTAATTAGAAAAATAAAAATTTACTTATTTAATATTTAGAGAAAATATAATATACTATATCAAATGACAAGATACTAAAAACTCATTTTTCTACGAGATATTTATATAGGAGTATTAAAGCTTAAAACAAAGAACTGTTGAGTTTAATTAAAATTAGATTTCTTAGTAGTATTTGTATAAATTATAAAAATTAATTGTAATAATCTAAGATAATTGATATTTATGATAACGAGAAATTATAAAATACTAAAATTAAAACAAACGGAAATCTTGATTTTGGAAAATTATAATGAACACGGTAAGTATAATAAATCAAAAGTAAATAAATAGACAATTATCTGATAGAATACTTTTAAACATCGAGTATATAATCATTTGAATATCGGACAATCAGAAAATAGGAGTTTTCAGACTCCGCAATAACTTTATTTCCATGATGGATATCCAAAAAAACATAATACTAACATTTACTTTCGACAAAAATAAAATCTCAAAAACAAATCTCAGGTTATGTTTGTAGTCTCTTTCGGAATAAAAACTAACATTTATTTTCAAGACTGTTAAATGCAAAATAATTTCTAAACTGATATAAGTTTTATCTGAAATTTACGTTACCGTATACAACATAACCTTAAAATACATGCTACACACGTGTGCACAACATACACAAATAACATATAATAAATAAAACTACACGATAATAAACTTGCTTTTCAGTAAAATCTTAGCAACACTTTGATGGTTAATTTTCAATTATACTTACACACAAATAACTGCTGAACTTCAGAGAAGTTAAATTGTTTAAAAAAGACGTCCATTATCATTAAATAAAATACTTTTCTCTATAAAAATAAATTTCCATCACACAATAAAAAAACGCGGGGTTCTGATGGAAAACTTCGCCGCCGAATTGCGCCTAATGCTCTGCGCATGCACGTTGCGCAAATCTAGACGGTATGCATTCCCAACGCTGCACGTCTATGATAGAACCAATCTTGGGTGCTCAGAACTCCCGATCAAGCAGATTTGCTTTCCCAAGTCCCAATAGTACTACGCTAGTCGATTTTTGGCTCTATCGGAACAGCTCGTCGCCCAAAATTTTTTCAGTGTATTCACATATATACATATGTATATATGTGACGCTCCGCGAGAGAAGGGACCTATCGCTGAAAAATTTAATTTTCATTTTTTTATGCTAAAATATAATTTTTGAGTTGTTCTTTCATTCCGTGTTTCAAAAAAAATTTTTTTTTTGTAATTACATTTTTTGTTACAATGCTTCAAACCTAGGCATACCAAGTGTATCGTATTTTTTGGTTTTTCTTTGAACTACCGTCCCGTGAAATTAACAATTCATTATTTTGATTTTTTTTTATGGTAATTGATAGTTTTTGAGTTGCTTTTTGAGTTCCAAAATTCAAAATTTGATACATGCAATTATTTTTCTTGTTATGAAGCTTTAAACATGGGCATGTTAAGAGTCTCGATTTTTCTTCCTCCTCTTTGCCCGTCCATTCTTTAAAGCTTGCTTTTTCAGCGATAGGTCCCTTCTCTCGCGGAGCGTCACATATATGGGGGATTTCAAATCAACTGATCAAGGTGATAAAAAATTTTCACTTGTGACTTTCCAATTCAGGTATTTTGTAGTCCTATTGGATGGTAATTATGGGGAAAATTTTTTTTACATTTCGATTAATATTTACTGAGGGGGAGGGGGTGAAAATTTTAGGTTACCGTCATATTTGGTAATTTTTTGCTCTTAAATAAATAAATAAATAATTTTTAGTAATACCATATTCGATAGATTTTTTCATGCCCTTTCGATTGGTAATATGAATTTTTGAGAAAAAAAATTTTTTGACCTTCAAAAATCAAGGTCAAAAATGAATTTCGGTTTTTTTGGTTCCGAGACCGGGTTTTTTGTATTTTGTATTCTTTTAAACGAAAGCTGAGACTTTTTTCTATAAGAACCTATAAATCAACTTAAGGGACCAAAATATTTGATAAATGGGCATATCTCTGGAACCTTTAACTTTTCAATAAGAAAAAATATTTTATTTTTTTTTGTAGCACAGTATTAAAACTTTGTCTACATAAACTTCAAGTGCTAAGCTTTCAAATTATACAAATGGACAAATAAATCTAATTGTCTTCAAGAAATTATAAATTATTTAAAATTACAAATAATTTTTAACCTGTAACATAAAAATATTCAACAGGTGGTTGCTTTTTAGGATGAAAAACAGTTGAAATGAATTGCTTGAGGGGTTATCATTTTTAAAAAACGATAAGTTTGTTTAATATTTTCAATATTTATAAGAATAGTAAAATATTAATAATACTACACTAGGAATAAAGGAATAAAGTTCCATTTTTGTGTGAAAATCAATCTCGAAATAAACATTAAAATTTAACCTTCAGGTTTTAATTAATGACAATTTCTGTTGAAAACATTAGAATCGGCAACTTCAGACTTAAAAATTTCTTTCTAAAAAATTTCGGTCGATTACGGTCGACCGTAATTGATAAATATTTTCACATTATCATTGCAATAAAGTATTTTTTCTCAAAGCACATTCACACAATGTTAAATGGTACTCGTAAAAATATATTTAAGTACTTTTTGAATACTTTTATTTCATTTTCGTGAAGTATCACTCGTATTACGATCGTTGTCAAATTTTGTACACACGTGTTTTCTGTTATTTAAATTAGAATAGTTTTTTGAAGACATGAAGCACATCAATTTAGTATGTCTCAAAATAATTCTAATTATTTAAACTTTTATTTTCCATAAACTATTTTGGTGTGCCAATAGTCTTATTCAAGAAAAATGATAAATAAGACGATTACGGTCGAAAAGGTTAAAAATGAGGGACAACTTTTAAAAACATATAACTTTCTTCACAATAAACAAAATATTAATTTTCATGCACAAATGTGTTCATCGTTTAATTAACTTTAAAAACATGTGTCATCTACCTAGTAATTTTTATTAATTACAAAGTTTCAACGTATAAACCATTCGAAAGTATGGTTAGGGACAAGTAAACATTGTTAAAAATCGGATGTTGAAATTGGAATAATTATTTATCTATTTAATAAATCAATGTGTAATCTTTTGGAAATAGTTCATCGTATCAAATGTTAATATTTCCAACCAAAACCAGGTAAAAATTGATTAAAATTATCAAAATATATGCAAGGGACATAAAAGTTAAAGGTTGCAGAGATATGCCCAAATGAAAATTAACAGTTTTGTACTCTCTCGGGCGCTGCGGATCACTACGCGACTCAGGGTGAAGTCTCATACGAAGACTAGGGTATCAGTGGATTAGAATAGACTAATCAGATAATTGGTTACATTGGAAAGTATTTTCTGATTCGTCTATTCTAATCCACTGATATCCTAGTCCTTCGTATGAGACTTCACCCTCAGGGCAGTGTTTGGTATTATTAGTAGTGGTATATGGGAGGATATTTTAACGCTCTCTGCATTTTACAGGGTTGAGACTGTCATCGCTTGAATGCCTGCATTACGTTAACGTAAAAATTTTAAAAAAAATTTAAATTTAAAGAATTAAATTTATAAAATATCAAATTATTAAGAACATTAGAGTGGGTTTGGAGTGTACAGATAAAAAGTTGGTTGAACTGTTATGCTCTGTCCCACAAAAGGTCTCCAATTATTATATATATATGTATATTTATAAATACACATGTATCTTCCTATATTACAAAAAGATATCGCCGCCGTCGCCGCCGCCGCTGTTTCAAGAATTTAGCCCTATGACATATATATATATATAGCTATATATATATATGTACCTAGCTATATATATAGCTATATATATATGTCATAGGGCTAAATTCTTGAAACAGCGGCGGCGGCGACGGCGGCGATATCTTTTTGTAATATAGGAAGATATATATTATACATATTGTATTCTAAAAATCGGTTAATATTAATATAATGCTATGCTGGTATATAATTTAAAATTGATACCCCAGAGGAAAAAGCTCTTTTTTGATTTTCGTAAATTGACCTTAGAATTATCCCAAAAAATTCTTATAAGTCTTAACTCAATCATTTCTGAACAATTATTTTTAAAAATTCTAAAATTTATTGAATTACTAATTTTTATTATCTGTTTTTTATATAGTTGCAAAAAATCACCATAAAAATATTAATTTTCAAACAAATTTTAATATATTAGTTCTTAGTTATTTCTCTAAAGTTTCTCACTAAAAAAGATATAATGTGACAAATTATTAACTTAAATTAATGGATTTTTCCTCATTACTTGAAACATTTAATTAGTATTAATTAATAATTGATAACAAGTTCCTATCAATGTCACTTATGTGTAAAAAATATTTATTAATACTAATCAGATTCTATAGAATTTAAAGAATAATTTTATTTTAATTCTATTATTTAAAAGACAATAATTTGTTTAAATAAATACTCAAACTTTACTGAAAATTTAATTCTCATTACCAGTTGATCTAAAAAACCTTATTGTTTTTAACTTAAAAAGTTAACAAATTAAAAAAAAATACAAGCTTTTAGATTTATTTCTACAATTTTTATTATCAATTATTAATAATAAATCAAAAATTCATAAAAATACAATTTAAATAACTTTAATGTATTAAAATTTGTTTGAAATTTTATATTTTTATGACGATTTTTTGCAACTATATAAAAAATAGATCATAAAAATTAGTAATTTAATAAATTTTAGAATTTTTAAAAATAATTGTTCAAAAATGATTGAGTTAAGACTTATAAGAATTTTTTGGGATAATTCTGTGGCCAATTTACGAAAATCAAAAAAGATTTTTTTTCTCTGGGGTATCAAGTTTAAATTATATAGCAGCATATCATTATATTAATATTAACCGATTTTTAGAATACAATATGTATAATATATAGGTATTTATAAATATACATAATTAAAATAATTGGAGACCTTTTGTGGGACAGAGCATAACAGTTCAACCATCTTTTTTGCTGTACACTACACGGAAAGAAATATTTTACATTTTTAGCATGAGAACACTTCATGCTCTTTCTGTAAAGGCGTTTGCTTACCCATAAAAGTAAAAATTTATGCATTTTAAGTATTAAGTGCTACCATAGAAAAAATGTATGGTAGACTTACTCTTAGTCTAAAATCATTTTACTTAAAACGCAAAGGTATTTTACTCAAAAAGTAAGAAACATCGTTTTACGAAAATAGCAAAGAGACTTATAGACTTAGTCGGTGAGTCCGCTGGAACCAGTGATTTGTCTCCGCTTATTTACCATCTTCAACCGTTTGACATACCGTGTGATACATACGTCAAACGGCTGGAGAGGGTAAATAGGCGGAGACAAATCACTGGTTCCAGCGGACTCACCGACTAAGTCTATAAGTCTCTTTGCTATTTTCGTAAAACGATGTTTCTTACTTTTTGAGTAAAATACCTTTGCGTTTTAAGTAAAATGATTTTAGACTAAGAGTAAGTCTACCATACATTTGTTCTATGGTAGCACTTAATACTTAAAATGCATAAATTTGTACTTTTATAGGTAAGCAAACGCCTTTACAGAAAGAGCATGAAGTGTTCTCATGCTAAAAATGCAAAATATTTTTTTCCGTGTACAAACCCACTCTAATGTTCTCAATAATTTGATATATTATAAATTTTTAAATTTTTTTATTTTAAACTTTTTTTTAATTTTTACGTTAACGTAATGCAGGCATTTAAGCGATGACAGTCTCAACCCTGTAAAATGAAGAGAGCGTTAAAATATCCTCCCATATACCACTACTAATAATACCAAACACTGCCCTGAGTCACGCACTGATCCGAGGCGCCCGAGCGAGTACAAAACTGTTAATTTTCATTTATCAAATATTTTGGTCCCTTAAGTTGATTTATAGGTTCTTATAGAAAAAAGTCTCAGCTTTCGTTTAAAACAATACAAAATACAAAAAACCCAGTCTCGGAACCAAAAAAACCGAAATTCATTTTTGACCTTGATTTTTGAAGGTCGAAAATTTTTTTTTCTCAAAAATGCATATTACTAATCGAAAGAGCATGAAAAAATCTATCGAAAATGGTATTACTGAAAATTATTTATTTATTTATTTAAGAGCAAAAAATTACCAAATAAGACGGTAACCCAAAATTTTCACCCCCTCCCCCTCAGGAAATATTAATCGAAATGTAAAAAAAATTTTCTCCATAATTACCATTCAATAGGACTACAAAATACCTGAATTGGAAAGTCACAAGTGAAAATTTTTTATCACCTTGATCAGTTGATATGAAATCCCCCATATATGTAAAAGAATCAAACTCGAAATATAAAAATTTTCTAATTTTGCAATAAATAATTTTGTAATAAAGAATTTTCCATTATTAAAATATGCAATAACCAACTTTGCAATTTACAATTAGCGATTTACACATTTACCAATTCTCTATTAAACTACTGTAAGTGAATAAGTTACTAATAAAACATTCTCCAATTTATAAAATTTATAATCGACGTATTTTTTAATTATCAATTACTGCAGTTACCAATTTCACAATTTTAAAACTTCTAAATGACTAATTTAGCAGTCTTCAATTTGCAGTCAATATCAAATAAGCAATTGAGATATAAAGACATTTACTAATTTTCTTATTCATCAGTTTACCACTTTCCTAATCTTTAAATTTGCCTTTCTACTGTATCCATTATCCAATGTTCAAATTTACCAATCTTCGAATTACAGGAACTTACATTTAACGTTACAAATGATTATATAGAGTAGATTATATTAGAAGGAATTAAATAACAGACGATGTAAATAAAAATATAGAAATGTATAAAGGAAATGATAAACAATTATTTACAATTTTTTAATAAATAATAAAGAAAGAAGTACAAAAATCGTTCTTAATAAAGTTTTAAATGTGCTTGCAACCCGAGTTCAAATCTTGGCCAATGAAATTTTTAATTTTTCTTATTTGTAATTAAAGAATGTAACATGTAACTCAAACGTAACTACTTTATGTATCTTTATTGTCAATACATGTACAAATTAAATAAAATAGAGGTTTTTGTAACAGTGTTTTAGACACAAAACTTAATGAATAATGGCTTCTTAAGATTCTTAACTTTAATCAAAGAAAAATTAAAATTTTTCTACTTGTCATTAACAACATTAAATTTGGTTCATTGTAGCTAAGTTCCTTTTTATCAAAATGTGTCATCTATCATACAAATCCTTTCCTGAACGTAACTATATTAACTATTTGTATTATATTTGATAACAAATTATGAAAGTAATAGAAAGTAAATTAATTAAAATCATTTATAAATTTCAAACGCTTTTAATCTAAACAAATAACTTTCCTATCATATTCACAAAACCATTTTCATGTAGGTATATTCTTGTACATCTTCTTACGTGAACTTCTTTAACTAAACGTAACGTTTTAAGATGATCTGTAACTATAAACTGCCATTAACTGTATTCATCTTGTAACGATAGCTGAAAATAAAATTGATTTTAGAGCGAGGAAATAGGTATATTTAATTTTGCCTGAAAAGTATAGGTATAGAATATACAATTCAGTGCACAGTCTGCTCAACGAGTCGGAAGTAACGAAGGCGCACTTTTGCCGCGTGGATTCGCCCTCCTCTCCGCTCACCACCACCGCTCGTCGTTCAAGCGACTTCAATATACGAGTCGACTTGCAGGATTTTCAATCAGTCTGCCTGGTTCCGAGGCTTGCCTCGAGACCAACCCACGGCGGTTCGCTCTCCAAAAGATACCCTTATCTTCTCTAGCTAGTGAGGTGCTCTTCCTGGCTATAAGATGTTCCTATAAAAAGAGTAAGTGAAGAGAGGTGCTCTTCCTTCACCAGCTCAGATTATTTCCCCGAAGAAAAGGTACCATGGTCTACGGGTGCTCCCGAGTCCAGGTACACCTTCGACTTCCATCCTGACCACCATCCACTACAACCTACCCTGTTAAATGGAGGTGTTCCTCGTTCAACAGGAAATGACGTCCTTGAGGTGCTCCTCAGGTCGTGTCATCCTGGTAACATCCGAATCCTATTTCTCTACAATAGTTTCGTGTCGGGCAGGACCATCAAAGTTAATGATGCTAAGATTCCTAGAATTAATGTAAATTAATTTTGCGCGTATACGCCCCTGAGAAATGCGTCCGTAATCGGGACTAGGGGTGAATTCTAGAAACCACCGTCGTAGAAAATATGCACGTCATAATTGAATTTGTAGTTTCGGGTAATTAATCAGCCGATTTTTATTTGATTATTTTCAGACGTTCAACAAATGAGCAGGAGCGATAGAGAGAGAGAGAAAGAGACAGAGAGTGAGACGAGCGAGTCTCTCTTCATTTCATCTGAGACTTCTTTTATATTTTTATATTTTTATTTTCAATAGTAGCTGCATTGTTTCTTTTACATATTTATATAGAGTCATTTAACATTTTATTTATTTTTTGTATTATATCGAGTCTTTTATTATTTTATTTTGTAATATATTTTCTTTATTTTTGTTACAATATATTTACTTACGAAGGTTTAATTAAGGTTTGGTTACTGACTATTCCTTGCTCTATCCAATTCACAGAAACGATCCGATATAGCGATAATGTTAAGTTTAGATGGCGCTTCACGCCATATTTGAATAATAAAGATTTATTTTATAAATTGGTACCCGGACTCCATCCGGCGAGCAAATCCTTTGGCAATACAAAAAAATACGATCATTACAATCTGTACTACAAAATACCTTCTATGCTAATTGTATATTTTAATAATATATATTCTATTGTTACAATAACAATTATTCAAAATTTTTTTTGTAAACATAATTCTTAATACATTTTCGACTTAGTTATTTTGCTAAATAAACTGTAACTGAACTAAAGGAACGAACTCTTGATAACGCAACATACAGTTGACAATGATTAAAAACATATTTTCTTAAATCTATTGCAATTTTATAAAATGTCTGTCCTTCAGATTTATTTATAGTCAAAGCAAATGCTAGTTTAATTAGAAACTGTCTTCTTTTAAATGTAAAGGGATAAACATTTTCACAATACAATAATACTCGATGTATGAATACAATATTCCCACGTTTATCTCCCGTTAATATTTTGCATTTAATAACATGATTTGATAAAGCTAAAACCAAAGCATGTGGTAATACAGGTAAGCAGCTGGTAAACCAGGTGGTGACAAAGTGTTTAAGTAATCAGGTAAAATGACTTCATGATTGTTATTATTATCACCATTATCTATACTGTCAATACTTCTATAAACTTTTTCTATGTTCTTATCTAATAACTGTACAACATTATTATTAATTTCATCTACATTAATATTTCTAGGAGCTAAAAGAGCACATAATGCCCAATCTTCAAACCTTTTTTGTTTAATCAATCAATACTGATATCAATATTTCAGTCTTTCACAGTGTTGTCTGGTAATTGGACACAATCTTTCACATCGTTAAGTGTGCCATTCCCTATTTCAAGTAAGAAATTCACAAAATTTGTTTTTTCCGACAAAGCTCGCATATTTTCAGATAATGTAAATTTTGAAAATATCTTCCATAATTTCCTGCTTTTAATTGCCAAATTGATAATTTCAGATCTTGTACCATTTTGTTTTATTTGTAATACTTGTCTGAAATCACCTCCTAAAATGATTGTTTTACCACCAAAAGGAACGTCTACTTGCATAATATCTTTTGTTCTGTCCATAATTTCTAAAGCATACTTCGGCGACATTGGACCTTGATCCCAAATAAAGACATCAACATCTTTCAAATATAAAACCTCTTTAGACTGGACTTTTATACTGGAAGATGAATCAGTTTATAATGGCACGGGTAAACCAAATACTTTATGAACTATTCGAACTATAAGAAGTAAAGTTGCAGCTATCCCTGTGAATTCTTCTAGTATATTTATTTGTAGAATTGCTGTGGAAACTATTATTTTGTTTGAAAACTTCGATAACGTATAGAAAAATGAGATACAATGTAAGAGTTTCGCGACCCACAGTGGTTTCAAGTGCCGAAATTGTGGCAAAAAATCGAAAAAGTAATTAATCCTGAGTACTTCAGAACTAGAATTAACAAATTTCGTCAAAATTTGTGAACTGTAGACATTTTTGAACAGTAAATTGCATATTCTGACGCGTAAGGAGTATTTCTTTGAAAAAGAACATGTTTTCTTGAATTCGCTTTTTCTCAAAACAACGTTTCTTGACCTGGCGGACTTCCTAGAAAAAAAACTGTGTCACCGATCGGGCTAAAATTTGGATTGCTTATTCTACACGTGTACGGCTATCGTGTGAACCAAAATTATAATTTTTTAAAATTTTTTAAACAATTTACATTGAAAAAACAAGGTCAAAAATGAAAAACTACGCCATTTTGGTTTTTTTATCGAAAAATTTTTATCGAAGTTCACACGATAACACAAGCTTACTTTTCAAGAAATTAATTGATTTTTGTTTTTTAGTTCTTCTGAACTAAAGATACCGTGTCCTCAAATCACAAATAGGACTAGTTTTAGACGGCCATGACAGTAAGATAATTGTTAATAAACAAGGAATAAACATTTTTTTAATAGTTTAGAACCTCTTCTTTAATGTAAAAAAAGTTTAAAGTAAATAAAATAAATTTGGTAATAAAAAAAAATGTTTAGTAAAAGTCACTGAGATGTAGTACTAACCCCTTAATAAATTCTACAATGTAACATACATAAATGGTTTTCCTGATCCTCCAGGACCATGAACATATACACACAAGGGTGTTTCAAAAAAAGAAAATTTTTGAAAATCGTTTAAAGTCGCACGAAAATCGACTACAAATGGAAAAAAATTACCCCTATTTTTTTGTTTTTTGATCTGACAATATTAAGGGGTGCCGCTTGCACCCCCTATTTTCCTATTAGAAATACATGGAAAAAGTGTACTTTTTTAAAAAAGTGCAAAAATTTATTTAGAATTTTATGGAAAAAGGCTTAGAAGTTTATGAGACCTCGATAAATGTCTAAAGTTAAAGAAACTGTAGATTAATATTATTTTTTGCAAACTAAAAAAAAATTGAAAAAAAATGAAAAAAAAATGTTTAATTTGTTTAAAATTAAATTTTTATTAAATTCAGCTTGAGTTATGTGGTTTTTTTTTACAATTTTCAGTAAAGAACTATAAAGGGGTTATTTACCAAATCGATATATGTGTTTGTAATAAAGCTTGCAAAAAACCACATGATTCTGGGTGAATATAATAAAAAAGTTGATTTTACCCAATTTTTATTGTTTAAACAATCAATTAAAATAAATAAATTACATTATATCTATTTGATTGTTTTTCTCTTCGCTGTTTAAAAATTTGTAAAGTTTTAAGATATTTAATTAAAATAGAAAGCATTAAAAATATGTTTAAAGAAATTAAAATTGTTTAAGCAATTGAATGTATATTGCGAATTGTGTATAAATAACTTTTTTATAATTCTTCAATGAAAATTGTAAAAAAAACCACATGATTCTATCTGAATT
Organism: Ganaspis brasiliensis; assembly: GCA_037103525.1. Lineage (NCBI taxonomy): Eukaryota > Metazoa > Arthropoda > Insecta > Hymenoptera > Figitidae > Ganaspis > Ganaspis brasiliensis. The sequence continues at coordinate 2,252,279 of JAZKLR010000018.1, forward strand.
TATTGAAAAATTGATTTTAAACAATTTTAATTATTTTAACAACCATTAAATTAAATTAATTAAATTAATTTTCTGTTTGCTATTGAAAAAGTTGTTAGCTTTTAAGATATTTAATTAAAACAGAAAGTATGAAAAAATAAGTTTAAACAAATTATAATTGTTTAAACAAATTATAGTTGTTTAAACAATTGAATGTATATTGCGAATTGTGTATAAATAACTTCTTTATAATTCGTCAGTGAAAATTGCAAAAAAAAATCACATGATTCTAGGTGAATTTAATAAAAAGTTGTTTAAAAACAACTTTATAAGCTTTTAAGATATTTAACTAAAACAAAAAATATGAATAAAATTGTTTAAACAACTAAAATTTTATTTAATAATGCAGCGAGCCATGTATTTTGTTTAGTAAAAAAATATATGAAAAAAAGCGACGTTAAAAAAAGAATATTTTAGACCTATTTTCTTATAAGTGCTGAATTCATGTTTAGGGGTGGTTATTTAACGCACCCCTAGACAGGGTCTGTTTGCAAAAAATAATATTATTCCACAGTTTCTTCAACTTTGGACATTTTCGAGGTCTCATAAACTTCTGAGCCTTTTTCGATAAAATTAGGGTAAGTCGGGGAGAGATGGAACACCTTTTTTAAAACCACTGCAAAATCTAAGGAATTTAGCACAAAATTCTAATTCTTATAAAATACTTTAACAATAACCTTCGTACATTCGCACGTGAAACGGTTTTAAAATTTTTTTATTATTTCTTAATTTATAAAGAAATTTGTATAAAAGCAACGATGCTGAGAGAGATGAAATTGTCCGGGTGAGATGGGACACGGTGTTTCTATTTTTTGTAATAATGCCCTTATGACAGAAAATTTAGTAGTAGAAGCCAAATAATAAATAAAATACACTTTCTTTATGTCATTTTAAAACATTTTTTTTGCAAAATTCTTCGAATCTTTACAATCTTTAATCTTTCATATTTAAATAATAGCTTTCGAGCCCGCCTTCGGCGGGCATCGAAATCTGGTGGCGTGCCATTAACAGTATTTTTTGACCAAAAGTATTTTCCGACAGAAAGTATTTTTTGACAAAAATTATTTTCATGCAGAAAGTGTTTAAAACAAACTTTTCTAATCACATAATTCTCTTCCAAAAATTAAAAAATTCTAATATCCTTTATTGAATATATTTCCGATTAGCACATATTTTCGATTTCTTTGAAAATTCGATACTTACGTATTTTGATGTGCTGATTACGAATATCATAATGAAAATTGGCGCTAATTTTATTATAATGTAAAAAAACAAAAAAACTACCATAATTCAAAGTTTTTTGCTGTTATCTAATGAAATATTCTTAGTTTTAAAAAATATTTTAAACAAAAATTTTAGATCTGATAAAAATACGCATTTCATGCTCAAAGAGTTTTTTTATCAAAATAAATATTCTTCTAGAAAAATGGATAAGGTTTTATAACACATATGCATGTACTGCTTTCAGCGCAGGGTATATAAAAACCGGAAAGTAAATTTTTCTATAAAGTTGGGGTTGGTTTTACGAAATGAAAAGTATCATAAAAGTTGGAAGTCAAGTTTTCCACATTGTTACCATTGGGTCAAAGCGTTATAAAGAGTTGGGTTTTTCATAAACGGATAAGATTAAGAAAAGGTTGGGGTGACATTATAGCTGTTTTTTTTTTAAACGGATAATCATAAAAAGTGTCATAAAAAGTGTAATTTTTTAAACGGATACAGGGGAGTTGGTATGATATGAAAAGTGAAACCCCGATTTTGATATAATTTAGAATATTCTTTATTACACTTCACACCCCAGATAGCACCCGAATTTCTGAAAAGTTTCCTGGAAGTTTCCCATTATAAGGTTTGACATTACCAAAGTAAATCTCCAGGAAACTTCCTGAATATAGCGAAATATGCCCCTCCTGGAAACCCTTCTTCGGAATCTTCCTGGAAACATCCTTTAGAAACTTCCTGGAAACTTCATGGAAACATTCCATGGGAACTTATTAGAAACATCTCGAAACTTCCCTTAGAACTTTTTTGAAAATTTCCCAGAAGCTTTCCTTAGAATTTTCCGGAGGCTAGCTTTGGAAACTTCCCGAAAACATCCCTTAGAACCTTTTCAAAATCTTACATTGGACATTTCCGGGAAACTTTCCAGAAACATTCTTTAGTAACTTCCTAAAATTTTCGCTGAGACTTCCTTTGGAAGCTTCCAGGAAACATTCCTTGGAAACTGTACAGATAATTCCCGGATACTTCCTTTAGAAACTTCCCTTAGAAACTTTCAGTTATTTTTTTTATCTTAAATGATAAATAAATTATTACAAAATCGTGTATTACAAAAATTATTTATTATTTAAATTAAAAAAACAATAACTGCAATGTTTCAACGGGAGTTTCCAAGGCAATCATCCGAGGGAAGTTTCCAAGAAAATTTTTCAAGGGAATCTTCCCCGAAGTTTCGGAGAAGTTTCCAGTTAAAGTTTTTGGAAAGTTCTCAAGGTAAGCTTTTTAAAAGTTTCCAATGCATGGTTCTCGGATGTTTCCAAGGAAAACTTCCTTTTCTTTGGAAGAGAGAGGAGGACATTTCGCTATAGCTAGGAATTTTCCTGAAGACTTCCGTTGTAAACTTCCGACCTTACTATGAGAAACTTCCCGAAAATTAAGGTGCTATTACCAAAAAGAATATTCTCACATGTAGAAGAATATTCAACTTTTCTACGACTCAGTAGGGGAGACCGGGGCACAGTGGTCTGAAATTGGAATTTACTGTTCATAATTGCCTACAGCCTACAATTTTTTATAGAATTTGACTTTTTTTTTTTAAATTTTTAGCGATAAATTCCCCAGACCACCATTGGGCCGGATTTTTGATTTTCATTTTGCAACATTTTTTATTTAAACAAATAAGTTGAAAAATGAACCTACGGTAACAGTATTTGTTGTATATTTTTTAAAAAAGTGCTTCCATTAACTATGAAAGTATTTTTACAATCATATAAATGCTCGAGGACCAAAAATCCATAATGAAAAATTTTATTCCAATTGTTATTAACAATTGTTATAAACAAGTACCTATACCACAAAAAACCCGTTTTTGGGGTTTTTCAATATTTTTTTCTCTTTAACCTGTCGTGCTGAACAACCTATACGTGCTAGCTCTAGCACGTATAGTTAAAGAGAATAAAAATATTGAAATACCCCAAAAACGCGTTTTTTGTGTTTTTTTAAAAAATATACAACAAATACTGTTACCGTAGGTTCATTTTTTAACTTATTTGTTTAAATAAAAAATGTTGCAAAATGAAAATCAAAAATCCGGCCCAATGATGGTCTGGGGAATTTATCGCTGAAGATTTAAAAAAAAACGTAAAAATCCATAATCCATCCATTTTTTTTTAAACCGCACAGTGGTCCATTTCGGACCACTGTGCGGGGCTAGTAGGGTCAGGGGTAGATTGGGTCATTGCAGTTTACTCAAATGTTATTAGTCGAATTAATTCCTCTCTACACAAAAATTATTTTACACAGTGAGATTCAAGTTTATGCCAGGTTTCATTATTATATTATTTATGTGTAGTAAATGCAAGAAAAACTAATTTTTATACTCCAAAGTAAATTTTTAAACACTGGGTTTTTTGTTATATCTTCCTGAGTAATAGTTTTAGAAAAAGTTTAATTATCAAATATTGATCTTTGAATAGTTCTTTTTAAAAGACAATGAAGAGATTTTAATTTATATTTGTAGTATCGATAGAAAAAAATCGATTATTTAAAAAACACAGGCGGGGTCAGTGGGCTCGTTTTGACCGGGGTTAGTTAGGTCGCCCAAATGCATTAGGAATCTACTATATACTTATACTACATTAATAAACTACATTAATTTATTTAAATTTCACTATAAGTAATTTATTTCAGTCAATTAACACCAATCATAATACTTTTTAACAATTAGGAATTAAAAAATAAGTTTTTTCAATATGTGCCTTTTTTTATTTTATAATCTTATACTTTCACTGCTCTAATTTAAATATATTTATTTTTCAATTCCTTTTATTATAAAATAATCCTAAAAAGTAACTTTATTATATAAAGTAATGTTTTAACGTTTAAACAGTAACATTTTAATCAAGACCCAATTTTTCCCGGGTCGGGACGGGTTGGGTCACTTAGGATTTCTCCAAAAACAATATTCCCAAAAACACTAAATGTAATAACGGGACTTTTTTTAAATGAAAGCTGAAGTATTAGTGCAGGTTTCCTGTACGATAAGGTTTTCATAAATTAAATATTAACGAAGTTAAACGACGAAGAGTGCAAAATGGCCCAACCAGACCCGGTCTCTCCTATTATTAAATAAATAATCGAATATTGTTGAATGAAAATAGTTTTTAAAATTACATGTTTAATCTTTTTTAGGGTTCCGTACACCACAAGTGTACGCACGGAACCCTATTGAAAAGACTTTGTCGAAAATCGTATCCCCCCCCCCTTAGCCGCCAAACTATTTGACTTAGAAAGTTCAAATTTGGCCCACATATGTATTTTCACGTGTAGATGAAAGGAAAATTATAGACAACATGATTCTAGGGGTTAATCATAGCGTTGTAAAGAAAATAACAAGATTTTTGAGAAATTTTGATATTTTTTGGCTGATAACTTTTGCCATTTCTTTGACAGCGCTATCACCACAACAATCTCTATAATTTTTCTGTAATCTACATATGATACTACATTTTTGTACGAAATTTGAACTCTCTAAGTCAAATATTTTGGCAGATAAGAGGGGAATACGGTCATTTTTTCGAAAAAATGCGTTTAATTTGTACCATTTCTGCCCTTTATCTGCCAAATTATTGTACTTAGAGTGCTGAAATTTGGTACACATATGTAGTTTGACGTGCAGATTACAGAAAAACTATAGAAAACCTTGTTGCAGGCTGTTATCATAGCGTTTTTCAGCAAAAAAAAACGATTTTTTAAAAAAAAATGCTGAAAAATGGTCGTATCCCCCCCCCCCTGAACTTCCCAACTATTAGACTTAAAGAATTCAAATTTGGTACACAAATGTATTTTCACGTATAGATTACAGGAAAATTATAGAGAACATGACTGTATGTGTTGAACATAGCGTTGTCAAGAAAATAACAATATTTTTGAGCATTTTTTTAACATATGGGCCATAGTTTAGTGTTATAACTTTGACAGCGCTATAATCATCACTTTCTCTATAATTTTCCTGTAATCTACACGTAAATCTACATACGTGTACCAAATTTCAGCATCCTAAGTCAAATAGTTTGGAAGATAAGGGGGGGGGGGGGATACGGTCATTTTTTTAGCAAAAATGCACTAAAAGTATACAATGCCACCTACATATCTGCCAAACTATTGTACTTAGAGTGCTGAAATTTGGTATACATATGTAGTTTGCCATATAGATTACAGAAAAACTGTAGAGAATTTTGTTGCAGATTGTTATCATAGTGTTTTTAAGCAAAAACCAACGATTTAAAAAAAATGCTAAAAAATGACCGTATCCCCCCTCCTATAACTTCTAAACAATTTGACTTAGAGAGTTAAAATTTGGTACACAATTGTATTTTCACGTGTAGATTACAGAAAAATGGTAGAGAACATGATTGTAGAAGTTGATCATGTTGTTAAGGAAATAAAATGATTTTTGAGTATTTTTTATGGATATTTGCTAAAATCTCTGGATTTTTCGTTAAAAATGCAATCACGATCACGTTCTCTATAATTTTTATGTTATTTACACCTGATAATACATTCCTGTACAAAATTTGAACTCTCTAAGTAAAATATTTTGGAAGATAGGGGGGGAGGGTAGTCCATTTTTATAAAACATTCATTATATATTCTATTTTATTTATTATATTATATGTAATATGTATAATATATTTATATATTATATATTTAATAGTATCAAATATATTAAAAATTATTTTGTTTTGTGTACGGAACCCTCGATTTTAGTGCGAGTGTAACTCGAACTTGCCCGATTTTTAACTTAACCTTAATTTAAACAGATAAAGGATGGGTTGGAGTGCCATAATAAGTTTAATTTTTAATAGGGGTACCGTGGGGTGGGGGTGCTATAATAAACTGAATTCTTTTTAAACTAATACAGATTTAGGGTGTCATAAAAAGTAGGAACTGTTTTTAAATAAAAACACATAGATATAACATTTGTTTCAATCATCAGATTATTTTTTAATGTTTAGGAACAATATATAGCTAACTATAGACTATTTTCATGGTCGTCAACACGTTTTTGTATTTTTTTTAGAAAACTATTAACTATTTGAAAAAAATATAGGGGAGTGGGCCCCAAAATGGACAGAGCCTTATGCTTTCTGTCATTTTTGTTGTTTGTATAGGCGAACATTTTGATGCACATTTGAAGAAAAAAAAACCAGTTGGTTTTTCTTCCACACATACCACGTAATTTTGTGTCTAAAAAAGTTTTGTAACAGTTTTTTCTCAAGTTGGTAAAGTTATTTAAATTTATGATTTAGAATGAGTACTTAACGTTATAATATTCTTTATTTATCGTATAATAATATTCTAAAATGATTTTACTCACCACGGTGTTAGCTCAGATGGTTAAGGTCCTGGACTCTACGGTCGCCCCAAGTCAAGAGTCAAGCTTGCTTGGTTTGCGCCCCGGGGAGCCTGGGATTTTTTCCGGCTGTGAGATAACTTCAGTGGAAGGTAAAGACGTCGAGGTATAATGATATGCACTGTCGGTAATTGACCTGTGCAGATCACTAGAACTCGACTGTCGATAAACCGGTTGTATTCAGGTGAGGTTTTTCTACAGTTTTCCCTCTCCACTAGCGAGCAAACCCAATATACCGGGTGGTCCAGGCAAATGCGAGTACTCCTAATTTCAAGCCGTTCTGTAGACGCAAAAACACTTGAAAAAAGAATATATACAAAAATACAATTCTAGGAACTCCCTACGGGGGACACTTATTGGGCTAGTTAGGTCGTTAAAACGAGTGTATAATAACTAAAAAAAAAAAAAAAAAAATGATTTTACTCATTCAGTGTTCATATATATATTTTTACTGGGGATTAAAAAATGGTGTCATGTACCCTAAGATGGACAGGCCTCAAATCTCAATGTATTTATTTGCATATTTTCGATTGTACACTTTTTTCAATAATTTTTTAAGCCAATTAATTAAATTTTTTTATTTTCCACTATAAAATGTGATGTTATCGTTAGACAATTTATTATATTGATATTTTTCGATATTTTATTACTTTTTACTTTTAAGCTATTAAATTGAAGTTTTTAAAAATTTTATTTCTTGATAAATTTCGTAAAATGATTAAAAATTAGTTTAAGAATTGTTACACGACGTTCATTTTTTATTTACTACAATTTTTAGAGACTTTTAAGAAGGTGTTCATCTTGGGGCCACTTTTTTTTAGACCGAAAATTTTAACAATTAGAAAATATGCTTTAAAAATATTTATGTTCAAAATAAAAATTTATCCCTGTGGCCATAAGTTACCTTATAAATTGTATTTTCATCCGGTATAAAACATTTTAATATATTTTATTCGGTTTGGATTCTATAGCAATAAATCGATAGGGTGTCCAACTTGGGACCCTTTCCCCTATACAACATAAAATGTCTATTTTTATTAGATCCATAACTTTTGTCTAAATAATATTTTTTACAATCCTTATAAATAATATTTTGAATATTTTATGAGATTTAACAAAAAACCGTTAATTATTATAGTATATTTTACGGTTTTTACCATGATAACGAAATTTGCGCTAATTTTTACTATCATTTTCGTAATCAGCGCATCAAGATACATAAGGGGCAAAATTCCTGAACTGTCCAGGTCAAGAAATAAATTTTATTCAAACTTTGCTAAAGTGTTTTTATTATTAGTGGAAGTGTAAATACCAAATATTTTCAAATTCCATGAAATAGTTTTTGAGTTACACAGTTTTAAAATTTTGAATTTTTTACAGGCTATTTAATTATAATAAATGTTTTTTTACAGAAAAACATTTATGAGAATCGAATAGCCTGTAAAAAAAGCTTTAAAAATCACTATATATATGTTAATTTTTATGCAATCTACTTAGAAATATATTAAATTTAAAAAACTACATTTTAAAAAAATTCAAAATTTTAAATCTGTGTAACTCAAAAACTATTTCATGAAATTTGAAAATATTTAGTATTTACACTTCCATTAATAATGGAAACACTTTAGCAAAGTTTGAATAAATTTTATTCTTTGACCTGGACAGTTCAGGAATTTACCTTTATGGTAAACCCATATTTATGGTATACCCATAAGTATACCAAGTTTCATAAAAATTATAGGTATGTCGTCTTTACCGGAAATACACCCTTTACTTGTTTACTGATATATTTCATAATTTTAGAATTTTCGTCACTTTCGATTATATCTTTAACTATATTGTAAAAGAATTATAGATACAAAATCATTTTACTATAAGAACATCTAAAAACCAAGTTTGGTAAAAATCGAGTGTTTTTGGGGAATTTAGTCAGCGATATTGGATTAGCCATATTGAATTTCTCAATTTGAATATTATATTTACATTCTGCCACCCAAAAGACATCAGAAATCCAAGTTGCGTAAAAATCGATAATTTTTTGAGATTTTAGCCCTCTATACTGGATTTGACATATTGAATTTCCCAATTAGAATGTTATATTTACATTCTACGACCCAAAAAACATCTTAAAACCAAGTTTCGTAAAAATCGATTATTTTTTTAGATTTAAGTCCACCATATTGGATTCGCCATTTTGAAAGTTAATGTTTTATTCATGTTTTAATGTAGCGACCTCAGAAGCTTACTTATTTTTCCTTATTCTGCATTTATCTAGCATTATTTTGATCCAGGTACCACTCATTTTCGTCTATTTCATCGAGAGATAATAGATATTGACAAGAAAAATGCTAAAAGTCCCACTGTGAGCCCCTGGCAATAGCTACTTCGACGTGACACATTTTTATATTTATTTACTTTTGTTATATTTTCAATCTTCGTTAGTCTTACATTTTATATACTTAGAGGATCATAAACAATAACCATGGGTTATAAAAGTAAAAAATATGATAACCTACATATGACGCCGCACGAGAAAAGGGACCTATTGCCCAAACCGTAAAACTTATATGGCGACCGTTTAAATAATATAATATAATTGTTTAGACACTATTATGTTACCTCTCTCTCACACACATTTATATATAAGGCTCCAGGGGAGGTCATGAGCCCCATGACCCCCCCTCGTGGATCCGCCAATGGCTATTACTCTGTAACGTTCCATGAGCACGTCATATTTTAATTTTTTTTTACTATGACGCACCTCGAAAATTAATTAGGTAAAACTTTTTTATTATTGGGGATACTTTAGGGAATAAATCAGCTGAAATCTGTGAGTGTCGCTCTTAAATATAACACAAAAAAAATTTTTTGAAAATTTTGAGATTTTTTTTTTATTGTACTTTTTGTGCAAAAATAAAAACTTTTTTTTTCTTAATAGTCTCATTGACCACCTTAACATTTATTTTATTTAATGAAATCGAATCAGCCGTTTTGGAGAAAAACACATTTTTCAATTTTACTTACCCCCTCCATATCTCCCCCAAAAATTGGATTTATGGATTAATATTTGGTGAAAATTTTTTTCACAGCAATGCCAAATTGTGACAGCAATATGAGCACAATAGGTGCTGGGGCAGATTTTACATACTTAACCGGCTATGCTCTTTTATTTGACGATTAATTTTCCGAGATCCCATCTCTGCCGGTGTTCTAACTCTCCGGAATTACCCTATGAATAAATTTTCGCACTTTTATAAAAAAGTACACTTTTCCCATGTATTTCTAATGAGAAAATAGGTGATGCAAGCTGCACCCCTTAATATTGTCAGATCAAAAAACAAAAAAATAGGGGTAATTTTTCTTTCCATTTGTAGTTGATTTCCGTGCGACTTTAAACGATTTTCAAAAATTTTCTTTTTTTGAAACATCCTATTACACACCTACAAGAATTTTCACTATTATTATTCACTGTATTAAATATAAAATCAATTATATCTTTTTGTTTTACGTTCAATTTGGCATACCTTTCCTTTTCTAACTCCCTTTCCTCTTTAATATTTACGGAATGAGTAATTTGAAAATTTTCAGTTTCATCTTCTACATCCATCAATCTAAAAAAAATCATGTAAGTTATAATCTTCAACTTTAACATTTATATGACAATTGAATGTTTGCGAAAGTTTAGGAGAATAGGGCACAACAAAACGATTATCGACAATATATCCATTAGGTCTTGTATATATTTTACCTGTATTTTTTCTTTTATATAATACATAACAATTGTCTTCAACAGTAGTATCTTCTTGCTGAATTTTGGGAAAAATTTTCGAGCATTTTCCATCAACGAAACATCAATCTCCACAAGGGCCGTGAATATTGTTTGACATAATTATTTCATGTAATCTAGGATTAACCATCTCATCTGGTATTTCAGCTGAAAGAAGCCGATCAACACTTTCTGGTGTTAATAATTTTGAATTAGACGTTAATATAATCAATAAATGAATGTGTGGTAATCCCGTTCTTTGAAACTCTATAACATAAACATACGACTTGACATCTCCAAAACATTTCTCCTTAATAATACATTCTATCAAATGCTTTACTTTTAAAGAAAAGACTCTCGCAACAATGTCAGGTCTATCTGCTGATGTTTGATTCGGTAATAAATTTTCTACTATTTCTTTCTACTGTGTATTACATTCCATTATTATAAACAAATCCGGTTTACCCTGTTTTTCCACAATAGCCATTGAACGTTGATATAGTTTCGTCATATTACGAGGTTAACCAATGAATGTTTATGGTAACACAACCAGTTTCCCTAGAGGTGTATCATTTCTTTGTGATGTATCATTAATGTAATCTATTAACCCCCTGTAACTTTCACTTCGCAATTCTGTTTGATGATTTGCACAATACTGAAGTCGATCTTTTTCAATTTTAACATAATTGTCAACCAGCCACTGTTAAAATAATCTTCCACCGTAAAAAAACTGATTAAATATATCATCTCTAATTGCTATTTTATACTCTACATAACATGCCCTTGGAATTCTATGTTTTTTTAATCTCTTATCTGTATCACTTCGAACCATATCAATACAATAACTTTTTTCTCCAAAAGGATAAAATAGAGGATATATGAAAGGTTCTACACAAGCATCTTAACTACTAATTAATTGTAATTCTTTACTTATTTTGTTGTGTACAGTGACATAAGAATCTGGTATTTTACCTTCTGAATTTGTATTAAAAATAGCAGCTACTTCATTAACTCTTTGAAAATTAAATTTCCGTGGATCTGTTCCTTTTTTTAAAGTAAATAATAACTTCAATTCTGGAATATCTTCATTATTTTTTGTCGCCAAAGCTGGTTCTAGTTCTATAACTTCTTTCATCATTTTGAATAATTGACTGAACATATTATGTGTTCTCATAAACTTATCAATTTCTCCTACAATATCTCCATCCAATCTATCATTTTTATTTATCCTGTATTTAATTGCATTATCAGGATCATAAATAAACAATTGTCCATAACACGGATCATCATCGATTTCTGGATATAAAGCTTTATTCATTTGATAATATATTTGACCTTGGATTTTAAAACAATATGGTTTTCTTCGTCTACCATTAAAGTTAACAACATTAGCATTAAATGACGCAAAAGCAAATGAATTATTGTAACATCTTATATTCTGCTGAAAATGCCTTGATTTTTCATGTGAACCATCTAACATCACTTTTAATTTAGAAGGATAATATAAGACGTTTAATTAAACACCTCTATGACTGCAACAATCATCGTAAGAATACATTTTTTTACCCAATTCGTTATCTTTCAAGTGTTTATCATCACAAGGCGTAATTTTTGCAACAACTTTTTCATCTTTGAAATGTTTAGCATCACAATGAGTGCAACAAAATGACATTCGATCCAGATAATCTTCTGAATAAGTACGTAAATGCAATTTATTTAATTGTAGTTCTTCTAATTCTGTCTCTACTTTATATTTCTTCATTTTTCCACGACAACGTTTCATTCTTTCCCTGTTCAAAATTTGTCAATCAAGAAATTGTTTTTCTTTTTCATTATTTCCTGACAATATATTCTTTTCTACTTCTTCTATTGTATGTAATGTAGGAAGAGATTTGTTCACTTGATTACAGTGTCTTATAAATCAACCATTTTTCTTTTACTTGTTTTTCTTTCTTCACTACCCTGCAATTTATTTTTTGTTGATTTACTGTAGGTACTTCTTTAATAGATCTGAAAAAAGACATTCAGAAATATTGACATTATTATGAGTAGTAACATCATTTACTAATCTACAACACTTTTCTTTTTTGTCATTCGAATTATTTGTTTCAATGAATTTCAAACTTTCCATGTCAGCATTTTTCAAATCATGAAATTCTTTACTTTCTACTTCCTTCAAATGAAAAGTAGATGTAGAAACAACATCCTTGATAGAATCTTCATCATTTATTTGTACATTTTGTAATTGTGAAAGTGTTTGAAAAGATGTTGATGGTATTGAATTCAAAACAAGAATTTGAGAATTTGCATTACAAGTTTCTTTCTCTAACTCTTTTGATATATTCATTCGCATTGACTTTTTCTCTTTTACTAAAGCACGTTAGCGCTTAATTCTTTCTCTTTGCAATTTTTGCACGTCCATTTCTTTTTCGGCTGTTAAACTCCTACGATATCGTTTCACTCTTTCTGTACTAACAATATTTGTATCAACTTTTGTAATTGTTCTACTTCTTCTTCTGTAAATCTTTGGTTTTCTTCAAATTGTTTTCCTTCTGTTGAACTGGCACTATAATTTTGGATTTTTTTCTTTGCTAAACTTTTAATCTCTTTTTTCTTTTCTTGTAATATTTCTGTCTTTTATGCTTCACCTATTGGATGCGATATGTACAAAGATCTCTTTTTTGCAATAACATTAGCTTCTAAATCAATAATTTCTCTTTTGCTTGCTTTTCATACTTTACTACCCTGTAATTCATTTTTTCTTGATTATCTATGCTTTTTTTATAGATCTGAAGAAAGACATTTAGATATATTGACATTATTATGAGTAGTAACATCATACCAATCTACAACACTTTTCTCCTTCTCCATTCGAATCATTTGTACCAATGAATTTCAATCTTTCCATTTTATCATTTTTCAAGTCATGAAATTCTTTACTTTCTACTTCCTACAAATAAAAAATAGATGTAGAAACAACATCCTTGATAGAATCTTCATCATTTATTTGTACATTTTGTAATTGTGACAGTGTCTGAAAGGATGTTGATGGTATTGAATTCACAACAGGAATTTGATAATCTACAATACAAGTTTCTTTCTCAACCTCTTTTAGTATATTCATTTGCAATGACTTTTTTCTTTTAAGCTAGCACGATAGCGCTTCATTCTTTCTCTATGCAATGTTCGCACTTCAATTTCTCTCTGTGCACTTAAACACGCACTATGACGCTTAACCGTTTCCGTGCTCACATTATTTTTTCATTTTTTTGTTTCTCCATTTTATACAAACTTTTATTTATATAATCAAAATATGTCAAATTGTAAGATTGTAAATCTAATAATGTATCAAATTTGGAATACAGAATTTAAAAATGTCCAAATTTGAAATGACCATTCAACAATTATGTTAATAGCAATTGAGACATTTGCTAATTATCTGAATATGAAATTTACAATAAAGAATATTTTAAAAATACATTTTAAAGCGTCACAAATTTGTAATTTCCGAATTTGTAACGAAAAATGATTGAACTTGTCAATTGTAATATTTTAAAATTTTACAAAAATGAAATACTTTATTTAGTAGTTTTAAAGTACAAATAGAAAATTTAATTTTTCTAATAATGACATACTTGTAATAGATATGTTAACATTTGTATTTTCTAATTTCAGAACGTTCGAAAAGTGATTGGTAATTAAAAACAATTTACCAATTAACCAATTTGAAATTGTTGCAATTTACAAATGATTCATTTTTCTAATTTTTTAAATTAGCAATTTTTTATTTTTCTAATTTTCAATTTATCAATTTTATTAATATTCCAATTTACCAATTTTCCATTTTACCAATTTTCAAATTTTTTAGTTTGCCAATTTTCTAATTTACCAATTTTCCACTTTGCCAATTTACCATTTTACCAAATTTCCCATGCATAAACTTTTCAAATAACAAATTTTTTAATTTATTAACTTTCCAAATTACAAATTTTCCAGTTTACGAATTTACTTACCGTACAGTTTCTCAATTCTGTAATAAACAATTTTTAATCTGTATAAACGTTAATCAATTTATTATACTTGAATATGAAATTGTCAACAAAAACAGAAATTAGATTTTATGAACGCCTAAATGTCAACTGAAAGTTGAAAGAATACTGTGTTGTTATATCTGCTATTTTTTCAGAAATAACAATATGTATAATGAGTTGAAAATTATATTTTTAAGAACGTATCTTTGTCTGCCAAACGATAAAATTATCTCTCCCTCCATCTTTTTCTCTCTCTCACCCTCAAGGCCGTAGCCAGAAAAATTTTTCGGGGGGGGGGTTTGTCAACAAGCAGTTAAGAAAATGACTTTTTTTAAACTTGAACAGCTGCTAAAAATATTCCCGGGGGGGTGTTCACGCACCCCTAACACCCCCCCCCCCTCCTGGCTACGACCTTGCTCGCCCTCTTCTATTGTGTTCAGTAGAAAATTTTTTAACAAAGACGACCTAAGAAAATAATATTTGATACGTATTTAGTTGTACATGCTGAATTCATCTTTATGGGTGTTTATTATCCTGTTTATTTTTCTGCTTTTGAAGTAGCACACGTAATCCTAAATGTGAGCCGAACTTACCCGAGCGAGTAAAATCATAATATTTATGTTGACAGATATGATTGATACGATATGGAAAAAATAGAAATATTAATGATTGTGTTTCACTTGACTTGCATTTATATAGTAAATATGCATTCTTATAGAAGTAAAAAAACAATGTTCTAAAGGATAAGGGGACAATTTCAGAAAAATTTCGGTGGTCTTAATGCGAGGGGTCAAAAAATGACAAATTTCAGACTCGCTGATTGCGCATTGCAAATCGGACATTACATTGTTTAAAACAACTTTTCATTATATTCTCCTTTAAGCATGTCCTTTCTTCTTTTTTTTATTAAAAAATTATCATGAATTTTTCCGTCAACAATTTTCAAGACTTTTTATTTGTTTAAAAAATTTATTTTTGTGTAAACAATATATTTTTCGCATATTTTTAAAGATTTACTAATTTTTCTTTACTAACGCATAGAGGAAGCTTTTTAAATTCTCTTTAACCTTTTACTTACTTCTAACCAAGCAGATTTGTTCTTTTTTCATTTATGAACATTTACTATATGTGACCTGGACAGTGAAAAGGGGGATTCGTGTAAAAACAAGATTTCGAGAAAAACGATCTTAAAGTTAAAAAGTTAATATTGATACTTCTTCACGCTTTAATGGCTTTAAACTCCTTACTCGGGGGTTTTTGGGGTCGCTGATTACGAATCCGGTGTCAGTTTCTTAAAATTTCAAAATGGCGGATCCAATATGGCGGACAAAAATTAAAAACTTATCGGATTTGCTTATAATTGGCTACTCGGGGGGTTTTTGGGGTCGCTGATTACGAATCCGGTGTCAGTTTCTTAAAATTTCAAAATGGCGGATCCAATATGGCGGACAAAAATTAAAAACTTATCGGATTTGCTTATAACTGGCTACTCGGGGGTTTTTGGGGTCGCTGATTACGAATCCGGTGTCAGTTTCTTAAAATTTCAAAATGGCGTATCCAATATGGCTTGCAAGGAAATTAAAAACTTATCGGATTTGCTTATAACTGGCTACTCGAGGATTTTCGGGATCCCTGATTCCGAATATAGCAAATTGAAAATGGCGGAAAAAAATTAAAATTCTAACGGCTTTGTTTAAAACTGGTTTTTAAGCGAATTTAATGAATTGTGTAATCTGCAACTTTAAATAAGTTGCAATTATCGAGATTCAATCGAATCTGTCCGATTGTTAAAATCTTCATTGTTATTGACACTCGTATTCAGTATCTTATATTTTATCCTTACACTTAAAGGATTTTCGCGTAAGTCGCTACTTTCGAATTACTAAACGAATAACAATTAATAAGTGAGTTTACAAATGTTACAATTGTTATAGCGCTGGCCGTCGTCTGACGTGGCAATGTTTTACTCCGAGTTCAAGAAATTGGAGTACCGTTGCGTTCTAATTTCTCGAAAACTTTAATTCACATTATCAAGATTGCTGTGTCATGATTATTTACGGTCTAATCTTGGTGACACATAATTTTTTTCCGAATTTGTGACTTTTGTTTGTATTTAGTTTCAATAAATATTTTAACAAATTATGACATTCTGGTTTTTAACATGTAAAAGAGCGACTCAATCTCTATCGAAATTAATATTAATACGTCTGCACATTTATACTGCTTCAAACGCGTTACACAGTAGTTTTTGGGGTTCACATTTATAAAAGGCCGTAATATTAAATCCGCTTTTTTGAATTCTAAAAACCTGATGCTAAATGCGTAATCATCAACCCCGAAAACCCCCGAGTAGCCAGTTTTAAGCGAATCCGATAAGTTTTTAATT
Organism: Ganaspis brasiliensis; assembly: GCA_037103525.1. Taxonomy (NCBI): domain Eukaryota; kingdom Metazoa; phylum Arthropoda; class Insecta; order Hymenoptera; family Figitidae; genus Ganaspis; species Ganaspis brasiliensis. The sequence continues at coordinate 2,269,135 of JAZKLR010000018.1, forward strand.
TTTTTGTCCGTCATACATATTGGATCCGCCATTTTGAATTTTCAAAAACTAACACCGGATTCGTAATCAGCGACCCCAAAAACCCTTTAGTAGCCAGTTTTAAGTTAATCCGATAATTTTTTAATTTTTTGTCCGCCATATTGGATCCGCTATTTTGAATTTTAAGAAACTGACACCGGATTTGTAATCAGCTACCCCAAAAATCCCAGAGCAAGGAGTTTCAAGCTATTTCAATCTTTTTTTTTCCTTTTTCCAGATTTTTAAAGAACATATTTTTTTTATCTCAAAAGTACTCTTCTTTAGATTTTGATCCGCTCTTTCACGTGTTTCAAACCAAAAAGTCATAAATTGTCAAAAAGTTTTTTAAAACTAAAGCTAAAGAATAGTACTTTTGCGATAAAAAATGTATTTTTTAAAAATCCGGAAAAATGAAAAATAAATGATTGAAATGGCTTGAAACTCCTTGCTCGGGGGTTTTTGAGGTCGCTAATTACGAATCCGGTGTCAGTTTCTTAAAATTCAAAATAGCGGATTCAGTATGGCGGACAAAAAAAATTAAAAACTTATCGGATTCGCTAAAAACTGTCTACTCGGGGGTTTTCGGGGTTGCTGATTACGAATTTAGCATCAGGTTTTTAGAATTTAAAATGGCGTTTCTAATATTACGGTCCTTCAAAAAGCTGAACCCCAAAAACTACTGTGTAACAAGTTTCAAGCCGTATAAACGTACAGACGTATCAATATTGACTTTAATAGAGATTGAGTCGCTCTTTCACATGTTAAAAACCAGGATGTCATTATTTGTTAAAATATTTATTAAAATTAAATAAAAAGAAAAGTCACAAATTTGGAAAAAATTATGTGTTACCAAGATTAGACTGTAAATAAGAAAATGATATAGAAATCTTGATAATGTGAATTATAGTTTTCGAGAAAGTAGTACGCAACGGTACTTTAATTTCTTGAACTCGGAGTGAAACGCTGTCACGTCAGAAGACGGCTAGCGCGATAACAATTATAACATTTGTAAACTCACTTATTTATTGTTATTCGTTTCGTAATTCGAAAGTAGCAACTTACGCGAAAAACCTTTAAGTGTGAGGATAAAATATAAGAAACTGAATACGAGAGTCAATACCAATCAAGATTTTAACATGTAACGATTTTCTTTATCATTACTATTAAGAAATATATTTTATAAAATTAGATCTAATGATTCAAATAATTTTTAACATTAAACAAAAATGAGGACAGAAATTATGAAATAAATCATTTGTAATTCAAATAAAAAGATCATATATTAGTCGAATATATAAATGGTCCTTTACACAAGTTAAATAAATTATCTTAAACCCACGACATGCATCCGTCCATTCACGAATAAATTAATACATAAAAAAAATTATCAATAAATATAACATATAAAATGAAATATAAAAGTCGGATGAAATAATTAAATAGAGAAGAGAGAAATGATGGGATCAAGACAATTAAGACATTCAAAAAATTGATAATAAATAATCAAATTAAATGTAAAACTTATCCGTCTGGTAGAAATGAGTTTTTTAAAATGTGACAAGCGTCGTTTGAGTCCAATATTTTTGGTGAGTCAAATCGAAAACTGCTGGAACCGGAAATGATATTTTGCAAAATCTTGCTGATTGAAGGATGCCGAGAATTACTCAAATTCTTTATATCACACAATCCCCTTCGTCAGTGGCCAATTTTTCCGGGGAAATTAATGATTATCAAATCCAGAATAAATTTCCATTTTCGACCTTCCACGCACGCTGTCCTCAATTACCAATCAAACACCAAGATAAAATCGCCACTCTAAATTCGATAAATTCCAAATAATATAGTGACACTACTTTAATAAAATATCTTTACTACAAAAATATATAATTAACGAAATATTACACAAAATCTATACCTTTGGCTGTCGGCGACACGCAAATATGTGGCGATTGACTTATTCTACCGGACCGATGTAAATGAGGACAAATCATGCGCGGAAATTAGTTTTATTAATTATCCCCCTAAATTTCCAAATATACCCCCATCCATCAGTTCTCGAGCTTCGTCATGTGCCTCGATCCGAAATCCTCCGAATTTTATCGAAAAAAACCAAAGTAAAGAGATTGAAAAATTAGAATATCAAAATTTTAAATAATTCAAGATCTATAATCCCTTCAAACAATCAGACAGATTCGCTTGAATCTCGATAATTGAAACTTATTTGAAGTTGCAGATTACACAATTTATTGAATTCACTTAAAAAGGGTCGTTCATAAACCACGTAGCCCACTTTTTTGGGAATATTTAACCCCCCTCCCCCCATGTAGCATTCTATCCCATACATTTGCGCCATTTTTTCCTCTTGTCATAGCACATAGCACATTCACTTATATTTCGATTTTTTGTGAAATTAATTAATTACTATTTATATCTAAATTTATGAAGTAGTTTAAATATATACCAACTGTTTTAAATTGTTCCAAAAAATTTAGTTAATAAATTATAACTTCGAAAGTTATCTTTATTTAGATTTCACTTCTTTAAGTAATTAAAATAATTATTTTCGGTTTAGATTTTAAAAATAGTTATGGTCCTTATAAAATATTTAAAAAAATTTTTAAAATATTAGTTAGCAAATAAATAATCTCGGAATTTTTATTTGCTTCGATTTCGTACCTATTCTGAGATAAATTTTTTACCATTTCCTTAGAGTTTTTCAAGCAATCTAAATGCAAAGAATTTTATTTCATCTTTAAGATCATCAAAAAAACAAAAGAAACGAAATATAAGTGAAGAAAAATGGCAAAGATATTCAATTGTTAACTAAGATTGTTTAAACAATTTAATAGTTGTTAGTAAACATCCTAAACTGCTATACAATACTAGGCCAATAGTAATTAATTAATTTCACAAAAGAAACGGAATCTAAGTAAAAAGAACTTTTGAAGTTCTTTATTTGTTAACTAAGATTGTTTAAACAATTTAAAAAATGTTTGTGAACGTTCTCTAACTCTTTTTTTATTCTAGGCCAATAGTTATTAATTTTATAAAAGAAACAAAACGTAAGTAAAGTAAATAGTAATTTATTAATTTCACAAAAGAAACGGAATCTAAGGAATGAATATTTTTAAAGTTATTAATTTGTTAACTAAGATTGTTTAATTAATTTGAAAATTGTTGATTAATATTAACTAAGAACTATTTAAAAATACTTTTAATAAGTTTTGTGTGTATTTATATAAGTATATAAAGTGTGACGTGACATTTTTGACACGTCACATCGATTTCGTATTTATATTTTTTTTTAGAATTCTTATTATTATGAACATGTATATAAACTAATTATTATTGAATCCCGGTTCAGGACGCAATTTCTATTAAAAATCCGCTCCACGAATCACCTTCAAAATATTAAGAATTTGTTTAATTATTTTTTATTTTGCAATACTGTTGTATTTTGTTTCTTTTTTTTTTGCTTATGTAAAAATTGCGAGCGGTCCGGATCTCCAGGACTTCGTTGGACCACTTCAGGAAAGAGTTTTTCAATTTGAAAAATATTTAAAGAAAAAGTTTTTTTGAGAGAACTACCTTAAAGAAACTTGTGACACATCGAAAACCCTTAATGAAATTAAATCTTTAGGTTTTTATAAAGAAGTGTCCCCAAGATGGACACCTTCTTAAAACTCTCTGAAAAATGTAGTAAATAAAAAATTAACATCGTGTAACAATTCTTAAACTAATTTTTAATAATTTTACTGTATTTATCAAAAAGTAACATTTCCAAAAACTTCAAATTAATAGCTTAATAGTCACAAAGTAATAAGATATCGAAAAATATCGATATATCAAAATCTCAAACAATAACATCATATTTCATGGCGGAAAATAAAAAATTTCAATTAGGTGTCTCAAAAAATTATTGAGGAAAGTGTATAATCGATAATATGAAAATAAATACAACGAAAATTGGTGTCTGTCCATCTTAGGGTACATGACACCATTTTTTGAGCCCCTTTAAAAATTTGTATACAAACACAATATTAGTAAAATCATTTTAGAATATTATTATACGATAAATAAATAATATTATAACGTTAAGGACTTATTCTAAATCACAAATTTAAATAACTTTACCAACTTAAGAAAAAACTTTAACGAAACTTTTTTAGACACAAAATCACGTAGTATGTGTATAGAAGAAAAAACAAACTGGGTTTTTCAATCAAATGTGCATCAAAAACTTCGTCTATGCAAACAACAAAAATCACAAAAAATCATACGGCGCTATCGCCTTCAACAGAAATTTTATACGAAATGTTTATCTTGGGTCCCACTCCCCTATACAAAAACTAAAGAGAGAAGAAATAAGTGTTAAAAAAGAAAATAAAAAATAATCATTTTTAGAAAATTAGGGAAAAAAAGGAAGTACCTACAAATTTTAAAATGTGCGGAAAATTGACAATTGTTTCTCAGCTTAATAAACAACCAGTTGTTGATTTTTTCTTTATTATAGGTTAAAGATGTTTTCAGTTGTAAATTAATAATAACTAAGTGTAGATAAAATTTTTTATCTGTCCATGAATAAAATTTAGAAGTTTGGAATATAAACTTTACTTGAGTCAATTTTAAATAGGGGGATAAAAAAAAATTCCAGCCTTTTTTTATTGACAAGTTAAAGGTTTCTGAGATACGCTCATATATTAATTAAAATCATAATTTATTTTGAATTTAATTCATACAACTTTGATATATAAAATAACACGAATATATGCCCTTTTCTATCTCATTCTCACGATTTAAGAATTCGACATTTCTAGCCCATGTTATATTGTTTAACCTGAGATACTGTTATTTTGTACAGCTACTAACATCAAAGGATTTTAGGTTCTAATTGTCAAATATTTAATTTTAATGAATTAAAAACATAATAAAAGATTCAAATAATTCATTAAAATAAAATATTTTATAATTAGAGCCTAAAAACTTTTGACTTTAGTAGGAGTACGAAATAACATTACTTTAGGTTAAACAATATAACATGAACTACAAAAAATTTTTTTTTGGCGAAACGATAAGGGCCCAGTTCGGGTCCCTTAAGTCTCGCGGGGGTGTAGTTACGCCACTGTTCCCACGACTAATAGTACAGGGGCGGTCAAACGCTCGGGCAAGCCGGGCGGCTGCCCGGGGCGCCCATGTCCTGAGGGCGCCAAAATTGTTGTAATACAAAATAAAAATTTTTTTAAAGAGTTTATTGTATAAAGATCAGACCAGAGATTGTATGGAGGCTTAGGGAGGCCCGACCTCCCCATTTTTTTAGGGTGAGCCGGGCCTTCCCACTTATTCTTGTAGCCGAAATTTCACATTTTCGAATTTGTTTTCAATCGAATTTAAATGAATTCGAATTTTTACCTAAAAGAAGTTTTAGGCCATAGAATTTATATCTAAAAGAATTTTCATTTAAAAGAAATTCAATTTAATCGAATCTTAATTTAGAAGAATTTTCATTTTATAGAATTTTAAGTTAATCGAATTTTTAAATGACAGAATATTCATCTGACCGAATCTTCATTGGTCCGAAATTGTATTAGTACGAATTCACATTTGATAGAAAACTTAAAATGCAGAATGTTCATTTGTCCGAAATTGCAAATGGCCGAAAGACGATCTGACAGAAATATTTTGGCGCGAATTTTGAAATTGACCAATCAGAAAATATGGAAAAAATTCCCATTGGTCAATTTCAAAATTCGCGCCAAAATATTTCTGTCGGATCCTCTTTCGGCCATTTGCAATTTCTAACAAATAAACATTCTACCTTTTATGTTTTCTATCAAATGTGAATTCGTACTAATACAATTTCGGACAAATGAAGATTCGGTCAGATGAATATTCTGTCATTTAAAAATTCGATTAACTAAAAATTCTATAAAATGAAAATTCTTCTAAATTAAGATTCGCTTTAATTGAATTTCTTTTAAATGAAAATTCTTTTAGATATAAATTCGATGGCCTAAAACTTCTGTTAGGTAAAAATTCGAATTCATTTAAATTCGATTGAAAACAAATTCAAAAATGTGAAATTTCTGCTACAAAATAAAAATTGTGGGGGGAGCGCTGAAAAGTACTTTTGCCCGGGTAATAATTTTACGTCGGACCACAACTGCTAATAGACGAGACATAATAGCTGTGATAATGTCTATATAATCCATAATAAGTCAAAAACAAAATGATTATTTAGTGATTGTTTTTTTTTTGTCCACTTGTGTGACTATGTACCTAAAAAATGACACAACAATCATACTGATTGTTTATAATTTATGTATTCCACATATCGTGAAAATATAAGCAGTTAAAAATTTAGATAATTGTATTAAGTTTTTGTAGAAAGAGCCCTAGTTAGCCCAAATAGAAATGGCTTTCTGGTCAGGGGCTGGCAGGGCTAATTTTTTTCAGAATAAGAACATCAAAAAGCGTAGGCAACTAGCCGGGCTTAGTGTATCTAAAGCATAACTGGATTTTTCAGCTCAATATCTTCAGGGAAGTTAAGATCGGCTACTCTAAAGTACCCATGTACCCAACAGATGTCCAGGTCATTTCCGGTCAACTTCTTCAGGGAAGTTAACCTCAAAATGTGCGAATCAACTTCTCTAAAGTACCCAAGTACTCAACCGATGTCCAGGTCGTTTCCGGCTAACTTCTTCATGGAAGTTAACCTCAAAATGTGAAAATCATCTTCTCTGAAGTACCCCAGTACTCAACCGCTATAAAGGTCATTTCCGGACAAATTCTTTAAGGAAGTTAACCTGCATGAAGAAATTGATCGGAAATGAACTGGACATCGGTTGAGTACTTGGTTACGTCAGAGAAGTCGATTATCACATTTTGAGGTTAACATCTCTTAAGCAGTTGACTGGAAATTACCTGGACATTGTTTTGGCACTGGGGTACTTCAGAGAAGACGATTTTCAGATTTTGAGGTTGACTTCCCTGAAGAAGTTGGCCGGAAATGACCTGGACCTTGTTTTGGCACTGGGGTACTTTAGAGAATTCGATGTTCACATTTTAAGGTTAACATTCCTGAAGAAGTTAGCCAGAAATGACCTGGAGATCGGGTGGGTACATTGGTACTTTAGAGAAGTCGATTGTCATATTTTGAGGTTAGCTTCCCTAATAAAATTTATCCGGAAATGACCTAGACAGCGGTTAAGTACTGGGGTACTTTAGAGAAGTCGATTTTCACATTTTGAGGTCAACTTTGCTGAAGAAGTTGACCGGAAATTACCTGGACTTCGACTGAATACTTGGGTACTTTAGAGAACTCGATTTGCATATTTTGAGGTTAATTTGCCTGAAGAAATTGATCGGAAATGACCTGGACATCGGTTGAGTACTTGGTTACGTCAGAGAAGTCGATTATCACATTTTGAGGTTAACATCTCTGAAGAAGTTGACCGGAAATTACCTGGACATTGTTTTGGCACTGGGGTACTTCAGACAAGACGATTTACACATTTTGAGGTTAACTTCCCTGAAGAAGTTTACCGAAAATGACCTGGATATCTGTTGGGTACTTACGTACTTTTGAGAAGTCAGTATTTTCACAATTTGAGGTTAACTTTCATGTATTATATGTCCACCATTATCTCACATTTAGGTGTAACGGCTTTGCCTTTTGTATAAATAAGATTATTTATTTATCCAGCATAATGACATACCACGAGCCCTGTTCTCTATTGCTGAAACAAAGCTCGTGATAATCACTGTTGCTCAATGTTTGAAGTCGGTGACATCTGAAAATTGCAATTGTAAGCAAGATCCAAGGGAAGGCGGAACGCTTGTTTCCAAATTCATTATTTAAAATATTAATTAAGTTTAGCCGACTAGAATGAATATATGAGGGGAACAATATGGGTATCGACATGATTGTCACAATACCAGCAAAGAGATGACTGGAAGAATCCTTGCCGAAACGAAAGAAAAGACACTCGTTCTTAGCATTTAATTGTAATTCTTTTCCTTTCGTTCGCATCATTCGTGATAGGAGCCGCGTGTACGTGTGTACGCACACACTGACCGGGCGTCGTTCGCCGTGCCGGAGACAACGCACACACACCTTTAAACACGCTGCACCAGCCATTATGCTTTCCACTCCCACCTTTCCTTCTCTAAAACTCCTGAGAGTGACGAAGAAAGAAAACACGTGTTTTCTGACATCGCCGAGCACATGGCCTAGCACAACAAATCAAGGCATCTCGCATTCAATAGAATTCGTGTGATTGATTAGAAAAACTATTGATTCATATCGATAGATGATTTTATATAAGGCTCATCGAACGATGGAGCAATAAGTACAATTCTGCAGAATATGTTGCATGAAATTGTTGAAGTGCTGGCTGTGCAAAAAGATCGAGGTTCGCTTGACGACAAGAACTCACAGGTTGCTAAAATTCCTTCCTAATTTTTACCCCGCCCATAAATCACCCGACATTTCCACACTTCATATCCCTACTTTTGAGCTTCCATCGATCATAAAAGGAATCGCAACGATTAATTAAGGTGCAGTCTCCTACCGTCGTGAATTTTGATCGACGCGTATATCTCTGGCCCGTCCAACGACGCTTAGTTTTGGGTGTGGTCACGAAAGGAATATTGAAGCTAGAAATAGCGGTTTCTAAGTAGCATAAAGCGCTCCATCCCTCAACGAATGGTGCGGACGTAAAAGACAATTTTTGTGTTTTAAAAGACAATTTTCTAAAGATTTTGTTAAATTTTTCTTTCTAAAATTCAACCGAAGGAAGGTCGCCAGCGGAATATTAACTAAAGAAATTGGTTGTTCTAAGTAGCATAAAGTGCTCCGCGTTCGGGAAAGTTTCGAAGGAAAATTAAACGAGATAACGGGGAAAATCCGGAAGAATTGTAGTGACTCTATTTTTGCAATTAAAACAAGGAAAGGTCGCCAACAGGATATTGAAGCCGACAACGGTGGTTCCCCAGTAGCATAAAGTGCACCAACTTGTAGAAATTGGAAAAAGGGTCCTTATAACTACAAAGGGAAATTAGCAGCGAATTAAGCAACCAATTGCCTAATTCAAAAAAAATTTCGAATTAAAAATTAACTTCTGCCCATCCAGTAACAGCAAGGATTAATCCAGTCTTATCACTGTGGTGGTAACTTTAAGGATCAGAAATTAAGTAACTGTATGTGTGAGTAACTAGAATAAGAGAGATTTATTATTTGGAACCCTCAAGACTTAAATGTAATAAATTTTGTAAAGGGAGAAAACGGGGGTTGAAAGAATATATTATAGATTTTACCCAGTACAAGTGTTTCAATCAAGCTACCTTATTAATATATTTTTTTTATCTCCGGCAACCAGTTCAAAAGACCAGGAAGAGGACGAATCCCGCAATAAAATAAGCACAGACAACGTTTGTGTCAACTGTACTCCGAAGAGCCGATTAAATTGTTATTTAGTTATCTTTTAGTTAATTTTGCAGTGACGCGCAATTTCCATCTGACATTTGGCAAATAAAATAATATTCTTAGTCGAGACGTCACAGTTGTGGTGGCAGCGGTGGGTATTTTACCCCTTTCGTGGTTGCCTACACCTTTTTTTTTTATTTTATTTTCGTTTTTTGTCAAATTTACACAATTTCCCTTTATTACATAATTAATTACTTGAAATGTTGTAATTCAATTATTGTTTTTCGCATGATTGAAAAAATTAAGTAAAACAACGTTGATGAACTACCTTTGCGCCGAGCGGCGGATTGTAGTTCCTGAACGTTTAATAATTTTTACAATCATCAATAAACGAAGCTAAATGTTTTTATTAAACCACCTTTGCGCCGTGCGGCGGATTGTGGCTTTCTAAAAACCAATCGCTTGTTAAATTAATTAGTTGACAGTGGTGACACAAGCTCGGAAATGTTTTAAGTACAATTGAAAGAGTTAACTAAGATTGACGTTCACTAACTACCTTTGCGCCGAGCGGCGGATTGTAGTTTTTAAACGTTTGTTAATTCCTACAATTGTCTGTAAACAAGGTTAAAAGTTTAATCGACATCAGCTTTGCGCCGTGCGGCGGATTGTGATCTCGACGAAACTAATTACTTTAATTCTCGAACTCGAGTCAATAACTGCAAATCAAACAACATGTTCTTAAAATTCGTATTTGTCAAATTTTAACTACCACCCAAACCAAGAGCACTGTGAGGTCCATTCAGGACGAGTTATAAAATCAACTTCCTTGTTCTAACTTTCTAATGCCAAAGAATAAAGCTTCCAAAAGTCGGGGCGGAAATTTAGCTCAGCGCAGGTACGAAGAAACCCACGTTGCTGACGCCAGGTCAATTCCAAGACCTGTTTTAGTTTTAAAAGAATTTCGGGGAGAAACGGCCGATAAGGATTTCTCAGAGTTTTTTGAAAATCTACTAGACGATGCACAGCAACGCGTGATTGAAACAAAGTCAATTCGAGAGAGAACAAACAGTTCCAATTCGCTTGAATCGAAACCCAAGGCGCGCATTACAAGCATTGAAATTTTGAAATTTCCACTAGTGACAAGAACCGAGTCACACCTAAAGTAGTTGTTCTTACCCTCGTCACCTTCTTGTTTTTTTTCTCATATGCAGGCTGTAGGATAATGTTTCCCCAAGACCAGCACATAGAACTGGAAACACGGATAGAAAACATTGAGGAATATTGTGATCGAGTTGCCGCGGCTAATTTGATTTTTTATAGTAGAATCGAATTTCTAGAAAAACACGTCGAATATTTTTCAAACCTTCTAAAAGGGGTTACAGAATCGAAAGACTCGCTGTTTCAAACCGTGGAAACGCTAAAGGAAAAAATCACAGAACAACAACAAATTATCGATAATCTCGTAAAAAAATTCCCAACTATTTGACTCACAGTAATCAATTAAAACTTATCAATTCGATTGTTAAAGATTGTAATTTCCGGTAGGAACATTCTTTAAAATTCCGCAAGTTACAATTTGAGGATTTAAGAGAATTGAGGAATTCAAATCAACGCACCAAAGTGATGGTTCGAGAAGACCCTTTAGATCGATTTAACCGATTAAAATCTAGATTAGACTCCCTAGAGGAAAATTGTAACAGAATTGATAATCATACCCGTGATTTAGTAATTAGAACTCGAACCTTACGCGAAAAGGCAAAAATTTTCTACCTCACGACTCAGAACGAGGATAAAAGGTCATTGCAATTAGAAAAATCGGTGACGGAACTCAAAGAGAGCGTAAGCAAGCTAAAATTAGATTTGGGTTATTTATTGCATACACATTGAAAATTAATTTAAAGAATTATTTTGTTTCCTTTTTTTTAATGTGTATCCCACGCTCAGACAATCGTTCCGTCGGTGACGAGGCTCCCTGGAAAATAGCACTTCCACCTCTTCCTGGAACAATTACTATTGCCGAGTTTTTGAATAGACGCCCCGTTAATAATAACGAAGACTCTATTAACATAGACGATAGTGACGTCACTGATCCAACACTGTTTTGTACACTTCAGACGACAGTGACATCGAAGTACTAAATTAATTGTCAATTACAACGACGACTACGGGTTGTAAAGCCATACAAATATTTCGTGTGACATTTACATAATAAGAAAATCCAGTGGTGGCGACATTCTGTCACCTTATAAACCCCTGTTTTCTCTTTGAAATAGTAAATAAGTATTGTCACCATAAAAAGATGCCCAACAACGAACCAGGCAAAACAGGAGTCGGGGGTGCCCCACCCCCTAACATCTCGAATCACCAATTCCCCGATTTGAATCAAAGCGCGGCTATGACTTCAATGTTTGAATGTATGGTGCTCCAACAGGGAACACACCACATTCCTATGTTTGATGGTAGGAACCCTTCCCTCCGAGAATTCATACAAGACGTGTCGAACGGATCGGTTTACATGACTGACGCAACCGAACAAGGATTCATAAAAGCAGTGCTCAGTAAATTGAAAGGCCCCGCGCGCGAAAACGTTAGAGACAAAACGTTCGACAAATTATGCGATCTCGTCGCCCATCTCAGAAAACGTTTTTCACCCTCGAGACACTACCAATGGTATTTGGATGCCATCGCTAAGTTAAGAATTAAGCAAACTGAGACCGTCAGTGATTACGGTGACAGAGTACAAGGACTCATTAGCGGTGCAAGGCATGCCCTCGAGGAACGATACCCTGGTAATGTCCAAGGGTCCCAAGTGGCCCTCAGCCGAGTCATGATGATGCCAGTACAAGATTTTGCCCTGGATTCATTTATACGCGGACTTCCGACAGACATATCAACCCACGTGGACACTCGCTGTCCCAAGGATTTTAGTGAAGCATTAGAATTCGCCCTTCATGCAGAAGAACGAGACTTCTACACTGACCACACGCGACCAGTTTCATATCGCATTTCTCGGGAAAGAGAAGCTGAATTTTCCCCACAGAAATCCGTAACCGGAATTCAAAGGAACAATGACAATAGGGAGAGAAGGATTTCCGAGTCCTCCACTGGAGGTCAACTACCTCCCCCAATGTATCCTCCTTTCCCTACACCTCCGTGTCCGCCGTATTTCTACCCCTATCCACAATATCCTGGATTCCCATATCCACCCTTTTCATCATCCCAACATCCTGCAAAGTCCGGATTTTTACCTAAGGAACAAACAAGACCTCAATGGCAAAATAGATCCCCGTACCACATCTCCGGGGCCAAACAGACCTTTAAACTATCAACCGATTCGTCATGCGGACGCGACGACGAATCCAAACCGGGAAGAACGTCCCAAGAGCGTCCAGTTATCAGAAGCGACAGTAGAATCTTTAGAGCGGGAACACAGGCCAAAGACTCCCCAGTAGTACAACTGAAATCCGAAACGTTTATCCAATCTGCGGCAGAGTTTTTGGTTGACCCGGGATCTGATACTAACCTGATTAAACTGAAGGCCCTTCGGCCGGAACTTAAGGTTGACCTAACTAACACCGTACAAATCGTCGGTATTACGAAGCACAACGTAAGAACTTTAGGTACAATCGACATTCGCATTTCTAATACAGACGTAGAATTTCACGTGGTAAGAACCAATAGCCAATAGCCATAAATACAATTCCATTTGGCCCAAAAGAAGGTTATTTACCCAGAGTGAAAACACCGCCGGGAGTGTACCTTGGCGAGGCAGCCGTGACCAATCATGACGGTGTTTGCTATGCTATGGCCCTCAACACAACAGAGGGAGATGATCAAATAGAACTACCCCCGCAGGAACTTTTGCCCTTCGACTATTGTCCCTTTCCGGGTGAAGAATCATCAGAGGCCGAAGACTCAACCATTGGTACCAAGCAGGCCGTGACTGATCGAATTGAGAAGGTCAAGAAAGCCCTACACATATCCCATTTATCCTCAGAGGAAAAAGATTACGTGCTTAATTGGGCAGAAGAGTTTTCCGACATTTTTCACCTAAATGGAGAAAAACTATCCTGCACAAACCTGGTGCAACATCGTATCCCAACTACTGATGATAAAGTTATTCACAAGAAACAATATAAAGTTCCTTATGAGGCTGCGACACAGATTAAATTACAAATACAGAAACAGTTAGATGCTGGGTTAATACGAGAATCAAATTCACCCTACAATTCACCCAAGAAGCTGGACAATTCGGGAGAGAAGAAGTGGCGGGTTGTGATTGATTACCGAGCATTAAATGAGAAGGTGATTGGCGATGCTTTTCCACTACCCAACATTTCACAGATCTTTGATCGCTTGGGTAGCGCAAATCTTTTTTCCGTATTCGACTTATCCAGTGGTTTCCATCAAGTGGAAACTAATCCTGCAGATAGACACAAGACAGCATTCTCAACCGGAAACTGTCATTACGAATATGTGAGGATGCCTATGGGTATTAAAAACGCCCCTCCGACTTTCCAAAGGTTGTTGAATAACGTTCTCAAGGGAATGTTGGACATCGAAGCTTTTGTTTATTTAGACGACATCATCATCTATTCAGATACGCTAGAAGAGCACGATAAAAGGACTAGGAGATTATTTAACAGGCTACGGGAAGCGAACCTTAAACTTCAGCCCGATAAATGTGATTTCTTGAAAAGAGAAGTCGCCTACTTGGGACACATAATTGGAAAGGACGGGATAAAACCAAACCCGGATAAAATCTCTGCAATCAAGAATTTTCCTCAACCAACAACTCCGCGAAACATACGTCAATTTTTGGGTCTTTCCGGATACTACCGGAAGTTCATAGAGGATTACGCAAAAATTGCCAAACCACTTGTTGACCTCACTAGAAAAAGTGGAAAATGGGAATGGGGAAAACCACAAAAGGAAAGTTTCCTTAAGTTACGTCAGTATCTGACTCAGGAACCCCTACTTCAATATCCCGACTTTTCTAAACCCTTTAAACTTACCACCGATGCTTCAGAAGTAGCGGCTGGTGCAATCCTGACACAGGAGAAGGACGGGACCGATTTTCCCGTCGAGTATTTTTCAAAGACTTTAAATGACTGCGAACAACGATATCAGCAGGCCGAAAGGGAGTGTCTGGCCATACTTTATGCCGTAGAAAATTTTCGACCTTATCTCTACGGGCGGAAGTTCATTCTCGCTTGTGACTTCGAACCAGTGAATTGGATTTCCACGATAGAAAATCCCGGTTCCAGACTTTCAAGGTGGCGACTGAGGCTACGGGATTTCTTATACGACTTTGAGTGTAAAAAGGGAAAGCTTAACCGAAGTGTCGAAGCCCTATCTGAAAATCCAGAAGAACCATTTCAGAAAGAAGATTCTGTTCCAGAGGATCTTAATCAAGAAGATTCTAATCTAGAGGATCTTACCGCGGTAACTCAAGACGACAGTTCCAGCCCAGAGGACTCCTCCGATTCAAAAGAAACCCTTCCTTCCAAAGAATCTAGGAAGAAACGAGTGGTTAGAGCCCTTCCAATTTCAAGCTCTGCTCGTTTGCGGAAGAAAAATTCAACAGGCACTCAATTACCTACCAATACACAGGAACCTCAACCAACAACTAGTGCGGGAAAAAGTGGAAAGCCTGTGTCAATATTAAAGAAGAAGTCGGAAAAGAAATCCAAGCCTTCAGAAAAGGAGGAACAACAAGTGCCTCCAAAAGAAACAGACACCCCATCAGACGTTTTTCCCCCTAAAAAGAAAAGAGGAAGACCCCCTGCGCCGAAAAATCCAGAAACCCCAGGATTACCACCTAACCAGGACCAGGAGGAAGGTCCCATTGCTACTAGACTCAGAAAACGGCAACCTCCGCCTAGGTCCCCTACATCCCAATCCAGCTCCTCGTCCTCAAGTCACCTATCAAGTGAAGAAGAACAGGAAGATTCCGACCCTCCCGTCTTCCGTAGACGACATAGTGTTCTGCCAAATCTAGAACCTCCCCCTCTTCCTAAGACCAAAAAGGCCAGAGAAATCCTTAACATCATACCGCCTGAGTCCTCCGCTCCAGCCGAATTATTCTCCCCACTCCAAGACCCTTATGTTGATGTCTTTATAGACGGATCTTGCTGTGGTAATGGTACCGGACAACCAAAGGCAGGAATAGGTGTCTGGTTTGGTCCAAACCACCCTCTCAACGTATCCAAACCAGCCACTGGAAGACAAACGAATAATGTCGCCGAAATTGAGGCTGCTACGACTGCATCACTCAGAGCAAAAGAGGCTGGAATAAGAAGATTAAGACTAAACACAGATTCCCAGTTTCTTATAAAAAGTGTCACGGAATGGATGCCTCGATGGGAAACTAACAACTGGATGACAGTGGCTAACAAACCTGTCCAAAACAGAGCAGAGTTTGAAAAATTAAAGGAAGCATTAGAGTCTCTCGATGTCCAGTGGGAATATGTACCTGGTCACCAAGGGTATTTTGGGAACGAAATGGCCGATCGATTAGCACGTGCCGCCGCTTCAGATCCAGGAGAAATAAGCCACGATATAGGCTCTCAGCCAGAAAAGGTAATTTTAGAATTACCACCTTCTTGTTTTGACAGTGAGGTTAGCTCTGAAGAAGAACAGACTGAAAAGTATGGACTGAATGAAAAACTTCAAAGATCCATCAACCGATTTGAGGAAACCTTGAGAAATAAAGGTTGGACTTTGCCTAATCAAACGTTAGCTTGGGACCACGAAGGAAATTATTCTCAGGGCCTATCCTCAGGAAAGAGACATGTGTCTGACGGAGAATCAGATGAGGATCTTTTAAAGGATCTCGAGGCTCTCGATCCCTGCGGAGAATATGATGACGATGATTTTTCGGAATGTGTAGGGAAATTTTTGGAGAAATACGAGAATGACAAGAAGGCCCTGCTAGAAAAAACTCCGAGTCCCATAGTGGATGTACCAAAAAGGAGCGAACCTACAGTCAGGTTCAAGGACACTGTCGAAGAAGAAGAACCGCCCTTAATGGAAGGAGAACCATCCGCAATGGAGGACGTATCCTCCTCAAGAGATATCTTCTTCGAAACTCCAGCGCTCAGCTCCCTTCCGGAAGCACGATCCACCCCTTTCCTTCCTACATCACTACCAGAGGGAGGTAAATCTCCTATGAAACAAAGAGACAAGATACCTCGACGATTAGAAGAGCTTTGCTCAGAAATACATCCTCAAATCGAAACAGAACCCTCACCCCCTCAGGCCCTTCTCGACCACTGCATACCTATTTATGAAAACGACCACGTTGTCCCTGCTGTCGAAATTAAAATTGATCAAAATATTTTACATTGTCAAGAACCTTTAACATTCAAGCGCGACAATTATGCTTTGTTTCTTCCCTCGGACTGTGAACCAATCGATTCCTCCTGTAAACTATTAATGGCCACGGAATACCTTGACCTCCAAGACGTCAAGGAATGCCGTCCACAAAAGGGACAGGTACTAGTTATTCCTAATGGTCGATACAAAACTTACGCCATGATTGTAAAAGATCGACATTTTGACAGGATTGACTGGAAGGATGTAGAAAGGTCACTATTGAACCTTCGTTCTGCTCTAGAGCGTGATCATCAATTAACTTGCAGGATAGCCTCAACCGGAGAAGTTCTTGGTACCACATCCTGTACCTACTTTACAGAATTAACAGAAAAAGTTTTCCAAGGCGCTAACATCCAGCTAACTATATGTCGCAGAAAAGTGGAAGTCCCTCCCCTGGAAATTAGGCATGACATAATCAAGGAATTCCACAAGAGTCTCGTTAGAGGCCATAAGGGCATAAATAAAACGTATAAGAGAATTAGGGAGCGGTACACTTGGCCAGGAATGAAGGATGAAATAACAAACTACCTTCGAACCTGTAAAAGCTGCCTGGAAAATAAAGTCAGAAGGGCCCGTACCAGGAAACCTATGATTATTACTGACACTCCCGCTGAACCCTTCGATAAAGTGTCCCTCGACACAGTGGTCAAGTTGCCCACTACGCCGAACGGTAACAGGTACATACTGGAAGGTGGAATACCTTGACCTCCAAGACGTCAAGGAATGCCGTCCACAAAAGGGACAGGTACTAGTTATTCCTAATGGTCGATACAAAACTTACGCCATGATTGTAAAAGATCGACATTTTGACAGGATTGACTGGAAGGATGTAGAAAGGTCACTATTGAACCTTCGTTCTGCTCTAGAGCGTGATCATCAATTAACTTGCAGGATAGCCTCAACCGGAGAAGTTCTTGGTACCACATCCTGTACCTACTTTACAGAATTAACAGAAAAAGTTTTCCAAGGCGCTAACATCCAGCTAACTATATGTCGCAGAAAAGTGGAAGTCCCTCCCCTGGAAATTAGGCATGACATAATCAAGGAATTCCACAAGAGTCTCGTTAGAGGCCAAAAGGGCATAAATAAAACGTATAAGAGAATTAGGGAGCGGTACACTTGGCCAGGAATGAAGGATGAAATAACAAACTACCTTCGAACCTGTAAAAGCTGCCTGGAAAATAAAGTCAGAAGGGCCCGTACCAGGAAACCTATGATTATTACTGACACTCCCGCTGAACCCTTCGATAAAGTGTCCCTCGACACAGTGGTCAAGTTGCCCACTACGCCGAACGGTAACAGGTACATACTAACCATGCAGGACAATTTCAGCAAATACTGTATGGCAGTACCTGTCCCTGATATCAAAACGACGACAATTGCTTATGCTGTCGCTACAAACCTGTTCTTCCTACACGGTGCACCTAGAGGTATCCTAACGGATAGGGGGGGCAGTTTTGTGAGTGAACTCATGCGGAAAATGGAAAAACTTTTCCGTGTAAAGCAAATTACCACGTCGGGCTACCGCCCTCAAACAAATGGTGCGTTGGAAAGGAGCCATATTGTCCTAATAGACTACATAAAACAATACGCCGAGCAATATGACGACTGAGACCGACTGCTCCCCTTCGCCATGTTCGCCTACAATACCTCTGTACACGAGTCGACAAACTTTACCCCCTATGAACTAGCTTTCGGGAGAGTAGTGCGAATACCAAGTTCCTTCCCCCGGGGCCCTGAACTAGAGACGTATGGAATGTATTTAAAAGATCTAGTAACCCGTGCCAACGAAATGCAAGCCATTGACGCTAGAAATTTGATTTCGTCGAAACAGCGATCGAAAAAATATTATGACGAAAAGGCCCGCCCACTCCTCTCTAAGGTCGGTGACATAGTATACACGGTGCGAGAAGATCGGGTAAACAAATTTGATAAGCGCGCCGATGAACCATATCGTGTTGTCGGTTTTACACAAAATAACAACGTAGCATTAGAAAACTAATTTGGGCTTAGAGTAACGAAACATAAGGACAAAATCCTAGCCACTCACTGCTAGAATTCCTTATTTTCTCTTTTCTTCTTCCCTCTTCTCCCAAAAATCCAAATAAAACCGCTAATCTATGTTTTTTTCTTTTAGGAAGGAAAACCTTGAAAATGGCATCAAAATTCAGTTTTATAACCAGATGTCTTTTATCATTAATAGTCGCAGCTAATCCATTCCACTGCCAAGTATACCAAATAACGCCTTTCCGGAACAACAATGGAATCTACTACGAATATAAAACGAACCTTCTAATCTCTTCAGCAACATGGAGAATAGTCGTTTTTCTGGATGTAGAAAAGCAGTCCGAACAGTTGACCTCTTTAAAAGTACAGATGCAAAGGATCATGGACATTTGCCCCCAGCGGAACGCAAAATGCATAGAACACGCAGAAGCATTCGGATGGCACAACGAGTGGACAAGAGCTGAAGAACTCAGAAACGACATCCGGATAGAGGCTGAAGAACTGAAGAGAATAGAAAAAGATACCCCCCTGATGCTGTCTCGTAACACTCGAGTTCGCAGATCGGCGCCACTACTAGGAATCTTAGGAAAACTTGCCGGTCCTATCGTGGGAGTACTAACCTACGATGAAGGAGAGCAGATCAAGGAGGCGATCCAGGCCCTAGACATGGCTCGAAGTAACCTATCACACATGGTTGGGAAGCAAACCCACGTGGTTCGTGCGCAACTCGATCATCTGAACCAAGTACAACAAACCCATGAAGGCAGAATAGATGAATTACTCAAAAGATTGGAATATCTGGAAAAAAATCAACCTGATGTTCATCAAGGCGCCAGGCTGCTAGCATTAAACGCTATCCGAGATGGACTAGCCCAATGTTGCCACATAGGAACCCGAATGTTGGAAGTCCTACACCAAGCCCGTCAAGGACAGCTTCATAGATCCCTATTGCCGCCTAATTACCTTTCGCCTATCTTACTGGACATTCAGCAACATCGACTCGACCTAGAATTTCCATTCAGAAGAACAAATCCAAGTATGGAGGAACTCATACAAATCTCGCATACTACGGTTCTTCCAGAAAACAATCACCTGAAAATAATGATAGACATTCCCCTCGTAAACAAATTACAATATGCAATGCATCAGATCCACCCAATCCCAGTTTTCCAACCCATCCTGAAACATGAAATAGGGAAAGCCTACGTACAAATACAGCATTCGTATTTGGTCTTGGACGAACCACAGCAGAACTATCTTCTAATGGATGTGGAAGATGTTAACTCCTGCACCCATTTCGGAAAAACTCTTCTTTGCCACGATGTACCTGCCATTCGGGAAGTAAAAGGAACAACAGCTTGCGAGGTACGCCTTTTTCTGGAACCAACCCTGACTGTCCTGGATACCTGCAGTATAAATCTCGAATTTAATTCTGAACCTTACTGGAAGAGGTTAAGAACCCTAGGTAGTTGGATCTACTTCGTAGGAAACGAAACCTTAGTGACAATAACTTGCAACGGAGTCACCCCCTTTCGTGTAAACATATCTGGATCAGGAATACTTCAACTTGCAGTAGGATGTAAGGCAAGGGCAGCTAATGCAACACTTCATTCAATCACGTCTCCTCGAGGCTCCTCCGAGATATTGTATGAAGCCGATGCAACCCTGGACCTAAAAAATCTTTCGCCTATATTATACAGCTTGGAACACAATCCAACCAACGAAAAGGTTTCTCATCCCAGGATTATCGAACCAAAAATTTTCTCTAAGAATTCGAAAACCCTAGAAGCACTGGAACAAGAGTTATACGATTCTTCCTTAATTCGTCAAGGGCGAGTTAAATTAAGAAACACAGACACGAAAAATTACATTGCAACCGGATTGGTTGCAATAGGATTAATACTAATGTTGGTATACGTAAATCTCCGATTTGGAAAAGGGCAGCCTTGCCTCAGAAGATGGAAAGCCAACAACTCAAACGACATAAGAATTAATCCTGTCCCTCGTAAAAGAGAGGATAAATTCGTCAACACTCTTGATCCTGCATTAAAAACATCAGCACCAACTCCAGTATCAAGACGTCATTCCATCTCTTCCATTGGAGACATTTCTAAAAATATAACTTCAACAACGTCAGAAGAAATGATCAACCAACCCTCAGGTACCTCACAAGGATCAGCAACAGCAACAGAACTACGAAAACTTCCTCGTCAAAAATTGCAACCGTACTAGCAGGTAGATTGGCAGTAGTGTTATAAGTCCCCCCCCCCCCCCATTTAGGATTGTACGGAAGTTTTTACCTTATCGAATTAATGTGTAAAGGACCTACGATTATCCCCACCACTGCATGGAATATCAAGTTGCTAATTATTTTTTTTCTAATTGTATAATTGATAAGTGCACATATGTGCGTGTGTACGCAGGAGTATGCGTAGACATTTGTAATAAAATTCGACTTAGGTATCAGAATAATTTAATTTCAAAATAGAAAGTCTTAATTAAACAAAATAAAAATAACATAGGATTATTCAAGCATCTAGCTCGAGTTAAGGTTATTCAGGGTTCGAATTACTAAACTTAACAAAAGTTTTATAATTATTTTTGGAATGTAATTGTATAAATAATATATGAAAATATATTATTATTAATTCATATATTATTTATTGTATCGAATGTTGATATTAATTTCATTATCTCTTAAACAAGGGGGAATCAGAATCAAGAGAACCGAAATTATAATAATAGGACAATTACTTAGCTGTAAGAAGTCTTCTCCTCGGTGCCTCCTGTACTCCAATGCGAATTGTTGAAAATCATTTATTTTGTGTCAGGAATTAAACGTATTATAAATATAAAACAAACAAAAACTAAATTTACTTGAAAACACTTGTAAATTAAATAGGGCTCAATTATGTCAATTCCTTGCCCCGCCAATAGATTACAGAGAGAACAAAAAGTTATAAGAGATACAAAAATTTATTGAAAAGCTAATTAACACACAAAAAAAAACACAGGACACAAATACAACCTAAACCGTCTTTCACTTAAAGTAATCTAATTATAAAGAAATGTCTTATTTTTTTTTCTTTATTTTCCTTGTACCATTTACTCCTATTAGATGTGAGTCCTAGTCGAAGACTTTGCCGACCTCCACCGACACCCAAACACCCGGCAAATCAGATTTCCTCCGCTGAAACAAAACAAATTGTGTAAAAAAAATCAAATAGATTACTAAAACAAAAGCAATAAAAGAACTACACAAACATTAATACCGGAGAATATATTAGGAGTTCATTACTGGGGCGGTAACTGAGTAAAACACCTACCAGTTTCCAAAATCCTGCCACGGTTCGCTCCTCCTCGGACAACCACCAGTGTCTCTGACACCAAATTAGATCTTTTGTCCGCATCACGGACAGCAACCCTGGCATCGGAAAATCGGGGAGGTCCCAAAAGTCTAACGCGACGACCACACCATCCTGAATAATTTCAATTCTCGGAAGGGAAATATTGTCGGGATGTTTGAAGAAATTCTGAAACCGTAAAAGGAAAAATTTTTTTTTTGATCTTTCGAACACGAACCAATTTAAAATATGATATCATAACTACACTTACAGGGGCCCAGAAGCCTCTGGCCACCCAACAATCCTCTTCCCATTTGGCCTCAAGATAATATTTTCCTCGGGAATACTTTTTTTTGGGGAATGATGTACCCGAGAAGGGGACGTAATGAGAAAAAAAAACACCCTGGTTCGGGGGCCGGAACCTTTCGCCATTCGCCGAATTCTACGTAAAATCTGAAAATTCAATTTTTAAAAGGATCAAATGAAGTCCAGACAAATTTTTATAAAAGATAAATTCTTGAATAAATAAATTTTTGACTTTTTTTTTTAAGTTCTGAAAATAAATCGATTCTCAAACTCTTATAGAATCAATCAAAATTTTATTGAACTAAATACATATTGTAAAAATTAAATAAATCTTAATCAAGATAAATTTTCTTATAGATTATTAATTAAATTAAAATTTAAATTTCTAATCAAAATTTTATAACAGGATAAAATTTTTGAATAAATAAATTTTTGATTTTTCTAAAAAAGATAAATTTTGAAAATAAATCAATTTTCAAACTCTTATAAAATCAATCAAAATTTATTAAATAAAATACATTTTGTAAAAATTAAGAAAATCTTTAATTAAGATAAATTTTCTTATATATTACTAATTAAATTAAAAATTAAAATTTTTAAACAAAATTTTATAAAAAGATAAAATTTTTGAATAAATAAATTTTTGATTTTTCTAAACAAGATAAATTTTGAAAATAAATCAATTTCCAAACTCTTATACAATCAATCAAAATTTTATTGAATTAAATACATTTTGTAAAAATTAAATAAATCTTTAATTAAGATAAATCTTCTTATAGATTATTAATTAGATTAAAATGTAAATTTTTAAACAAAATTTTATAAAAGGATAAAATTTTTGAATAAATAAATTTTTGATTTTTCTAAAAAAAAAAAAGATAAATTTTGAAAATAAACTAATTTTCAAACTCTTATAAAATCCATCAAAATTTTATTGAATTAAATACATTTTGTAAAAATTAAATAAATCTTTAATTAAGATAAATTTTCTTATATATTACTAATTAAATTAAAAATTAAAATTTTTAAACAAAATTTTATAAAAAGATAAAATTTTTGAATAAATAAATTTTTGATTTTTCTAAACAAGATAAATTTTGAAAATAAATCAATTTTCAAACTCTTATACAATCAATCAAAATTTTATTGAATTAAATACATTTTGTAAAAATTAAATAAATCTTTAATTAAGATAAATCTTCTTATAGATTATTAATTAGATTAAAATTTAAATTTTTAAACAAAATTTTATAAAGAGATAAAATTTTTGAATAAATAAATTTTTGATTATTCTAAAAAGATAAATTTTGAAAATAAATCAACTTTCAAACTCTTATAAAATCAATCAAAATTTTATTGAATTAAATACATTTTGTAAAAATTAAATAAATCCTAATTAAGATCAATTTTCTTATATATTATTAATTAAATTAAAATTTAAATTTTTAAACAAAATTTTATAAAAGGATAAAATTTTTGAATAAATAAATTTTTGATTTTTCTAAAAAAAAAAAAAGATAAATTTTGAAAATAAACTAATTTTCAAACTCTTATAAAATCAATCAAAATTTTATTGAATTAAATACATTTTGTAAAAATTAAATAAATCCTAATTAAGATCAATTTTCTTATATATTATTAATTAAATTAAAATTTAAATTTTTAAACAAAATTTTATAAAAAGATAAAATTTTTGAATAAATAAATTTTTGATTTTTCTAAAAAAAAGATAAATTTTGAAAATAAACTAATTTTCAAACTCTTATAAAATCAATCAAAATTTTATTGAATTAAATACATATTGTAAAAATTAAATAAATCTTTAATTAAGATAAATTTTCTTATAGACTGTTACGTTTTGATGTACAAAAACCCTTACAATATTCCCTAGTTCCTCCTTTTAAATTAATTTCAATTAAGAACTTGATTTGGGATGAGGATTAAGTCAATGAGAGTACTAAAGTTTATTGTAGAATATTTATTTATGAGGTTATTATAATGAGTAGAGAGATTTACAAAAATGATTTTATAAATTGAGCCTTACTTTCGAAGATGGAAAGATTGATGTTTTACTCGCAGATTTGTAGAAGGCAAGCGATGATTAGCCTTGCAGTAGATTAGCCGTTGAGTAAACAGACGAGGATCCTAATCTTGGATGTCGATGCAGGTGAATTTTGTAGAAAATAGAAACTTCTTGCAGGAGACCCTTAGTTTTTTTTTTTTCACAAAACGGTGTGAATTTCTGTTATTTTGTAGAGTGACAAAATAACTTGGACCGAATAGAATTATCACTTATTAAAAGCAATACGTTACTATGCAGTAAGACTGTAATACTGCAAGTAATTTGAGTAGTTGAATGTGAATAACTACTGACTAGATTGTTACGTTCTGATGTACAAAAACCCTTACAATATTTCCTAGTTCCTCCTTTTAAATCAATTTCAATTAAGAACTTGATTTGGGATGAGGATTAAGTCAATGAGAGTACTAAAGTATGTTAAATAATATTTATTTATTAGATAATTATTGTGAGTTGTGAATTTACAAAGGTGATTTTATAAATTGAGTCTTACTTTTGAGAGATGAAAAGATTGCCGTTCGAACTCGAAGATTTGTTTGTTGAAGACAAGCGATAAAGGAGTAGTAGGCTTGAAGTAGATTAGGCTCTGAGTAAACAGACGGTGATCCTAAGCACTGGACGTCGATGCAGGTGATTTTTCGTAGAGATTAGAGACTTCTTGCAGGAGACTTGTAACTTGTTTTTCTCACGAAAATGTGTGAAATTCCGTTATTATGCGGAATGACAACTTGGATCAATTTGATTGAAATTGAATTAATTTAGCGTAATACTACAAATAAACTTGAGTATTTAAATGTCAGTAGTCACAGACGAGATGGTAAGACCGTGATGTGAAAACTCAATACTTATTGATGATTAAGAAACTTCACGACTTGTATAGACTCAGACTGTTGATGATAGCTTAAACCTTTTTGTAAACTCGACGAACTGTTGATGATTAAGTAACTTCACGACTTGTATAGACTCAGACTGTTGTTGGTAACGTAAACCCTTGTTTAAACTCGACGAACTGTTGATGATTAAGTAACTTCACGACTTGTATAGACTCAGACTGTTGATGGTAACGTAAACCCTTGTTTAAACTCGACGAACTGAACTGGTCAATCTGATGCTCCAATTTATATATCAAAAAATTGAGAATCATAATAGTTGATAAAAAGAGAAGATGCTTCGCTTGTCCTTTGTCTCCCCTCTCTTTTATGCAGAAGTGAAAGTATATCGTAGTTCTTGATATTTGGAAAACGTTTGTCTTTGCTTGCCTCTTCTCCCCGTTCCCTTTACCGCTGACAAAACTTATGTATTTCCCTCCTCTATAGCTGTTGGAGAAGCTTGTCTAGACTTGTATATGTTTAATATGTAAACATGATCTTTTCCCTCTTAAAGCGTTGTCAATTATAAAATCAAATCTACTTTTGTTATACAATATTAAGCAAAATGATATACAATGATAAAAATTCTTATATTAATAAGAATTGAATATAAACATTAATAACAATGTATATAATAATTTATATATATAAGTTACGTATGTAACACCTCCCCCCTTTAGATCGAGCATGAGAGAAAAACGATACATGCTCGATTTTTATAGCACGGAATAACAAGGAGTATTTTAAGGGAGATATTACAAACATGTACATTTTTTATAACCTATTCTTATATTTATTCTTTTATAAAATATAGTTATTATTTAAATTCATTCATAAAAAAGAAATGTTTCAATTCGTTTGTAATTACATACATATTTACTGATTATTAGAAAAAATCTAGTTTTTATTTTTTTTCTCATTCATACTTATTATAGGGTTAAAAAATATAGATATATTGAAACAAAATTATAAGTTTTTTAAATTTGTCAATATTTCAATCATGTTCAAAGTTAAATATATTTGGCTAGATAATTGTAAAAGCTTATTTTGATTTTCATCAATATTTTGAATTTGCATGTTGTATTTAAGTTTGAACTTGATTTGAAGAACATGTCTTAAATTTGCAACTTTAATCAGATTTGTTGTAAGTTTTATATATATCAATATTCATATCCTTCTCTTTATTAAAAAAGAAAATAAAACAAGAATAAAAGAAAAGAAATTTTAAAAAAAAATAAGTTTTACATTTAAGAATCGCAAGGTACAATTATTTTTTTAAACCAGTGGACCACTATTCTCACCTTTAATCATTCATTCTTTTTTCGTTCGTTCCTAGAGGAAAAGACAACAAACTTTGATATCGTGGGAACGAAAGAAATTTTGCTAGTTCTCTCGAGTTTCCGGCGAACCCTGAGTTTCTAGGATTTTGATAAAAGACCGTGGCTAGAGAAAATGAATATTTTTTTTTCTTTAAGTTATTCCGATTGCGTTTTCTGCAGTTCCTGTCTACGAGGTATTATTGTTATTAGAAAAACATAAAATAAATTATTCATTTTTATTCTGAAGTCCATTACCTAGAACAGATAACTTGCATTATTAAAAGTACACTTATTATTTCATAATAATTTATGAAAAATGTTATTTTTGTGAAAATCACAACAATTATACTTTTTTTTATTTGGTTGGATTTGTTAGTTAAAGGGAGATATGAATGATTGTTATTATTTGCTCTAGATGATTTTTGTTAGCTGTAAATGTGATTTTTTTATGTCTCGTTTGTCAGATTTTTAGTAAAATTTGGTATCTGTTAATATTATGAATTTTTACTTATTTTTCTGATATAATACGTGACAGTTTAAGTCTATTTATATGTACTATTTTTTGTTTATTTTTTACTTGTATTTTAATATTTCCTTTATTTAAAATTTCTAATACTTTATGTGGTCCTGTGTATTGATTGGCAAATTTGTGAATTTTTCCCCCTTGAAGTAAGAAAACTTCATCCCCTACTTTAAAATCTTGTGGATTGCATTTTTTATCATAATAAATTTTTGACTTTTCTTTTGCTGATATTAGATTTTCTTTTGCAATATTTCTCATTTCATGTAATCTTGTTATTAAATCAGTTAAATAATGATCGTATGTTTCTAATTTTTCGTGTTCTAGTGGTGGATCACTAGATGGTAACCGTGCCAATTTTCCAAAAATTAATTCATACGGAGTACATTTGGTACCCTCGTGTACACTGGTGTTGTATGAAAACATAGCGAGTTCTAACCAGTCGTCCCATTCTTCGTTTTTATTTATAAATTGTTTCAAATATTCCCCTAACACGTGATGTGATCTCTCAATCGAACCGTTTGATTGGGGATGTAAAGCGGTTGTTTTAAATTGGCGAATTCTGAATCTTTTTGCTAAACGTCTCATTAAATTGCTTAAAAAGTCTGTCCCTTGATCCGTCAAAACACCTTTAGGTGATCCGTAAATACAAATAAATTTCTTAATGAAAGCATCAGCTATTGTACTAGCTTGATGATTTGGAAGTGCTATTGCTAACGAATATTTTGTAAGATTATCCTGGATTGTCAATATATACTCATTACCTGATTCAGTTTTTGGAAGTGGACCAACAATATCCATTGCAATTTTTTCGAATGCCGTGCCTGGTGTGTCTGTTATGATCATTGGATCCTTTGTTTTTACACGAACTAATTTTTTAAGCTGACATTGTAAACAATTTTGAATGTACTTCTGAATATTAAGTTTCATATTTTCCCAATAGTAATTCTGTCGTATTCTTTCATATGTTTTTGTAACACCTTTATGGCAGCCAACTGCACTAGAATGTGCTTCTTCTATTAATTGCATATATTCTTCTTTAGTTGGATATTTCGTAATTCCGTTACATATTATTATTTTCACAACCGAATTTTCAAAAACACATTTGAACATAGATAAAATTTCTTTCCAATTTATGTTATTGATCTGAGCAGTTTTTGCTATACTTATTGTTTTTAACTTTAATTTTTCGGCCTCATTTTTTAATGAAATAATTGATAATTTTATATTTTTTAAAGTATTAGACATATTTTCTTTTATTTCGTTTTCAATAGGAAGGGCTATGTGGTAAAATGCACCTTTTTTTATATTTTTTGCTAGACCCAATTGAAGGTTTCCAAAATTAGGTAATTTTGCGCGTTTTGCTAAAGACCTGGAGCCATTATCTCTAGGCTCTCCATTAACTGAAATAAAATAAGCGAAATTATCTTTACGCATTGGTAACTGATCCCTACAATCGATAATATATTTTTCCTTCTTGAGGTTGAAATTTGTGCAATTTTTATTTTCTTCTAGAGTGTCTTCTTCTTCTGATGATTCAGTATCTGTGTTTTCATAACCAAGATCAATTTCTTCCTTTTGAGTTTTTTGATTTCGTTTTTTATATTCAAGATCTGACATAACCTCGTCAGAATATATTTCTTTGTCGAATTTCTGTTTCTTTTGAATTTGTTTTTTATTTCTCCCTTTTTCTTCTTCATTTATGTAATTAGGATCTGACATATTTTCGTCAGAATAGACTTCATTATAAAATTCCATTTTCTTTTGAATCTGTTTTTTATTTCCTTCCTTTTCTTCTTTATTTTGTTGATTTATATATTTAGGATCTGACATAACCTCGTCAGAATATATTTCTTTGTCGAATTTCTGTTTCTTTTGAATTTGTTTTTTATTTCTCCCTTTTTCTTCTTCATTTATGTAATCAGGATCTGACATATTTTCGTCAGAATAGACTTCATTATAAAATTCCATTTTCTTTTGAATCTGTTTTTTATTTCCTTCCTTTTCTTCTTTATTTTGTTGATTTATATATTTAGGATCTGACATAACTTCGTCAGAATAGACTTCATTGTAGAATTTCTTTTTCTTTTGAGTTTGTTTTTTATTTTCTTCACTTAACAATTTTTTCGGCCTTCCTCTTTTCTTTTTGAAAAGGGAGGTATTAAAATGAATATCCTTTTTCGGTCTTCCTCGTTTCTTCTTTTTTTCTTCATGTTTATTTGATTTATCTAGAATCTTGACTTGCTTATTTTCTTCATTTTTGTTTAATGTATCTACTTTATTCATTTGATTTCTTGTAACGACATTGCAGACACTAGGCAATGTGTTTTGATTTTTTGTACCTGATAACATGTTTATAAATATTAGAAAGAGATTAATTATAAGATGAACACCTTGTTCAATTTTTTCTTGGACACTTCTTTGAGTGTATTCTTGATTAACTTTTCGAATATTTATTTCGATTTCATTGATACTTTCTTGATTTATATTTTGGAATTTTTCTTCATTATTTTCTTTAATATTTTCTTTTTCTATATCTTCTTCGACTGGATTTCGAGACAAAGCGTCAGCGTTGACGTTTGTTTTACCTGCTTTGTAAATAACATTGAAATCATACTCTGCTAATTTTAATTTCCATCTCGTAACCCTTGAGCATGGGTCTTTTGAATTTTGGAACCAAACCAAAGGTTTGTGATCCGTAACTAAAGTAAATGTTCTTCCATAGAGATATGGTCGAAAATGTTGAACGCAATAAATAATTGCCAATGCTTCTTTTTCGTACGTATCGTATTTTCTTTCTGTTTCAGTTAAAGTTCGCGAAGTATATGCAACTGGTTGATCTTTGCCTACTTTTCCTTGTGATAATATGACTCCTATTGCCAAGCCTGAGGCGTCTGTCGTTAGAATAAATGGTTGAGAAAAATCTGGTCTTTTTAAAAGTGGTTCTTCGCAAAGTTTACTTTTTAATGTATTAAATGCCGTTTCTTGGATCCATTTTAATCTGATGAAAACCGGAAGCTAAGTCGAAAACTGAAAAATATTGAGCGTTTGATAATTGGTCTAACAAATCGATTATATTTGGCAAAGGATAAAATTGTCCTACTGTGCGTTCATTCAATTTTCTAAAGTCTAATACTAACCGCCATTTTTTGTTTCCTTGAGAGTCGTCCTTCTTCGGTACTATCCAAATGGGTGTGTTATATGGTGAATCGGAAGGTTTAATAATTTGTTGTTCTAATAATTCGTTTACCTGACGTGTCATTTCCTCTTTGTGTACAGGTGGAAATCTATATTGTTTTGTTATAATAGGTGTGTCATCTGTAGTAATAATTCTGTGTTAAATAAGATCAGTTGCATCTAAATACTCTCCTGCTATATGAAATCTATCCGAGTATTTATTTACTAATTTTATAACATGTTCTAGCTCTTCTTTGTTTAAATGGTCTAATCTAAGTAACTTTTTCAATTCTTCTACTCTATCTGTTCCTGTGATATTAAAAATTTTTCCTGATTTGTCATTGTTTGTAAACACGTTAATTATTTTTTCTATTACAATATTTTCATTCTTTTTGAAATTACATTTTTGGTTTTCATTTTCCAATTCTTTAAAATCTTCCAGTTTTATATTAGGAATAGGTATTTTTATAGACTCGTTGCGTGTGTTAAATACCTTTATATATGCTTTTCCTTCTGTATTTGTTACAACTGCGTTGCCTGAGAAAACACCTTCTGCTACTGACTGTTTAGGGATAAAACCTATCTTTTTATCTTTATTCAAAACTTTAACATGAATATTATAAACTGATCTAGCTGGTATTGTAAAATAATCATTTGATTCAAAGTAAAATTTTTGATTATTTATTTCTATGTGTCTTTCTTCATAATTTATTTTTACTTTATTATTGACAAAAAATTCTGTTCCTAAAATACCGTCGTGTTCAATTGGTACATCATTAGATAATAAATTAAAAATTGTCGGAATGCCAAAAATATTAAGTTTTACTTGTCCTAATGTATAAACTGGATGCTCATTAATTCCTGTTAATTTGATGCATTTATTTTTATCAATTTCTTTATCATTATGAAGTGCTCGAAGTTTTAACAAATTTGGTCTTGCGCCTGTATCAATCATAATAGTTGTAGATGTTTTAAGTCCATTAGTATTTACTCGAACGTATGGTATTGAATTAGGTTTTGCTAAACTTATATGTTTTGTTGGGAGTTTATTATTACCAGATGCATTAAAATTTTTCAATCTGTCCTCGGAGCATCCTACTGAGGAAGAATTTTGGAGTTTTCCGAATTTTCTACTGGAACTTGCGTTTGTTGTTTGCTATTGTTATATATTCTTTTTCTGCATTCGCTAATAACATGTCCCGGTTTTTTGCAATAATTACATAATATATTTTGAGTGGGGTTTGTCGATTGATTATTCCTACTTGTACTTGGTCCTTGCTGTTGTAATTGTTCGTTTCGTTGATTCTGATATCTGCTGTTATATGAATTTTGATATCTGTTTTGATTTCGATATTGATTCTGATTTTGATATTGATTGTGATTTTGGAATTGATTTGGTGAAATTCTAGACTGGTTTTTGGTTTGATTTTGATATTGATTTCGCGGAGGGTTTTGATAGTAATTTTGATATTGAGTTTGAGATGCATTAAATGGTTGATTTTGATTTCTATTACTAAAACGATTTTGATATTGATTCTGGGGTGTAAAATTTCGTCGTGAATGTATAAAATTTTCTTGCCTTTGTCCTAGTAATTTATTAATTTGAAAACAATTTACTGCAAAATGTCCTTTTTTACCACAGAGTAAACAAGTAATGATTTCATCCTGAGCAACATTTATCTTTGTTGTTTTAGCAAAATCTTTATTGCTTTTAGACAAATATTCATTTTCAATTTTTTGCGTATTTTTTCTTAGTTCATTACGTGATAATAATTTTCTTTCTACTTCTATTGCTTTATTTACTGCATTTTTAAATGTGTCTGATATTCCTACTCTTAATTCTCATTCTGGTCTAAGTCCTCGCGTAAAACAATCAACAATGGTTTCTTCTAGTCCTGTTTTAAATGTTTCGTCTACTGTATTTTCGTTATTAATTCTGTGCGCATCTAAAATTCTTTCTGCTGCTTCTGCAATTCTTGACCCATAAGATACTACGTTTTCATGTTCCCACATATACATTGCCCCTAATTCCCCTTGTAACTGATATACTGATTTCGCGGGTGCATAAACTGTTTTTAGTCTTTCTGCCAATTCTTGTACTGTATTAAAACTATGCCCTAATATAATTTTCCTTGCTTCACCTGAAATTCGACCCCGAATTAATTTGACTAAATTCTTTTCTACATCTACATTTTCTGGAAGCATTGATTTTGCTTCTACACAACCTTCAATGAATATCGATAATGGTATATTTTTTCCGTCGAATAATGGAATTGTTTCCAAAGCGTCGCGTAAAGAAACTTGCTGGTTATTCGGTAAAGCCATATTTTCGTGATTAAATGAAATTTTAGAATTATTTTTTAATGAAAGAATTGATAATTTTATATTTTTTAAAATATTAGACATATTTTCTTTTATTTCGTTTTCAATAGGAAGGGCTATGTGGTAAAATGCACCTTTTTTTATATTTTTTGCTAGACCCAACTGAAGGTTTCCAAAATTAGGCAATTTTGCGCGTTTTGCTAAAGACCTGGAGCCATTATCTCTAGGCTCTCCATTAACTGAAATAAAATAAGCGAAATTATCTTTACGCATTGGTAACTGATCCCTACAATCTATAATATATTTTTCCTTCTTGAGGTTGAAATTTGTGCAATTTTTATTTTCTTCTAAAGTGTCTTCTTCTTCTGATGATTCAGTATCTGTGTTTTCATAACCAAAATCAATTTCTTCCTTTTGAGTTTTTTGATTTCGTTTTTTATATTCAAGATCTGACATAACCTCGTCAGAATATATTTCTTTGTCGAATGTCTGTTTCTTTTGAATTTGTTTTTTATTTCCTTTCTTTTCTTTTTTAGTTTTTTGATTTATATATTCAGGATCTGACATAACTTCGTCAGAATAGACTTCATTGTAGAATTTCTTTTTCTTTTTAATTTGTTTTTTGTTTTCTTCATATAACAATTTTTTCGGCCTTCCTCTTTTCTTTTTGAAAAGGGAGGTATTAAAATGAATATCCTTTTTCGGTCTTCCTCGTTTCTTCTTTTTTTCTTCATGTTTATTTGATTTATCTAGAATCTTGACTTGCTTATTTTCTTCATTTTTGTTTAATGTATCTACTTTGTTCATTTGATTTCTTGTAACGACATTGCAGACACTAGGCGATGTATTTTGATTTTTTAAATTAGATATGATTTTGATAAATATTAGAAAGACATTGATTATCTCTTTATATATATAGCAATAATTTTCCATAGATTGGTATCCATCACTTGGATCCAATAAATAAATAGATTGGAGAATTTTTATAATCTCCGAAATAGAATAGGAATCATTATCCTGAGGTAGAGATTGCTTTTTGCAAATCTTTTGCATAATTGAATGGAGACATTTTTCTATCTCCGATTGATTTTCTGAAAATAGAGTTTGATTATTAAAAATATTTTTTATCAATGATTGGAGAAGTTTTATTTGCTCCGAATTTGTGCTTTCCTGAGGTGCTTTAAAATGAAAACCATGTTTATTTTTTCTAAGAGTTTCTGCTTGGACACTTCTTTGAGTGTGTTTTTCGACATCGATTTCGTGGATATTTTCTTGATTTATTGCTTGAATTTTTTCTTCATTATCATCTTCAATATTTTCTTCTTTAATATTTTCTTCGACTGGATTTCGGGACAAAGCGTCTGCATTGACGTTTGTTTTTCCTGCTTTGTAAATGACATTAAAATCATATTCTGCTAATTTTAGTTTCCATCTCGTAACCCTTGAGCATGGATCTTTTGAATTTTGGAACCAAACCAATGGTTTGTGATCCGTGACTAATGTAAATTTTCTTCCATAGAGATATGGTTGAAAATGTTGAACACAATAAATAATTGCTAATGCTTCTTTTTCGTACGTATCGTATTTTCTTTCTGTTTCAGTTAAGGTTCGCGAAGTATATGCAACTGGTTGATCTTTGCCTACTTTTCCTTGTGATAATATGCCTCCTATTGCAAAGCCTGAGGCGTCTGTCGTTAGAATAAACGGTTGAGAAAAATCTGGTCTTTTTAAAAGTGGTTCTTCGCAAAGTTTACTTTTTAATGTATTAAATGCCGTTTCTTGTTTTTCAGTCCAAAGGAAAGGTATATCTTTCTTTAAAAGTTCATTTAGAGGATTTGCAATTTTTGAAAACTGGTCTATAAATCTTCTATAATAACCGGCGAGTCCTAATAATTGTTTTATATTTTTAACATTTTTTGGTACTGGAAATTTTTGCACTGCTTCCACTTTTTTCGGGTCGGGTCGTACTCCATGTTTATCGACAATGTGTCCTAAATAACATACTTCTAACCGTAAAAATTCGCATTTATCGGGCTGTAATTTCAAATTTGCACTTCGTAGTCTTTCCATGAATTTTGAAAATTTTTCTTCGTGTTCTTCTAACGTATTTGCATAGATAACAACGTCGTCTAAATAGACAAATAATTCAATTCTTTGTAAACCTAATAGTACCTGATCGATTAATTTTTGAAAGGTACTCGGCGAATTTTTTAAACCAAATGGCATTCTGTCAAATTCATAATGCCCATACGGTGTTGAAAATGCGGTTTTATGCGCGTCTCTTGGATCCATTTTAATCTGATGAAAACCGGAAGCTAAGTCGAAAACGGAAAAATATTGAGCGTTTGATAATTGGTCTAACAAGTCGATTATATTTGGCAAAGGATAAAATTGTCCTACTGTGCGTTCATTCAATTTTCTAAAGTCTAATACTAACCGCCATTTTTTGTTTCCTTGAGAGTCGTCCTTCTTCGGTACTATCCAAATGGGTGTGTTAAAGGGTGAATCGGAAGGTTTAATAATTTGTTGTTCTAATAATTCGTTTACTTGACGTGTCATTTCCTCTTTGTGTACAGGTGGAAATCTATATTGTTTTGTTATAATAGGTGTGTCATCTGTAGTAATAATTCTGTGTTTAATAAGATCAGTTGCTTCTAAATATTCTCCCGGTATGTGAAATCTATCCGAGTATTTATTTACTAATTTTATAACATGTTCTAGCTCTTCTTTGTTTAAATGGTCTAATCTAAGTAATTTTTTCAATTCTTCTACTCTATCTGTTCCTGTGATATTAAAAATTTTTCCTGATTTGTCATTGTTTGTAAACACGTTAATTATTTCTTCTATTACAATATTTTCATTGTTTTTGAAATTACATTTTTGATTTTCATTTTCTAATTCTTTAAAATCTTCCAGTTTTATATTAAGGACAGGTATTTTTATAGACTCGTTGCGTGTGTTAAGTACCTTTAAATATGCTTTACCTTCTGTATTTGTTACAACTGCGTTGCCTAAAAAAACACCTTCGGCTACTGACTGTTTAGGGATAAAACCTGTCTTTTTATCTTTATTCAAAATTTTAACATGAATATTATAAACTGATCTAGCTGGTATTGTAAAATAATCGTTTGATTCAAAGTAAAATTTTGATTATTTATTTCTATGTGTCTTTCTTCATAATTTATTTTTACTTTATTATTGACAAAAAATTCTCTTCCTAAAATATCGTCGTGTTCAATTGGTACATCATTAGATAATAAATTAAAAATTGTCGGAATGCCAAAAATATTAAGTTTTACTTGTCCTAATGTATAAACTGGATGCTCATTAATTCCTGTTAATTTGATGCATTTATTTTTATCAATTTCTTTGTCATTATGAAGTGCTCGAAGTTTTAATAAATTTGGTCCTGCTCCTGTGTCAATCATCATAGTTGTAGATGTTTTAAGTCCATTAGTATTTACTCGAACGTATGGTATTGAATTAGGTTTTGCTAAATTTATATGTTTTGTTGGGAGTGTATTATTACCGGATGCATTTAAATTTTTCAATCTGTCCTCGGAGCATCCTACTGAGGAAGAATTTTGGAGTTTTCCGAATGTTCTACTGGGTGATGCGTTTGTTGTTGGCTATTGTTATATATTCTTTTTCTACATTCACTAATTACATGTCCTGGATTTTTACAATAATTACATGTTACAGTTTGGTTTCTGTGTGTCGGGTTTGATAGTGGAATATTTTTACTTGTGCTTAGTTCTTGTTCTTGTAATTGTTCGTTTCGTTGATTCTGATATCTGCTGTTATATGAATTTTGATATCTGTTTTGGTTTCGATATTGATTCTGATTTTGATATTGATTACGATTTTGGAATTGATTTGGTGAAGTTCTATACTGGTTTTGGGTTTGATTTTGATATTGATTTCGCAGAGGGTCTTTATAGTAATTTTGATGATGGTCTTGAGATGCATTAAATGGTTGATTTTGATTTCTGTTACTAAAACGATTTTGATATTGATTCTGGGGTGTAAAATTTCGTCGTGAATGTATAAAATTTTCTTGCCTTTGTCCTAGTAATTTATTAATTTGAAAACAATTTACTGCAAAATGTCCCTTTTTACCACAGAGTAAACAAGTAATAATCTCATCCTGAGCAACATTTATCTTTGTTGTTTTAGCAAAATCTTTATTGTTTTTAGACAAATATTCATTTTCAATTTTTTGCGTATTTTTTGTTAGTTCATTACGTGATAATAATTTTCTTTCTACTTCTATTGCTTTATTTACTGCATTTTTAAATGTGTCAGATATTCCTACTCGTAATTCTAATTCTGGTCTAAGTCCTCGCGTAAAACAATCAACAATGGTTTCTTCTAGTCCTGTTTTAAATGTTTCGTCTACTGTATTTTCGTTATTAATTCTATGCGCATCTAAAATTCTTTCTGCTGCTTCTGCAATTCTTGACCCATAAGATAGTACGTTTTCATGTTCCCACATATACATTGCCCCTAATTCCCCTTGTAACTGATATACTGATTTCGCGGGTGCATAAACTGTTTTTAGTCTTTCTGCCAATTCTTGTACTGTGTTAAAACTATGCCCTAATATAATTTTCTTTGCTTCGCCAGAAATTCGACCCCGAATTAATTTTACTAAATTCTTTTCCACATCTACATTTTCTGGAAGCATTGATTTTGCCTCTACACAACCCTCAATAAATATCGATAATGGTATATTTTTTCCGTCGAATAATGGAATTGTTTCCAAAGCGTCGCGTAAAGAAACTTGTTGGTTATTCGGTAAAGCCATGTTGTCTAAATCTAATAAATTTTCAGAATTAATGGAAGATGCTGGCGAACTACGTCCTGATTGATTTTCAAAAGTGTCGTTAATTTCCTCTATTAAAGTTTTATTTAATTCAGACTGATTTTTATTAAAGCCAAATTCTTCTAAATTATTTAAATGACTTTCAATTAAAGTTTTTTCTGCCCTAATTTCTTCGCTATCACTATTATCACTGTTAGAAGTATCGTCACTGTCAAAAAGTTGAGTTGAAATGAATCCTGAATCCGATTGTTTTTCTTTTTGTGAAAAATTAATATTTGGATTTGTTTTAGAATACCTCGGTGTACTAGTAAATGGTTTTGATTTGATATTAGGAATTCCGGAATTTAAGGATAGTTTAGGATTTTCTTTTATTTTTGAGCGAGTTAAATGTTAAGAATCCGTATTATTTTCATTTGAATTAGACATTAATTTCGAGTTGTATGATACTTAAAATTATAAGTTTTATAAAAACAAAATCATTTGCATATAAATGTAATAAATAGAAGTATTTTATGCAAAAGTTTTTATAAATAAATATTCTCACTCTTCTAGAAAAAATGTCAATAAACTTGCATTAACGAATAAATTGTAAAAAAGATAAATGATTATGTTGTACAGATTCTATCGTATTTTTAAAAGGATTCGAACCCCTATTTACAAATAAACTTTTAGGATTTACAATTGTAAATGCACCTAGCAAATATAAGGGAAACGAACCCTTCTTTACAAATATACCTTTAATAGTTTAAAATTGAAAATGCTCCAAGCTAATAACGATCATATACAACAAATATTTTTAAATGATATTAAGGATTTTATTTGAAACATATATACTTTTTATTGACACTTTCAATTTAGTTAGCTCATTGATTTTTGAAAAATAAATCATTCGGTAAATTTGAATTTTATTTAAAATTTAATTGATATTTAAAAAATTTCCATGAAATTTTATTATTGACTTATATTATGTTTCTAAAAAAAATTTTAAAAATTTTTTCTCAGCGACTTATATTTTATTTCCCGGGCCGATGCACCAAAATTGTGAAGGGCTTCTGTTACGTTTTGATGTACAAAAACCCTTACAATATTCCCTAGTTCCTCCTTTTAAATCAATTTCAATTAAGAACTTGATTTGGGATGAGGATTAAGTCAATGAGAGTACTAAAGTTTATTGTAGAATATTTATTTATGAGGTTATTATAATGAGTAGAGAGATTTACAAAAATTATTTTATAAATTGAGCCTTACTTTCGAAGATGGAAAGATTGATGTTTTACTCGCAGATTTGTAGAAGGCAAGCGATGATTAGCCTTGCAGTAGATTAGCCGTTGAGTAAACAGACGAGGATCCTAATCTTGGATGTCGATGCAGGTGAATTTTGTAGAAAATAGAAACTTCTTGCAGGAGACCTTTAGTTTGTTTTTCTCACAAAACGGTGTGAATTTCTGTTATTTTGTAGAGTGACAAAATAACTTGGACCGAATAGAATTATCACTTATTAAAAGCAATACTTTACTATGCAGTAAGACTGTAATACTGCAAGTAATTTGAGTAGTTGAATGTGAATAACTACTGACTAGATGGTAAGACTGTGTATTATCAAGTTTGTAAAACTTCGAACTGAACTAGTCAACCTGATGCTCCAATTTATATTGGAAAATTGAGATCCCCTCTCTTCTATGCCGAAGTGAAAGTACATCGTAGCTCATGAAATTTGGAAAATGTTTGTCTTTGCTTGTCTCTTCACCCCGTTCCCTTTACCGCTGACAGAACTTATGTATTTCCCTCCTCTATAGCTGTTGGAGAAGCTTGTTTTAGACTTGTATATGTTTAATATGTAAACATGGTCTTTTCCCTCTTAAAGCGTTCTCAATTATAAAATCAAATCTACTTTTGTTATACAATATTAAGCAAAATGATATACAATGATAAGATTTCTTATATTTATAAGAATTGAATATTAACAATGTATATAACAATATATAAAGTTTATATATAGGTTACGAACGTAACAAGACTATTAATTGAATTAAAATTCAAATTTTTAATCAAACTTTTATAAAAGATAAATTCTTGAATAAATAAATTTTTGATTTTTTTAAGATAAGTTCTGAAAATACATCAATTTCCAAATCTCTTATAAAATTAATGAAATTTCTTTGAATTAAACACCTATAATATATTACTTACTGTTGAAGGCCGCTACTCATCCAGTCCTCAGGAATTATGGTATTTGGCAGGGATTCAGCGGCCCCCGAGCGTTTATCCTCAGTGTCCTCCTCCCCTTTCATCCTGGCCAGGGCCTCACTCATCAGGACATGGGGTGGTTTGATAGCATTATTTATTTCTAAGGGAACTTCACCCGATGCGGAGCTTTTCATCGCATCTTGCGCCTTAAACCTAATGAGGGCCTCCCTCATTAAGGCGTAAGGCGAGTTTTGACTTTCCTTTTCCAACACTGTGGCACTCTCTTTCACTTGGAGTGCCGACAATAGCGCGTTTTGAGGAGGAGAACCATCGCCACCCCCGAGTTCACTTTTCACTTGATCATTTGCACCACTTTCCCCGACACCGAAGAAATTTCGGATCACTGTCAACCGGTTGCACGACATTATTTTTTTTTACGCACGAATTCGACGGATTTAGGAACACTAACGAGTAGCGCTCGTCACCGGATGACGGCACACATGGACCACCCCACTCCCAAGTTCTAGAAGATGCTGACGCTTGCCTGGGAAAGGAAATGAAATTGTACCCGTTGAAGTCAATTAAGATAAGAAACTCTCAACGGAAACTGGGAAGACAAAACATCCCGAGATAAACCACGAATTCCTGAACCATAATGAAACAGCGAATAAAGAAAATATTCAACCTACATAATTCAACTAAAAAAAAATTTTTTTAAAGAAACAATTTTTTTTACTAAATCTTAACTCTAAATTTATTCACGAGACATGAAATTAAACAATGTGGGTTTTGCGACTGTTGTAAAATCTCTTTTTGCAAGTTTAGTTGCAAAACACACCAAGTATGCAATTCAATCATTTGAGAACCAGAATTCTACAATTTCAATTCCGGAAATTCAAAAAAAAAAGGGGGATGTCATTTTATTCCTGCGCGAAATCGCGTTTATGCAGATTTAATAACAAGGTTGGTTGATTTTTGCAAATCAAGCTTTCGAAATTAAAATTTTTTTTGCAATTCCAACCCTGGATAATTAAAATAAAAAGATGTTGCTTTTGCAATTCCTGCGAAAAATTGCAAAAATGCAATTTCTTACGAATATTAATAAATTATTTGAATTTTCTAATTTTAATTTATGTTAAATGCTGAAAATGCAAATTTTGACTTCAAAGTTTTTGCAATTTCCATTTTTTTGCAAATCAGCAACGATATATGCTGATTTTAAAAATTAAATCACTCGGGTTCAAATTTTGCAATTTCAAACCCTAGAAATCTATAAAAACGTTATTTTTGCTATTTCTGCGAAAAAATTGCAAAAATGCAATTTCTTACGAATATTAATAAATTATTTGAATTTCCTAATTTTAGGTTAGGTTAAACGTTGAAAATGCAAATTTTGACTTCAAAATTTTTGCAATTTCCATTTTTGCAAATCAGCAACGATATATGCTGATTTTAAAAACTAAATCACTTGGGTTCAAATTTTGCAATTTCAAACCCCAGAAATCTATAATACGTTGTTTTTGCAATCTGTGCGTTAAATTGCAAGAACAATTAATTATGCGAATTTTCTTACGAATATTAAAAAATTATTTAAATTTCCTAATTTTAGGTTAGGTTAAACGTTGAAAATGCAAATTTTGACTTCAAAGTTTTTGCAATTTCCATTCCTTTTGCAAAATCAGCAACGATATATGCTGATTTTAATAATTAAATCACTCGGGTTCAAACTTTGCAATTTCAAACCCTAGAAATCTATAAAAACGTTATTTTTGCTATTTCTGCGAAAAAATTGCAAAAATGCAATTTCTTACGAATATTAATAAGTTATTTGAATTTTCTAATTTTAGGTTAGGTTAAACGTTGAAAATGCAAATTTTGACTTCAAAATTTTTGCAATTTCCATTTTTGCAAATCAGCAACGATATATGCTGATTTTAAAAACTAAATCACTTGGGTTCAAATTTTGCAATTTCAAACCCTAGAAATCTATAAAA
This sequence comes from Ganaspis brasiliensis, assembly GCA_037103525.1. Taxonomy (NCBI): domain Eukaryota; kingdom Metazoa; phylum Arthropoda; class Insecta; order Hymenoptera; family Figitidae; genus Ganaspis; species Ganaspis brasiliensis. Next base: position 2,310,904 of record JAZKLR010000018.1, read on the forward strand.
ACGTTATTTTTGCTATTTCTGCGAAAAAATTGCAAAAATGCAATTTCTTACGAATATTAATAAATTATTTAAATTTTCTAATTTTTGGTTAGGTTAAATGTTGAAAATGCAAATTGTGACTTCAAATTTTTGCAATTTCCATTTTTGCAAAGTCAATAACGATATATGCTGATTTTAAAAAAAATTACACATTCAGGATTCAAAAATTTCGCAATTTCAATATTAGATAATCAATTCTACGAGTACATGTATAACTTGGTTAAGTATTCAGAAACAAGCGCCTCATTTCCTTTGGGTCTGAGCTCTCGGGGACGAGAACTGGAAAATCCGTGGTGGGTTGTAACGGCTTTGCCTTTTGTATAAATAAGATTATTTATTTATCCAGCATAATGACATACCACGAGCCCTGTTCTCTATTGCTGAAACAAAGCTCGTGATAATCACTGTTGCTCAATGTTTGAAGTCGGTGACATCTGAAAATTGCAATTGTAAGCAAGATCCAAGGGAAGGCGGAACGCTTGTTTCCAAATTCATTATTTAAAATATTAATTAAGTTTAGCCGACTAGAATGAATATATGAGGGGAACAATATGGGTATCGACATGATTGTCACAATACCAGCAAAGAGATGACTGGAAGAATCCTTGCCGAAACGAAAGAAAAGACACTCGTTCTTAGCATTTAATTGTAATTCTTTTCCTTTCGTTCGCATCATTCGTGATAGGAGCCGCGTGTACGTGTGTACGCACACACTGACCGGGCGTCGTTCGCCGTGCCGGAGACAACGCACACACACCTTTAAACACGCTGCACCAGCCATTATGCTTTCCACTCCCACCTTTCCTTCTCTAAAACTCCTGAGAGTGACGAAGAAAGAAAACACGTGTTTTCTGACATCGCCGAGCACATGGCCTAGCACAACAAATCAAGGCATCTCGCATTCAATAGAATTCGTGTGATTGATTAGAAAAACTATTGATTCATATCGATAGATGATTTTATATAAGGCTCATCGAACGATGGAGCAATAAGTACAATTCTGCAGAATATGTTGCATGAAATTGTTGAAGTGCTGGCTGTGCAAAAAGATCGAGGTTCGCTTGACGACAAGAACTCACAGGTTGCTAAAATTCCTTCCTAATTTTTACCCCGCCCATAAATCACCCGACATATTCACACTTCATATCCCTACTTTCTACTTTCTAAAATTCAACCGAAGGAAGGTCGCCAACGGAATATTAACTAAAGAAATTGGTTGTTCTAAGTAGCATAAAGTGCTCCGCGTTCGGGAAAGTTTTGAAGGAAAATTAAACGAGATAACGGGGAAAATCCGGAAGAATTGTAGTGACTCTATTTTTGCAATTAAAACAAGGAAAGGTCGCCAACAGGATATTGAAGCCGACAACGGTGGTTCCCCAGTAGCATAAAGTGCACCAACTTGTAGAAATTGGAAAAAGGGTCCTTATAACTACAAAGGGAAATTAGCAGCGAATTAAGCAACCAATTGCCTAATTCAAAAAAAATTTCGAATTAAAAATTAACTTCTGCTCATCCAGTAACAGCAAGGATTAATCCAGTCTTATCACTGTGGTGGTAACTTTAAGGATCAGAAATTAAGTAACTGTATGTGTGAGTAACTAGAATAAGAGAGATTTATTATTTGGAACCCTCAAGACTTAAATGTAATAAATTTTATAAAGGGAGAAAACGGGGGTTGAAAGAATATATTATAGATTTTACCCAGTACAAGTGTTTCAATCAAGCTACCTTATTAATATATTTTTTTTATCTCCGGCAACCAGTTCAAAAGACCAGGAAGAGGACGAATCCCGCAATAAAATAAGCACAGACAACGTTTGTGTCAACTGTACTCCGAAGAGCCGATTAAATTGTTATTTAGTTATCTTTTAGTCAATTTTGCAGTGACGCGCAATTTCCATCTGACATTTGGCAAATAAAATAATATTCTTAGTCGAGACGTCACATAGGCACTGTTGTTTTTAGAACCTTTTTTTTAATCCTAACATCTCTGGTCGGGCTATAGCCGGTATACCTCGATATTTCGCCCAGATACTCCCTGAATATTACGAGGTGGGCGGGGGTTAAATATTTGGGTCAAGTAAGAACATTGAGTTTTTCAAAAAATTGTAGCCGCTAAATAACGAAATAAAAAAAAATTTCACCTATATGTTTTCGAAAGGTTTTTTCATGCTTTTTCACAAGGTAAAAAAGTTTTTTAAAAATCAAAATTTAACCCTTTTTTTTAAATTAAAAATTTTTTTGATTTTTTTTTTAAATGGACCTTTTTTTTCTTTTTTTTGTCTTAAAAGAAAGCTCAAGTTGTGTACTTTAAACATACCAAAAGAACAAAATGACGTTTTTTGTTGTTTTCGAATTATTAATTAATTAATTAATAAAAATTTATAAAAATTGAAATATTTTACAAAAAAATTAAGTTACGGCAATTCTGAATACACCACTTTGAAGCTTATCAAAATGCGCATCCAACGAGCCGTATATGAAGTATTTTGAAAAATTTTATGATTCATAAATAAATATTTATAAAAAATTAATTAACAAATAATTATCACCCATAAAAATAAAGGTAGAGTGTTAAATTTTTTTTTGTTAGGAAGTTTTTTCAATCTTACATTAAATAATATCTAGCTAAAGTATTTCCAACCATTGAAAATGTAAATAAGACATTTTTACATCTACATCTTTATGCATGCGCCGCGTCGCGCTGTACAACTTCGTTAAAGCTACTTGTGTAACCACCGAGCCTAATATTGTTATGTCATTTTCTACAAAACAGTTATTATTCATTTTTTAATAATTAAATATTATATTTTTTCAGAATAATTCGTATAATTTAATTTTATATATATCGTTTTCAAAATTACAAAACTTTAAATTTTTTTATAATAATAAATAAAATTTTTTGATCCTAATATTTAATACTATGTGCATCATTTTTAAAACTCGATTTAATTACTTTCTGCTTTCTCTTGAAGAAAATATTTAACATTTTTTCATCCAAACTTAATTTATAGATGTTTGAATTTTAGTGCGCGCTTAATGTAGTGTTATGAATTTTGATATAAAAATGTCTTATTTACATTTTCAATGGTTGGAAATACTTTAGCTAGATATTATTTAATGTAGGATTGAAAAAACTTACTAACAAAAAAAAAAATTAACACTCTACCTTTATTTTTATGGATGATATTTATTTGTTAATTAATTTTTTATAAATATTTATTTATAAATCAGAAAATTTTTCAAAATACTTCATATACGGCTCGTTAGATGCGCATTTTGATAAGCTTTAAAGTGGTGTATTCAGAATTGCCGTAACTTAATTTTTTTGTAAAATATTTCAATTTTTATAAACTTTTATTAATTAATTAATTAATTAAAAAAAACGTCATTTTGTTCTTTAGGTATGTTTAAAGTACACAACTTGAGATTTCTTTTAAGACAAAAAAAAAAGAAAAACAGGGTCTATTTTAAAAAAAAAGTCAAAAAAATGTTTATTTTTAAAAAAAAACTTTTTCACCTTGTGAAAGAGCAGGAAAAAACCTTTGGAAAACATATAGGTGAAAATTTTTTTCCTTTCGTTATTTAGCGGCTACGATTTTTTAAAAAACTCAATGTTCTTACTTTACCCAAATATTTAACCCCCTCCCCCCTCTACAATTTTAAATTAAATTGCATAATATTTGGTGGTGAAAGTACTTACCCATTGGACTAAAGTTTGTGCAAATATTACTCCGATCCAACAACTTTTAATTTTGACGCTGGACACTTCAGAAAATTTGCCCCATATATTAAGGGGGTCCAAAAATGTACAGAAATTTTTTTTTTTTGAATTGTTTTGCTGCTACTCCCCAAAAAGTTTTTTAACTAGAAAAAAAAACCCATATTTTTTTTTTAAATCGGACAATATTTAGGGGTGGCTCAAACCCCCCGAAATTTCCCATTGATGATAATATCTTCTTTAAATCTTTAAATTACAAATTAATAGTTTCTTTAGGATTTTTCAAAAAAATTGTTACATATCGTCAATTTACGAATGTTTATAAATATTCTTATGTATTTTTAACTTGTTTAAACAATTTATTATTGTTTATTTGCGGCTTTTATTTAAAAAAAACCTAGCGCGTTGTAGTTTTTTCTGACTCAACTATTTTTTACATTTAAAATTAAAAAAAGTATTCAGTAAAATTAACCACAACAACAATTGGCAATTGTTCAAACAAATTATTGTTAATAATAATTAATTTTCTACAAATGCACCAAAAGTCGAGTTCGGCGTCTATTCCTATGTTTTTTGGGGCGCTAAAATCAAAAAAGACCACCAAGGACAAATTGTATCCCTCCTTCACCCCCTATTACCCCCTGGTAGGGGGTTGGAATTTTGAATGTAACAAAAAATTGAGTTTGATGTCTATTCCTATGCTTTTTGGGGCGCTAAAACCAAAAAAGACCACCAAGAACAAATTGCAACCCTCCTTCACCCCCTATTACCCCCTGGTGGGGGGTTGGAATTTCGAATGTCACAAAAAGTCGAGTTCGGTGTATTTTCCTATGTTTTTGGGAGCAGTAAAACCAAAAAACACCACCAAGAACAAATTGCACCCCTCCTTCACCAGCTATTACCACTAAAACCGGAGAAGGTAGCCAAAAACATAGGAAATGACACTCTAATCGACTTTTTGTGAAATTCGAATTTCCAATCCCTTCCAAGGGGTAATAGAGAATGAAGAAGGCGGAATTTGTTGATGGTTTCTTTTTTCGGTTTCAGAGCCCAAAAAAATTGGAGTGGACACCGAAATCGACTTTTTGTGATATTCGAAATTCCAACCCCCTGCCAGGGGGTAATAGGGGGTGAAGAAGTAGTGAATATGTTATTGGTTGCTTTTCTCGGTTTCAGCTAGGCCTTTGCGGTCTTGAAAATCCAAAACCGGTTTTCGGTTTTAAAACCGATACCGGTTTTTCTTAAAAAAACCGGTATTTAAAAAAAACCGGTTTAAAAAAGAAAACCGGTTTCCAGAAAAATCGGAAAAAACCGGTATACCGGTTTACCGCACAGGCCTAAAAAATGTGATACAATCAATGCTCGGCACTCACCGCCGACATCTTGATAAAATTTACGCGGTAAAACTGCTTCAAACCAATGGTTTCCTGCATACCTGCATCATCGTAAGTAGGTTAGATTCGGTATTGCGTTTGAATGGTTCGAAGAACCGGTATTTAACAAAAAAACCGGTTTAAAAATGAAAACCGGTTTAAAAAAGAAAACCGGTTTAAAAACTAAAAAAACTAAAAACTTCCGGAAACCGGAAACTCATAACCGGAAACCGGTTTCCAGAAAAACCAGAAAAAAACCGGTATACCGGTTTTTCGCACAGGCCTAGTTTCAGCGCGCAAAAAAAAAAAAGAATAGACAGCGAACTTTACTTTTTGTGAAATTGGAATTCCAACCCCCCTAACAGGGGGTAATAGGCGGTGAAGAGTAGAGAATTTACTTTTGATTGCTTTTTTCGGTTTTAGCGCCCCAATAAAAGTAAAAATAGACACACTACTCTACTTTTTTAAATTTGAAATTCCAACTCCCTACCAGGGGATAATAGGTGGTGAAGGAAGGATGCAATTTGTTCTTGGTGTACTTTTTTGATTTTAGCGCCTCAAAAAACATAGGAATAGACATCGAACTCGACTTTTTGTTACATTCGAAATTCCAACCCCCTACCAGGGGGTAAAGGAGGGATGCAATTTGTTCTTGGTGGTTTTTTTTTTATTTTAGCGCCCCAAAAAACATAGGAATAGACACCGAACTCGACTTTCGGTGCATTTTTAAAAAATTAATTATTATTAACAATAATTTGTTTAAACAGTTGCAAATTGTTGTTGTGTTTAATTTTACTGAATACTTTTTTTCTATTGAAATATAAAAAATAGTTGTGTCAGAAAAAACTACAACGCGCTAGGTTTATTTGAATAATAGCTGTAAATTAACAATAATAAATTGTTTAAACAATTTAAAAATACATAAGAATATCTATAAACGTTCGTAAATTGACGATATGTAACAATTTTGTTGAAAAATCCTAAAGAAACTATTAATTTGTAATTTAAAGAAATTATCATTTTTTTGAATTTATGGGGGTTGTTTATATCCCTATAAAAAATAGTTAATATTAGTAAATTATTAAATTAATTATGGAATATTGTTCTTTGAGGACTTTTCAATATTATGTGATTTGCTGTATGGCTGTTTTGAGTGATTTTTATGGATTTTATTGCATATTTACGAAAAAGTTCGTTTGTCCCATGTGAAATCAATGGGGAATTTCAGGGGGTTTGAACCGACTCAAAAGCCCCCAAGTAAGAAGTTTGAAGCCATTAAAGCGTGAAGAAGTATTAATATTACCTTTTTAACTTTAAGATCGTTTTTCTCGAAATCTTGTTTTTACATGTAAGCCTCCTTTTCACTGTCCAGGTCACATATACTATCATATTTTGCGAATAATATTTTTATTTATTTAACAATTAAATATTATCTAGGCTAAATAATAATACTGTATGATATAGACTTGTTTCTAAATGAAAATGCTATTCGTTAAAGAAAATAACTTTCCGGGTAAATATGAGGTAAAAAAGATTTAAAAAGCGTCCTCTATGAGTTAAAAAAAATAGTAATAAAAGTACGCTTTGGTAGCTAACAGATGTAGATCCTATAGTTAAACTTAGTTATTTGTCCTAGGGACAGCTAAACCTTTTTAGTTATGGTATCATAGAGATATAAGAATAGAGTGCGCGAGTGGCCCGAATGCGCGACAGTGGTTTTAGAGCGAGACCGCTGCAAAGGAGGCCCCCTGTGTGTAGTAGAAGGACACACCCAGGGGGCCTCCTTTGCAGTTGTCTCGCTCTAAAACCACTGTCGCCGACTCTCATGGGAATCTAACCAACTCGCGCGCTCTGTTCTTATATCTCTATGTATGGTATCTACAAATATTAGGAACCACAGTTAACTTTTAGCTGTCGTAGCAAATGTTTTAGCTGTCTTAGCTAATATTTAACTGTGGTGACTTAATAAGTATCAACTAAGTTTTTCAGCTACGATAGCTAACCTATTTTTTTCCGTCCAAGTGATAATCATCATTTTCGATACTCTACAAACATCATTCGAATATTTTTAAAATGGTTAAAATTCCTGTAAAGTTACAATTAATATAATTTGTGCGCCATGTTAGCCGACATGGTCTGGTAATTAACGCAGGTCTACTTTCTTTTAAAATCTATAATTGGCACTTTTAATTTATATTTAATCATTTTGTCAATTGTTACTTAAGAATTGACAACTGTTAAAAAAAGTGTTTAAATTCGAAAATATATAAATTGTTTAAACAATCAAAAGATCTTGAAAATTGCAGACGGAAAAATTCGTAATATTTCTTTAATGAAGAAAGTCGAAAGCGAAATGCTTTTAAGAGATTTTAATAAAAAATTGTTTCAAACAATTTAAATTGTTTAAAAAAGTAGGTACAATAAATGTTTAATGAACAAATTTTCTGTCAATTGTTACTAATGAATCGAGAGCTTTTAAAAAAGTATTTAATTTCGAAAATATAAGAAACATAAATTGTTTAAACAAATTAAATGTTTTTAAATAATTTAATATACACTGCGAGTTATAAATAAAAATTTCTTTATGATTCTTCCATAAAAATGACAAAAAGCCTCATAATTTTAGCTCAATTTCTTCAAAATTGATTTTTAACCATTTTTATTGTTTAAACAATAGATTCAATTAAGTCAAATAAACTACAAAGGTTGTAAGCTTTTAAAATAATTCACATAGAAAATATTAAAAAAAAATTGTTTAAACAATTCAAAATTAATTAAGTTAAATGACAAAAAACCACATAATTTTAAATCCATTTCAATTGTTTAAACAATCGATTCAATTAAATCTCTCTCTATTCTGCCTTTATTTATCCCAGACACCTGTTATACCTTTTCCTCTTTCTTATTTTGCACGTTATTGTTGTATTTATCTATCCCAGGTAACCTTATTCTCTCTTGCTTTTAGAACCACAAACTGTGAACTCTCCTTGCGTGTCGCACGCTATTGTTTTTTTATCTATCCCAGGAAGATTCTATACCTTATTCTCTTTTACCTTTTGAAAACCCAGCATTACATTCTGAAAGCTAGCTGATTTTTTATATAGGATATAGGACAAATGTTTGATTTGAACAAATAATTTTATCTATAAGCCTATTAATTCTGTCAAAATGAATTATAAAATTCATGTTTAGAGATAATTCAGAAAAACAGAAATTACTATTAAATTGTTTTACTTTTCTTATTCCATTTAATTCGCGATTAGAGGACGTCCATATATTACGTAACGCTTTTTTCTAATATTTTTGGACCCCCCTCCCCCCTCGTAATGGAGCTTTACATGCATAAGTTCATTTTTTCTGACCCACCCTCCTCCATTAAGCGTTATGTAATATATGGACGACCCCTTAAGAGATATTGATGTGACAATTCAGAGAAGTAGAAATCGCTAAAAATTATTTCCTTTTTTCTGATTCCTTTCAATTCACGCTTTAGAATATTGTCAGGTAAATTCAGAACATTAGAAACTGCTATCAACTTGTACTCTTTCATTCCTTTGAGTCTGCTTTATAAATTTTTGCCAAGCTAATTCAGAAAAATAAGATTTTCCTATTCTCTACGCTAATTCGGGGAATTGGTTGACTTCGAGATTTCACCCACTTAAAACAAATCAAGTTTTAAATTTTTCTCTATTCCTCGCTTTTTACCGGGTATGTAACACAAGTACCAGCTTAAAACTTGCTATATGATATTTCTGCTTATATTTTTTCTCTTTATCATGTACTTCATAGAATGACACAAGTGATTGTAGATAGTATGTATGAGAAGAAAAATAATGTTCTTATTAATTTTTTTTAAGATATGTAAAGGAAAATAGTTTGCAAGCAGAATGGGACAGTATTACTCGTGGTTTAAAATGTCCTTGGTCAGCAAAAGCAAGTCAAAGAGCCACAACTTTAGTAGATCGTTTACGTGACGGCTGGCAACATTTGTTACGTGACAGAGCAACACGAAGCCTTTCTTATAATGATGAACAGTTTCACGTTTTAGAGAGAATTAAGGTTTGTCTTTTTTATTTTATAGATAAAATCATTTTTCTTCAGCGTTAATATTTATTAAAGTTATCCCTTTTTTAAACAGGTGACTGAAACTGGACGTAGACTTAAAGCACTTTTAGATATAGAATGCATACCAGCGATTACTCAACGTTCTGAATCTCTGGCAGATTGGTATAAAATGGCGCAAACAGTTTACTTACAAACTCACATCTTAGACAAAGATGTTGACAACTATGAAAAGACTTTAGAATCTTTTTCTTATCGACTTTTTCATGAAAGTAAAGAACATTACGATAATATCTTACACGACGTGGATAAATTGCCTGGAAAATTGTCAACCCTAGAAGGACCAAATGTTCTGGAAGATAAAAATATTAAAAAATGGAGAAATATTTGTGATGCACAGGAACAAATTTCTATTATTCTTCATGAAACAAATCACTTAGTTGATGAATTAGATACTTTGTCCATTGTAGATATACTAGATGTTAATGAAATAGAAGATTCTATTTAAAAAAATATTAATTAAACTTTTATGTGGAAAATTTTCACAAAACCAAATCTATATATGTAATAAAATATAATCTATTTATCTATCTACAGTGCCGCTCAAAAGAATTTGCCCATCCTAAGGGATGCAAGGGCATTACAGAAAGTTTTGTATCTTCATTAATAAAATGAAATTAATGAATAAAATAAGTAAAATCTTTATTAAATATTTATTTTAAAGCTTAAATATTTGACTTGAAACGATATCTAAAAAAATTTTTTTTTAAATATCTTAAAATAAATTTTTTTTTCACTTTTTTTGGGAATTTTTCAAATTGATACAAGTTTTGAAGAAATCATCACATTTCAATTCTATAAATGGCATTTGTAAACATTTTTTGTCGCCTTTAAAACGATTTTTTAAAAATTGCTCTACGATAATTTTTAAGGAAGATATATTCATTTATTTATCAAAATAGCCTTTTTTTTTTAATTTTCGGTAACTTGAGAACAACTAACTTTTGGAAAAAAATGTTGAGAATAAAAATGTGCCTTTTTGTGCGCAGAATTAGAAAAAACATATTTAAACATTAAATAAAAAAATGTATACATTTTTATCTCAACGTTGTAAACTATTACGACGGTGTCTATCAGATGATCATGGTACCTTGGAAACAATTTTAACCCTCAAATTGCATCCTTAGGACGATTCCTGTTGTATCTTGTAGGGGGTTCCTCACTGAACGTTTTATGTAAAAAAAAAAGCAAAATTGAATTTTTAAATTCAATTTTTGTGCTTTTAGCAACGAATCTAATAAAAATTAGGTTTCTCTGATCCCTTAAACTTATATTTGGTTGTAACTAGTTTATTGTTATTCAACAAAATATAGAATAACATAATTCTTAAAATAGTAATTATTATAAGACTTTGTCACTTGGTAAAAACATATAAATAAGAAATGAAACTATTAAACTTCTATGTCAAGGCAGACTTGATTTGGAAGATTAATAATTTTATTTCTCCATCCAATTCTTAAAATATTTTTCAGTTGAATCTACATCTGGAATTAGTTTTTAAATTAAAGACGAAGAAATCTTAAGAAATCTCGAAATTAAAACCTTAAATACTTTTAAATTGAATCAAACTTGATATGATATGATCATGATTACATGTGATAACTATTATAGTCACATACAGATTTTAGTAGTTTCTTTGCATAGTTCTCTTTTCTAGCATCTGTTTTATAATTAGCCCACGTTTTTGCGAAATCAAAATAAACAGCTTCCGTAGCTTGCTCGCTGTAGAATCGGAAACAGCGAGAAGTAAGATTTTACAGCGGGCCCGTATCATTTTGACACCAAATTTTTCGTAGTACATGTTATACTGTTCAACCTATGAAAATTTTATATTTTACTCCTACTAAAATCAAAGATTTTTAAATTTTAATTATTAAATAATAGAATTTCTGGATCAATTAAGACTTTTTATATTAATTTAATGAATTAAAATCAATTATTTAATAAATAAGACTTAAAAGTCTTTGATTTTACTAGGAGTACAAAATTACATTTATAGACCTTTTCATTTAAGACCGGAACTGTGAATGACGCAATGACACTTCTAATTGTTTCTAGCACTTTATTAAGAAAGTTGCTATTCAAGTTGTTGCAAAAGTGCTCAAAACAATTGAAGTGTCATGGCGTCATTTAATGTTCGAGTCTTAAATGAATCTTATTGTACTATCTTCAGAGTACAATATAACAAGTGACACGAAAAAATTTGTGTTAAAATGATACAAGCCCGCTGTAGAATTCTAATCGTCGCTGTTTCCGATTTTACAGCGAGCAAGCTATGGAAACTGTTAATTTTAATTTCGAAAAAATTTGGGCTAATTATAAAACAGATGCTAAAAAAAAACTATGCAAAGAAACTCCTAAGATCTGTATGTTACTATAATAGTAATCACATGTAATCATGCACTTAAAAATTATACGCCCATGCATGTAATCGTTACATTTTAAAAATTTAGAATTTTACTATTAAAACTGTAAGTTAAATACAATCCTTGTAAATAGTAAAACTGTTAATTAATTAAAGTTGTGATAAAAGGCTCAAAGCAGAATTATTACGATTTCTATTAATTAAAAACTAACACAAAGTTTGATTCAATTTAAAAGTACTTAAGGTTTTAATTTCCAAATTTCCTAAGAATTGGATAAGAGATAAAATTATTCATCTTCCAAGTCAAGTCTGCCTTGACATGGAAGTTTAATAGTTTCATTTTTCATCTATATGTTTTTACCAAGTGACAAATTTTTATAATAATTACCTACTATTTTAAGAATTATGTTATTCTATATTTTGTTAAATAACAATAAACTAGTTACAACCAAATATAAGTTTAAGGGATCAGAGAAACCTAATTTTTATTAGATTCGTTGCTAAAAGCACAAAAATTGAATTTAAAAAAAATCCGTTTGACGGATTTTGCTTTTTTTACATAAAACGTTCAGTGAGGAACCCCCTACAAGATACAACAGGAATCGTCCTATGGATGCAATTTGAGGGTTGAAATTGTTTCCAGGGTACCGTGATATTCAACAGTGTTTAGAGTTTCTTGAACATAATTCTGGCTTAGGCCTTTTTTCGGAGCAAGCAGGTGAATCTATTTATCGACATTTTCTGGAAACTTCGAAAAGTTATAAAGTTAATGACATGAAGCATCCTTCATACTTAAAAAGTCTAAAAAGTGCTGTTACACAATTTTGTTCTTTATAATTTAAATTATGTATTCTTGTATATACACATCGTATATAATATAATATATATATCGTGTATTAAATATTGTATTAAAGATATATTAATTGTTTAAATTTATAAGCTTAAAAATATTACATTAAGTAAATACTTTTCTTACTTGCGCGCGACCAGTTGTTTTACTTATTAATTTTTAAACACTCACCATTACCGACTCTATTTATCTAAAAAATTATTTAACAATGTTTAAATTATAAAGGCAAACCCGAATTTAACTGATATTCTAATTTATTAGAACAAAAAAATAATAATTTAAGAAAAAAAAACTTTTTTTTTTGTAAAATCGTATTTTGAAAAAAAAACTCCAGGACGAGCAGCTATGATTTGAAGATTTATTGATTTTGAATCTTGAGATGATGCTTTAAAAGATGCCACAAGCAGTTTTTTTTGGCGATGTAGAAAAAATTTATTTTACTTCAAGACCACCGTGCATAAGTCTCTGGTATACTTTTTACAAATTCCCGAGTTCTTTCATGTATTACTAAAATGCAGATAATTTTTTAAGTTTTTAAAATGTTCAAAAATCATCATTTAAGTGCAGATGACCCATGACTTAAATCAAAGTGATTAATCAGAAGAAGCCCTGAATTTTTATGATTTTTATTTTTCTTCTATTTGTTTATAACAATTTGTTTTAACAAATTAATTTCCAAAGAATTTTTAACTTCAAAATCATGATTTGTTCTACTGTCCTCTTTCCAATAATTGCTTTTTAATATCCTTGTATTCCTAAGCGTGAGCTAAGATGAGTACAGAGTCATTGTCATTATTTATTATTTACAATATAAAGAATTTAAATTTTAAAATTATCACTCATGTTCCTTTTGTAATTTTTCCTCTACTATCAATTGCCGCGATTTATTTTTAATAATTTCCATCTTATTTCTATTTGTTTATAACATTTATTTAAGCAAATTATTTTTTAAACCATTTTTAAAGTCAAAAACCATTATTTGGTTCATGGTCATCATTTCAGAATTCACTTATTTAATATATCAATCTCCCTAAGAATGGGCGGTAATGGGTTAAGCTATACATATAGTTGATTTATAATTTCTTATTACAATCAGAGATACCATGGTGGTTGGCCTACTGGACTGTCAGCTTGAAGGACAGGGTTCGAATCTTCGTGAGAACAAATATTTTTCTGTTTCAGGTTCTGAGTAGCTGTAAGTATATGTAATTTAAACTATTAATATTTATGTAATTGAATTTATAAATTGAATTATGTAGTTGTTTATACTAAAAGTTAGTTACGATAAAATATATATAAATATAATAGTTGGTTATGATAAAATTTAGATAAGGGAGCGTTCATATATGACGTCACGCTATAGAGGGGAGGGGGGAGTCTTGATCAAACGTGACAAAACGTGACTTGGGGGAAGGGGGGGTCGTCCTAAACGTGACGTCACGAAATTTTATTTTTATGTTTAATATGAATTATTTAATACTTAAAGTTCGAGGTGTATGATTTGAAACAGTCCTTAATGTATTTGTTGTGCAAAAAATAAGAAAATTTTTTAATCACAGTGTATAATCTATTTATTAACCAAATATCAGTAATAAACCCAAATAACTGCAAATTTAGAATAATAAAACCAATTGAAAATTATTAATTTTGAATTTTTTGTTATTAACGTTGAAAATAAAATTATCATAAAAATAAGGGGGGGGGGCATGAAACGTGACGTCCTTTTAGGGGTACGTGTTTACTCTCACGTGACAGAACGTGACAGGAGGGGGGAGGGGTCAAAAAGTTGAAAAAAATGCGTGACGTCATTTGTGAACGCTCCCTAAGGTGTTAATAAAGTTAACTTCTATAGTTGGAGCCGACTTTGTGCTCATTGGTCTGACCGACAATCAGTACCATTGGTACTGAATTGCTCTCCGTTCAATCAATTATGATGATCGTATTAAAATTTATTATCTGCTCATCTTCATTTTGGATATATTTTAATTACCTTCAATTCCTTTAAACTCAGTTTAATCAATTACGGAAAACGAATTTAAATTTATCTTTGGTTCGTCTGCATTTTGAATATTTTAATTACCTTTAATTCATATCCTACTTTATATTTCGACGGTAATTGAAGTGAAAAGAATATTACATTTTTTTTAATTCGATAGGAGGAAAGAGCTTGACATTCCAATCAAGCATTCAAGCAAATTGAAAATTTTAATTACATTCTATTAACTCCTTCTTACTGGGAACTGCTTAACGAGTTTCTGAAGCTTCTTATACTTTTCTCATATTTCTAGACTGTAAATGCAACAGTTGAAAAGAATCAACAGGAGCTCTGATTATTTTTCTAATGTTTCATCATTATTTTATAAGTAGTGAATAAAAATTCTGAAGTTCCATTGCTCGTAGTTAACCTTCTTGAAAATAACAGAAATATTCCTTGTCGTTTCATTACATCAAATGTAGTTATAAAGTCAAGAAAACTGGGGATGTAAGCGGTATCAGACTTTTTTAAAAATATTTCGTTTGATTTATAAATTAAATTGTTTTATTTTGAACCAAAAGAGGTTAATGTACTTCAGATTTTCATTACAATTTGAGAAACCAATTGATAAATCAATTAAAGAACACAGGATTTTATCTGGATAAATTGTTTTAGTTATTTTTATTAAATACTAGCATTTGAGACCGCCTTCGGTGAGCATCGAAATCTAGTAGCGTGCCATCAACAGTATTTTTTGACAGAAAGAATTTTTTGCGCAAAGTATTTTCTTACAGATAGTATTTTTTGATAAAAATGATTTTCACAGAAAATATTATTTGCCTAAATCCCATTTAACCTAAAACCATTTAACCTAAAACCATTTAACCTAAAACCATTTAACCTAAAATGCATTTAGCCTAAACTGCATTCATCCTAAATCCCATTTAACCTAAATTCTATTTAACCTAAATCCCATTTAACCTAAAATGTATTTACTCTACATCTTTTTAACCTAAATTGCATTTAATCTAAAATGCATTGAGCCTAAATTTCATTTAATATAAATCTCATTTAACCTAAAATTAATTTACGCAAAAACGCATTTAGCCTAAACTGCATTAACCTAAATTCTATTTAACCTAAATCCCATTAAACCTAAAATGTATTTAATCTAAATCTCATTTAACCTAAAATGCATTTATTCTAAAATGCATTCAGCCTAAATTCTATTTAACGTAAATTTCATTTAACCTAAATCCCATTTAACCTAAATTTCATATTATCTAAAAAGCATTCAGCCTAAATTTCATTTAAAATAAAATGTATTTAACCTAAATGTCATTTAACCTAAATCCTATTTTACCTAAATTCTAGTTAACCTAAATTTCATTTAACCTAAATCCCATTTAACCTAAAATGCATTCAGCCTAAATTCCATTTAACCTTAATCCCATTTAACCTAAATTTCATTCAACCTAAATTCGATTCTGCCTAAAATGCATTTAACCTAAATTTTATTTAACCTAAATTCCATTCAACCTAAAAGCCATTTAACCTAAATCCTATTTAACCTAAATATCATTTAACCTAAATCCCATTTTGGATAAAATGCATTCAGATTAAATTAAATTTAACCTGAATATCATTTAACCTAAATCTCATTTTACCTAAAATACATTCAGCCTACATTCCATTTAACCAAAATCCCATTTAACCTAAAATGCATTCAGCCTAAATTTCATTTAACCTATATTCCATTTAACCTAAATCCCATTTTACCTAAATTCCATTTAACCTAAATTCTATTTACCCTAAATATCATTTAACCTAAATTCCATTTTACCTAAAATGCATTCAGCCTAAAGCCCATTTAACCTAAAATGCATTCAGCCTAAATTCCACTTTACCTAAATTGCATTTAGCCTAAAACCACTTATCCTAAATTTCATTTAATATAAATCCCATTTATCTTAAAATGCATTCAGCCTAAAAACCACTTAACCTAAATTCAATTTAACCTAAATCCCATTTAACATTTTTTTATATTTTTTTATGGGAATTTAGGTGAATCCTGCATTGGACACCCACGAAGAATGAAAGTTGTGGGTAGTGTCAGACTCTTACTGACTAACACCCTTTCTCCCCTGTCTACACCATGCTACACCGGATACGCGCTAGCATTACTACAGTGTGGGGTAGTCTATTTAAGTAATGCCTTTTAGTTGTTATTTTTTAAAGTAGATTGTCTATTTGCTCTTAGTCCGTATTATACAGTAAGTGTTAACGTTTTCCGTTTTTGTCTTTGGGTAACCCTATTTTCCGTTCTCCTTATTTCTCTGTGTTCTTTTTCTTTTATCTCTATTATATTTCTTATTACGCCGTAGGCTCTTTTCCAGCCTTTTTCGGACTGCAATAGTTCGTCCATCATGGATTCTGCGTTAAAGATTCTTGCCGTAATAATATGGAAGACTTCTCTTTCTCCATTCCACCGGGGACATCTGAAGAGTGTATGCTCTGCAGTATTCGTTGTCCTGCAATTATGGCAATCACTTGTCCTGTATCTTTTCTTTCTGTACAGATATTCCAGAAAACATCCGTGTCCTGATAGTGCCTGTGTAATGAAGTAATCCATTTCCCCGTGTTTCCTTGTTATCCATTTCTGTATATTCGGTATTAGCGAATACGTCCACCTGCCCTTTTCGCAGTTGTTTCACCTGCTTTGCCAGTCGTACATTATTTTTTGTTCTACTTCGTCTTTTTAACTTCCTTCGTATATGTCATTTCTTTTCTTGGCAAGAAGGTCCACTGGAGGTACATTTGCTAAGACATCTGAGGCTTCTGTGGAGATTGTTCTATAGCCGCTGCAGATTTGTGTCCCAGATTTGTGTCGCGTAGAGCATTTGCGAGTGTACAACGCTTGATAGTATTTTGCGTTTAAAAGCTCTAGGGCCTTTAATGTTTGGCATTAGGTCAGCTAATGCTGCCATAGTCTTCTGGGCTTTTCTTGAGGTTTTCTCTATATGCTCCCCGAACGTCAACCTGGTGTTCAGCCATACGCCTAGCTGTCTTATACATTTGTCAGGATAAATGGTAACTCCTTCCACCTGAAAGGTTATAGGCTTGACTTTTCTCCTCTCAGTGAGGATTACAGCTTCAGTCTTTTCAGGTGCAAGCGATAACCTCTTCCTGTGCATTCATTTGGAAATTCTGAGCAGAGTAATGTTTGAGAGATTGATGAGTTCTTCTTCCGTGTTTGCAATGACTATGACCACGATATCGTCAGCAAAGCCGATAATTATTACTCCTTTAGGGAGCTCTAGTATTAAGAGTTCATCGTATTGGATGTTCCATAAAGTAGGTCCTAGAACCGATCCCTGTGGGACACCGCTGTTTATTTCCCTCACTTCCGTCTTTCCTTGAGTCCCAAGATGCTTTTTCTTTCGGACAAATACAATGCTAAGATTCTGATTAGACTCTCATCAATTTTTCTCTCCCTTAGTTCGTCAAGGACAACCTGCCAGGATGCGCTGTTGAATGCGTTTTTTACATCCACTCCTATGGCTGCACATAATGGTCTACGTTGCCTTGAGAGCTCCATAACACTTTTTGCATTTCTGATGGTAGTAATAGTAGCTTTTATTGCGTCTATCGTCTGTCTTCCTTCCCGAAATCCAAACTGATTCTTTGACAACCCTTCTGTACGCGTTAATTCCTCTTTTAGCCTAGATAGAATGATGTGTTCATATAGTTTCCCTTCAACATCTAAGAGGCAGATCGGTCTATAGGAATTTGGTAGTTCCAGCGGTTTATTTCCTTTTCTTAATAAAACCAGTTTGGCTCTTTTCCACTTCTCTGGGAATTTCCCGGCTTCTGCGAGTTTATTGAACACTGTAAGCGCGAATTCCCCTATGTTTTGGACAGCTTCCTTTACTATTTCTGGCGGGATCAGGTTTGGTCCTGGTGCTTTCCGTGTTTTGATTTTACCGATTGCATTTTGTAGCTCTTGCATGGTAAATGCTCTAAATTTCGTTTCCCTTTCCAAGTAGAATTTTACAGGTTCCTGTTGTGAAAAAAGCGTTTTTACTATGTTTTGTGTCATCTGCATTGTCAAACGTTGACTCGGAGGAGCTCGGTTTAACCTATTTTTCGCTATTTGATAGCCTTTGCCCCATACATCATTGTCAATATCTTGCACCAGGTTTTGCCAGCATTTTCTTTTAGAAACCTTAATTAGGGATTGCAATCCCGCACAGTTTTCAATCCCGCGGGATCATTTGAGGGATCCGCTAACAATCCCGCGGGATCCCGCAGTGTTTTTGGAATTTTTCCCGCGTTCATGGTTTTTTCTCCGTGTAAGTGCATGATTTAATAAATAAATTCTGTTAATTAGATAATTCTAATATGATGGGAACTTAAAAATTAAAACTATTTTTATTAAAAAAAGTTAATAATAAAAAGACTATTGTACTGTACAATTAGACTCACTTTTGTAATCAAGAAAGAAAATATGTGTGTTTATGTTTAAGTAATAGGTATTTATTGAGATTGGAAATTATAATTATAATCTGTAATTTTTTTATTCATTTAACTGAAAATATGATCTCAAAAAACATATTATATTAATTGTTTCGTCCCCCAGCCTGCTTCTTAAGGAACTACAAATGTATCCTGCTGCTGAAAACGCTCTTTCTGCTTCTACACTGGTTGGCGTTATAGATTTTAAATAGTCGTAAACAATAGACAAATGTTTGCCCTTTATTCATTAGGTGATGTAAAAAAAGATGAGTAAACAAGACACACTCATATTTAAGTTTAAGCCAATCATGCTTAAACTCGAGGTATTAATATTTAGGTATTTATATATGTTTTTGACCAAAAAATTTTTATTTTTTTATATACGTATCACCAATTGAAAAACCTTTGAAAAACTCTATCGAAACTGAAAGTAGCAAAAATTTTTTAATTTATTGTTAAATATAAAAAAATTACTAAAATTTGCGTTGTACCGTAAAACCCAGAAAGATTACCCCCCTCCCACTCGTAAAATATTGGACAAAAAAACCACCAAAGATTACCATCTGTACACACTATAAATACTTCGAATTTAAGCATGATTGGCTAACAATTTTTTTTACTTTGATCACTTCATATAAAATCTCTCTTGTAAAAAACAAATGTCAGTTTTACGGATACCGCATAATTTTGCGGATCCCGCAAAATATTATGCGGGATCCGCAAGCCATCAAAAGGTGCGGGATCCCGCGGGATTACGGGATCCTGCTTTGCGGGATTGCAATCCCTAACCTTAATAGATTTCTGTAGCTCCTTTTTTTCTCTTGTTAGGCACAATGTAAGTTCTCTCTTAATAAAAGATCATTCTTTTTACCGGCTCTCGTGTACTTTCGTCTTCGTTTAAGGCATTCGGCTCTTATGCTAGATATGTCATAGTTTCACTAATACACCGATCTTTTTCTTTTTGATCCTCTTTTTGGTAGACATTCGCGACATGTTTTTCTTAGAATCCTATTTAGACCGTCCTCTGATGGTGGACCGTCTAATTCTTTTAATCTTTTAATAGCCTCTGCTATTTTTTCTCTAACGAAATTTCTTGCATTCCAACCTTTCTGAGCTAAACCTTCCGCCGCTTCCTCCGTTTTTTTCCTTATGTCCACTTGGAAGGTTATATACCTATGGTCACTCAGGGATTCGAGTTCCAGCACTTTCCAGCCCTTAATTTTACAGCTAATACTTGTTGTCGAGATTGTGAGATCTAGTACCGAGCCATATTCTTTTCTTATAAAAGTTGGTTTATTTCCCGCATTTTTAATAACCAGGTCAAGACTTGCAATTATAACCTCTTCTTTCGTTTTACGAATAAGATCTTCGATTTCTTGAAGAATGTCTTCGAGATTACTTATGTCTTTATTTGGAGACGCATAGCAGCTAAGAATGCAAAATAATTTCGTTTTTATATAAGAAAAACCCTTCCCATTTCCTTGCTTCTTTATGACTATATTTGGTTCGATCACCTTGATCGCGGTATCCAAATAGTCGACATACACATATGTTAAGCTTTCTCCCAGCATTTTTTATTTGGTTCACTAAATACTACTATTGCCACCGAAAGCTTAATTGCTGTTGCGATGGCAAGGTCTTGGGCTCTTCGAGATCGGTTTGCGTTTATTTGGAGAATCCTAATTTCCGCCATTTTTTCTCAAAAGGTTATCGTGCTTTTTGAATTTTTCTGACTCATGATATGAGGTCTGGTGGCCTTGCTCTCTGCATTGTAGACAAAACGCTGTGTTATTGCATTGTATAGCCTGATGGCCTTCTTTTCCACATTTCATACAGAGATTTTCCCTGTTGGGTCCTGTACAGTTTTCTTTTTGGTGGCCCTATTCCCAGCATTTGCTGCATCTGATTTCTTTTTTGCGCTCCACAACCAATTTTTATTTTACCTGTTTCCACCAGTTTCGACGCCTTCGCTGTGTGCATTATTACTGTTGCGTTTTGTCTGCTGCCAAAAACTGGTCTAAGAGAGCGTATCTCAAAGTCCTCCGTTTTTGTATTCTCCAGTTTTTCAAACGCATTTTGCACATCTTCCACGGTTGTCACCTCATCCATTCCTTTCACATGCAGCACGGTCTTTCTTATTAAGAGAGCTGCATAGTGATGCATTCGGGCGAGACAAGACAAGAAAGCATCGATTTCAAAAATATATTTCATATAACAACGTCGAGAAGTTGTCCCGACTCTCGCTTCAAATCGGGAATCTCGGATTTGAGAATATAATAAATAACAATCGAGCAAGACTTATAAATTCATGCAATTAACCTTTAGACTGTTGGATAACCTAATAAATGTAGGCTTTAAACTTAATTAAAGATTGAAATTTTGTATAGGCCATGACAAAAACATAGGCACAACATTTTGGGGTTTTATAAGCATCAGATTATTATAATTCATTACACTTCGACCCAAAAAAAAAGCTTAACCTAAAACTGAAAGTTGTTGTAAGTGCCTGTTTACAGTTCAATTGTAACGACTTTAGAAAATTTAGTTTACCCTAAAATTAACATTTAAAAAATCATCTCTGTTTAATCTTTTTTGTTTAAATTAAATTATATTTTTTAACAATTAAAAGTCACCAAACAAGCATATAAAAGCTAGTATATTCTTTTCTTTTTTAAAAAATACTATTAAAAAAACCATTTAATGAGAACCGTTTAATAAGAAAAACATTTCATTGAAATAAGGTATATTAATCTCTAAAATTGGTAATGATATTTTAATTTTCATTTCAATTGGCCGTTCAGACAATACTCCCCAATGTATTAATTTACATATATAATATATTTAACTTGAAAGAATAAAATTAAATAAACCTCTAACGTAGAAGACTGAACATGCTTTCAATATATATTATAAAATCTACAAAATCTTTATTTTTAATGAGTTTTATTAAAGGAATAATTAAAGGGTTGTTTTTACTATTTTCAAGAATTTTTATATGATTAATTAATAATCTACGTTTTAATTAAGCATCTTATAATTAGTCATAAGATTTAAAATAAATAAGAAATGTATATTCAAGTAAAATAATTTTATTCTTTTCTATAATATCTGAACAATGAAATGTTTAATAAACAATCAATTAATTGAAAATAAAGAGATTGAATAATAAAAAATTTTAATTTTTAATTAGTTTTAGACTGTTGAGTCGCTTACATATAGTCGACGTCAAACTACAATTAGTCCATGAATTCAAATTCATACATGCTCTAATAGAGTCATCATTAAGACGATTGCGATGTTTTCGAATAGTTAATCCTGCTCGTGAAAATAAGCGTTCCGATGAAACGGAAGTTGCTTGAATGGCCAGAAAATCTCGTGCCATGCGACTCAGGTTAGGAAATGCAAGGCTATTTTGACTCCACCATTGAGCTACATCCACATCTCCATCAGCTCTTGGCGTTGCTAAATATCTGCCAATTTCATTTTTCCAAGCGCGGTAAAAATTCTGAACTTTGACAGTTTTATACAAACAGTTAACATCTTAAGTTTCTTCATCACTTTAGTCATCATCGACGTGGTTGGTTTCAGCGAATAACTCATCACTTTGGTTTTGCAGCGGAACTTCCTCGGATGGAGTATAAAAGTCTTGAAATATTTGTTTAAACTTTTCTAAGGCCTCCTTTGACATTTCTTTTCCCCATTTTGTCATTTTAAAAGTTGCGAATTTGTGACGAGGATCCAAAATCAACACTGCGCTATAAACCCAGTTAGCTTTACTGTAATGCTTCAAAAGTTTCTGTACTGCCGATTGAAGAGCGTCAATTAATTTTTTTTCCATTTTAATTTTTTTTCTTTTCTGGCTAAAATTGAAAATCGAATTTTCGAGTTTATCCAATAGCAAATTGAAGCCTACAACGACAGATGGCAAGGTACTTATCACCTGAAAAAGTTGAGATAAAGCTTTAAAATCTCGTAGATACTTTTGAATTTCGTTTAAAAGTATCCATTCAGGTTCGTCAATTGTTAATGGGTTTAAACAAGGGTTCGTTACACATAACAAATTCAATCCTTTCTTCATACGAATTGCAGTTTTTATCATATCTTTAGTCGAGTTCCATCTTGTGGATACATCTATGTTAGGAGAGAGCATAGTTTCGTCAGTGGTAGTACAACAACATCGTAACTTTTCTCTCATCTGTTCTGATCTTCTTAATTTTTTGAAAAGCTTTCGTAACTTTGGTATAACTTTTTTTTCTTCATCAGATTCATTATCTTCGTCTTCGCCAAAATCGTCATCAGCACAGTCATTAGTTTCGCTCTCATATTCATCGACATCTTCATAAACCTCTTCAAGTATATCTCAACTATGATCAACATTGAGTCTTTTAAGGAAATCTTGTACAGCTAGATTTATAATGTGTGCAAAGCACCGAAAGTGGAGATCTTCTGAATTAAGTTTAGTCTTAAATTTTAAAATTAGCATGCGGGCAAGTTGTTGCACAAAAATTGTATTTGATGATGTATTGTCTACTGTTATACCTTGTAATTTATCTGCAAGTCCATATTTTTCCAAAACTTCAATAAACAATTCAGCAGTATCTTTCCCTTTATGTTTTCCATGACACGGAATAAAATCAATTGCCAATGAATGTAAGATCCACTTATCATCGAAAAAATGCCCTGTAATGCCACAATAGGATTTATTTGTAATTGAAGTCCATCCATCAAGGGTAAATTAAATTTTGGATTTATTTTCTTTAATAATATCAAAAACCAATTTTTGCATATCGTCCAATCGAGTAAGTATAATAGATTTTAATTTATTTCTTTTTGGTACCTCCACAGCAGAATTTAAATAAGTCAATAAATTTTCTACACTTTCGTCATCATAAAAACTAAAGGGCAAATACTTCTTTACTGCTAAATCAGCAGCCATTTCCTCAAATTTCTTTTGATCAAATTTTTCCTAAATAGAAATAAAAAAATTAATTGCTATATAAAAACTATTTCAAAGTTTATGAAATTTATTTTTAAAGTTAAATTAAAGTTAAACTAAATTTTAATTCGAAATCTCATGTACTGTTTTTTTTTTTTTTAATAATTATAAAATAAATAATTACTTTCTCTCCTAATTCCTTGGAGTAAAAAACCTACTATGTAAGAGTGAAGATTTAGTCACTTCAATCAGAATGAAATCTCACTCATGTAAAGTGAATTTTCACTCCAATTCAAATAAAAATTCACTTAAAGCAAAAAGTGAACTCTGACTCAGATTTTGAAGTGAATTTCCACTAGAATTAGAGTAAAAAATTTTTCACACTGGTATTAGTGTGGTCCGATTTAAGATGGATCAAAGCCTTTCAAATTTACCAATTGATTTCTTTTCGGAAGAGCTTATATTTTCATAAATTTGTTATAAAATATTTTTAAAAAACACTTACATCATCGATAGAATAAATCAGTTCTTCTAAAGACCTTGAAAAAAAAATTTAATTTATTTAATAATTTGTTGATATTAACTATTTTCTATAGGGTTCTAAATCCCAATAAATACAAAGAAGTTTCTTCTAAAAATACTGATTAATAGTTTCTTTAGGTTTTTTCATTAAAATTGTTATACATTGTGAAAGAATATCAAAATCAATGGGTCAATAAATAAAATATTAATAAAATCAGTAAAATGTTATTATTGTTAATTTATAACTATTATCCTAATAAGAGTACTCAAATCATAACAATTTTCATTTTAATTAAAAAAAAGGGTATTTTACAGCCTTATAAAAAAATGTTAATATCAATAAATTATTAAATAAATTTTGAAATAAATAAATATTTTTATTTTAGTAAATAAATAATTTGGAATAAATAAATTAAATAAATTTTAGAATAAATATTAATAAAGAATTAGTAAATGTAATTTATTATTATAATTATCTAATTATCTTATGCAGTTTTCAAGAAATTTATATGTGTACTGCCTATTTGAATGGTTATTGACGATTGTATTGAAAAGTTTAAAAAAAAACTTTTTTCCTAGGAGAAATCAAAGAAAAATTTTAAGGTCTTTGAGCCATCCCTAAATATTTTCTTATTTAAAAAAGTAGATGTATTTTTATCAATTTAGAATTTTTTTTTTTAATAGGAGCAAGAAATTTTCGGCTTATATATTTTTAGATCACCCTATAATAAGTATACAAGTAAATGAAAATAAAACAAACTTTAGATTTTCGTAAGTTCGAAGACGATGACGATCCATAAATCTCTTCGTGTATATCTTTGTGAAAACTTTTAAAATGTCTCATTATTCCACTAGTATTGCTGTATTTCATTTCCATAGTCAAGATATTCTTTTAACTTTTCAGATCTTTTTACTTTACTCCTCTTCTGTTCTTGTAACCTGCCAAACGAATATCAAAATTAAATATTAATTTTCACGTATATTTCTTAAATTTATTATAATATATTTTATATTTAAGTAAACCAACCCACTATGTAGTATTTAATAAATAATATATTATATCGACCTGAGTCAAAATAATAACACAAAAATTGTATTATTATCATTCTATAAGTAAATGCATATTTTTCATTTAAAACAATTTAATATAATATGAGCCGTTCGCTCAAAGAACCACCTAAGTCGACTTAGGTTTTAGACAAAAAACTTAATTTAAACATCTAGAAACAAATTACGTGTATAATTTACATAATTATTACCTTGAAATTTTTTAAAACTGATGATGCAATATCGAATTTCAAGTTTTAACAAAAAAAAGTTGAATAACATTATTCTAACTATTTTAAAAACATTTATTTATAACAAAGCACTTACGTGGTTTTTCCGTCGAACTATAAAAAACGAAACAAAAATATCTATTTTGATGAAATACACAAAATAAAATTATATATTTTACACACAAAATTTGTCTATAATATTATAATAGTTGTAGGTATTAACCAACGATTTTTAATTTGTTTAAACAATCTTAGTTAACAAATAAATAACTTCAAAATTTTCGCTTTCTTTCATTTCGCTTTTTTTGTGAAATTAATTAATAACTATTGGCCTAGAATTACAATACAAAAGAAAATGTTTTCTAACAATTTTTAAATTGTTAAAACAATCTTAGTTAACAAATAAATAACTTCAAAAGTTTCGCTTTCTTTCATTTCGCTTCATTTGTAAAATTAATTAATTACTATTGGCCTAGAATTAAAATACAAAAGAAAATGTATACAAACAATTTTTAAATTGTTTAAACAATCGTAATTAACAAATATAGAACTTCAAAAGTTTTCCTTACTTAGATTTCGTTTCTTTTGTGAAATTAATTAATTACTATAATTGGCCTAGAATTACTAGGTAATCTAAGTTAAAAAAAATTTCGAAGTCGTTTATTTAAACTATAATTGTTTAAACAACTTAAAAATTGTTCGCAATCATTTTAAACTGTATTGTAACTCTAGGCCAATAGTAATTAATTAATTTTACAAAAGAAACGAAATCTAAGTAAAAAGAACTTTTGAAGTTCTTTATTTGTTAACTAAGATTGTTTAAACAATTAAAAAATTATCTGTTAAACGCTATAGTACAAAAATTTATGAGTATTTAAAAAGAAATATTAAAATCGGTTCATTTTTAAGTTATCGGCAGATTTTTGTCAAAAAATAGTGACTTTGGTCATATTGTGCGCTGCGCCTAGCCTGGACGTGGTACTTGCAGGCGCGCTTTCGGTAGTTCTCGCACACTTAAAATTTTCATCAAATCATAAATAATGGTTAAAAACTTCGAAAATTTAACAGATTTGTTCTATAAAAGTTGTAAACTATGTAGATAACCAAATTTGCCATATGTTTGAATCCGATCGATCAGATCCAGATATATTTTTTTTAGATTTTAAAATTTTCAAAAAATCGTTTATTGGCAAAATTATAAAAAAAAATTTAGGAAAGTTAAAATGTAAGCTTTTTATCCTTTTTATTTTTTAAAAACGCATCGATTGAGCTATTTACGAACACTCTAGCTCCTTTTTGTATGGAGATATCGAGGTTTTAAAAATGGAAAATCTTAATAATCAATTTTTGCTTCCACATAGAGGAAGTATTGTTTTACCCTTAAATCCTCAATTGCAATTTTTTGACATTTCTTGACATAATTCGGCCCCAGGATGTCAAAAATGATGTTTAGAAAAAATGTCCGCGTGTGTGTGTGTGTGTGTATGTTAACATTACGTTTGGCCCAATATCTCGAGAACCGTTATAGTTAGAAGCATCTTTTTTTTACCAAATAATAGTTCTCTCAGGGAGACAAATTCTGCCATATGTTTAAATCCGATCGATCAGTTCCAGATATATTTTTTTTAGATTTTAATATTTTCAAAAAATCGTTTATTGGCAAAATTATAAAAAAAAATTTAAGAAAGTTAAAATGTAAGCTTTTTATCCTTTTTATTTTTTAAAAACGCGTCGATTGAGCTATTTACAAATACTCTAGCTCCTTTTTGTATGGAATTATCAAGGTTTTAAAAATGGAAAATCATAATAATCAATTTTTGCTTCCACATAGAGGAAGTATTGTGTTACCCTCAAACCCTCAATTGCAATTTTTTGACATTTCTTGACATAATTCGGCCCCAGGATGTCAAAAATGATGTTTAGAAAAAATGTCCGGATGTGTGTGTGTGTATGTTAACATTACGTTTGGCCCAATATCTCGAGAACCGTTATAGTTAGATGCATCTTTTTTTTTTCCAAATAATAGGTCTCTCAGGGAGACAAATTCTGCCGTATGTTTAAATCCGATCCATCAGTTCCAGATATATTTTTTTTAGATTTTAAAATTTTCAAAAAACCGTTTTTTGGTAAAATTATAAAAAAAAATTAAAGAAAGTTAAAATGTAAGCTTTTTATCCTTTTTTTTTTTAAAAACGCATCGATTGAGCTATTTACGAACCCTCTGCCTCCTTTTCGTATGGAGTTATCAAGCTTTTAAAAAAGGAAAATCTTATAATCAATTTTTGCTTCCTCATAGAGGAAGTATTGTTTTACCCTCAAATCCTCAATTGCAATTTTTTGACATTTCTTGACATAATTCGATTCCAGGATGTCAAAAATGATGTTTAGAAAAAATGTCCGGGTACGTGTGTGTGTGTGTTTATGTTAACATTACGTTTGGCCCAATATCTCGAGAACCGTTATAGTTAGAAGCATCTTTTTTTTACCAAATAATAGGTCTCTCAGGGAGACAAATTCTGCCATATGTTTAAATCCGATCGATCAGTTCCAGATATATTTTTTTTAGATTTTAATATTTTCAAAAAATCGTTTATTGGCAAAATTATAAAAAAAAATTTAAGAAAGTTAAAATGTAAGCTTTTTATCCTTTTTATTTTTTAAAAACGCGTCGATTGAGCTATTTACAAACACTCTAGCTCCTTTTTGTATGGAATTATCAAGGTTTTAAAAATGGAAAATCATAATAATCAATTTTTGCTTCCACATAGAGGAAGTATTGTGTTACCCTCAAACCCTCAATTGCAATTTTTTGACATTTCTTGACATAATTCGGCCCCAGGATGTCAAAAATGATGTTTAGAAAAAATGTCCGGATGTGTGTGTGTGTATGTTAACATTACGTTTGGCCCAATATCTCGAGAACCGTTATAGTTAGATGCATCTTTTTTTTTTCCAAATAATAGGTCTCTCAGGGAGACAAATTCTGCCGTATGTTTAAATCCGATCCATCAGTTCCAGATATATTTTTTTTAGATTTTAAAATTTTCAAAAAACCGTTTTTTGGTAAAATTATAAAAAAAAATTAAAGAAAGTTAAAATGTAAGCTTTTTATCCTTTTTTTTTTTAAAAACGCATCGATTGAGCTATTTACGAACCCTCTGCCTCCTTTTCGTATGGAGTTATCAAGCTTTTAAAAAAGGAAAATCTTATAATCAATTTTTGCTTCCTCATAGAGGAAGTATTGTTATACCCTCAAATCCTCAATTGCAATTTTTTGACATTTCTTGACATAATTCGATTCCAGGATGTCAAAAATGATGTTTAGAAAAAATGTCCGGGTACGTGTGTGTGTGTGTTTATGTTAACATTACGTTTGGCCCAATATCTCGAGAACCGTTATAGTTAGAAGCATCTTTTTTTTACCAAATAATAGGTCTCTCAGGGAGACAAATTCTGCCGTATGTTTAAATCCGATCGATCAGTTTCAGATATATTTTTTTTAGATTTTAAAATTTTCAAAAAATCGTTTTTTGGCAAAATTATAAAAAAACATTAAAGAAAGTTAAAATGTATGTTTTTTATCCTTTTTATTTTTTAAAAACGCATCGATTGAGCTATTTACGAACCCTCTAGCTCCTTTTTGTATGAAGTTATCAAGGTTTTAAAAATGGAAAATCTTAATAATCAATATTTGCTTCCACATAGAGGAAGTGTTGTTTTGCCCTCAAATCGTCAATTGTAATTTTTTGATATTTCTTGACATAATTCAACCCCCTGATGTAAAAAATGATGTTTAGAAAAAATGTCCGGGTGTGTGTGTGTGTGTATGTTAACATTACGATTGACCCAATATCTCGAGAACCGTTATAGTTAGAATCATCTTTTTTTACTAAATAATAGGTCTCTCAGGGGGACAAATTCTGCCATATGTTTGAATCCGATCGATCAGTTTCAGATATATTTTTTTTCGATTTTAAAATTTTCAAAAAATCGTTTTTTGGCAAAATTATAAAAAAACATTAAAGAAAGTTAAAATGTAAGTTTTTTATCCTTTTTATTTTTTAAAAACGCATCGATTAAGCTATTTACGAACCCTCTAGCTCCTTTTTGTATGAAGTTATCAAGCTTTTAAAAATGGAAAATCTTAATAATCAATTTTTGCTTCCACATAGAGGAAGTATTGTTTTGCCCTTGAATCCACAATTGCAATTTTTAGACATTTCATGACATACTTCGACCCCTGGATGTCAAAAATGATGTTTAGAAAAAATGTCCGGGTGTGTGTATGTTAACCTTACGTTTGGCCCAATATCTCGAGAACCGTTATATTTAGAAGCATCTTTTTTTACCAAATAATAGGTCTCTCAGGGGGGCAAATTCTGCCATATGTTTGAATCCGATCGATCAGTTCCAGATATATTTTTTTTAGATTTTAAAATTTTCAAATATCGTTTTTTGGCAAAATTATATTAAAAGTTTAAGAAAGTTAAAATGTAAGATTTATTATCCTTTCTATTTTTTAAAAAGGCATCGATTGAGCTATTTACGAACCCTCTACCTCCATTTTGTATGGAGTTATCAAGCTTTTAAAAATGGAAAATCTTAATAATCAATTTTTGCTTCCACATAGAGGAAGTATTGTTTTACCCTCAAATCCTCAATTGCAATTTTTTAAAATTTCTTGACGTAATTCAACCCCCGGATGTAAAAAATGATGTTTAGAAAAAATGTCCGGGTGTGTGTGTGTGTATGTTAACATTACGTTTGACCCAATATCTCGAGAACCGTTATAGTTAGAAGCATCTTTTTTTTACCAAATAATAGGTCTCTCAGGGAGACAAATTCTGCTATATGTTTGAATCCGATCGATCAGTTCCAGATATATTTTTTTTAGATTTTAAAATTTTCAAAAAATCGTTTTTTGGCAAAATTACAAAAAAACATTAAAGAAAGTTAAAATGTAAGTTTTTTATCCTTTTTATTTTTTAAAAACGCATTGCTTGAGCTGTTTACGAACCCTCTAGCTCCTTTTTGTATGGAGTTATCAAGCTTTTAAAAATGGAAAATCTTAATAATCAATTTTTGCTTCCACATAGAGGAAGTATTGTTTTGCCCTTAAATCCTTAATTGCAATTTTTTAGACATTTCATGACATACTTCGACCCCTGGATGTCAAAAATGATGTTTAGAAAAAATGTCCGGGTGTGTGTGTGTGTGTGTGTATGTTAACCTTACGTTTGGCCCAATATCTCGAGAACCGTTATAGTTAGAAGCATCTTTTTTTACCAAATAATAGGTCTCTCAGGGGGGCAAATTCTGCCATATGTTTGAATCCGATCGATCAGTTCCAGATATATTTTTTTTAGATTTTAAATTTTTCAAAAAATAGTTTTTTGGCAAAATTATATTAAAAGTTTAAGAAAGTTAAAATGTAAGTTTTTTTATCCTTTTTATTTTTTAAAAACGCATCGATTGAGCTATTTACGAACCCTCTACCTTCATTTTGTATGGAGTTATCAAGCTTTTAAAAATGGAAAATCTTAATAATCAATTTTTGCTTCCACATAGAGGAAGTATTGTTTTGCCCTCAAATCCTTAATTGTAATTTTTAGACATTTCATGACATACTTCGACCCCTGGATGTCAAAAATGATGTTTAGAAAAAATGTCCGGGTGTGTGTGTGTGTATGTTAACATTACGTTTGGCCCACTATCTCGAGAACCATTATAGTTAGAAACATCTTTTTTTACCAAATAATAGTTCTCTCAGGGAGACAAATTCTGCCATATGTTTAAATCCAATCGATCAGATCCAGATATATTTTTTTTATATTTTAAAATTTTCAAAAAATCTTTTTTTGGCAAAAGTATGAAAAAAAATTTAAGAAAGTTAAAATGTAAGCTTTTTATACTTTTTATTTTTTAAAAATGCATCGATTGAGCTATTTACAAACACTCTAGCTCCTATTTGTATGGAATTATCAAGGTTTTAAAAATGGAAAATCATAATAATCAATTTTTGCTTCCACATAGAGGAAGTATTGTTTTACCCTCAAATCCTCAATTGCAATTTTTTGACATTTCTTGACGTAATTCAACCCCCGGATGTAAAAAATGATGTTTAGAAAAAATGTCCGGGTGTGTGTGTGTGTATGTTAACATTACGTTTGACCCAATATCTCGAGAACCGTTATAGTTAGAAGCATCTTTTTTTTACCAAATAATAGGTCTCTCAGGGAGACAAATTCTGCCATATGTTTGAATCTGATCGATCAGTTCCAGATATATTTTTTTTAGATTTTAAAATTTTCAAATATGGTTTTTTGGCAAAATTATAAAAAAACATTAAAGAAAGTTAAAATGTAAGTTTTTTATCCTTTTTATTTTTTAAAAACGCATTGCTTGAGCTGTTTACGAACCCTCTAGCTCCTTTTTGTATGGAGTTATCAAGCTTTTAAAAATGGAAAATCTTAATAATCAATTTTTGCTTCCACATAGAGGAAGTATTGTTTTGCCCTTAAATCCTTAATTGCAATTTTTAGACATTTCATGACATACTTCGACCCCTGGATGTCAAAAATGATGTTTAGAAAAAATGTCCGGGTGTGTGTGTGTGTGTGTATGTTAACCTTACGTTTGGCCCAATATCTCGAGAACCGTTATAGTTAGAAGCATCTTTTTTTTACCAAATAATAGGTCTCTCAGGGAGACAAATTCTGCCATGTGTTTGAATCCGATCGATCAGATCCAGATATATTTTTTTTAGATTTTAAGATTTTCAAAAAATCGTTTATTGGCAAAATTATATTAAAAAATTTAAAAAAGTTAAAATGTAAGTTTTTTTATCCTTTTTATTTTTTAAAAACGCATCGATTGAGCTATTTACGAACCCTCTACCTCCATTTTGTATGGAGTTATCAAGCTTTTATGAATGGAAAATCTTAATAATCAATTTTTGCTTCTACATAGAGAAAGTATTGTTTTACCCTCAAATCCTCAATTGCAATTTTTTGACATTTCTTGACATAATTCGTCCCCAGGATGTCAAAAATGATGTTTAGAAAAAATGTCCGGGTGTGTGTGTGTGTATGTTAACATTACGTTTGGCCCAATATCTCGAGAACCGTTATAGTTAGAAGCATTTTTTTTTTACCAAATAATAGGTCTCTCAGGGGGGCAAATTCTGCCAAATGTTTGAATCCGATCGATCAGTTCCAGATATATTTTTTTTTTTTTTAAAATTTTCAAAAAGTCGTTTTTTGGCAAAATTATAAAAAAACATTTAAGAAAGTTAAAATGTAAGTTTTTTATCCTTTTTATTTTGTAAAAACGCATTGCTTGAGCTGTTTACGAACCCTCTAGCTCCTTTTTGTATGGAGTTATCAAGGTTTTAAAAATGGAAAATCTTAATAATCAATTTTTGCTTCCACATAGAGGAAGTATTGTTTTGCCCTCAAATCCTCAATTGCAATTTTTAGACATTTTATGACATACTTCAACCCCTGGATGTCAAAAATGATGTTTAGAAAAAATGTCCGGGTGTGTGTGTGTGTGTGTATGTTAACCTTACGTTTGGCCCAATATCTCGAGAACCGTTATAGTTAGAAGCATCTTTTTTTTACCAAATAATAGGTCTCTCAGGGAGACAAATTCTGCCATGTGTTTGAATCCGATCGATCAGATCCAGATATATTTTTTTTAGATTTTAAGATTTTCAAAAAATCGTTTATTGGCAAAATTATATTAAAAAATTTAAGAAAGTTAAAATGTAAGTTTTTTTATCCTTTTTATTTTTTAAAAACGCATCGATTGAGCTATTTACGAACCCTCTACCTTCATTTTGTATGGAGTTATCAAGCTTTTAATAATGGAAAATCTTAATAATTAATTTTTGCTTCCACATAGAGGAAGTATTGTTTTGCCCTCAAATCCTTAATTGTAATTTTTAGACATTTCATGACATACTTCGACCCCTGGATGTCAAAAATGATGTTTAGAAAAAATGTCCGGGTGTGTGTGTGTGTGTATGTTAACCTTACGTTTGGCCCAATATCTCGAGAACCGTTATAGTTAGAAGCATCTTTTTTTTACCAAATAATAGGTTTCTCAGGGGGGCAAATTCTGTCAAATGTTTGAATCCGATCGATCAGTTCCAGATATATTTTTTTTAGATTTTAAAGTTTTAAAAAAGTCGTTTTTTGGCAAAATTATAAAAAAACATTTAAGATAGTTAAAATGTAAGTTTTTTATCCTTTTTATTTTTTAAAAACGCATCGATTGAGCTATTTACGAACCCTCTACCTCCATTTTGTATAGAGTTATCAAGCTTTTAAAAATGGAAAATCTTAATAATCAATTTTTGCTTCCACATAGAGGAAGTATTGTTTTGCCCTCAAATCCTCAATTGCAATTTTTAGACATTTCATGACATACTTCGACCCCTGGATGTCAAAAATGATGTTTAGAAAAAATGTCCGGGTGTGCGTGTGTGTATGTTAACATTACGTTTGGCCCAATATCTCGAGAACCGTTATAGTTAGAAGCATCTTTTTTTTTCCAAATAATAGGTCTCTCAGGGGGGCAAATTCTGCTATATGTTTGAATCCGATCGATCAGTTCCAGATATATTTTTTTTAGATATTAAAATTTTCAAAAAATCGTTTTTTGGCAAAATTATAAAAAAAAATTTAAGAAAGTTAAAATGTAAGCTTTTTATCCTTTTTATTTTTTAAAAACGCATCGATTGAGCTATTTACGAACCCTTTAGCTCCTTTTTGTATGGAGTTATCAAGGTTTTAAACATGGAAAATCTCAATAATCAATTTTTGCTTCCACATAGAGGAAGTATTGTTTTGCCCTCAAATCCTCAATTGCAATTTTTAGACATTTCATGACATACTTCGACCCCTGGATGTCAAAAATGATGTTTAGAAAAAATGTCCGGGTGTGCGTGTGTGTATGTTAACATTACGTTTGGCCCAATATCTCGAGAACCGTTATAGTTAGAAGCATCTTTTTTTTATTAAATAATAGGTCTCTCAGGGAGACAAATTCTGCCATATGTTTGAATCCGATCGATCAGTTCCAGATATATTTTTTTTAGATTTTAAAATTTTCAAATATCGTTTTTTGGCAAAATTATAAAAAAACATTAAAGAAAGTTAAAATGTAAGTTTTTTATCCTTTTTATTTTTTAAAAACGCATTGCTTGAGCTGTTTACGAACCCTCTAGCTCCTTTTTGTATGGAGTTATCAAGCTTTTAAAAATGGAAAATCTTAATAATCAATTTTTGCTTCCACATAGAGGAAGTATTGTTTTGCCCTTAAATCCTTAATTGCAATTTTTAGACATTTCATGACATACTTCGACCCCTGGATGTCAAAAATGATGTTTAGAAAAAATGTCCGGGTGTGTGTGTGTGTGTGTATGTTAACCTTACGTTTGGCCCAATATCTCGAGAACCGTTATAGTTAGAAGCATCTTTTTTTTACCAAATAATAGGTCTCTCAGGGAGACAAATTCTGCCATGTGTTTGAATCCGAGCGATCAGATCCAGATATATTTTTTTTAGATTTTAAGATTTTCAAAAAATCGTTTATTGGCAAAATTATATTAAAAAATTTAAAAAAGTTAAAATGTAAGTTTTTTTATCCTTTTTATTTTTTAAAAACGCATCGATTGAGCTATTTACGAACCCTCTACCTCCATTTTGTATGGAGTTATCAAGCTTTTAAGAATGGAAAATCTTAATAATCAATTTTTGCTTCCACATAGAGGAAGTATTGTTTTACCCTCAAATCCTCAATTACAATTTTTAGACATTTCATGACATACTTCGACCCCTGGATGTCAAAAATGATGTTTAGAAAAAATGTCCGGGTGTGTGTGTGTGTGTGTATGTTAACCTTACGTTTGGCCCAATATCTCGAGAACCGTTATAGTTAGAAGCATCTTTTTTTTACCAAATAATAGGTTTCTCAGGGGGGCAAATTCTGTCAAATGTTTGAATCCGATCGATCAGTTCCAGATATATTTTTTTTAGATTTTAAAGTTTTAAAAAAGTCGTTTTTTGGCAAAATTATAAAAAAACATTTAAGATAGTTAAAATGTAAGTTTTTTATCCTTTTTATTTTTTAAAAACGCATCGATTGAGCTATTTACGAACCCTCTACCTCCATTTTGTATAGAGTTATCAAGCTTTTAAAAATGGAAAATCTTAATAATCAATTTTTGCTTCCACATAGAGGAAGTATTGTTTTGCCCTCAAATCCTCAATTGCAATTTTTAGACATTTCATGACATACTTCGACCCCTGGATGTCAAAAATGATGTTTAGAAAAAATGTCCGGGTGTGTGTGTGTGTGTATATGTTAACCTTACATTTGGCCCAATATCTCGAAAACCGTTATAGTTAGATGCATCTTTTTTTTACCAAATAATAGGTCTCTCAGGGAGACAAATTCTGCCATGTGTTTGAATCCGATCGATCAGATCCAGATATATTTTTTTTAGATTTTAAGATTTTCAAAAAATCGTTAATTGGCAAAATTATATTAAAAAATTTAAGAAAGTTAGAATGTAAGTTTTTTATCCTTTTTATTTTTTAAAAACGCATCGATTGAGCTATTTACAAACCCTCTAGCTCCTTTTTGTATAGAGTTATCAAGGTTTGAAAATGGAAAATTTTAATAATCAATTTTTGTTTCCACATAGAGGAAGTATTGTTTTGCCTTCAAATCCTCAATTGCAATTTTTAGACATTTCATGACATACTTCGATCCCTGGATGTCAAAAATGATGTTTAGAAAAAATGTGCGGGGGTGTGTGTGTGTGTGTATGTTAACCTTACGTTTGGCCCAATATCTCGAGAACCGTTATAGTTAGAAGCATCTTTTTTTTACCAAATAATAGGTCTCTCAGGGAGACAAATTCTGCCATGTGTTTGAATCCGATCGATCAGATCCAGATATATTTTTTTTAGATTTTAAGATTTTCAAAAAATCGTTAATTGGCAAAAGTATATTAAAAAATTTAAGAAAGTTAGAATGTATGTTTTTTATCCTTTTTATTTTTTAAAAACGCATCGATTGAGCTTTTTACGAACCCTCTACCTCCATTTTGTTTGGATTTATCAAGCTTTTAAAAATGGAAAATCTTAATAATCAATTTTTGCTTCCACATAGAGGAAGTATTGTTTTACCCTCAAATCCTCAATTGCAATTTTTAGACATTTCATGACATACTTCGACACCTGGATGTCAAAAATGATGTTTAGAAAAAATGTCCGGGTGTGTGTGGGTGTGTGTATGTTAACCTTACGTTTGGCCCAATATCTCGAGAACCGTTATAGTTAGAAGCATCTTTTTTTTACCAAATAATAGGTCTCTCAGAGAGACAAATTCTGCCATGTGTTTGAATCCGATCGATCAGATCCAGATATATTTTTTTTAGATTTTAAGATTTTCAAAAAATCGTTAATTGGCAAAATTATATTAAAAAATTTAAGAAAGTTAGAATGTAAGTTTTTTTTCCTTTTTATTTTTTGAAAACGCATCGATTGAGCTATTTACGAACCCTCTACCTCCATTTTGTATGGATTTATCAAGCTTTTAAAAATGAAAAATCTTAATAATCAATTTTTGCTTCCACATAGAGGAAGTATTGTTTTACCCTCAAATCCTCAATTGCAATTTTTTGTTATTTTTTGACATAACTCGTCCCCAGGATGTCCAAAATGATGTTTAGAAAAAATGTCCGGGTGTGTGTGTGTGTGTGTGTATGTTAACTTTACGTTTGGCCCAATATCTCGAGAACCGTTATAGTTAGAAGCATCTTTTTTATACCAAATAATAGGTCTCTCAGGGAGACAAATTCTGCCATGTGTTTGAATCCGATCGATCAGATTCAGATATATTTTTTTTAGATTTTAAGACTTTTAAAAAATCGTTAATTGGCAAAATTATATTAAAAAATTTAAGAAAGTTAGAATGTAAGTTTTTTATCCTTTTTATTTTTTAAAAACGCATCGATTGAGCTATTTACAAACCCTCTAGCTCCTTTTTGTATAGAGTTATCAAGGTTTGAAAATGGAAAATTTTAATAATCAATTTTTGCTTCCACATAGAGGAAGTATTGTTTTGCCTTCAAATCCTCAATTGCAATTTTTAGACATTTCATGACATACTTCGATCCCTGGATGTCAAAAATGATGTTTAGAAAAAATGTGCGGGGGTGTGTGTGTGTGTGTATGTTAACCTTACGTTTGGCCCAATATCTCGAAAACCGTTATAGTTAGAAGCATCTTTTTTTTACCAAATAATAGGTCTCTCAGGGAGACAAATTCTGCCATGTGTTTGAATCCGATCGATTAGATTCAGATATATTTTTTTTAGATTTTAAGACTTTTAAAAAATCGTTAATTGGCAAAATTATATTAAAAAATTTAAGAAAGTTAGAATGTAAGTTTTTTATCCTTTTTATTTTTTAAAAACGCATCGATTGAGCTATTTACGAACCCTCTACCTCCATTTTGTATGGAGTTATCAAGCTTTTAAAAATGGAAAATCTTAATAATCATTTTTTGCTTCCACATAGAGGAAGTATTGTTTTACCCTCAAATCCTCAATTGCAATTTTTAGACATTTCATGACATACTTCGACCCCTGGATGTCAAAAATGATGCTTAGAAAAAATGTCCGGGTGTGTGTGTGTGTGTATATGTTAACCTTACGTTTGGCCCAATATCTCGAAAACCGTTATAGTTAGAAGCATCTTTTTTTTACCAAATAATAGGTCTCTCAGGGAGACAAATTCTGCCATGTGTTTGAATCCGATCGATCAGATCCAGATATATTTTTTATAGATTTTAAGATTTTTAAAAAATCGTTAATTGGCAAAATTATATTAAAAAATTTAAGAAAGTTAGAATGTAAGTTTTTTATCCTTTTTATTTTTTAAAAACGCATCGATTGAGCTATTTACAAACCCTCTAGCTCCTTTTTGTATAGAGTTATCAAGGTTTAAAAATGGAAAATTTTAATAATCAATTTTTGTTTCCACATAGAGGAAGTATTGTTTTGCCTTCAAATCCTCAATTGCAATTTTTAGACATTTCATGACATACTTCGATCCCTGGATGTCAAAAATGATGTTTAGAAAAAATGTGCGGGGGTGTGTGTGTGTGTGTATGTTAACCTTACGTTTGGCCCAATATCTCGAAAACCGTTATAGTTAGAAGCATCTTTTTTTTACCAAATAATAGGTCTCTCAGGGAGACAAATTCTGCCATGTGTTTGAATCCGATCGATTAGATTCAGATATATTTTTTTTAGATTTTAAGACTTTTAAAAAATCGTTAATTGGCAAAATTATATTAAAAAATTTAAGAAAGTTAGAATGTAAGTTTTTTATCCTTTTTATTTTTTAAAAACGCATCGATTGAGCTATTTACGAACCCTCTACCTCCATTTTGTATGGAGTTATCAAGCTTTTAAAAATGGAAAATCTTAATAATCATTTTTTGCTTCCACATAGAGGAAGTATTGTTTTACCCTCAAATCCTCAATTGCAATTTTTAGACATTTCATGACATACTTCGACCCCTGGATGTCAAAAATGATGTTTAGAAAAAATGTCCGGGTGTGTGTGTGTGTGTGTATGTTAACCTTACGTTTGGACCAATATCTCGAAAACCGTTATAGTTAGAAGCATCTTTTTTTTACCAAATAATAGGTCTCTCAGGGAGACAAATTCTGCCATGTGTTTGAATCCGATCGATCAGATCCAGATATATTTTTTTTAGATTTTAAGATTTTCAAAAAATCGTTAATTGGCAAAATTATATTAAAAAATTTAAGAAAGTTAGAATGTAAGTTTTTTATCCTTTTTATTTTTTAAAAACGCATCGATTGAGCTATTTACAGACCCTCTAGCTCCTTTTTCTATAGAGTTATCAAGGTTTGAAAATGGAAAATTTTAATAATCAATTTTTGTTTCCACATAGAGGAAGTATTGTTTTGCCTTCAAATCCTCAATTGCAATTTTTAGACATTTCATGACATACTTCGATCCCTGGATGTCAAAAATGATGTTTAGAAAAAATGTGCGGGGGTGTGTGTGTGTGTGTATGTTAACCTTACGTTTGGCCCAATATCTCGAGAACCGTTATAGTTAGAAGCATCTTTTTTTTACCAAATAATAGGTCTCTCAGAGAGACAAATTCTGCCATGTGTTTGAATCCGATCGATCAGATCCAGATATATTTTTTTTAGATTTTAAGATTTTCAAAAAATCGTTAATTGGCAAAAGTATATTAAAAAATTTAAGAAAGTTAGAATGTATGTTTTTTATCCTTTTTATTTTTTAAAAACGCATCGATTGAGCTTTTTACGAACCCTCTACCTCCATTTTGTTTGGATTTATCAAGCTTTTAAAAATGGAAAATCTTAATAATCAATTTTTGCTTCCACATAGAGGAAGTATTGTTTTACCCTCAAATCCTCAATTGCAATTTTTTGTTATTT
Organism: Ganaspis brasiliensis; assembly: GCA_037103525.1. Taxonomy (NCBI): domain Eukaryota; kingdom Metazoa; phylum Arthropoda; class Insecta; order Hymenoptera; family Figitidae; genus Ganaspis; species Ganaspis brasiliensis. The sequence goes on from JAZKLR010000018.1 coordinate 2,351,122, forward strand.
TTTGACATAACTCGTCCCCAGGATGTCCAAAATGATGTTTAGAAAAAATGTCCGGGTGTGTGTGTGTGTGTGTGTATGTTAACCTTACGTTTGGCCCAATATCTCGAGAACCGTTATAGTTAGAAGCATCTTTTTTATACCAAATAATAGGTCTCTCAGGGAGACAAATTCTGCCATGTGTTTGAATCCGATCGATCAGATTCAGATATATTTTTTTTAGATTTTAAGACTTTTAAAAAATCGTTAATTGGCAAAATTATATTAAAAAATTTAAGAAAGTTAGAATGTAAGTTTTTTATCCTTTTTATTTTTTAAAAACGCATCGGTTGAGCTATTTACAAACCCTCTAGCTCCTTTTTGTATAGAGTTATCAAGGTTTGAAAATGGAAAATTTTAATAATCAATTTTTGCTTCCACATAGAGGAAGTATTGTTTTGCCTTCAAATCCTCAATTGCAATTTTTAGACATTTCATGACATACTTCGATCCCTGGATGTCAAAAATGATGTTTAGAAAAAATGTGCGGGGGTGTGTGTGTGTGTGTATGTTAACCTTACGTTTGGCCCAATATCTCGAAAACCGTTATAGTTAGAAGCATCTTTTTTTTACCAAATAATAGGTCTCTCAGGGAGACAAATTCTGCCATGTGTTTGAATCCGATCGATTAGATTCAGATATATTTTTTTTAGATTTTAAGACTTTTAAAAAATCGTTAATTGGCAAAATTATATTAAAAAATTTAAGAAAGTTAGAATGTAAGTTTTTTATCCTTTTTATTTTTTAAAAACGCATCGATTGAGCTATTTACGAACCCTCTACCTCCATTTTGTATGGAGTTATCAAGCTTTTAAAAATGGAAAATCTTAATAATCATTTTTTGCTTCCACATAGAGGAAGTATTGTTTTACCCTCAAATCCTCAATTGCAATTTTTAGACATTTCATGACATACTTCGACCCCTGGATGTCAAAAATGATGCTTAGAAAAAATGTCCGGGTGTGTGTGTGTGTGTATATGTTAACCTTACGTTTGGCCCAATATCTCGAAAACCGTTATAGTTAGAAGCATCTTTTTTTTACCAAATAATAGGTCTCTCAGGGAGACAAATTCTGCCATGTGTTTGAATCCGATCGATCAGATCCAGATATATTTTTTTTAGATTTTAAGATTTTTAAAAAATCGTTAATTGGCAAAATTATATTAAAAAATTTAAGAAAGTTAGAATGTAAGTTTTTTATCCTTTTTATTTTTTAAAAACGCATCGATTGAGCTATTTACAGACCCTCTAGCTCCTTTTTCTATAGAGTTATCAAGGTTTTGAAAATGGAAAATTTTAATAATCAATTTTTGCTTCCACATAGAGGAAGTATTGTTTTGCCCTCAAAGCCTCAATTGCAATTTTTATACATTTCATGACATACTTCGATCCCTGGATGTCAAAAATGATGTTTAGAAAAAATGTCCGGGTGTGTGTGTGTGTGTGTACGTTAACCTTACGTTTGGCCCAATATCTCGAGAACCGTTATAGTTAGAAGCATCTTTTTTTTACCAAATAATAGGTCTCTCAGGGAGACAAATTCTGCCATGTGTTTGAATCCGATCGATCAGATCCAGATATATTTTTTTTAGATTTTAAGATTTTCAAAAAATCGTTAATTGGCAAAATTATATTAAAAAATTTAAGAAAGTTAGAATGTAAGTTTTTTATTCTTTTTATTTTTTAAAAACGCATCGATTGAGCTATTTACGAACCCTCTACCTCCATTTTGTATGGAGTTATCAAGCTTTTAAAAATGGAAAATCTTAATAATCATTTTTTGCTTCCACATAGAGGAAGTATTGTTTTACCCTCAAATCCTCAATTGCAATTTTTAGACATTTCATGACATACTTCGACCCCTGGATGTCAAAAATGATGTTTAGAAAAAATGTCCGGGTGTGTGTGTGTGTGTGTATGTTAACCTTACGTTTGGACCAATATCTCGAAAACCGTTATAGTTAGAAGCATCTTTTTTTTACCAAATAATAGGTCTCTCAGGGAGACAAATTCTGCCATGTGTTTGAATCCGATCGATCAGATCCAGATATATTTTTTTTAGATTTTAAGATTTTCAAAAAATCGTTAATTGGCAAAATTATATTAAAAAATTTAAGAAAGTTAGAATGTAAGTTTTTTATCCTTTTTATTTTTTAAAAACGCATCGATTGAGCTATTTACAGACCCTCTAGCTCCTTTTTCTATAGAGTTATCAAGGTTTTGAAAATGGAAAATTTTAATAATCAATTTTTGCTTCCACATAGAGGAAGTATTGTTTTGCCCTCAAAGCCTCAATTGCAATTTTTATACATTTCATGACATACTTCGATCCCTGGATGTCAAAAATGATGTTTAGAAAAAATGTCCGGGTGTGTGTGTGTGTGTGTACGTTAACCTTACGTTTGGCCCAATATCTCGAGAACCGTTATAGTTAGAAGCATCTTTTTTTTACCAAATAATAGGTCTCTCAGGGAGACAAATTCTGCCATGTGTTTGAATCCGATCGATCAGATCCAGATATATTTTTTTTAGATTTTAAGATTTTCAAAAAATCGTTAATTGGCAAAATTATATTAAAAAATTTAAGAAAGTTAGAATGTAAGTTTTTTATTCTTTTTATTTTTTAAAAACGCATCGATTGAGCTATTTACGAACCCTCTACCTCCATTTTGTATGGAGTTATCAAGCTTTTAAAAATGGAAAATCTTAGTAATCATTTTTTGCTTCCACATAGAGGAAGTATAGTTTTACCCTCAAATCCTCAATTGCAATTTTTAGACATTTCATGACATACTTCGACCCCTGGATGTCAAAAATGATGTTTAGAAAAAATGTCCGGGTGTGTGTGTGTGTATGTTAACCTTACGTTTGGCCCAATATCTCAAAAACCGTTATAGTTAGAAGCATCTTTTTTTTACCAAATAATAGGTCTCTCAGGGGGGCAAATTCTGTCAAATGTTTGAATCCGATCGATCAGTTCCAGATATATTTTTTTTAGATTTAAAAGTTTTAAAAAAGTCGTTTTTTGGCAAAATTATATTAAAAAATTTAAGAAAGTTAGAATGTAAGTTTTTTATCCTTTTTATTTTTTAAAAACGCATCGATTGAGCTATTTACAAACCCTCTAGCTCCTTTTTGTATAGAGTTATCAAGGTTTGAAAATGGAAAATTTTAATAATCAATTTTTGCTTCCACATAGAGGAAGTATTGTTTTGCCCTCAAATCCTCAATTGCAATTTTTAGACATTTCATGACATACTTCGATCCGTGGATGTCAAAAATGATGTTTAGAAAAAATGTCCGGGTGTGTGTGTGTGTGTGTATGTTAACCTTACGTTTGGCCCAATATCTCGAGAACCGTTATAGTTAGAAGCATCTTTTTTTTACCAAATAATAGGTCTCTCAGGGGGGCAAATTCTGTCAAATGTTTGAATCCGATCGATCAGTTCCAGATATATTTTTTTTAGATTTAAAAGTTTTAAAAAAGTCGTTTTTTGGCAAAATTATAAAAAAACATTTAAGAAAGTTAAAATGTAAGTTTTTTATCCTTTTTATTTTTTAAAAACGCATCGATTGAGCTATTTACAAACCCTCTAGCTCCTTTTTGTATGGAGTTATCAAGGTTTTGAAAATGGAAAATCTTAATAATCAATTTTTGCTTCCACATAGAGGAAGTATTGTTTTGCCCTCAAATCCTCAATTTCAATTTTTAGACATTTCATGACATACTTCGACCCCTGGATGTCAAAAATGATGTTTAGAAAAAATGTCCGTGTGTGTGTGTGTGTGTGTATGTTAACCTTACGTTTGGCTTAATATCTCGAAAACCGTTATAGTTAGAAGCATCTTTTTTTTACCAAATAATAGTTCTCTCAGGGAGACAATTTCTGCCATGTGTTTGAATCCGATCGATCAGATCCAGATATATTTTTTTTAGATTTTAAGATTTTCAAAAAATCGTTAATTGGCAAAATTATATTAAAAAATTTAAGAAAGTTAGAATGTAAGTTTTTTATCCTTTTTATTTTTTAAAAACGCATCGATTGAGCTATTTACAAACCCTCTAGCTCCTTTTTGTATGGAGTTATCAAGGTTTTGAAAATGGAAAATCTTAATAATCAATTTTTGCTTCCACATAGAGGAAGTATTGTTTTGCCTTCAAATCCTCAATTGCAATTTTTAGACATTTCATGACATACTTTGACCCCTGGATGTCAAAAATAATGTTTAGAAAAAATGTCCGGGTGTGTGTGTGTGTGTGTATGTTAACCTTACGTTTGGCCCAATATCTCGAAAACCGTTATAGTTAGAAGCATCTTTTTTTTACCAAATAATAGGTCTCTCAGGGAGACAAATTCTGCCATGTGTTTGAATCCGATCGATCAGATCCAGATATATTTTTTTTAGATTTTAAGATTTTCAAAAAATCGTTAATTGGCAAAATTATATTAAAAAATTTAAGAAAGTTAGAATGTAAGTTTCTTATCCTTTTTATTTTTTAAAAACGCATCGATTGAGCTATTTACAAACCCTCTAGCTCCTTTTTGTAAAGAGTTATCAAGGTTTTGAAAATGGAAAATTTTAGTAATCAAATTTTGCTTCCACATAGAGGAAGTATTGTTTTGCCTTCAAATCCTCAATTGCAATTTTTAGACATTTCATGACATACTTCGATCCCTGGATGTCAAAAATGATGTTTAGAAAAAATGTGCGGGGGTGTGTGTGTGTGTGTATGTTAACCTTACGTTTGGCCCAATATCTCGAAAACCGTTATAGTTAGAAGCATCTTTTTTTTACCAAATAATAGGTCTCTCAGGGAGACAAATTCTGCCATGTGTTTGAATCCGATCGATTAGATTCAGATATATTTTTTTTAGATTTTAAGACTTTTAAAAAATCGTTAATTGGCAAAATTATATTAAAAAATTTAAGAAAGTTAGAATGTAAGTTTTTTATCCTTTTTATTTTTTAAAAACGCATCGATTGAGCTATTTACGAACCCTCTACCTCCATTTTGTATGGAGTTATCAAGCTTTTAAAAATGGAAAATCTTAATAATCATTTTTTGCTTCCACATAGAGGAAGTATTGTTTTACCCTCAAATCCTCAATTGCAATTTTTAGACATTTCATGACATACTTCGACCCCTGGATGTCAAAAATGATGTTTAGAAAAAATGTCCGGGTGTGTGTGTGTGTGTGTATGTTAACCTTACGTTTGGACCAATATCTCGAAAACCGTTATAGTTAGAAGCATCTTTTTTTTACCAAATAATAGGTCTCTCAGGGAGACAAATTCTGCCATGTGTTTGAATCCGATCGATCAGATCCAGATATATTTTTTTTAGATTTTAAGATTTTCAAAAAATCGTTAATTGGCAAAATTATATTAAAAAATTTAAGAAAGTTAGAATGTAAGTTTTTTATCCTTTTTATTTTTTAAAAACGCATCGATTGAGCTATTTACAGACCCTCTAGCTCCTTTTTCTATAGAGTTATCAAGGTTTTGAAAATGGAAAATTTTAATAATCAATTTTTGCTTCCACATAGAGGAAGTATTGTTTTGCCCTCAAAGCCTCAATTGCAATTTTTATACATTTCATGACATACTTCGATCCCTGGATGTCAAAAATGATGTTTAGAAAAAATGTCCGGGTGTGTGTGTGTGTGTGTACGTTAACCTTACGTTTGGCCCAATATCTCGAGAACCGTTATAGTTAGAAGCATCTTTTTTTTACCAAATAATAGGTCTCTCAGGGAGACAAATTCTGCCATGTGTTTGAATCCGATCGATCAGATCCAGATATATTTTTTTTAGATTTTAAGATTTTCAAAAAATCGTTAATTGGCAAAATTATATTAAAAAATTTAAGAAAGTTAGAATGTAAGTTTTTTATTCTTTTTATTTTTTAAAAACGCATCGATTGAGCTATTTACGAACCCTCTACCTCCATTTTGTATGGAGTTATCAAGCTTTTAAAAATGGAAAATCTTAGTAATCATTTTTTGCTTCCACATAGAGGAAGTATAGTTTTACCCTCAAATCCTCAATTGCAATTTTTAGACATTTCATGACATACTTCGACCCCTGGATGTCAAAAATGATGTTTAGAAAAAATGTCCGGGTGTGTGTGTGTGTATGTTAACCTTACGTTTGGCCCAATATCTCAAAAACCGTTATAGTTAGAAGCATCTTTTTTTTACCAAATAATAGGTCTCTCAGGGGGGCAAATTCTGTCAAATGTTTGAATCCGATCGATCAGTTCCAGATATATTTTTTTTAGATTTAAAAGTTTTAAAAAAGTCGTTTTTTGGCAAAATTATATTAAAAAATTTAAGAAAGTTAGAATGTAAGTTTTTTATCCTTTTTATTTTTTAAAAACGCATCGATTGAGCTATTTACAAACCCTCTAGCTCCTTTTTGTATAGAGTTATCAAGGTTTGAAAATGGAAAATTTTAATAATCAATTTTTGCTTCCACATAGAGGAAGTATTGTTTTGCCCTCAAATCCTCAATTGCAATTTTTAGACATTTCATGACATACTTCGATCCGTGGATGTCAAAAATGATGTTTAGAAAAAATGTCCGGGTGTGTGTGTGTGTGTGTATGTTAACCTTACGTTTGGCCCAATATCTCGAGAACCGTTATAGTTAGAAGCATCTTTTTTTTACCAAATAATAGGTCTCTCAGGGAGACAAATTCTGCCATGTGTTTGAATCCGATCGATCAGATCCAGATATATTTTTTTTAGATTTTAAAATTTTCAAAAAATCGTTAATTGGCAAAATTATATTAAAAAATTTAAGAAAGTTAGAATGTAAGTTTTTTATCCTTTTTATTTTTTAAAAACGCATCGATTAAGCTATTTACGAACCCTCTACCTCCATTTTGTATCGAGTTATCAAGCTTTTAAAAATGGAAAATCTTAATAATCATTTTTTGCTTCCACATAGAGGAAGTATTGTTTTACCCTCAAATCCTCAATTGCAATTTTTAGACATTTCATGACATACTTCGACCCCTGGATGTGAAAAATGATGTTTAGAAAAAATGTCCGGGTGTGTGTGTGTGTGTGTTAACCTTACGTTTGGCCCAATATCTCGAAAACCGTTATAGTTAGAAGCATCTTTTTTTTACCAAATAATAGGTCTCTCAGGGAGACAAATTCTGCCATGTGTTTGAATCCGATCGATCAGATCCAGATATATTTTTTTTAGATTTTAAAATTTTCAAAAAATCGTTAATTGGCAAAATTATATTAAAAAATTTAAGAAAGTTAGAATGTAAGTTTTTTATCCTTTTTATTTTTTAAAAACGCATCGATTGAGCTATTTACGAACCCTCTACCTCCATTTTGTATGGAGTTATCAAGCTTTTAAAAATGGAAAATCTTAATAATCATTTTTTGCTTCCACATAGAGGAAGTATTGTTTTACCCTCAAATCCTCAATTGCAATTTTTAGACATTTCATGACATACTTCGACCCCTGGATGTCAAAAATGATGTTTAGAAAAAATGTCCGGGTGTGTGTGTGTGTGTGTATGTTAACCTTACGTTTGGACCAATATCTCGAAAACCGTTATAGTTAGAAGCATCTTTTTTTTACCAAATAATAGGTCTCTCAGGGAGACAAATTCTGCCATGTGTTTGAATCCGATCGATCAGATCCAGATATATTTTTTTTAGATTTTAAGATTTTCAAAAAATCGTTAATTGGCAAAATTATATTAAAAAATTTAAGAAAGTTAGAATGTAAGTTTTTTATCCTTTTTATTTTTTAAAAACGCATCGATTGAGCTATTTACAGACCCTCTAGCTCCTTTTTCTATAGAGTTATCAAGGTTTTGAAAATGGAAAATTTTAATAATCAATTTTTGCTTCCACATAGAGGAAGTATTGTTTTGCCCTCAAAGCCTCAATTGCAATTTTTATACATTTCATGACATACTTCGATCCCTGGATGTCAAAAATGATGTTTAGAAAAAATGTCCGGGTGTGTGTGTGTGTGTGTACGTTAACCTTACGTTTGGCCCAATATCTCGAGAACCGTTATAGTTAGAAGCATCTTTTTTTTACCAAATAATAGGTCTCTCAGGGAGACAAATTCTGCCATGTGTTTGAATCCGATCGATCAGATCCAGATATATTTTTTTTAGATTTTAAGATTTTCAAAAAATCGTTAATTGGCAAAATTATATTAAAAAATTTAAGAAAGTTAGAATGTAAGTTTTTTATTCTTTTTATTTTTTAAAAACGCATCGATTGAGCTATTTACGAACCCTCTACCTCCATTTTGTATGGAGTTATCAAGCTTTTAAAAATGGAAAATCTTAGTAATCATTTTTTGCTTCCACATAGAGGAAGTATAGTTTTACCCTCAAATCCTCAATTGCAATTTTTAGACATTTCATGACATACTTCGACCCCTGGATGTCAAAAATGATGTTTAGAAAAAATGTCCGGGTGTGTGTGTGTGTATGTTAACCTTACGTTTGGCCCAATATCTCAAAAACCGTTATAGTTAGAAGCATCTTTTTTTTACCAAATAATAGGTCTCTCAGGGGGGCAAATTCTGTCAAATGTTTGAATCCGATCGATCAGTTCCAGATATATTTTTTTTAGATTTAAAAGTTTTAAAAAAGTCGTTTTTTGGCAAAATTATATTAAAAAATTTAAGAAAGTTAGAATGTAAGTTTTTTATCCTTTTTATTTTTTAAAAACGCATCGATTGAGCTATTTACAAACCCTCTAGCTCCTTTTTGTATAGAGTTATCAAGGTTTGAAAATGGAAAATTTTAATAATCAATTTTTGCTTCCACATAGAGGAAGTATTGTTTTGCCCTCAAATCCTCAATTGCAATTTTTAGACATTTCATGACATACTTCGATCCGTGGATGTCAAAAATGATGTTTAGAAAAAATGTCCGGGTGTGTGTGTGTGTGTGTATGTTAACCTTACGTTTGGCCCAATATCTCGAGAACCGTTATAGTTAGAAGCATCTTTTTTTTACCAAATAATAGGTCTCTCAGGGGGGCAAATTCTGTCAAATGTTTGAATCCGATCGATCAGTTCCAGATATATTTTTTTTAGATTTAAAAGTTTTAAAAAAGTCGTTTTTTGGCAAAATTATAAAAAAACATTTAAGAAAGTTAAAATGTAAGTTTTTTATCCTTTTTATTTTTTAAAAACGCATCGATTGAGCTATTTACAAACCCTCTAGCTCCTTTTTGTATGGAGTTATCAAGGTTTTGAAAATGGAAAATCTTAATAATCAATTTTTGCTTCCACATAGAGGAAGTATTGTTTTGCCCTCAAATCCTCAATTTCAATTTTTAGACATTTCATGACATACTTCGACCCCTGGATGTCAAAAATGATGTTTAGAAAAAATGTCCGTGTGTGTGTGTGTGTGTGTATGTTAACCTTACGTTTGGCTTAATATCTCGAAAACCGTTATAGTTAGAAGCATCTTTTTTTTACCAAATAATAGTTCTCTCAGGGAGACAATTTCTGCCATGTGTTTGAATCCGATCGATCAGATCCAGATATATTTTTTTTAGATTTTAAGATTTTCAAAAAATCGTTAATTGGCAAAATTATATTAAAAAATTTAAGAAAGTTAGAATGTAAGTTTTTTATCCTTTTTATTTTTTAAAAACGCATCGATTGAGCTATTTACAAACCCTCTAGCTCCTTTTTGTATGGAGTTATCAAGGTTTTGAAAATGGAAAATCTTAATAATCAATTTTTGCTTCCACATAGAGGAAGTATTGTTTTGCCTTCAAATCCTCAATTGCAATTTTTAGACATTTCATGACATACTTTGACCCCTGGATGTCAAAAATAATGTTTAGAAAAAATGTCCGGGTGTGTGTGTGTGTGTGTATGTTAACCTTACGTTTGGCCCAATATCTCGAAAACCGTTATAGTTAGAAGCATCTTTTTTTTACCAAATAATAGGTCTCTCAGGGAGACAAATTCTGCCATGTGTTTGAATCCGATCGATCAGATCCAGATATATTTTTTTTAGATTTTAAGATTTTCAAAAAATCGTTAATTGGCAAAATTATATTAAAAAATTTAAGAAAGTTAGAATGTAAGTTTCTTATCCTTTTTATTTTTTAAAAACGCATCGATTGAGCTATTTACAAACCCTCTAGCTCCTTTTTGTATGGAGTTATCAAGGTTTTGAAAATGGAAAATCTTAATAATCAATTTTTGCTTCCACATAGAGGAAGTATTGTTTTGCCCTCAAATCCTCAATTTCAATTTTTAGACATTTCATGACATACTTCGACCCCTGGATGTCAAAAATGATGTTTAGAAAAAATGTCCGTGTGTGTGTGTGTGTGTGTATGTTAACCTTACGTTTGGCTTAATATCTCGAAAACCGTTATAGTTAGAAGCATCTTTTTTTTACCAAATAATAGTTCTCTCAGGGAGACAATTTCTGCCATGTGTTTGAATCCGATCGATCAGATCCAGATATATTTTTTTTAGATTTTAAGATTTTCAAAAAATCGTTAATTGGCAAAATTATATTAAAAAATTTAAGAAAGTTAGAATGTAAGTTTTTTATCCTTTTTATTTTTTAAAAACGCATCGATTGAGCTATTTACAAACCCTCTAGCTCCTTTTTGTATGGAGTTATCAAGGTTTTGAAAATGGAAAATCTTAATAATCAATTTTTGCTTCCACATAGAGGAAGTATTGTTTTGCCTTCAAATCCTCAATTGCAATTTTTAGACATTTCATGACATACTTTGACCCCTGGATGTCAAAAATAATGTTTAGAAAAAATGTCCGGGTGTGTGTGTGTGTGTGTATGTTAACCTTACGTTTGGCCCAATATCTCGAAAACCGTTATAGTTAGAAGCATCTTTTTTTTACCAAATAATAGGTCTCTCAGGGAGACAAATTCTGCCATGTGTTTGAATCCGATCGATCAGATCCAGATATATTTTTTTTAGATTTTAAGATTTTCAAAAAATCGTTAATTGGCAAAATTATATTAAAAAATTTAAGAAAGTTAGAATGTAAGTTTCTTATCCTTTTTATTTTTTAAAAACGCATCGATTGAGCTATTTACAAACCCTCTAGCTCCTTTTTGTAAAGAGTTATCAAGGTTTTGAAAATGGAAAATTTTAGTAATCAAATTTTGCTTCCACATAGAGGAAGTATTGTTTTGCCTTCAAATCCTCAATTGCAATTTTTAGACATTTCATGACATACTTCGATCCCTGGATGTCAAAAATGATGTTTAGAAAAAATGTGCGGGGGTGTGTGTGTGTGTGTATGTTAACCTTACGTTTGGCCCAATATCTCGAAAACCGTTATAGTTAGAAGCATCTTTTTTTTACCAAATAATAGGTCTCTCAGGGAGACAAATTCTGCCATGTGTTTGAATCCGATCGATTAGATTCAGATATATTTTTTTTAGATTTTAAGACTTTTAAAAAATCGTTAATTGGCAAAATTATATTAAAAAATTTAAGAAAGTTAGAATGTAAGTTTTTTATCCTTTTTATTTTTTAAAAACGCATCGATTGAGCTATTTACGAACCCTCTACCTCCATTTTGTATGGAGTTATCAAGCTTTTAAAAATGGAAAATCTTAATAATCATTTTTTGCTTCCACATAGAGGAAGTATTGTTTTACCCTCAAATCCTCAATTGCAATTTTTAGACATTTCATGACATACTTCGACCCCTGGATGTCAAAAATGATGTTTAGAAAAAATGTCCGGGTGTGTGTGTGTGTGTGTATGTTAACCTTACGTTTGGACCAATATCTCGAAAACCGTTATAGTTAGAAGCATCTTTTTTTTACCAAATAATAGGTCTCTCAGGGAGACAAATTCTGCCATGTGTTTGAATCCGATCGATCAGATCCAGATATATTTTTTTTAGATTTTAAGATTTTCAAAAAATCGTTAATTGGCAAAATTATATTAAAAAATTTAAGAAAGTTAGAATGTAAGTTTTTTATCCTTTTTATTTTTTAAAAACGCATCGATTGAGCTATTTACAGACCCTCTAGCTCCTTTTTCTATAGAGTTATCAAGGTTTTGAAAATGGAAAATTTTAATAATCAATTTTTGCTTCCACATAGAGGAAGTATTGTTTTGCCCTCAAAGCCTCAATTGCAATTTTTATACATTTCATGACATACTTCGATCCCTGGATGTCAAAAATGATGTTTAGAAAAAATGTCCGGGTGTGTGTGTGTGTGTGTACGTTAACCTTACGTTTGGCCCAATATCTCGAGAACCGTTATAGTTAGAAGCATCTTTTTTTTACCAAATAATAGGTCTCTCAGGGAGACAAATTCTGCCATGTGTTTGAATCCGATCGATCAGATCCAGATATATTTTTTTTAGATTTTAAGATTTTCAAAAAATCGTTAATTGGCAAAATTATATTAAAAAATTTAAGAAAGTTAGAATGTAAGTTTTTTATTCTTTTTATTTTTTAAAAACGCATCGATTGAGCTATTTACGAACCCTCTACCTCCATTTTGTATGGAGTTATCAAGCTTTTAAAAATGGAAAATCTTAGTAATCATTTTTTGCTTCCACATAGAGGAAGTATAGTTTTACCCTCAAATCCTCAATTGCAATTTTTAGACATTTCATGACATACTTCGACCCCTGGATGTCAAAAATGATGTTTAGAAAAAATGTCCGGGTGTGTGTGTGTGTATGTTAACCTTACGTTTGGCCCAATATCTCAAAAACCGTTATAGTTAGAAGCATCTTTTTTTTACCAAATAATAGGTCTCTCAGGGGGGCAAATTCTGTCAAATGTTTGAATCCGATCGATCAGTTCCAGATATATTTTTTTTAGATTTAAAAGTTTTAAAAAAGTCGTTTTTTGGCAAAATTATATTAAAAAATTTAAGAAAGTTAGAATGTAAGTTTTTTATCCTTTTTATTTTTTAAAAACGCATCGATTGAGCTATTTACAAACCCTCTAGCTCCTTTTTGTATAGAGTTATCAAGGTTTGAAAATGGAAAATTTTAATAATCAATTTTTGCTTCCACATAGAGGAAGTATTGTTTTGCCCTCAAATCCTCAATTGCAATTTTTAGACATTTCATGACATACTTCGATCCGTGGATGTCAAAAATGATGTTTAGAAAAAATGTCCGGGTGTGTGTGTGTGTGTGTATGTTAACCTTACGTTTGGCCCAATATCTCGAGAACCGTTATAGTTAGAAGCATCTTTTTTTTACCAAATAATAGGTCTCTCAGGGAGACAAATTCTGCCATGTGTTTGAATCCGATCGATCAGATCCAGATATATTTTTTTTAGATTTTAAAATTTTCAAAAAATCGTTAATTGGCAAAATTATATTAAAAAATTTAAGAAAGTTAGAATGTAAGTTTTTTATCCTTTTTATTTTTTAAAAACGCATCGATTAAGCTATTTACGAACCCTCTACCTCCATTTTGTATCGAGTTATCAAGCTTTTAAAAATGGAAAATCTTAATAATCATTTTTTGCTTCCACATAGAGGAAGTATTGTTTTACCCTCAAATCCTCAATTGCAATTTTTAGACATTTCATGACATACTTCGACCCCTGGATGTGAAAAATGATGTTTAGAAAAAATGTCCGGGTGTGTGTGTGTGTGTGTTAACCTTACGTTTGGCCCAATATCTCGAAAACCGTTATAGTTAGAAGCATCTTTTTTTTACCAAATAATAGGTCTCTCAGGGGGGCAAATTCTGTCAAATGTTTGAATCCGATCGATCAGTTCCAGATATATTTTTTTTAGATTTAAAAGTTTTAAAAAAGTCGTTTTTTGGCAAAATTATAAAAAAACATTTAAGAAAGTTAAAATGTAAGTTTTTTATCCTTTTTATTTTTTAAAAACGCATCGATTGAGCTATTTACAAACCCTCTAGCTCCTTTTTGTATGGAGTTATCAAGGTTTTGAAAATGGAAAATCTTAATAATCAATTTTTGCTTCCACATAGAGGAAGTATTGTTTTGCCCTCAAATCCTCAATTTCAATTTTTAGACATTTCATGACATACTTCGACCCCTGGATGTCAAAAATGATGTTTAGAAAAAATGTCCGTGTGTGTGTGTGTGTGTGTATGTTAACCTTACGTTTGGCTTAATATCTCGAAAACCGTTATAGTTAGAAGCATCTTTTTTTTACCAAATAATAGTTCTCTCAGGGAGACAATTTCTGCCATGTGTTTGAATCCGATCGATCAGATCCAGATATATTTTTTTTAGATTTTAAGATTTTCAAAAAATCGTTAATTGGCAAAATTATATTAAAAAATTTAAGAAAGTTAGAATGTAAGTTTTTTATCCTTTTTATTTTTTAAAAACGCATCGATTGAGCTATTTACGAACCCTCTACCTCCATTTTGTATGGAGTTATCAAGCTTTTAAAAATGGAAAATCTTAATAATTATTTTTTGCTTCCACATAGAGGAAGTATTGTTTTACCCTCAAATCCTCAATTGCAATTTTTAGACATTTCATGACATACTTTGACCCCTGGATGTCAAAAATAATGTTTAGAAAAAATGTCCGGGTGTGTGTGTGTGTGTGTATGTTAACCTTACGTTTGGCCCAATATCTCGAGAACCGTTATAGTTAGAAGCATCTTTTTTTTACCAAATAATAGGTCTCTCAGGGAGACAAATTCTGCCATGTGTTTGAATCCGATCGATCAGATCCAGATATATTTTTTTTAGATTTTAAGATTTTCAAAAAATCGTTAATTGGCAAAATTATATTAAAAAATTTAAGAAAGTTAGAATGTAAGTTTCTTATCCTTTTTATTTTTTAAAAACGCATCGATTGAGCTATTTACAAACCCTCTAGCTCCTTTTTGTAAAGAGTTATCAAGGTTTTGAAAATGGAAAATTTTAGTAATCAAATTTTGCTTCCACATAGAGGAAGTATTGTTTTGCCTTCAAATCCTCAATTGCAATTTTTAGACATTTCATGACATACTTCGATCCCTGGATGTCAAAAATGATGTTTAGAAAAAATGTGCGGGGGTGTGTGTGTGTGTGTATGTTAACCTTACGTTTGGCCCAATATCTCGAAAACCGTTATAGTTAGAAGCATCTTTTTTTTACCAAATAATAGGTCTCTCAGGGAGACAAATTCTGCCATGTGTTTGAATCCGATCGATTAGATTCAGATATATTTTTTTTAGATTTTAAGACTTTTAAAAAATCGTTAATTGGCAAAATTATATTAAAAAATTTAAGAAAGTTAGAATGTAAGTTTTTTATCCTTTTTATTTTTTAAAAACGCATCGATTGAGCTATTTACGAACCCTCTACCTCCATTTTGTATGGAGTTATCAAGCTTTTAAAAATGGAAAATCTTAATAATCATTTTTTGCTTCCACATAGAGGAAGTATTGTTTTACCCTCAAATCCTCAATTGCAATTTTTAGACATTTCATGACATACTTCGACCCCTGGATGTCAAAAATGATGCTTAGAAAAAATGTCCGGGTGTGTGTGTGTGTGTATATGTTAACCTTACGTTTGGCCCAATATCTCGAAAACCGTTATAGTTAGAAGCATCTTTTTTTTACCAAATAATAGGTCTCTCAGGGAGACAAATTCTGCCATGTGTTTGAATCCGATCGATCAGATCCAGATATATTTTTTTTAGATTTTAAGATTTTTAAAAAATCGTTAATTGGCAAAATTATATTAAAAAATTTAAGAAAGTTAGAATGTAAGTTTTTTATCCTTTTTATTTTTTAAAAACGCATCGATTGAGCTATTTACAAACCCTCTAGCTCCTTTTTGTATAGAGTTATCAAGGTTTAAAAATGGAAAATTTTAATAATCAATTTTTGTTTCCACATAGAGGAAGTATTGTTTTGCCTTCAAATCCTCAATTGCAATTTTTAGACATTTCATGACATACTTCGATCCCTGGATGTCAAAAATGATGTTTAGAAAAAATGTGCGGGGGTGTGTGTGTGTGTGTATGTTAACCTTACGTTTGGCCCAATATCTCGAAAACCGTTATAGTTAGAAGCATCTTTTTTTTACCAAATAATAGGTCTCTCAGGGAGACAAATTCTGCCATGTGTTTGAATCCGATCGATCAGTTCCAGATATATTTTTTTTAGATTTAAAAGTTTTAAAAAAGTCGTTTTTTGGCAAAATTATAAAAAAACATTTAAGAAAGTTAAAATGTAAGTTTTTTATCCTTTTTATTTTTTAAAAACGCATCGATTGAGCTATTTACAAACCCTCTAGCTCCTTTTTGTATGGAGTTATCAAGGTTTTGAAAATGGAAAATCTTAATAATCAATTTTTGCTTCCACATAGAGGAAGTATTGTATTGCCCTCAAATCCTCAATTTCAATTTTTAGACATTTCATGACATACTTCGACCCCTGGATGTCAAAAATGATGTTTAGAAAAAATGTCCGTGTGTGTGTGTGTGTGTGTATGTTAACCTTACGTTTGGCTTAATATCTCGAAAACCGTTATAGTTAGAAGCATCTTTTTTTACCAAATAATAGTTCTCTCAGGGAGACAATTTCTGCCATGTGTTTGAATCCGATCGATCAGATCCAGATATATTTTTTTTAGATTTTAAGATTTTCAAAAAATCGTTAATTGGCAAAATTATATTAAAAAATTTAAGAAAGTTAGAATGTAAGTTTTTTATCCTTTTTATTTTTTAAAAACGCATCGATTGAGCTATTTACGAACCCTCTACCTCCATTTTGTATGGAGTTATCAAGCTTTTAAAAATGGAAAATCTTAATAATTATTTTTTGCTTCCACATAGAGGAAGTATTGTTTTACCCTCAAATCCTCAATTGCAATTTTTAGACATTTCATGACATACTTTGACCCCTGGATGTCAAAAATAATGTTTAGAAAAAATGTCCGGGTGTGTGTGTGTGTGTGTATGTTAACCTTACGTTTGGCCCAATATCTCGAGAACCGTTATAGTTAGAAGCATCTTTTTTTTACCAAATAATAGGTCTCTCAGGGAGACAAATTCTGCCATGTGTTTGAATCCGATCGATCAGATCCAGATATATTTTTTTTAGATTTTAAGATTTTCAAAAAATCGTTAATTGGCAAAATTATATTAAAAAATTTAAGAAAGTTAGAATGTAAGTTTCTTATCCTTTTTATTTTTTAAAAACGCATCGATTGAGCTATTTACAAACCCTCTAGCTCCTTTTTGTAAAGAGTTATCAAGGTTTTGAAAATGGAAAATTTTAGTAATCAAATTTTGCTTCCACATAGAGGAAGTATTGTTTTGCCTTCAAATCCTCAATTGCAATTTTTAGACATTTCATGACATACTTCGATCCCTGGATGTCAAAAATGATGTTTAGAAAAAATGTGCGGGGGTGTGTGTGTGTGTGTATGTTAACCTTACGTTTGGCCCAATATCTCGAAAACCGTTATAGTTAGAAGCATCTTTTTTTTACCAAATAATAGGTCTCTCAGGGAGACAAATTCTGCCATGTGTTTGAATCCGATCGATTAGATTCAGATATATTTTTTTTAGATTTTAAGACTTTTAAAAAATCGTTAATTGGCAAAATTATATTAAAAAATTTAAGAAAGTTAGAATGTAAGTTTTTTATCCTTTTTATTTTTTAAAAACGCATCGATTGAGCTATTTACGAACCCTCTACCTCCATTTTGTATGGAGTTATCAAGCTTTTAAAAATGGAAAATCTTAATAATCATTTTTTGCTTCCACATAGAGGAAGTATTGTTTTACCCTCAAATCCTCAATTGCAATTTTTAGACATTTCATGACATACTTCGACCCCTGGATGTCAAAAATGATGCTTAGAAAAAATGTCCGGGTGTGTGTGTGTGTGTATATGTTAACCTTACGTTTGGCCCAATATCTCGAAAACCGTTATAGTTAGAAGCATCTTTTTTTTACCAAATAATAGGTCTCTCAGGGAGACAAATTCTGCCATGTGTTTGAATCCGATCGATCAGATCCAGATATATTTTTTTTAGATTTTAAGATTTTTAAAAAATCGTTAATTGGCAAAATTATATTAAAAAATTTAAGAAAGTTAGAATGTAAGTTTTTTATCCTTTTTATTTTTTAAAAACGCATCGATTGAGCTATTTACAAACCCTCTAGCTCCTTTTTGTATAGAGTTATCAAGGTTTAAAAATGGAAAATTTTAATAATCAATTTTTGTTTCCACATAGAGGAAGTATTGTTTTGCCTTCAAATCCTCAATTGCAATTTTTAGACATTTCATGACATACTTCGATCCCTGGATGTCAAAAATGATGTTTAGAAAAAATGTGCGGGGGTGTGTGTGTGTGTGTATGTTAACCTTACGTTTGGCCCAATATCTCGAAAACCGTTATAGTTAGAAGCATCTTTTTTTTACCAAATAATAGGTCTCTCAGGGAGACAAATTCTGCCATGTGTTTGAATCCGATCGATCAGTTCCAGATATATTTTTTTTAGATTTAAAAGTTTTAAAAAAGTCGTTTTTTGGCAAAATTATAAAAAAACATTTAAGAAAGTTAAAATGTAAGTTTTTTATCCTTTTTATTTTTTAAAAACGCATCGATTGAGCTATTTACAAACCCTCTAGCTCCTTTTTGTATGGAGTTATCAAGGTTTTGAAAATGGAAAATCTTAATAATCAATTTTTGCTTCCACATAGAGGAAGTATTGTATTGCCCTCAAATCCTCAATTTCAATTTTTAGACATTTCATGACATACTTCGACCCCTGGATGTCAAAAATGATGTTTAGAAAAAATGTCCGTGTGTGTGTGTGTGTGTGTATGTTAACCTTACGTTTGGCTTAATATCTCGAAAACCGTTATAGTTAGAAGCATCTTTTTTTTACCAAATAATAGTTCTCTCAGGGAGACAATTTCTGCCATGTGTTTGAATCCGATCGATCAGATCCAGATATATTTTTTTTAGATTTTAAGATTTTCAAAAAATCGTTAATTGGCAAAATTATATTAAAAAATTTAAGAAAGTTAGAATGTAAGTTTTTTATCCTTTTTATTTTTAAAAACGCATCGATTGAGCTATTTACGAACCCTCTACCTCCATTTTGTATGGAGTTATCAAGCTTTTAAAAATGGAAAATCTTAATAATTATTTTTTGCTTCCACATAGAGGAAGTATTGTTTTACCCTCAAATCCTCAATTGCAATTTTTAGACATTTCATGACATACTTTGACCCCTGGATGTCAAAAATGATGTTTAGAAAAAATGTCCGGGTGTGTGTGTGTGTGTGTATGTTAACCTTACGTTTGGCCCAATATCTCGAGAACCGTTATAGTTAGAAGCATCTTTTTTTTACCAAATAATAGGTCTCTCAGGGAGACAAATTCTGCCATGTGTTTGAATCCGATCGATCAGATCCAGATATATTTTTTTTAGATTTTAAGATTTTCAAAAAATCGTTAATTGGCAAAATTATATTAAAAAATTTAAGAAAGTTAGAATGTAAGTTTCTTATCCTTTTTATTTTTTAAAAACGCATCGATTGAGCTACTTACAAACCCTCTAGCTCCTTTTTGTAAAGAGTTATCAAGGTTTTGAAAATGGAAAATTTTAGTAATCAAATTTTGCTTCCACATAGAGGAAGTATTGTTTTGCCTTCAAATCCTCAATTGCAATTTTTAGACATTTCATGACATACTTCGATCCCTGGATGTCAAAAATGATGTTTAGAAAAAATGTGCGGGGGTGTGTGTGTGTGTGTATGTTAACCTTACGTTTGGCCCAATATCTCGAAAACCGTTATAGTTAGAAGCATCTTTTTTTTACCAAATAATAGGTCTCTCAGGGAGACAAATTCTGCCATGTGTTTGAATCCGATCGATTAGATTCAGATATATTTTTTTTAGATTTTAAGACTTTTAAAAAATCGTTAATTGGCAAAATTATATTAAAAAATTTAAGAAAGTTAGAATGTAAGTTTTTTATCCTTTTTATTTTTTAAAAACGCATCGATTGAGCTATTTACGAACCCTCTACCTCCATTTTGTATGGAGTTATCAAGCTTTTAAAAATGGAAAATCTTAATAATCATTTTTTGCTTCCACATAGAGGAAGTATTGTTTTACCCTCAAATCCTCAATTGCAATTTTTAGACATTTCATGACATACTTCGACCCCTGGATGTGAAAAATGATGTTTAGAAAAAATGTCCGGGTGTGTGTGTGTGTGTGTTAACCTTACGTTTGGACCAATATCTCGAAAACCGTTATAGTTAGAAGCATCTTTTTTTTACCAAATAATAGGTCTCTCAGGGAGACAAATTCTGCCATGTGTTTGAATCCGATCGATCAGATCCAGATATATTTTTTTTAGATTTTAAGATTTTCAAAAAATCGTTAATTGGCAAAATTATATTAAAAAATTTAAGAAAGTTAGAATGTAAGTTTTTTATCCTTTTTATTTTTTAAAAACGCATCGATTGAGCTATTTACAGACCCTCTAGCTCCTTTTTCTATAGAGTTATCAAGGTTTTGAAAATGGAAAATTTTAATAATCAATTTTTGCTTCCACATAGAGGAAGTATTGTTTTGCCCTCAAAGCCTCAATTGCAATTTTTATACATTTCATGACATACTTCGATCCCTGGATGTCAAAAATGATGTTTAGAAAAAATGTCCGGGTGTGTGTGTGTGTGTGTACGTTAACCTTACGTTTGGACCAATATCTCGAGAACCGTTATAGTAAGAAGCATCTTTTTTTTACCAAATAATAGGTCTCTCAGGGAGACAAATTCTGCCATGTGTTTGAATCCGATCGATCAGATCCAGATATATTTTTTTTAGATTTTAAGATTTTCAAAAAATCGTTAATTGGCAAAATTATATTAAAAAATTTAAGAAAGTTAGAATGTAAGTTTTTTATTCTTTTTATTTTTTAAAAACGCATCGATTGAGCTATTTACGAACCCTCTACCTCCATTTTGTATGGAGTTATCAAGCTTTTAAAAATGGAAAATCTTAGTAATCATTTTTTGCTTCCACATAGAGGAAGTATAGTTTTACCCTCAAATCCTCAATTGCAATTTTTAGACATTTCATGACATACTTCGACCCCTGGATGTCAAAAATGATGTTTAGAAAAAATGTCCGGGTGTGTGTGTGTGTATGTTAACCTTACGTTTGGCCCAATATCTCAAAAACCGTTATAGTTAGAAGCATCTTTTTTTTACCAAATAATAGGTCTCTCAGGGGGGCAAATTTTGTCAAATGTTTGAATCCGATCGATCAGTTCCAGATATATTTTTTTTAGATTTAAAAGTTTTAAAAAAGTCGTTTTTTGGCAAAATTATATTAAAAAATTTAAGAAAGTTAGAATGTAAGTTTTTTATCCTTTTTATTTTTTAAAAACGCATCGATTGAGCTATTTACAAACCCTCTAGCTCCTTTTTGTATAGAGTTATCAAGGTTTGAAAATGGAAAATTTTAATAATCAATTTTTGCTTCCACATAGAGGAAGTATTGTTTTGCCCTCAAATCCTCAATTGCAATTTTTAGACATTTCATGACATACTTCGATCCGTGGATGTCAAAAATGATGTTTAGAAAAAATGTCCGGGTGTGTGTGTGTGTGTGTATGTTAACCTTACGTTTGGCCCAATATCTCGAGAACCGTTATAGTTAGAAGCATCTTTTTTTTACCAAATAATAGGTCTCTCAGGGAGACAAATTCTGCCATGTGTTTGAATCCGATCGATCAGATCCAGATATATTTTTTTTAGATTTTAAAATTTTCAAAAAATCGTTAATTGGCAAAATTATATTAAAAATTTAAGAAAGTTAGAATGTAAGTTTTTTATCCTTTTTATTTTTTAAAAACGCATCGATTAAGCTATTTACGAACCCTCTAGCTCCTTTTTGTAAAGAGTTATCAAGGTTTTGAAAATGGAAAATTTTAGTAATCAAATTTTGCTTCCACATAGAGGAAGTATTGTTTTGCCTTTAAATCCTCAATTGCAATTTTTAGACATTTCATGACATACTTCGATCCCTGGATGTCAAAAATGATGTTTAGAAAAAATGTGCGGGGGTGTGTGTGTGTGTGTATGTTAACCTTACGTTTGGCCCAATATCTCGAAAACCGTTATAGTTAGAAGCATCTTTTTTTTACCAAATAATAGGTCTCTCAGGGAGACAAATTCTGCCATGTGTTTGAATCCGATCGATTAGATTCAGATATATTTTTTTTAGATTTTAAGACTTTTAAAAAATCGTTAATTGGCAAAATTATATTAAAAAATTTAAGAAAGTTAGAATGTAAGTTTTTTATCCTTTTTATTTTTTAAAAACGCATCGATTGAGCTATTTACGAACCCTCTACCTCCATTTTGTATGGAGTTATCAAGCTTTTAAAAATGGAAAATCTTAATAATCATTTTTTGCTTCCACATAGAGGAAGTATTGTTATACCCTCAAATCCTCAATTGCAATTTTTAGACATTTCATGACATACTTCGACCCCTGGATGTCAAAAATGATGCTTAGAAAAAATGTCCGGGTGTGTGTGTGTGTGTATATGTTAACCTTACGTTTGGCCCAATATCTCGAAAACCGTTATAGTTAGAAGCATCTTTTTTTTACCAAATAATAGGTCTCTCAGGGAGACAAATTCTGCCATGTGTTTGAATCCGATCGATCAGATCCAGATATATTTTTTTTAGATTTTAAGATTTTTAAAAAATCGTTAATTGGCAAAATTATATTAAAAAATTTAAGAAAGTTAGAATGTAAGTTTTTTATCCTTTTTATTTTTTAAAAACGCATCGATTGAGCTATTTACAAACCCTCTAGCTCCTTTTTGTATAGAGTTATCAAGGTTTAAAAATGGAAAATTTTAATAATCAATTTTTGTTTCCACATAGAGGAAGTATTGTTTTGCCTTCAAATCCTCAATTGCAATTTTTAGACATTTCATGACATACTTCGATCCCTGGATGTCAAAAATGATGTTTAGAAAAAATGTGCGGGGGTGTGTGTGTGTGTGTATGTTAACCTTACGTTTGGCCCAATATCTCGAAAACCGTTATAGTTAGAAGCATCTTTTTTTTTACCAAATAATAGGTCTCTCAGGGAGACAAATTCTGCCATGTGTTTGAATCCGATCGATCAGTTCCAGATATATTTTTTTTAGATTTAAAAGTTTTAAAAAAGTCGTTTTTTGGCAAAATTATAAAAAAACATTTAAGAAAGTTAAAATGTAAGTTTTTTATCCTTTTTATTTTTTAAAAACGCATCGATTGAGCTATTTACAAACCCTCTAGCTCCTTTTTGTATGGAGTTATCAAGGTTTTGAAAATGGAAAATCTTAATAATCAATTTTTGCTTCCACATAGAGGAAGTATTGTATTGCCCTCAAATCCTCAATTTCAATTTTTAGACATTTCATGACATACTTCGACCCCTGGATGTCAAAAATGATGTTTAGAAAAAATGTCCGTGTGTGTGTGTGTGTGTGTATGTTAACCTTACGTTTGGCTTAATATCTCGAAAACCGTTATAGTTAGAAGCATCTTTTTTTTACCAAATAATAGTTCTCTCAGGGAGACAATTTCTGCCATGTGTTTGAATCCGATCGATCAGATCCAGATATATTTTTTTTAGATTTTAAGATTTTCAAAAAATCGTTAATTGGCAAAATTATATTAAAAAATTTAAGAAAGTTAGAATGTAAGTTTTTTATCCTTTTTATTTTTTAAAAACGCATCGATTGAGCTATTTACGAACCCTCTACCTCCATTTTGTATGGAGTTATCAAGCTTTTAAAAATGGAAAATCTTAATAATTATTTTTTGCTTCCACATAGAGGAAGTATTGTTTTACCCTCAAATCCTCAATTGCAATTTTTAGACATTTCATGACATACTTTGACCCCTGGATGTCAAAAATGATGTTTAGAAAAAATGTCCGGGTGTGTGTGTGTGTGTGTATGTTAACCTTACGTTTGGCCCAATATCTCGAGAACCGTTATAGTTAGAAGCATCTTTTTTTTACCAAATAATAGGTCTCTCAGGGAGACAAATTCTGCCATGTGTTTGAATCCGATCGATCAGATCCAGATATATTTTTTTTAGATTTTAAGATTTTCAAAAAATCGTTAATTGGCAAAATTATATTAAAAAATTTAAGAAAGTTAGAATGTAAGTTTCTTATCCTTTTTATTTTTTAAAAACGCATCGATTGAGCTACTTACAAACCCTCTAGCTCCTTTTTGTAAAGAGTTATCAAGGTTTTGAAAATGGAAAATTTTAGTAATCAAATTTTGCTTCCACATAGAGGAAGTATTGTTTTGCCTTCAAATCCTCAATTGCAATTTTTAGACATTTCATGACATACTTCGATCCCTGGATGTCAAAAATGATGTTTAGAAAAAATGTGCGGGGGTGTGTGTGTGTGTGTATGTTAACCTTACGTTTGGCCCAATATCTCGAAAACCGTTATAGTTAGAAGCATCTTTTTTTTACCAAATAATAGGTCTCTCAGGGAGACAAATTCTGCCATGTGTTTGAATCCGATCGATTAGATTCAGATATATTTTTTTTAGATTTTAAGACTTTTAAAAAATCGTTAATTGGCAAAATTATATTAAAAAATTTAAGAAAGTTAGAATGTAAGTTTTTTATCCTTTTTATTTTTTAAAAACGCATCGATTGAGCTATTTACGAACCCTCTACCTCCATTTTGTATGGAGTTATCAAGCTTTTAAAAATGGAAAATCTTAATAATCATTTTTTGCTTCCACATAGAGGAAGTATTGTTTTACCCTCAAATCCTCAATTGCAATTTTTAGACATTTCATGACATACTTCGACCCCTGGATGTGAAAAATGATGTTTAGAAAAAATGTCCGGGTGTGTGTGTGTGTGTGTGTTAACCTTACGTTTGGACCAATATCTCGAAAACCGTTATAGTTAGAAGCATCTTTTTTTTACCAAATAATAGGTCTCTCAGGGAGACAAATTCTGCCATGTGTTTGAATCCGATCGATCAGATCCAGATATATTTTTTTTAGATTTTAAGATTTTCAAAAAATCGTTAATTGGCAAAATTATATTAAAAAATTTAAGAAAGTTAGAATGTAAGTTTTTTATCCTTTTTATTTTTTAAAAACGCATCGATTGAGCTATTTACAGACCCTCTAGCTCCTTTTTCTATAGAGTTATCAAGGTTTTGAAAATGGAAAATTTTAATAATCAATTTTTGCTTCCACATAGAGGAAGTATTGTTTTGCCCTCAAAGCCTCAATTGCAATTTTTATACATTTCATGACATACTTCGATCCCTGGATGTCAAAAATGATGTTTAGAAAAAATGTCCGGGTGTGTGTGTGTGTGTGTACGTTAACCTTACGTTTGGACCAATATCTCGAGAACCGTTATAGTAAGAAGCATCTTTTTTTTACCAAATAATAGGTCTCTCAGGGAGACAAATTCTGCCATGTGTTTGAATCCGATCGATCAGATCCAGATATATTTTTTTTAGATTTTAAGATTTTCAAAAAATCGTTAATTGGCAAAATTATATTAAAAAATTTAAGAAAGTTAGAATGTAAGTTTTTTATTCTTTTTATTTTTTAAAAACGCATCGATTGAGCTATTTACGAACCCTCTACCTCCATTTTGTATGGAGTTATCAAGCTTTTAAAAATGGAAAATCTTAGTAATCATTTTTTGCTTCCACATAGAGGAAGTATAGTTTTACCCTCAAATCCTCAATTGCAATTTTTAGACATTTCATGACATACTTCGACCCCTGGATGTCAAAAATGATGTTTAGAAAAAATGTCCGGGTGTGTGTGTGTGTATGTTAACCTTACGTTTGGCCCAATATCTCAAAAACCGTTATAGTTAGAAGCATCTTTTTTTTACCAAATAATAGGTCTCTCAGGGGGGCAAATTTTGTCAAATGTTTGAATCCGATCGATCAGTTCCAGATATATTTTTTTTAGATTTAAAAGTTTTAAAAAAGTCGTTTTTTGGCAAAATTATATTAAAAAATTTAAGAAAGTTAGAATGTAAGTTTTTTATCCTTTTTATTTTTTAAAAACGCATCGATTGAGCTATTTACAAACCCTCTAGCTCCTTTTTGTATAGAGTTATCAAGGTTTGAAAATGGAAAATTTTAATAATCAATTTTTGCTTCCACATAGAGGAAGTATTGTTTTGCCCTCAAATCCTCAATTGCAATTTTTAGACATTTCATGACATACTTCGATCCGTGGATGTCAAAAATGATGTTTAGAAAAAATGTCCGGGTGTGTGTGTGTGTGTGTATGTTAACCTTACGTTTGGCCCAATATCTCGAGAACCGTTATAGTTAGAAGCATCTTTTTTTTACCAAATAATAGGTCTCTCAGGGAGACAAATTCTGCCATGTGTTTGAATCCGATCGATCAGATCCAGATATATTTTTTTTAGATTTTAAAATTTTCAAAAAATCGTTAATTGGCAAAATTATATTAAAAATTTAAGAAAGTTAGAATGTAAGTTTTTTATCCTTTTTATTTTTTAAAAACGCATCGATTAAGCTATTTACGAACCCTCTAGCTCCTTTTTGTAAAGAGTTATCAAGGTTTTGAAAATGGAAAATTTTAGTAATCAAATTTTGCTTCCACATAGAGGAAGTATTGTTTTGCCTTCAAATCCTCAATTGCAATTTTTAGACATTTCATGACATACTTCGATCCCTGGATGTCAAAAATGATGTTTAGAAAAAATGTGCGGGGGTGTGTGTGTGTGTGTATGTTAACCTTACGTTTGGCCCAATATCTCGAAAACCGTTATAGTTAGAAGCATCTTTTTTTTACCAAATAATAGGTCTCTCAGGGAGACAAATTCTGCCATGTGTTTGAATCCGATCGATTAGATTCAGATATATTTTTTTTAGATTTTAAGACTTTTAAAAAATCGTTAATTGGCAAAATTATATTAAAAAATTTAAGAAAGTTAGAATGTAAGTTTTTTATCCTTTTTATTTTTTAAAAACGCATCGATTGAGCTATTTACGAACCCTCTACCTCCATTTTGTATGGAGTTATCAAGCTTTTAAAAATGGAAAATCTTAATAATCATTTTTTGCTTCCACATAGAGGAAGTATTGTTTTACCCTCAAATCCTCAATTGCAATTTTTAGACATTTCATGACATACTTCGACCCCTGGATGTCAAAAATGATGCTTAGAAAAAATGTCCGGGTGTGTGTGTGTGTGTATATGTTAACCTTACGTTTGGCCCAATATCTCGAAAACCGTTATAGTTAGAAGCATCTTTTTTTTACCAAATAATAGGTCTCTCAGGGAGACAAATTCTGCCATGTGTTTGAATCCGATCGATCAGATCCAGATATATTTTTTTTAGATTTTAAGATTTTTAAAAAATCGTTAATTGGCAAAATTATATTAAAAAATTTAAGAAAGTTAGAATGTAAGTTTTTTATCCTTTTTATTTTTTAAAAACGCATCGATTGAGCTATTTACAAACCCTCTAGCTCCTTTTTGTATGGAGTTATCAAGGTTTTGAAAATGGAAAATCTTAATAATCAATTTTTGCTTCCACATAGAGGAAGTATTGTTTTGCCCTCAAATCCTCAATTTCAATTTTTAGACATTTCATGACATACTTCGACCCCTGGATGTCAAAAATGATGTTTAGAAAAAATGTCCGGGTGTGTGTGTGTGTGTGTACGTTAACCTTACGTTTGGACCAATATCTCGAGAACCGTTATAGTAAGAAGCATCTTTTTTTTACCAAATAATAGGTCTCTCAGGGAGACAAATTCTGCCATGTGTTTGAATCCGATCGATCAGATCCAGATATATTTTTTTTAGATTTTAAGATTTTCAAAAAATCGTTAATTGGCAAAATTATATTAAAAAATTTAAGAAAGTTAGAATGTAAGTTTTTTATTCTTTTTATTTTTTAAAAACGCATCGATTGAGCTATTTACGAACCCTCTACCTCCATTTTGTATGGAGTTATCAAGCTTTTAAAAATGGAAAATCTTAGTAATCATTTTTTGCTTCCACATAGAGGAAGTATAGTTTTACCCTCAAATCCTCAATTGCAATTTTTAGACATTTCATGACATACTTCGACCCCTGGATGTCAAAAATGATGTTTAGAAAAAATGTCCGGGTGTGTGTGTGTCTATGTTAACCTTACGTTTGGCCCAATATCTCAAAAACCGTTATAGTTAGAAGCATCTTTTTTTTACCAAATAATAGGTCTCTCAGGGGGGCAAATTTTGTCAAATGTTTGAATCCGATCGATCAGTTCCAGATATATTTTTTTTAGATTTAAAAGTTTTAAAAAAGTCGTTTTTTGGCAAAATTATATTAAAAAATTTAAGAAAGTTAGAATGTAAGTTTTTTATCCTTTTTATTTTTTAAAAACGCATCGATTGAGCTATTTACAAACCCTCTAGCTCCTTTTTGTATAGAGTTATCAAGGTTTGAAAATGGAAAATTTTAATAATCAATTTTTGCTTCCACATAGAGGAAGTATTGTTTTGCCCTCAAATCCTCAATTGCAATTTTTAGACATTTCATGACATACTTCGATCCGTGGATGTCAAAAATGATGTTTAGAAAAAATGTCCGGGTGTGTGTGTGTGTGTGTATGTTAACCTTACGTTTGGCCCAATATCTCGAGAACCGTTATAGTTAGAAGCATCTTTTTTTTACCAAATAATAGGTCTCTCAGGGAGACAAATTCTGCCATGTGTTTGAATCCGATCGATCAGATCCAGATATATTTTTTTTAGATTTTAAAATTTTCAAAAAATCGTTAATTGGCAAAATTATATTAAAAATTTAAGAAAGTTAGAATGTAAGTTTTTTATCCTTTTTATTTTTTAAAAACGCATCGATTAAGCTATTTACGAACCCTCTAGCTCCTTTTTGTAAAGAGTTATCAAGGTTTTGAAAATGGAAAATTTTAGTACACAAATTTTGCTTCCACATAGAGGAAGTATTGTTTTGCCTTCAAATCCTCAATTGCAATTTTTAGACATTTCATGACATACTTCGATCCCTGGATGTCAAAAATGATGTTTAGAAAAAATGTGCGGGGGTGTGTGTGTGTGTGTATGTTAACCTTACGTTTGGCCCAATATCTCGAAAACCGTTATAGTTAGAAGCATCTTTTTTTTACCAAATAATAGGTCTCTCAGGGAGACAAATTCTGCCATGTGTTTGAATCCGATCGATCAGATCCAGATATATTTTTTTTAGATTTTAAGATTTTTAAAAAATCGTTAATTGGCAAAATTATATTAAAAAATTTAAGAAAGTTAGAATGTAAGTTTTTTATCCTTTTTATTTTTTAAAAACGCATCGATTGAGCTATTTACAAACCCTCTAGCTCCTTTTTGTATAGAGTTATCAAGGTTTAAAAATGGAAAATTTTAATAATCAATTTTTGTTTCCACATAGAGGAAGTATTGTTTTGCCTTCAAATCCTCAATTGCAATTTTTAGACATTTCATGACATACTTCGATCCCTGGATGTCAAAAATGATGTTTAGAAAAAATGTGCGGGGGTGTGTGTGTGTGTGTATGTTAACCTTACGTTTGGCCCAATATCTCGAAAACCGTTATAGTTAGAAGCATCTTTTTTTTACCAAATAATAGGTCTCTCAGGGAGACAAATTCTGCCATGTGTTTGAATCCGATCGATTAGATTCAGATATATTTTTTTTAGATTTTAAGACTTTTAAAAAATCGTTAATTGGCAAAATTATATTAAAAAATTTAAGAAAGTTAGAATGTAAGTTTTTTATCCTTTTTATTTTTTAAAAACGCATCGATTGAGCTATTTACGAACCCTCTACCTCCATTTTGTATGGAGTTATCAAGCTTTTAAAAATGGAAAATCTTAATAATCATTTTTTGCTTCCACATAGAGGAAGTATTGTTTTACCCTCAAATCCTCAATTGCAATTTTTAGACATTTCATGACATACTTCGACCCCTGGATGTCAAAAATGATGTTTAGAAAAAATGTCCGGGTGTGTGTGTGTGTGTGTATGTTAACCTTACGTTTGGACCAATATCTCGAAAACCGTTATAGTTAAAAGCATCTTTTTTTTACCAAATAATAGGTCTCTCAGGGAGACAAATTCTGCCATGTGTTTGAATCCGATCGATCAGATCCAGATATATTTTTTTTAGATTTTAAGATTTTCAAAAAATCGTTAATTGGCAAAATTATATTAAAAAATTTAAGAAAGTTAGAATGTAAGTTTTTTATCCTTTTTATTTTTTAAAAACGCATCGATTGAGCTATTTACAGACCCTCTAGCTCCTTTTTCTATAGAGTTATCAAGGTTTAAAAATGGAAAATTTTAATAATCAATTTTTGTTTCCACATAGAGGAAGTATTGTTTTGCCTTCAAATCCTCAATTGCAATTTTTAGACATTTCATGACATACTTCGATCCCTGGATGTCAAAAATGATGTTTAGAAAAAATGTGCGGGGGTGTGTGTGTGTGTGTACGTTAACCTTACGTTTAAACCAATATCTCGAGAACCGTTATAGTAAGAAGCATCTTTTTTTTACCAAATAATAGGTCTCTCAGGGAGACAAATTCTGCCATGTGTTTGAATCCGATCGATCAGATCCAGATATATTTTTTTTAGATTTTAAGATTTTCAAAAAATCGTTAATTGGCAAAATTATATTAAAAAATTTAAGAAAGTTAGAATGTAAGTTTTTTATTCTTTTTATTTTTTAAAAACGCATCGATTGAGCTATTTACGAACCCTCTACCTCCATTTTGTATGGAGTTATCAAGCTTTTAAAAATGGAAAATCTTAGTAATCATTTTTTGCTTCCACATAGAGGAAGTATAGTTTTACCCTCAAATCCTCAATTGCAATTTTTAGACATTTCATGACATACTTCGACCCCTGGATGTCAAAAATGATGTTTAGAAAAAATGTCCGGGTGTGTGTGTGTGTATGTTAACCTTACGTTTGGCCCAATATCTCAAAAACCGTTATAGTTAGAAGCATCTTTTTTTTACCAAATAATAGGTCTCTCAGGGGGGCAAATTTTGTCAAATGTTTGAATCCGATCGATCAGTTCCAGATATATTTTTTTTAGATTTAAAAGTTTTAAAAAAGTCGTTTTTTGGCAAAATTATATTAAAAAATTTAAGAAAGTTAGAATGTAAGTTTTTTATCCTTTTTATTTTTTAAAAACGCATCGATTGAGCTATTTACAAACCCTCTAGCTCCTTTTTGTATAGAGTTATCAAGGTTTGAAAATGGAAAATTTTAATAATCAATTTTTGCTTCCACATAGAGGAAGTATTGTTTTGCCCTCAAATCCTCAATTGCAATTTTTAGACATTTCATGACATACTTCGATCCGTGGATGTCAAAAATGATGTTTAGAAAAAATGTCCGGGTGTGTGTGTGTGTGTGTATGTTAACCTTACGTTTGGCCCAATATCTCGAGAACCGTTATAGTTAGAAGCATCTTTTTTTTACCAAATAATAGGTCTCTCAGGGAGACAAATTCTGCCATGTGTTTGAATCCGATCGATCAGATCCAGATATATTTTTTTTAGATTTTAAAATTTTCAAAAAATCGTTAATTGGCAAAATTATATTAAAAATTTAAGAAAGTTAGAATGTAAGTTTTTTATCCTTTTTATTTTTTAAAAACGCATCGATTAAGCTATTTACGAACCCTCTACCTCCATTTTGTATCGAGTTATCAAGCTTTTAAAAATGGAAAATCTTAATAATCATTTTTTGCTTCCACATAGAGGAAGTATTGTTTTACCCTCAAATCCTCAATTGCAATTTTTAGACATTTCATGACATACTTCGACCCCTGGATGTGAAAAATGATGTTTAGAAAAAATGTCCGGGTGTGTGTGTGTGTGTGTTAACCTTACGTTTGGCCCAATATCTCGAAAACCGTTATAGTTAGAAGCATCTTTTTTTTACCAAATAATAGGTCTTTCAGGGGGGCAAATTCTGTCAAATGTTTGAATCCGATCGATCAGTTCCAGATATATTTTTTTTAGATTTAAAAGTTTTAAAAAAGTCGTTTTTTGGCAAAATTATAAAAAAACATTTAAGAAAGTTAAAATGTAAGTTTTTTATCCTTTTTATTTTTTAAAAACGCATCGATTGAGCTATTTACAAACCCTCTAGCTCCTTTTTGTATGGAGTTATCAAGGTTTTGAAAATGGAAAATCTTAATAATCAATTTTTGCTTCCACATAGAGGAAGTATTGTTTTGCCCTCAAATCCTCAATTTCAATTTTTAGACATTTCATGACATACTTCGACCCCTGGATGTCAAAAATGATGTTTAGAAAAAATGTCCGTGTGTGTGTGTGTGTGTGTATGTTAACCTTACGTTTGGCTTAATATCTCGAAAACCGTTATAGTTAGAAGCATCTTTTTTTTACCAAATAATAGTTCTCTCAGGGAGACAATTTCTGCCATGTGTTTGAATCCGATCGATCAGATCCAGATATATTTTTTTTAGATTTTAAGATTTTCAAAAAATCGTTAATTGGCAAAATTATATTAAAAAATTTAAGAAAGTTAGAATGTAAGTTTTTTATCCTTTTTATTTTTTAAAAACGCATCGATTGAGCTATTTACGAACCCTCTACCTCTATTTTGTATGGAGTTATCAAGCTTTTAAAAATGGAAAATCTTAATAATTATTTTTTGCTTCCACATAGAGGAAGTATTGTTTTACCCTCAAATCCTCAATTGCAATTTTTAGACATTTCATGACATACTTTGACCCCTGGATGTCAAAAATGATGTTTAGAAAAAATGTCCGGGTGTGTGTGTGTGTGTGTATGTTAACCTTACGTTTGGCCCAATATCTCGAGAACCGTTATAGTTAGAAGCATCTTTTTTTTACCAAATAATAGGTCTCTCAGGGAGACAAATTCTGCCATGTGTTTGAATCCGATCGATCAGATCCAGATATATTTTTTTTAGATTTTAAGATTTTCAAAAAATCGTTAATTGGCAAAATTATATTAAAAAATTTAAGAAAGTTAGAATGTAAGTTTTTTATTCTTTTTATTTTTTAAAAACGCATCGATTGAGCTATTTACGAACCCTCTACCTCCATTTTGTATGGAGTTATCAAGCTTTTAAAAATGGAAAATCTTAATAATTATTTTTTGCTTCCACATAGAGGAAGTATTGTTTTACCCTCAAATCCTCAATTGCAATTTTTAGACATTTCATGACATACTTTGACCCCTGGATGTCAAAAATGATGTTTAGAAAAAATGTCCGGGTGTGTGTGTGTGTGTGTATGTTAACCTTACGTTTGGCCCAATATCTCGAGAACCGTTATAGTAAGAAGCATCTTTTTTTTACCAAATAATAGGTCTCTCAGGGAGACAAATTCTGCCATGTGTTTGAATCCGATCGATCAGATCCAGATATATTTTTTTTAGATTTTAAGATTTTCAAAAATCGTTAATTGGCAAAATTATATTAAAAAATTTAAGAAAGTTAGAATGTAAGTTTTTTATCCTTTTTATTTTTTAAAAACGCATCGAATGAGCTATTTACGAACCCTCTACCTCCATTTTGTATGGAGTTATCAAGCTTTTAAAAATGGAAAATCTTAATAATCATTTTTTGCTTCCACATAGAGGAAGTATTGTTTTACCCTCAAATCCTCAATTGCAATTTTTAGACATTTCATGACATACTTCGACCCCTGGATGTCAAAAATGATGTTTAGAAAAAATGTCCGGGTGTGTGTGTGTGTGTGTACGTTAACCTTACGTTTGGCCCAATATCTCGAGAACCGTTATAGTTAGAAGCATCTTTTTTTTACCAAATATTAGGTCTCTCAGAGAGACAAATTCTGCCATGTGTTTGAATCCGATCGATCAGATCCAGATATATTTTTTTTAGATTTTAAGATTTTCAAAAAATCGTTAATTGGCAAAATTATATTAAAAAATTTAAGAAAGTTAGAATGTAAGTTTTTTATCCTTTTTATTTTTTAAAAACGCATCGATTGAGCTATTTACAAACCCTTTAGCTCCTTTTTGTATAGAGTTATCAAGCTTTTAAAAATGGAAAATCTTAATTATCAATTTTTGCTTCCACATAGAGGAAGTATTGTTTTACCTATAAATCCTCAATTGCAATTTTTTGTTATTTCTTGACATAATTCGTCCCCAGGATGTCAAAAATGATGTTTAGAAAAAATGTCCGGGTGTGTGTGTGTGTGTGTATGTTAACCTTACGTTTGGCCCAATATCTCGAGAACCGTCATAGTTAGAAGCATCTTTTTTTTACCAAATAATAGGTCTCTCAGGGAGACAAATTCTGCTATGTTTTTGAATCCGATCGATCAGCTCCAGATATATTTTTTTTAGATTTTAAGATTTTCAAAAAATAGTTAATTGGCAAAATTATATTAAAAAATTTAAAAAAGTTAGAATGTAAGTTTTTTATCCTTTTTATTTTTTAAAAACGCATCGATTGAGCTATTTACGAACCCTCTACCTCCATTTTGTATGGAGTTATCAAGCTTTTAAAAATGGAAAATCTTAATAATCAATTTTTGCTTCCACATAGAGGAAGTATTGTTTTACCCTCAAATCCTCAATTGCAATTTTTAGACATTTCTTGACATAATTCGTCCCCAGGATGTCAAAAATGATGTTAAGAAAAAATGTCCGGGTGTGTGTGTGTGTGTGTATGTTAACCTTACGTTTGGCCCAATATCTCGAGAACCGTTATAGTTAGAAGCATCTTTTTTTTACCAAATAATAGGTCTCTCAGGGAGACAAATTCTGCCATGTGTTTGAATCCGATCGATCAGATCCAGATATATTTTTTTTAGATTTTAAGATTTTCAAAAAATCGTTAATTGGCAAAATTATATTAAAAAATTTAAGAAAGTTAGAATGTAAGTTTTTTATCCTTTTTATTTTTTAAAAACGCATCGATTGAGCTATTTACGAACCCTCTACCTCCATTTTGTATGGAGTTATCAAGGTTTTAAAAATGGAAAATCTTAATAATCAATTTTTGCTTCCACATAGAGGAAGTATTGTTTTACCCTCAAATCCTCAATTGCAATTTTTACACATTTCTTGACATAATTCGTCCTCAGGATGTCAAAAATGATGTTTAGAAAAAATGTCCGGGTGTGTGTGTGTGTGTGTATGTTAACCTTACGTTTGGCCCAATATCTCGAGAACCGTTATAGTTAGAAGCATCTTTTTTTTACCAAATAATAGGTCTCTCAGGCAGACAAATTCTGCCATGTTTTTGAATCCGATCGATCAGATCTAGATATATTTTTTTTAGATTTTAAGATTTTCAAAAAATCGTTAATTGGCAAAATTATATTAAAAAATTTAAAAAAGTTAGAATGTAAGTTTTTTATCCTTTTTATTTTTTAAAAACGCATCGATTGAGCTATTTACGAACCCTCTACCTCCATTTTGTATGGAGTTATCAAGCTTTTAAAAATGGAAAATCTTAATAATCAATTTTTGCTTCCACATAGAGGAAGTATTGTTTTACCCTCAAATCCTCAATTGCAATTTTTAGACATTTCTTGACATAATTCGTCCCCAGGATGTCAAAAATGATGTTTAGAAAAAATGTCCGGGTGTGTGTGTGTGTGTGTATGTTAACCTTACGTTTGGCCTAATATCTCGAAAACCGTTATAGTTAGAAGCATCTTTTTTTTACCAAATAATAGGTCTCTCAGGCAGACAAATTCTGCCATGTTTTTGAATCCGATCGATCAGATCTAGATATATTTTTTTTAGATTTTAAGATTTTCAAAAAATCGTTAATTGGCAAAATTATATTAAAAAATTTAAAAAAGTTAGAATGTAAGTTTTTGATCCTTTTTATTTTTTAAAAACGCATCGATTGAGCTATTTACGAACCCTCTACCTCCATTTTGTATGGAGTTATCAAGCTTTTAAAAATGGAAAATCTTAATAATCAATTTTTGCTTCCACATAGAGGAAGTATTGTTTTACCCTCAAATCCTCAATTGCAATTTTTAGACATTTCTTGACATAATTCGTCCCCAGGATGTCAAAAATGATGTTTAGAAAAAATGTCCGGGTGTGTGTGTGTGTGTGTATGTTAACCTTACGTTTGGCCCAATATCTCGAGAACCGTTATAGTTAGAAGCATCTTTTTTTTACCAAATAATAGGTCTCTCAGGGAGACAAATTCTGCCATGTTTTTGAATCCGATCGATCAGATCCAGATATATTTTTTTTAGATTTTAAGATTTTCAAAAAATAGTTAATTGGCAAAATTATATTAAAAAATTTAAAAAAGTTAGAATGTAAGTTTTTTATCCTTTTTATTTTTTAAAAACGCATCGATTGAGCTATTTACGAACCCTCTACCTCCATTTTGTATGGAGTTATCAAACTTTTAAAAATGGAAAATCTTAATAATCAATTTTTGCTTCCACATAGAGGAAGTATTGTTTTACCCTCAAATCCTCAATTGCAATTTTTAGACATTGCTTGACATAATTCGTCCCCAGGATGTCAAAAATGATGTTTAGAAAAAATGTCCGGGTGTGTGTGTGTGTGTGTATGTTAACCTTACGTTTGGCCCAATATCTCGAGAACCGTTATAGTTAGAAGCATCTTTTTTTTACCAAATAATAGGTCTCTCAGGGAGACAAATTCTGCCATGTTTTTGAATCCGATCGATCAGATCTAGATATATTTTTTTTAGATTTTAAGATTTTCAAAAAATCGTTAATTGGCAAAATTATATTAAAAAATTTAAAAAAGTTAGAATGTAAGTTTTTTATCCTTTTTATTTTTTAAAAACGCATCGATTGAGCTATTTACGAACCCTCTACCTCCATTTTGTATGGAGTTATCAAGCTTTTAAAAATGGAAAATCTTAATAATCAATTTTTGCTTCCACATAGAGGAAGTATTGTTTTACCCTCAAATCCTCAATTGCAATTTTTAGACATTTCTTGACATAATTCGTCCCCAGGATGTCAAAAATGATGTTTAGAAAAAATGTCCGGGTGTGTGTGTGTGTGTGTATGTTAACCTTACGTTTGGCCTAATATATCGAGAACCGTTATAGTTAGAAGCATCTTTTTTTTACCAAATAATAGGTCTCTCAGGGAGACAAATTCTGCCATGTGTTTGAATCCGATCGATCAGATCCAGATATATTTTTTTTAGATTTTAAGATTTTCAAAAAATCGTTAATTGGCAAAATTATATTAAAAAATTTAAGAAAGTTAGAATGTAAGTTTTTTATTCTTTTTATTTTTTAAAAACGCATCGATTGAGCTATTTACAAACCCTTTAGCTCCTTTTTGTATAGAGTTATCAAGCTTTTAAAAATGGAAAATCTTAATTATCAATTTTTGCTTCCACATAGAGGAAGTATTGTTTTACCTATAAATCCTCAATTGCAATTTTTTGTTATTTCTTGACATAATTCGTCCCCAGGATGTCAAAAATGATGTTTAGAAAAAATGTCCGGGTGTGTGTGTGTGTGTGTATGTTAACCTTACGTTTGGCCCAATATCTCGAGAACCGTCATAGTTAGAAGCATCTTTTTTTTACCAAATAATAGGTCTCTCAGGGAGACAAATTCTGCTATGTTTTTGAATCCGATCGATCAGCTCCAGATATATTTTTTTTAGATTTTAAGATTTTCAAAAAATAGTTAATTGGCAAAATTATATTAAAAAATTTAAAAAAGTTAGAATGTAAGTTTTTTATCCTTTTTATTTTTTAAAAACGCATCGATTGAGCTATTTACGAACCCTCTACCTCCATTTTGTATGGAGTTATCAAGCTTTTAAAAATGGAAAATCTTAATAATCAATTTTTGCTTCCACATAGAGGAAGTATTGTTTTACCCTCAAATCCTCAATTGCAATTTTTAGACATTTCTTGACATAATTCGTCCCCAGGATGTCAAAAATGATGTTAAGAAAAAATGTCCGGGTGTGTGTGTGTGTGTGTATGTTAACCTTACGTTTGGCCCAATATCTCGAGAACCGTTATAGTTAGAAGCATCTTTTTTTTACCAAATAATAGGTCTCTCAGGGAGACAAATTCTGCCATGTGTTTGAATCCGATCGATCAGATCCAGATATATTTTTTTTAGATTTTAAGATTTTCAAAAAATCGTTAATTGGCAAAATTATATTAAAAAATTTAAGAAAGTTAGAATGTAAGTTTTTTATCCTTTTTATTTTTTAAAAACGCATCGATTGAGCTATTTACGAACCCTCTACCTCCATTTTGTATGGAGTTATCAAGGTTTTAAAAATGGAAAATCTTAATAATCAATTTTTGCTTCCACATAGAGGAAGTATTGTTTTACCCTCAAATCCTCAATTGCAATTTTTAGACATTTCTTGACATAATTCGTCCTCAGGATGTCAAAAATGATGTTTAGAAAAAATGTCCGGGTGTGTGTGTGTGTGTGTATGTTAACCTTACGTTTGGCCCAATATCTCGAGAACCGTTATAGTTAGAAGCATCTTTTTTTTACCAAATAATAGGTCTCTCAGGGAGACAAATTCTGCCATGTTTTTGAATCCGATCGATCAGATCCAGATATATTTTTTTTAGATTTTAAGATTTTCAAAAAATAGTTAATTGGCAAAATTATATTAAAAAATTTAAAAAAGTTAGAATGTAAGTTTTTTATCCTTTTTATTTTTTAAAAACGCATCGATTGAGCTATTTACGAACCCTCTACCTCCATTTTGTATGGAGTTATCAAGCTTTTAAAAATGGAAAATCTTAATAATCAATTTTTGCTTCCACATAGAGGAAGTATTGTTTTACCCTCAAATCCTCAATTGCAATTTTTAGACATTTCTTGACATAATTCGTCCCCAGGATGTCAAAAATGATGTTTAGAAAAAATGTCCGGGTGTGTGTGTGTGTGTGTATGTTAACCTTACGTTTGGCCTAATATCTCGAAAACCGTTATAGTTAGAAGCATCTTTTTTTTACCAAATAATAGGTCTCTCAGGCAGACAAATTCTGCCATGTTTTTGAATCCGATCGATCAGATCTAGATATATTTTTTTTAGATTTTAAGATTTTCAAAAAATCGTTAATTGGCAAAATTATATTAAAAAATTTAAAAAAGTTAGAATGTAAGTTTTTGATCCTTTTTATTTTTTAAAAACGCATCGATTGAGCTATTTACGAACCCTCTACCTCCATTTTGTATGGAGTTATCAAGCTTTTAAAAATGGAAAATCTTAATAATCAATTTTTGCTTCCACATAGAGGAAGTATTGTTTTACCCTCAAATCCTCAATTGCAATTTTTAGACATTTCTTGACATAATTCGTCCCCAGGATGTCAAAAATGATGTTTAGAAAAAATGTCCGGGTGTGTGTGTGTGTGTGTATGTTAACCTTACGTTTGGCCCAATATCTCGAGAACCGTTATAGTTAGAAGCATCTTTTTTTTACCAAATAATAGGTCTCTCAGGGAGACAAATTCTGCCATGTTTTTGAATCCGATCGATCAGATCCAGATATATTTTTTTTAGATTTTAAGATTTTCAAAAAATAGTTAATTGGCAAAATTATATTAAAAAATTTAAAAAAGTTAGAATGTAAGTTTTTTATCCTTTTTATTTTTTAAAAACGCATCGATTGAGCTATTTACGAACCCTCTACCTCCATTTTGTATGGAGTTATCAAACTTTTAAAAATGGAAAATCTTAATAATCAATTTTTGCTTCCACATAGAGGAAGTATTGTTTTACCCTCAAATCCTCAATTGCAATTTTTAGACATTGCTTGACATAATTCGTCCCCAGGATGTCAAAAATGATGTTTAGAAAAAATGTCCGGGTGTGTGTGTGTGTGTGTATGTTAACCTTACGTTTGGCCCAATATCTCGAGAACCGTTATAGTTAGAAGCATCTTTTTTTTACCAAATAATAGGTCTCTCAGGGAGACAAATTCTGCCATGTTTTTGAATCCGATCGATCAGATCTAGATATATTTTTTTTAGATTTTAAGATTTTCAAAAAATCGTTAATTGGCAAAATTATATTAAAAAATTTAAAAAAGTTAGAATGTAAGTTTTTTATCCTTTTTATTTTTTAAAAACGCATCGATTGAGCTATTTACGAACCCTCTACCTCCATTTTGTATGGAGTTATCAAGCTTTTAAAAATGGAAAATCTTAATAATCAATTTTTGCTTCCACATAGAGGAAGTATTGTTTTACCCTTAAATCCTCAATTGCAATTTTTAGACATTTCTTGACATAATTCGTCCCCAGGATGTCAAAAATGATGTTTAGAAAAAATGTCCGGGTGTGTGTGTGTGTGTGTATGTTAACCTTACGTTTGGCCCAATATCTCGAGAACCGTTATAGTTAGAAGCATCTTTTTTTTACCAAATAATAGGTCTCTCAGGGAGACAAATTCTGCCATGTTTTTGAATCCGATCGATCAGATCCAGATATATTTTTTTTAGATTTTAAGATTTTCAAAAAATAGTTAATTGGCAAAATTATATTAAAAAATTTAAGAAAGTTAGAATGTAAGTTTTTTATCCTTTTTATTTTTTAAAAACGCATCGATTGAGCTATTTACGAACCCTCTACCTCCATTTTGTATGGAGTTATCAAACTTTTAAAAATGGAAAATCTTAATAATCAATTTTTGCTTCCACATAGAGGAAGTATTGTTTTACTTTCAAATCCTCAATTGCAATTTTTAGACATTTCTTGACATAATTCGTCCCCAGGATGTCAAAAATGATGTTTAGAAAACATGTCCGGGTGTGTGTGTGTGTGTGTATGTTAACCTTACGTTTGGCCCAATATCTCGAGAACCGTTATAGTTAGAAGCATCTTTTTTTTACCAAATAATAGGTCTCTCAGGGAGACAAATTCTGCCATGTTTTTGAATCCGATCGATCAGATCCAGATATATTTTTTTTAGATTTTAATATTTTCAAAAAATAGTTAATTGGCAAAATTATATTAAAAAATTTAAAAAAGTTAGAATGTAAGTTTTTTATCCTTTTTATTTTTTAAAAACGCATCGATTGAGCTATTTACGAACCCTCTAGCTCCTTTTTGTATGGAGTTATCAAGCTTTTAAAAATGGAAAATCTTAATAATCAATTTTTGCTTCCACATAGAGGAAGTATTGTTTTACCCTCAAATCCTCAATTGCAATTTTTAGACATTTCTTGACATAATTCGTCCCCAGGATGTCAAAAATGATGTTTAGAAAAAATGTCCGGGTGTGTGTGTGTGTGTGTATGTTAACCTTACGTTTGGCTCAATATCTCGAGAACCGTTATAGTTAGAAGCATCTTTTTTTTACCAAATAATAGGTCTCTCAGGGAGACAAATTCTGCCATGTTTTTGAATCCGATCGATCAGATCCAGATATATTTTTTTTAGATTTTAAGATTTTCAAAAAATAGTTAATTGGCAAAATTATATTAAAAAATTTAAAAAAGTTAGAATGTAAGTTTTTTATCCTTTTTATTTTTTAAAAACGCATCGATTGAGCTATTTACGAACCCTCTACCTCCATTTTGTATGGAGTTATCAAGCTTTTAAAAATGGAAAATCTTAATAATCAATTTTTGCTTCCACATAGAGGAAGTATTGTTTTACCCTTAAATCCTCAATTCCAATTTTTAGACATTTCTTGACATAATTCGTCCCCAGGATGTCAAAAATGATGTTTAGAAAAAATGTCCGGGTGTGTGTGTGTGTGTGTATGTTAACCTTACGTTTGGCTCAATATCTCGAGAACCGTTATAGTTAGAAGCATCTTTTTTTTACCAAATAATAGGTCTCTCAGGGAGACAAATTCTGCCATGTTTTTGAATCCGATCGATCAGATCCAGATATATTTTTTTTAGATTTTAAGATTTTCAAAAAATAGTTAATTGGCAAAATTATATTAAAAAATTTAAGAAAGTTAGAATGTAAGTTTTTTATCCTTTTTATTTTTTAAAAACGCATCGATTGAGCTATTTACGAACCCTCTAGCTCCTTTTTGTATGGAGTTATCAAGGTTTTAAAAATGGAAAATCTTAATAATCAATTTTTGCTTCCACATAGAGGAAGTATTGTTTTACTTTCAAATCCTCAATTGCAATTTTTAGACATTTCTTGACATAATTCGTCCCCAGGATGTCAAAAATGATGTTTAGAAAAAATGTCCGGGTGTGTGTGTGTGTGTGTATGTTAACCTTACGTTTGGCCCAATATCTCGAGAACCGTTATAGTTAGAAGCATCTTTTTTTTACCAAATAATAGGTCTCTCAGGGAGACAAATTCTGCCATGTTTTTGAATCCGATCGATCAGATCCAGATATATTTTTTTTAGATTTTAATATTTTCAAAAAATAGTTAATTGGCAAAATTATATTAAAAAATTTAAAAAAGTTAGAATGTAAGTTTTTTATCCTTTTTATTTTTTAAAAACGCATCGATTGAGCTATTTACGAACCCTCTAGCTCCTTTTTGTATGGAGTTATCAAGCTTTTAAAAATGGAAAATCTTAATAATCAATTTTTGCTTCCACATAGAGGAAGTATTGTTTTACCCTCAAATCCTCAATTGCAATTTTTAGACATTTCTTGACATAATTCGTCCCCAGGATGTCAAAAATGATGTTTAGAAAAAATGTCCGGGTGTGTGTGTGTGTGTGTATGTTAACCTTACGTTTGGCTCAATATCTCGAGAACCGTTATAGTTAGAAGCATCTTTTTTTTACCAAATAATAGGTCTCTCAGGGAGACAAATTCTGCCATGTTTTTGAATCCGATCGATCAGATCCAGATATATTTTTTTTAGATTTTAAGATTTTCAAAAAATAGTTAATTGGCAAAATTATATTAAAAAATTTAAAAAAGTTAGAATGTAAGTTTTTTATCCTTTTTATTTTTTAAAAACGCATCGATTGAGCTATTTACGAACCCTCTACCTCCATTTTGTATGGAGTTATCAAGCTTTTAAAAATGGAAAATCTTAATAATCAATTTTTGCTTCCACATAGAGGAAGTATTGTTTTACCCTTAAATCCTCAATTCCAATTTTTAGACATTTCTTGACATAATTCGTCCCCAGGATGTCAAAAATGATGTTTAGAAAAAATGTCCGGGTGTGTGTGTGTGTGTGTATGTTAACCTTACGTTTGGCTCAATATCTCGAGAACCGTTATAGTTAGAAGCATCTTTTTTTTACCAAATAATAGGTCTCTCAGGGAGACAAATTCTGCCATGTTTTTGAATCCGATCGATCAGATCCAGATATATTTTTTTTAGATTTTAAGATTTTCAAAAAATAGTTAATTGGCAAAATTATATTAAAAAATTTAAGAAAGTTAGAATGTAAGTTTTTTATCCTTT
The DNA here is from genome assembly GCA_037103525.1 of Ganaspis brasiliensis. Lineage (NCBI taxonomy): Eukaryota > Metazoa > Arthropoda > Insecta > Hymenoptera > Figitidae > Ganaspis > Ganaspis brasiliensis. The sequence goes on from JAZKLR010000018.1 coordinate 2,394,596, forward strand.
TTATTTTTTAAAAACGCATCGATTGAGCTATTTACGAACCCTCTAGCTCCTTTTTGTATGGAGTTATCAAGGTTTTAAAAATGGAAAATCTTAATAATCAATTTTTGCTTCCACATAGAGGAAGTATTGTTTTACTTTCAAATCCTCAATTGCAATTTTTAGACATTTCTTGACATAATTCGTCCCCAGGATGTCAAAAATGATGTTTAGAAAAAATGTCCGGGTGTGTGTGTGTGTGTGTATGTTAACCTTACGTTTGGCCCAATATCTCGAGAACCGTTATAGTTAGAAGCATCTTTTTTTTTACCAAATAATAGGTCTCTCAGGGAGACAAATTCTGCCATGTTTTTGAATCCGATCGATCAGATCTAGATATATTTTTTTTAGATTTTAAGATTTTCAAAAAATCGTTAATTGGCAAAATTATATTAAAAAATTTAAAAAAGTTAGAATGTAAGTTTTTGATGCTTTTTATTTTTTAAAAACGCATCGATTGAGCTATTTACGAACCATCTACCTCCATTTTGTATGGAGTTATCAAGCTTTTAAAAATGGAAAATCTTAATAATCAATTTTTGCTTCCACATAGAGGAAGTATTGTTTTACTTTCAAATCCTCAATTGCAATTTTTAGACATTTCTTGACATAATTCGTCCCCAGGATGTCAAAAATGATGTTTAGAAAAAATGTCCGGGTGTGTGTGTGTGTGTGTATGTTAACCTTACGTTTGGCCCAATATCTCGAGAACCGTTATAGTTAGAAGCATCTTTTTTTTACCAAATAATAGGTCTCTCAGGGAGACAAATTCTGCCATGTTTTTGAATCCGATCGATCAGATCCAGATATATTTTTTTTAGATTTTAATATTTTCAAAAAATAGTTAATTGGCAAAATTATATTAAAAAATTTAAAAAAGTTAGAATGTAAGTTTTTTATCCTTTTTATTTTTTAAAAACGCATCGATTGAGCTATTTACGAACCCTCTAGCTCCTTTTTGTATGGAGTTATCAAGCTTTTAAAAATGGAAAATCTTAATAATCAATTTTTGCTTCCACATAGAGGAAGTATTGTTTTACCCTCAAATCCTCAATTGCAATTTTTAGACATTTCTTGACATAATTCGTCCCCAGGATGTCAAAAATGATGTTTAGAAAAAATGTCCGGGTGTGTGTGTGTGTGTGTATGTTAACCTTACGTTTGGCTCAATATCTCGAGAACCGTTATAGTTAGAAGCATCTTTTTTTTACCAAATAATAGGTCTCTCAGGGAGACAAATTTTGCCATGTTTTTGAATCCGATCGATCAGATCCAGATATATTTTTTTTAGATTTTAAGATTTTCAAAAAATAGTTAATTGGCAAAATTATATTAAAAAATTTAAAAAAGTTAGAATGTAAGTTTTTTATCCTTTTTATTTTTTAAAAACGCATCGATTGAGCTATTTACGAACCCTCTACCTCCATTTTGTATGGAGTTATCAAGCTTTTAAAAATGGAAAATCTTAATAATCAATTTTTGCTTCCACATAGAGGAAGTATTGTTTTACCCTTAAATCCTCAATTCCAATTTTTAGACATTTCTTGACATAATTCGTCCCCAGGATGTCAAAAATGATGTTTAGAAAAAATGTCCGGGTGTGTGTGTGTGTGTATGTTAACCTTACGTTTGGCTCAATATCTCGAGAACCGTTATAGTTAGCAGCATCTTTTTTTTACCAAATAATAGGTCTCTCAGGGAGACAAATTCTGCCATGTTTTTGAATCCGATCGATCAGATCCAGATATATTTTTTTTAGATTTTAAGATTTTCAAAAAATAGTTAATTGGCAAAATTATATTAAAAAATTTAAGAAAGTTAGAATGTAAGTTTTTTATCCTTTTTATTTTTTAAAAACGCATCGATTGAGCTATTTACGAACCCTCTAGCTCCTTTTTGTATGGAGTTATCAAGCTTTTAAAAATGGAAAATCTTAATAATCAATTTTTGCTTCCACATAGAGGAAGTATTGTTTTACCCTCAAATCCTCAATTGCAATTTTTAGACATTTCTTGACATAATTCGTCCCCAGGATGTCAAAAATGATGTTTAGAAAAAATGTCCGGGTGTGTGTGTGTGTGTGTATGTTAACCTTACGTTTGGCCCAATATCTCGAGAACCGTTATAGTTAGAAGCATCTTTTTTTTACCAAATAATAGGTCTCTCAGGGAGACAAATTCTGCCATGTTTTTGAATCCGATCGATCAGATCCAGATATATTTTTTTTAGATTTTAAGATTTTCAAAAAATAGTTAATTGGCAAAATTATATTAAAAAATTTAAAAAAGTTAGAATGTAAGTTTTTTATCCTTTTTATTTTTTAAAAACGCATCGATTGAGCTATTTACGAACCCTCTAGCTCCTTTTTGTATGGAGTTATCAAGGTTTTAAAAATGGAAAATCTTAATAATCAATTTTTGCTTCCACATAGAGGAAGTATTGTTTTACCCTCAAATCCTCAATTGCAATTTTTAGACATTTCTTGACATAATTCGTCCCCAGGATGTCAAAAATGATGTTTAGAAAAAATGTCCGGGTGTGTGTGTGTGTGTGTATGTTAACCTTACGTTTGGCCCAATATCTCGAGAACCGTTATAGTTAGAAGCATCTTTTTTTTACCAAATAATAGGTCTCTCAGGGAGACAAATTCTGCCATGTTTTTGAATCCGATCGATCAGATCCAGATATATTTTTTTTAGATTTTAAGATTTTCAAAAAATAGTTAATTGGCAAAATTATATTAAAAAATTTAAAAAAGTTAGAATGTAAGTTTTTTATCCTTTTTATTTTTTAAAAACGCATCGATTGAGCTATTTACGAACCCTCTAGCTCCTTTTTGTATGGAGTTATCAAGCTTTTAAAAATGGAAAATCTTAATAATCAATTTTTGCTTCCACATAGAGGAAGTATTGTTTTACCCTCAAATCCTCAATTGCAATTTTTAGACATTTCTTGACATAATTCGTCCCCAGGATGTCAAAAATGATGTTTAGAAAAAATGTCCGGGTGTGTGTGTGTGTGTGTATGTTAACCTTACGTTTGGCTCAATATCTCGAGAACCGTTATAGTTAGCAGCATCTTTTTTTTACCAAATAATAGGTCTCTCAGGGAGACAAATTCTGCCATGTTTTTGAATCCGATCGATCAGATCCAGATATATTTTTTTTAGATTTTAAGATTTTCAAAAAATAGTTAATTGGCAAAATTATATTAAAAAATTTTAAAAAGTTAGAATGTAAGTTTTTTATCCTTTTTATTTTTTAAAAACGCATCGATTGAGCTATTTACGAACCCTCTACCTCCATTTTGTATGGAGTTATCAAGCTTTTAAAAATGGAAAATCTTAATAATCAATTTTTGCTTCCACATAGAGGAAGTATTGTTTTACCCTTAAATCCTCAATTGCAATTTTTAGACATTTCTTGACATAATTCGTCCCCAGGATGTCAAAAATGATGTTTAGAAAAAATGTCCGGGTGTGTGTGTGTGTGTGTTAACATTACGTTTGGCCCAATATCTCGAGAACCGTTATAGTTAGAAGCATCTTTTTTTTACCAAATAATAGGTCTCTCAGGGGGGCAAATTCTGTCAAATGTTTGAATCCGATCGATCAGTTCCAGATATATTTTTTTTAGATTTTAAAGTTTTAAAAAAGTCGTTTTTTGGCAAAATTATAAAAAAACATTTAAGAAAGTTAAAATGTAAGTTTTTTATCCTTTTTATTTTTTAAAAACGCATCGATTGAGCTATTTACAAACCCTCTAGCTCCTTTTTGTATGGAGTTATCAAGGTTTTAAAAATGGAAAATCTTAATAATCAATTTTTGCTTCCACATAGAGGAAGTATTGTTTTGCCCTCAAATCCTCAATTGCAATTTTTAGACATTTCATGACATACTTCGACCCCTGGATGTCAAAAATGATGTTTAGAAAAAATGTCCGTGTGTGGGTGTGTATGTTAACCTTACGTTTGGCCCAATATCTCGAGAACCGTTATAGTTAGAAGCATCTTTTTTTTACCAAATAATAGGTCTCTCAGGGGGGCAAATTCTGTCAAATGTTCGAATCCGATCGATCAGTTCCAGATATATTTTTTTTAGATTTTAAAGTTTTAAAAAAGTCGTTTTTTGGCAAAATTATAAAAAAACATTTAAGAAAGTTAAAATGTAAGTTTTTTATCCTTTTTATTTTTTAAAAACGCATCGATTGAGCTATTTACAAACCCTCTAGCTCCTTTTTGTATGGAGTTATCAAGGTTTTAAAAATGGAAAATCTTAGTAATCAATTTTTGCTTCCACATAGAGGAAGTATTGTTTTACCCTCAAATCCTCAATTGCAATTTTTTGACATTTCTTGACATAATTCAACCCCCGGATGTCAAAAATGATGTTTAGAAAAAATGTCCGGGTGTGTGTGTGTGTGTGTGTGTATGTTAACCTTACGTTTGGCCCAATATCTCGAAAACCGTTATAGTTAGAAGCATCTTTTTTTTACCAAATAATAGGTCTCTCAGGGGGGCAAATTCTGTCAAATGTTCGAATCCGATCGATCAGTTCAGGATATATTTTTTTTAGATTTTAATGTTTTAAAAAAGTCGTTTTTTGGCAAAATTATAAAAAAACATTTAAGAAAGTTAAAATGTAAGTTTTTTTATCCTTTTTATTTTTTAAAAACGCATCGATTGAGCTATTTACGAACCCTCTAGCTCCTTTTTGTATGGAGTTATCAAGGTTTTAAAAATGGAAAATCTTAGTAATCAATTTTTGCTTCCACATAGAGGAAGTATTGTTTTACCCTCAAATCCTCAATTGCAATTTTTTGACATTTCTTGACATAATTCAACCCCCGGATGTCAAAAATGATGTTTAGAAAAAATGTCCGGGTGTGTGTGTGTGTATGTTAACATTACGTTTGGCCCAATATCTCGAGAACCGTTATAGTTAGAAGCATCTTTTTTTAACCAAATAATAGGTCTCTCAGGGAGACAAATTCTGCCATGTGTTTGAATCCGATCGATCAGATCCAGATATATTTTTTTTAGCTTTTAAGATTTTCAAAAAATCGTTTATTGGCAAAATTATATTGAAAAATTTAAGAAAGTTAGAATGTAAGTTTTTTATCCTTTTTATTTTTTAAAAACGCATCGATTGAGCTATTTACGAACCCTCTAGCTCCTTTTTGTATGGAGTTATCAAGGTTTTAAAAATGGAAAATCTTAATAATCAATTTTTGCTTCCACATAGAGGAAGTATTGTTTTACTTTCAAATCCTCAATTGCAATTTTTAGACATTTCTTGACATAATTCGTCCCCAGGATGTCAAAAATGATGTTTAGAAAAAATGTCCGGGTGTGTGTGTGTGTGTGTATGT